>LR812521.1:22607204-23167204 GCA_903798195.1 Danio kyathit | reverse complement strand
GTGCCTAAAATTACATACTGCATTATTAAAAACTACCAACAGCACTATTCAGAACAGAACTGCGATTTATTTTTGTGTTGTGACGCATCAATTGAGAACCACTGTTGTACACCACTATGAAAACGACACAATTTTGAATGCTGATTATTTCACCTTGCTGATTTCAAAGCCGAACACCTCCTCGAAGTAAGCAGGCTGGCTGATGAGGAGCAGGTAGAAGGTCCAGCTCCTGCAGAAGTTGGCTACGATGATGGCATACACTGGCATGGAGGTAAAGAAATGCCGCCAGGGGGTTTTAAATTTCTGCAGGGTAGTGAGAAAACCAGAGGTCGAACGCATCCAGAATAGTGCAGCACGCAGCAGTTACAGAGGAGAGAGGGTTTAGTGTGTGTGTGTGTTTGGGTAGTTGACAAATAGGCAGTAAAACACTTCTTTTCACTTTTTGAAGGAAAAAAAATTATAATAAAAATCAGAAGTTGTTGGACAAAAGATTAAGCTTCCATAATGCAGTTCAAATGCATAAATGAATGAGAAAAAAAGACATAATATGGAAAGCTGTTCATTTAATGACATTTTTTTATTGTAAATCTGACATTGAAAATGCAACATCATGTCAACAACCCGTGTGTGTGTGTGTGTGTGTGTGTGTGTGTGTGTGTGTGAGAGAGAGAGAGAGAGAGAGAGAGAGAGAGAGAGATTTAAGAAAGTAAAATAACAGCCGTGTTTGTACCTGCAGGGGGTTGACCAGGCCGGCGCTTTCCCCGATGGCTTCCTCAATGTACTTCCTCTCCTCTGGTGTGATTGTCGGGTGAGCAGCTGGACTCTCATAGGACACTAAAATCCAGAAGAGATACCAGAAGATCCCAACACTTCCTGTGAGTCAAAGAGAATTATAAATCAGAATTATGGTCACGGTGACGCAGTGGCGCAGTAGGTAGTGCTGTTGCCTCGCAGCAGGAAGGTCGCTGGTTCGAGCCTCAACTGGGTCAGTTGGCGTTTCTGTGTGGAGTTTGCATGTTCTCCCTGCGTTCGCGTGGGTTTCCTGCGGGTGCTCCGGTTTCCCCCACAGTCCAAAGACATCCGGTACAGGTGAATTGGGAAGGCTAAATTGGTCGTAGTGTATGAGTGTGAATGAATGTGTGTGGATGTTTCCCAGAGATGAGTTGCGGCTGGAAGGGCATCCGCTGCGTACAAACGTGCTGGATAAGTTGGCGGTTCATTCCGCTGTGGCGACCCCGGATTAACAAAGGGACTAAGCCGAAAAGAAAATGAATGAATGAATGAATGAATGAATGAATGAATTATGGTCACACTTTACAGAGAGGTTCTATTAGTTGATATGAACTTAGAATGAACAATACTTGTACAGCATTTATTAATCATAGTTCAACATTTTCTTTACGGCTTAGTCCCTTTATTCATCAGGGGTCGCCACAGTGGAATGAACCGCCAACTTATCCAGCATATGTTTTACACAGCGGATGACCTTCCAGCTGCAACCCGTTTACTAAAGCTTTAATTTTGACAATATTTAAGGGTCATTTGATTATAATCAGTTTTATACCACCTATATTGTGTTGTACAAACACATCTCCATGGCTTACACGTTATGATGGTGGTGTAAATATGAACATTTTGCTAATATTCAAATGGTCTCGTTTTATAGATTTTCCTCATATGCATATTAAGACTTGTATAAAAAAAATGTGAATTTGTAAAATTTGACTGCTGGCTGGCTCTTTGTTGTCGTTTTACAAAAAAATGAAATATATTGAGAAGAACAATTGCCAGTAAAATTAACCAATTTGCTTTCTGCTGTTCTTGCATTATATGTTAAACTATTGGTTAAGCAATGATTGGGACAGGATAATAATAATTATTATTATGCCTTTTATTAAATTGTAGTATTTTCATAGCAATTTAAACCACCCCTTCAATATGTACAATAAGAAACAAAAAGAAGGAGCTTTGACTGCATATACTCTGGGCAAGAATGTCTGAGTGCATCAATTACATCAGGTTTCCGTTTTTTTTGTTGTGCTTAAATGTTAAAGCGGCCCTCATATAAATTGTCAGTCACTGATAAGTATACCCAACAATTTGAGTTTGAGACTCCTGTACTAATGCATTATTAAAATCCAGATGTATGCTTATTAACATTATTTAATGTACTGTGAGTAAACAAGAACTAACGATGATGATTTTTTATTATTATTAACAAAGATGAGTAAATACTGAATGATGAATACTGTAATTAATGTTGTTCTTGATTTTTCATGTTAGTAAATCCATTTAATAAAAAAGCATATATAATTAAATCGACACATGAAAATATAGATACATCCAACTATTAAGTATATAGTTAGTTCAATATTTACATTAATATATTGGAAAATATTACGACACTTTTTGAATAGCAATATTTTAAAATGTAAATTAGTACAGAATTTTCAGCATCATTTCTACATGATCGGGAGGAATAGTTTTATTATTACGATTAAATGCATTTCTTATTTTCACATACAGATGAAAAAAAATTTGCCACCATGTTTGTGGAAGAGAAAGTTTGAAACATGGGCATTTACAATATTCATTCATTCATTCATTCATTCATTTTCTTTTCGGCTTAGTCCCTTTATTAATCTGGGGTCACCACAGCGGAATGAACCGCCAACTTATCCAGCATTTTTTTTTTTTACGCAGCGGATGCCCTTCCAGCTGCAACCTATCACTGGGAAGCATTCATACACACATACACTACGGACAATTTTTAGCTTACCCAATTCACCTAACACCTATATTCACCTATGTCTTTGGACTGGGGGGAAACTTGAGCACCCGGAGGAAACCCACGCAAACATGGGGAGAACATGCAAATTCTCCATTTAATGATAGTTTATGTAATAACTAAGAATTAACAATAACTAAGAACGAACAAATGTACAGCATTCATTAATTATAATTCAACATTTATTAATGCCTTATTAAAATCCAAATTTAGGGTAATTAAAAGTAGTTAATAAACTGAGTTACCAATAAGTAAGAATGATTTTGTTTTCATTAACATTCACAAAGATGAACAAATATTGTAATAAATGCTGTTCAGTGATTTTTCATAAGTAAATACATTAAATGAAAAGCATATATAATTCAAACTATTCATATGAAGATATAGATAAACCCAACTGTTGAATTACATTTAAAAAAATGTAACATTTACATGTATGTTTTATCAAAATGCAGACAGTAATATTGTGAAATATTACTACACTTTTAGCTGTTGTCTTTTACTTTATCATATTACTTTATCAGCTATTGTGTATTTTAATATGCAATATTTAAAAATAAAAATTATTACTGAATTTTCAGCGTCTTTTCTACATAATCTGGAGGAATAATTTTAATATTACAATTTAATGCTCAGTAATAATTTCTTATTTTCACAAGTGAAAAAAAATGCCACTTCATGTTTGTGGAAGAGAAAATTTCAACTTTCTATGATATTTCAAAAACAAAAACTTCAACGAAAGAGTTATGAAAATACATAATACATAAAATTCTGTTTTAGAAATGCCATGTGGTTAGCATTTTGAGCTAAAGCACAAAATGGTGAAAAATGTCAACTCTGTTTTTTCAACTCTGTTAGTGGTTTTATATATTTAACAATAATTTAATCACCAATTAGTAACAGAATCAAATGTTCTCTATCTCATTTAATATTTTACATTATTTTACTTGTATTCAGTTGATTGTAAATTATACATTTGTTGCATAACATTCCAGTTCAAATATATGGAACTAGAATGGAATGCTTGGAATAAAATAAATGGAACTGGAATGGAATGCTTGGAATTTACCCGCAATTCCGTTATGAGCCACATATATTTAACACACACACACACACACATATTTTTTAAACTTACCGTACACATAAAATACCGAAGACCATCCAGTGTACTGGACCAAGACTCCAGCCAAAGGCATTGCAACAACAGCTCCCGCATATGAACCTACAACATACAGATATCAGCATACTAAAACTAGGCCTCCTAAATATAAATTTTAAATATGCTACTTATGATTAAATTTATTCATTTACTCAGTGCTTGTATCCAAAATTACTTTCAAATGAGGATAAAAGAAGCATTCAAATCGCTCTACTTTGTATACTATTGACAAACGTTATCATCATTTCATCCTTTTATATAGTGCTGCAGGATTTGGAGAAAAAAATCGAATGGTGATTTATCTGATCAAATTTGATGTGGTGGTTTTTAACGGCACCAAAGAAAGACCAAGCATAATCACAAAGTGCGCTACACTATGCAACTGTTTATTTAAAACCTCTTAAACATTGTTGCCAGTTTTGTCAGCAAACTCGTCAGTTGTCAGGACAAATTAAGAAAATAACTACAGTATTTTAAATTCAATTAAATTAATTATAGATCAAATCTTATATATAGACCATTTCGAGGGATGTAAACAATAATAATGGTCCTAATGTATTTCCTGTATTACATTTTGAATATACATGGCTTCCAACAATCCAAAAAGCTCCACACATTGATAAATACTGTAATGTTATGGCAGCCATTTTAGCATTAAGATATGATTAAATTGCCTCTTGTTACATTTTCTGAAATAGTTTGGTAACAAGCAGGAAGTGTTCATGGGCCAGTGACATGGCCAAATTGAAATGGTCTATAAAGATGTTATATATAACAAGGACATGGAATTGAACCAGATTTCGGTAAAAACCCAAACAATACAAACATAAAAATAAAACCAAACAAAATATGAAATATGAATTATGTGTAATAACAATGAAATGACACAAGGAGAAAGTATTGAACTACTGAAATGTATTTAAAACTTTATATAAAAGGCTTTGTTGATGATGGGCAGCTTAAAGACTCCTCTAATATGGAGAATGAAGTCACATGCATTGCTTTTTATATTGGATTTACATCAGGTGATTGGCTGGGCCATTCTACAGCTTGATTTTCTTTCTCTGACAGCATTTGAGAGTTTCCTTGGCTGTGTTTTGGACCGTTGTCTTGCTGAAATGTCCACCCTGGTTTCATCTTTATCCTCCTGCTAATGTAGATGTTGGACTGAAGCAGCTAATATTAATTTATAATGAGTGAGGGCAGAGGGTTGCTAAAGAACTACTGAGAGATTTCAGCTGCTGTATGGGCTTTCACTGCCTTTCTACACCTCCCCGTCTTCATGTGTTCAATATTTTTTTTCTGTGTCATTTTATTTTATTACACGTAACTTCATTTGTAATCTAATTAGTTTAGTTTTTTTTCCATACTGTATATGTATTTCTTTGGTTGTTACCAACATCTGGGGAAAATTTCAAATCTACAGCACCTTTATAAATGTTTTCTGAGGCAAATGGTGTCGTGTTCAATACTTATTTTCCCCACTGTAAAACCTTTACATTTAGAAAGCGGTAAATTTTTCACATTGTTCAGGATGATGTGCTTACGAACTGTCAGAACTATACAAGACGATATCCTTGTTACTATATTTTGTGCGTTGAAATAATTTCAGCTTTTGTGATTTTGAAAATTTGCACCCTTTCAAATCACAATTTTGGTTTAGAAACAATCGTGCAGGCCTACTTTTATAGAACTGAAACTTAATTCAAGGTTAAATCAGTAAATCAGTGTTGCTATATATTTCATAGATTCAGATGATCGACCGATGTCTGTCTCACCACAGAATGCTGTTGTTGCCAGTCGGCTTCTTTCAAGCGGTGGAGCCCATTTGGCCCAGATCCCATGACATGCTGGGTACGACACCCCCTTGAAGCAGACAAATGAGATGAGTTAATGTGCACCCATAATATAAAGCGATAAATATTGTTTCACGTTATGTCAGATGTGTATACAGTCACGCATGCACACAGATGGCATACCTCCACAAGCCCCTGGCAGACCCTGACCATGATCACACACCCGTAGTGAACTCGAGCTGCCGATGGGATCAGCATATTCAGTGTGGACGTGGCCACAATAGCGAAGCCAAACACCCTGAGACAAAAACACATGCAGTCAGATGAGCCCCAAATCCCAAATGAAACACTATGTTAACTAGGGCTGCACAGTATTGGAATAAAACTTACATTGTCATATTTAGTTTTTCTGTGCTATATGAGCGATATTGCACGAGTAGCAGTGCGATATGGCTGTATATCTGCTCCGGTGGCAGGCATGTGTTGGCTCAAGGCCACAGCCCGAGTGCCTTATTGTCCCACTAGTTACAATATACAGCCATATATCACTGCTACGCATGTGATATTGCGTTTTACAACAGTTTGACGGCATAATCATGTGTATAAAAAAAGAAAATCAAATGCGGAGAGTCTCCAAAATCCTTTCTTGTGGCGGAACGTCAACCATCAATTTCTTTGCTCTTCATGCTGATGGCCGCCGACTGAATCTCCGAAATTATAAATATTTAAATTAGGCACTATCCTAATAAATAAACTGCAAAGTTGCAAACTAAACAACTACATTCTTGCCTAAAAAAAGCTTCAAAAGTACATCATGTTGTCCAACAGCAGTAATATTTGTCAAACTGTATAGAGATTATTCCTCTGCATGTAATTCTATGTGGGCGTAATACACAAGGGTGAAGAGGCTGTACGAGTGCTGATTTTGCAGAATATCACACGGCTATCAGCCAATCAGATTCAAGAACCAGACAGAACTGTTGTATAAATATATTCACAATATGACTAATAAATTGCCAAGAATTCATCATTTCACATTGATTGTAATGGGATTTTGTAGGGAAGTGAATCTGTCACAAACATATTACAAGCATAAATTAATAAAATGGATCAAATTGATAAAATTAATAAAATATAGAACAAATTCACAAATGATATAAACCGCGCTTTATGGATTTTAAACCGTATTGAGGTACAGAAATTAAAAGATCAAATGTAAAGTAAGACTTTATAAGGTTGTCAACATTTGAAGTGGATCAAAAAACTATTCAACAATGTTCCTTCTTGTCTTGGGACAATTTTGTAATACACTTCAAATGTTGACTACTGTAGTCTTCATTGTAGAAATAATTCAATCCAATTATTCTTTGTTAAAGCTACACATTTTATAATATCTAGTACCCAAATGGTTTACATTCACTTGAAATCTTACATAGTTGCATGCAGGCCTAAAAATTCTTCTTTCACTCAATGAGGGTTCAACTTTCTTCTGAACTGTGTTTTCTGGTTAACTACAATCGCAACTCAACACTGCAGTTTCTGCGATGTGACTATTGCAGAAATAGTTTTTAAGTTAGTAACCGTTTTTATAGTGCATTTTATAGTCTCTGTATTTAGTTTACACATAAGGTAAAACCAAAAATTACTGCCATTAATTTTACTAGCGGGTGCAGAACACTATAGTTTATTTATGTACAGTGTTAAACATAATGTAGGAGTACAAAAATTAATATTTTTATCCATTTCTCAGTGAATACAGGTAATATATTTTGGTGCATTTGAACAAAACAGATTTGTCAAATAAATATATATTAAAATAACATTTTAGTCATCTAAACTAGAAATACAAAGATAATACATTTAAATGCATTCGAAATACTGGAAAAAAATTACAAACTATAAAATTTCAACAATTTTATACTTTTTTTTTTTTGTTTCTCTTTAATTTTGCTTTTGTAATATTTTTTCCTAACATATACAGATGAAGTCAGAATTATTAGCCCCCCTTTGAATTTTCTTTCTTTTTTAAATATTTCCCAAATGATGTTTAATAGAGCAAGAAAACTTTCACAGTATGTCTGATAATATTTTTTATTCTGGAGAAAGTCTTAATTGTTTTATTTCGACTAGAATAAAAGCAGTTTTTATTATTTACTGTCATCATGGCAAAGATAAAATAAATCAGTTATTAGAAATGAGTTAATTAATCTTATGTTTAGAAATGTGTTGAAACAATCTTCTCTCCATTAAACAGAAATTGGGGGAAAAAATAAACAGGGGGATAATAATTCAGGGGGGCTAATAATTCAGACTTCAACTGTACATTTGGGTGTACAGTACTAATTTTGGACCGTTATCATAAATTATTTTGTTAGATAAGCTCCAGATTTGGCTTCAGTACTGACTAATATAATGTATATGCACAAATATAATATTGTAAAGCTTCCTATTGAAAATATAAATTTAAATGAGAGATTTGTGAGGGGTGTACTCGTATATGTTGAGCACTGTATAGGAGGATAGCAAAATAAAGTAAACTGAGACATGGTATACTACAAATA
The DNA here is from genome assembly GCA_903798195.1 of Danio kyathit. Taxonomy (NCBI): domain Eukaryota; kingdom Metazoa; phylum Chordata; class Actinopteri; order Cypriniformes; family Danionidae; genus Danio; species Danio kyathit. The sequence goes on along the minus strand of LR812521.1, from coordinate 23,158,900 downwards.
TTTCTCACACAGTGAACTAAAAACCTTCAAGAAGTGGATACTGTAAGCTGGGAAAATATGGAAGTTCAGGGTTGCATGAATGTGGTTGACAGCAGCAGAGACGACAGACACAACAAAGTATTGATAGTTGTGTAAATATTGCCATATTATCAGTCTTTTGTTGATTGTAATCATATTTTAATACTATTTTCTAAACTGTAGTGAATAAGCTGTGATTAATGTGACAAATTTTGAAGGTATCTGAATAACTTTTGGTCTGACGCTAGTATTCGCTTAAAAATAGTTTGTCATCATTTCATACAATGGTCAAAAAAGTGCAAGTTTCAAGTTTCACTGATCTTTTTTTTCTTAAGTATGTGTGATAAGATGCACCACAATACAAAAACATTAAATAACACATTCTGTATTTCGTGATTCACAGGTTTTTTTTTCTGTTTATTTAAGGTTATGAATCGCATTATGAGACCATCTCTGTCCTGTCGACTTTTTATGTTGAAAATTCAACTGTGCAGTTTAACAAAACGACTTTTATTCAGATTTTAGTGGTTTGAAACAATATATCGCATAACAAATGATATATAGAGAATTACAGTTGGTCTGTAAAATAACAACAGCAGCAGATTTTTGTTTCATAATTTACAACACCAATTTATCATTTCAAACTATTAAAAACTAAGTATCATCAGAAGTTGTTGGAAGGAAGATTACGGTGCTATAATGCAATTCAAAAGCATAAATAAATGGGAAAAACATGATAAAATATGGAAAACTTAATTCACTGCGATTTTTATTGTACCATCTCACAACAGTGAATGCCAAAAAACAACACATATATGTGTAACTAGTAATTTGACTGAAATCAAAAATGAGGTCAAAGATTTACTTCAGTTAATGAAACAAACCCCTGATGTCATTCTAATTTCCACTTAAATTGCATATATTAATTTACAAACACACTTGATGGTAAAATCATCTTAATTTACTTTACCTGTTAGCTGCAAACTTCTGACAGATGAATCCTCCGGGGATTTGCGTGACAATGTAACCCCAGAAGAACGAGCCGTGAATCATCCCCACCGTCTCGGGGTCCCATGTGAACTGAGCGGCCTGAGAGGGAAAAATGAGAAAGTCATACTCATCTCATCCAACTTAAAACATTATGTGCAAAAAAAGAAAGAATTTCAGTCAAAGTGCACAGCTTGTATATTAGAAAATGATTACATTCTTCAAGGCATCAAATAACCCGAATCATCTTTTTCTGTTTTTAGTCTGGGTTACATTTGCAAAAAAAAGTATAGAGGGAAAAGAGTGAAACCTGGCCAGATTAATTTGCATTTACAGTCTGTATACATTTATATATTTTGACAATACTATTAAAAGCTAAAAATCTCTTATAGCATGATATCAAACTGCAAATTTTTGTTTCTTAATTTTTTATTATTACACGGTTGTCTGGAATACTTGATTCGAATTGGTCAGTAACGACATTCCAATGTATGTTATTGCAAGATAACAACCTCTGGAACTAATAATTTGGGTATTAATAATTTAGGCACATTTAGGTACTGAACCGTATGTTTACATCCATTTAAATTTTGACTGTTTGGTGCCATCTTGTGACTGAATAATACCAAAGACTATAGAATACACAAGACATGTCAAAACTTGAATAGTTTTGAATGGAGAAAAGTGTAACGTCAATACGGTTAATGAAGTCCCGCCTGCTAGTACAGGAGCTAATCGTCGATCGCTGTAGACTGACAAATCTCTGTGAGAGGGGCTCAGACCAGACGTGCTTTTCTGAAGATTTTGTGTGATTTTAAAAGTTTAGAAATGAGACATTTGTTGTTTAATTTTATTAGTGATTCCTAATATGAAATTTATTCATAAGCTTGGCAAGCAATTTTGGAGAATTTAATGTTTCCCCATTCAAAATGAGTGCCTGAGCATACTGACTGAGTGGCGTTTCAAAGATGGCCACCAAGTGAAATGACTTGTCTTAAAGGAATTTTGATAATATGTAGGTTAGTGTATGCTCCATTCGGCTGTTTTTTTTACTTTCAGCAGCTGTTGACTCAGAACAAAGTTTTGGGTCTAATTTTTACATTTTGTGGCAAGTAAAGCAGGATAAAGTAAATCCAGGCAGTTGTTATAACAGAATAAAGCCCTACAGTCTTATGCAACCTTTAACTATCGCCTGGATGTACTTTATCCCTTACTTAGCCTATATGTTGTATCGAGCTATGCTGATTGCTTTTTTATTATGTTTAAAGTACAAATGAAATCCAAACTAACCATGTGATTTTGTTAGCTCACATTGCCAGTTTTGTGGTGAACAATTCATCTGTGCATGTCATTGTTCTAATCTGTGCGTGTCATCTAAAATTGAAATGCACTTCCTGTTTTTTGACAGCAAACAGGAAGGGTGAGGAGGAGGTGTCTGTTGTACTTTAAAAATACAACTTCAAAATAATTAGTTTTACTGCTTTTCACCAACCCGTCTTGTTAAAGGGTTTGTTAACTCAAAAATTAAGCTTTACTCAGCCTAAAATGATTCCAAACCTTTGAGTGTTGTTCTTCTGTTAAACTCGAAGGATGTTTTGAAGAATAGTTCTAAAAATTGTTCGCAGTGTTAAGGAATAGCACAGTTCACACCACAACTACAATGATAAAGATATAGAGGAACGATATCGCTGGGATCGCTTTCAGAATGATTTTTGTTTTTAGCTGATAAATCACTGTCAGCCATTCAGAATCCATTGAAAATTAAAGGGCTTGTGCAATTTAAAGATTCAGACGACACGTTCGAGAAACACAATGCTTGATGTTAAGCCTTCTTTTAAAAGATTATTTAAAGATAATGACTATCTTGAAAGCAATTGGTTATACTATGGGAAACAATTATAAAAAAAATACATGAACATTATGAAAGTCATGCTGGCAAATTGAAGTATAAACATAAAAGTAGAGCAGGAATTCAGTGCTACACTGTAAAAAATGCAGGGTTCCACACAATTCATTCATGTTGTCCCAACACAAATTGATTAACTTAACATTAAATTTAACAAATTTATGTGGATTGAACATACAAAAATTAAGTTGGCCCAATGAAATCTCAAGAATTGTGTTGTTTCAGCTCATTTTAAATAAGTAATTTGAACAAGCAAAAAAACTATTTTTTTTTGAGCCAGCCTGATCTCACGAGAAAACGTAAGTATTTTACGTTTTGTCATTTTAGTGGCTAATTCAGTTACTCATTCATATTAGTTCAGTCGTATGAAAATGTACGATTTTAAAAAGGAGGCGTGGCACCCAACCCAGCCCCTAAACCCAACGGTCATTGGGTGATGAGCAAATCGTACTAAATTGTATGAATTAGATCGTATGAATTCATACGAATTAGCCACTAAATCAGAACATTACGAACTGCCGTGAGATTGCGTTGTGTGGAACTGACTATGATTGCTAAATTTACTGTTTGATTTAATTAATTACACGTCACAAATTCAATAGTATGTTTAGATGTAGTAGTAATCTGGTTACAAGGGATAATGCAGAATTAAAAGTATAATTGAAAAATAAACAGATCAATATCATTCGTCTGTGTGGACACAAATATATTTATAATTATACTGTATTCATCGTTATTGTGTGAACAGGCCTGTAGCCATTGACATAAATATAGTAGTAGGGAAAACAAACACTAATGTTGGTTTCCAACATTCTTCAAAATATCTTCTTTTGTGTTCAACAAAACAAACTGGTTTGGAACAAGTGGGTTCATTTTTGGGTGAACAATTTTTTTTTTTGTTAGGTTCATCTGTTCTCCAGCACTGATACTGACCACTATGACGGGTTTCTTTCCAGAGTAAACCGTGTGGTCGTTCACCATGCTGACGATGGCTACGCCCAGGTTACAGCGAATGCCGAACGAGATGCAGAAGCCCAGGCCGGACAGGATGGCGATGATGTAGCGGCGAGGCAAACCGAAACATGTGCAGTCCACGATGGGAAGCTCCTTCTCCTCCACCAGCTCGGGACGTCCCTCCGCTGATAGCTCGATCGTCTCTCCATTCTGCTGCCGCTTCTCCAGGAGTCTGCAGGTGGAGAATTTGGGCCAATATACATTTGAGTGTAACTAATAGTGTATACAACTTTCGCAGTTTATAATAGTTTTTTTTTTAAGCTTTGACACTAAAAGTCAAACTTAAGCCCCACATAATTATTTTTCCAGTTTTATTTTAATTCTTTTTCAAATAAAAAATAAAAAATTTTACAACACCTTTTTGAACATGATAGTTTTATTGACTAATTTATACTAATTTCTTTTGTCTTTGCCATGATGACAGTACATACTATTTCACTAGCTAATTTGCAAGATACTAGTATTCGGCTTAAAGTGCAACTTAAAGGCTTAATTAGCTAAAAGAAAATGGCAAATTAGGTTAATTAGGCAAATCAATGAACACCAGTGGTTTGTTCTGTAGCCAATTAAAAATATTAAGGGGACATATTATCCTAATAATATTGATCGTAGCAGTTTTTGAATTAAAAAAATAATGATTTATTCATCCCAAACTAAAAGAAATAATAGAAATGACTGTGGCAAAATGTCCTTGCTCTGTTAAACATAACTTTTTATTTCAATTTTAAATTCAATTAAAATTTCACATTCTAATATTCTAATATTTTTGTCTTCAACTGTACTTAAGCTTTAGACCAAATCTAGACAGGCACATTTAATCAGTTTGCTATTATAAAACAACCTTTTTTTTTAACTCTAAACACAGTTCCATACATTAGACGCATGTATACTCAAGTAAACTTATAGTATAACAAATTAAAGTAGATTGAAGATAAAACAATTAAGTTGTCCCAACAACAACAACAAAAAAAAGATAAAAATAAAGATTTGGGTAGTTTCAGCTCATTTTAAATAAGTAGTCTGCATAAGCAGTGTTGACAAAAAAATAAATGATATATATTTTTTTTAGAAGTGTTTTTTTTTACCAATTTATGTGTGCAAAACATGGTGTTTTATAATTATGGACATTTTACGCGTGAATGGTTAACTCTGGGTCACTCTAAACTCCAGCTAAAGGGGGTTTTCTTGTTTCACATTTAATCCTGGGTATTTGCATCCTGGCGTTTCAAACTGTACATTCCTTGTTTATATATTTGCTTTGTCAGCTGTCATTGATTGGAAAAAGGCAGCATGCAGTCTGTTTGCATAATGGCCAGCCTTATGGATTGTTCTGCATACTATATAGAGTATTATATATCACAGAGCAGAGTAATCTTCTTCTTTTCAATTCACATATTATCCTTTACTATGTGAATCACTAATGTGATGTTTGGCAACAGACCTTTTGCATGTATTAAATTCACTTGCTTTTTACAGCAGTGGAAACAACAGTTTCACATATTGGTGACCGAAAACATGTGGATTGGAGTGGAGAAGAGACTGTGATTTTCTGTCACTTTTCTGTGTCAAAAAATGCATACTAAGTTTCAAAACAAATGTAGTACTTAATATGGTTAGGGTTAGTGTTAGTTATTTAGACGTTATAGTTATGTTTTCTTTAGTAGTAGTGTTTTCTTGTTCCTTTGTTATTACATATTTCTTACACAATACATTGTTTCAAATTAAATAAATAAATGTTAAATTTCTTAAATTTTTAACACAAAAAAGCCAGAGCAGAGATAATTAATAATTGTTAATATGATCAGAATTATGATCAGAACAACTATACATATTTGTTTTGTTTAGATTCCCATGATTTAATTTAAAAACATAAAGAAACAGAAATTATTTTTTATTTTATATATATATATATATAAACAGAAGTAACAGAAATTTGGATACACCCGCTCACTTAATTACCTTTTATAGTCTGAAAAGTCCATTCCAGAAATGCACATAGGCGCATGCATACTATTTAATGTGTATTGCATTCTTACAGACAATGACACTGAAAGAATAACTTATCAGCAATTATGCAAATAAAAATATATTAATCTATGGAGTTTATGGATGTACAGTGTGAAACAATTTTCAGCATTAAATGTTAACCCTGTGTTAAAATATGAGCAATGTGAAACATAAAACAAGATAACGCAGTATATGATTTGTCAGGGTTTAAAATAAACCAGGGTTAGCTATTTATATGCAGTGCAAAGCCCTTTTGTTGTCAAAAATGATTTTGTCCAAAGCAACTTTCAAGTCACGTAATACAAGGACAGTCTTGGATTAATTTGAGGTTAAGTGTCTTACTTGAGGACACAATGGTACGAGTTCATGTCTTACTCCATACAGAGTCAACCCAGGTCAAATTAGGTTACTAGTTCTGAGCTTAATCCACTAGACTCCAGCTCCGAAAGTTATATATATATAGATATACTGTTTATCTTAAAGGTGCTGCACGATTTGGTTTAAATATTTGGATTTTTGTGCATTAAAATATTTATATATATATATCTTAATCACAGTATTGTTTTAATCATATTAAAATCGTATTAAAGTATTGTTGCCCATGTAAACATAGTCAATGTTTGACACCGTCAGGGCTCTGTGAACTTGCTTTTTATGTACGTACATAGAGAAAATGCTGCTTCGCAAAGGCAAGTATGAAATCGCTGTTTGGAGCTAATGTAGGCCTACAGTTCAACATTCATGTTTAACTGAATAAACAGTTAGTAAACACAAGTACATCTTATTGAACATCATTTATTTTCATCACCAATTATCATAGTAGAACAGTTTCTCAAGCAGTTTGTGATGCATTTTGGAAACAGGAGATGAGCCCCTGGTCTAATGCACCACCTGGCTTGAGAAACCCGTTCTCAAAGACTTATTATTTGGGTAGCACACATATTCTGAATGCCTTCGGCAGAATTCAAATGAGCCATTTTAATCTAGATTAATCTAGATTAATTTTGAAATTAATCTAGATTAATCTAGATTTAAAAAAATAATCTATGCCCACCTATAATATATATATATATATATATATATATATATATATATATATATATATATATATATATATATATATATATATATATATATATATATATGCATGTGTGTGTGTGTGTGTGTGTGTGTGTGTGTGTGTATATATATATATATATATATATATACACATACATAAATATATATATATATATATATATATATAAATATATAAATATATATATACATACACACACACACACACACACACACACACACACACACACACAGTTGAAGTCAGAATTATTAAATAATATTTAATAGATATTTTCAAGACACTTCTATACAGAAGCTTTTAAAAAATTGAAAACTGCTTTTATTCTAGGCGAAGATTCTTTCTTCAGAAGAAAAAATATTATCAAACATACTGTGAAAATTTCCTTGCTCTGTTAAACATAATTTGGGAAATATTTAAAAAAAATTAATAAAATTCAAAAGGGGGCTAATAATTCTGACTTTAACTGTGTGTGTATATATATATATATAAAATAAAACTGAAATATATATCAAGTTAAAGGGCCAGTTCACCAAAAAATGAAAATTTACTCAGACTCAAGGGTTTCTAAACATTCTATCTTCTGTTGAACATAAAATATTTGGAAGAATGTTGGAAAAAAGCAGCTACTGACATCCATAGTAGGAACAAAAATACTATGAAAGTCAGTGACTCAAATTCAAAACAGTTTTGGAACAAGTGGAGGATGAGTGAATAATGACAGAATTTTCATTTTTGCGGTGAACGATGCCTTTAAATTTACCAGAAACTGTGATGTGATTTAATTTTTTTTTTTTTGCTAAATTTTCAATTTTCCTCTTGTATTGCATTTGTCTAAGTTGAACTGAAATAACATCATTCAATGGTGTGGAAATGTTTGCCATAATTATATTAAGTTGCACAATTTATTTCTTTTTGTAGTGTGTGAAATGTATTTTTATTACTCCTAACAGGTATAAAGTCCCATACACTGGGGAACCCTCACAGGTCGTAAAACTACACCACAAACACGGCTGAAAGCAGGTGGGATGCAGAGGGAAGACACAGAGGGAGAGAGGACATGGAGCAAGAATGAAGCGGCTCTGGATAGCAGAACATGGGAGTCCAGCAGAGACCTAAAGAGAGACCATCTGGGTACGCAACCTGTCTGCGACGTTTACAGCCAATAACAACTCGCATCCATACACGCACTCAAGCAAACACTTTCACAGGCACATGACTCATTCCAGAATTGCGGGTACATTTCAAGCATTTTCCACTCACTTTCTTTCAACTGAAATGTTATACAACAAATGTGTAATTTATACAGCATCAATGTAAAACGATGCAGAATGCTTAAATGTGATGTAGGGAACATTTGATTCTGTTGTTAACTGTTGTTTCATTCATTGTTAAGCTTTTTAAACCACTAACAGAGTTGACAATATCTGAGCAGACAATAACAGAGTTGACATTTTCCACTATTTTGTGCTTTAGCTTAAGATGCTAACCCCAAACCAGATACGCATGGCATGTCTAAAACAGATTCTTAAGTATTTTCATCATAGTACATTTTTCAAAAAGCGAATGAGAAATTCACAGAAATATCACAATAACACGGTTGACAAATTGTTAATCTACTATAAGTGTGTCCTAAACATTTTGTACAAATTAGAGCTGTACAAATTAGAGCTGTCAAAATTAGCGCGTTAACGCGCGCGATTAATTTGAAATATTTAACGCATAAAAAATTTTTACGCAATTAACACAGTTGCAGTTTTTTTTTATTTCCTGTTGTGGCCGATGTGTGTTTAACGTGCAAAGAAATATAGATAAGACCAAGGAAGCTCTTTTAGAAGGAAAGTTTCAGTATAAAACAAGTAATGTCGCATCACCAGGCTATCCAGCGTTTCCTCCAGAGTTTCATGAAATTTCAGGTGTTTCATGCAGTTCAGCAGTTCACTTTCCTTCAGCAACATATTGTTCATGCCCCTTGACAATTATTGGATGAAAATATGAAGTAAGGACTGCTGAAAGAGTGCTGTTTTAATAGAAATTGATACCGTATGGTGAACGTAAAGAAAAACCTCCGCATTTCGTGACTCGGGTGGTCCTTTAAGGTAATCAAAAATCGCTGCTTACATGGTAGACTCTTAATCAGAGTGTTATCTTAATCATAAAATCTGAGTTTTGGTGTCCATTCCTCTGCCTTTAAGTTGATTCCATGCGCCCTCAAATGTTTTATTAAGTTTGACGTGTTTTCACTCTTACTCTGCTTCACGTTGCTGTGTCAGAATCCTTGCTTGTAAAATACAGCCATACTTTAGAATGCTTAGTTTAAGCAAATTAGATGAACGCGAACAATCATGTTGATGAATCTGAAGGGAGTCGCTCACCGGGTTCGCTGTACTGCGCGCGTTGTGTGTGTAGGTGTGTGTGTGTGAGTTTCCTAGCAAACGCCTGACATAGGTGACGGTGTCCAAAGTCTCTTTACGGCATTCTATATGTATTCTATAGTCTTTGCGGTGTCCGTATCCCTCAAAGCTGCTTAGAATTACATGTCTTTGGTACGTGCATTTGATGTACCCCTTGGCCACATTGTCCCCCAATAAAGTCAATAGACTGGACTGTCTTAGCAACTGGCTAAATGTTGAGGAGGACTAAGCTAAATTGCTTCTACTTTATAATTAATGTTCTCAACTCACAATACAACTTTACAATCAGTACAATTGTTTGTATTCAATACTTTATTATTATTATTATTATAATTTTCCATTTTCCATATTTGCAATGCCTCTATTTTAGATTTGTTTTGTAGTCCACTTTGAATCCAACATGGAAATCAGTTTTGTTTGTTATTGGCATAGATTGTTTTAAAATTCAAAAGGCACTTACATGTCTGTGTTTTTATTTCTGTAATAAATACGGCTTTTCGATTAATTAGTTAATTTGTTTTAATCAATTGACAGCCCTAGTACAAATTAATAAGAGAAGAATAATGACATGCACCAATGCCTTCCAGAGTTTCCCGCCAGTGGAAGTGACATCACTTGGAGCAAGTCACATGCTTTTTCTATGAGTGCTTTACAGATTATTGTGCCTTTTTATAATCAATGTTTATTACAATTAATACAGAAAATAGATGTCTGAACATGAAAATGAACATTAGACTTGCTGAATGTAAGATTCAGCTGGCAGAGACGGTCATAAACAGGCTTAGTGGGAGACAAAATTTCTCTAGTTAATACGCATAAAAACATGATTCATTCATCTTCCTTCGGCTTAGTCCCTTTATAAATCAGGGGTCGCCACAGCGGAAAGAACCGCCAACTTATCCAGCACATGTTTTACACAGCAGATGCCCTTCCAACTGCAACCCAGGTCTGGGAAACATCCATACACACTCATTCACACTCATAGACTACGGACAATTTAGTTTACTCAATTCACCTGTACCACATGTCTTTGGACTTGTGGGGGAAACTGGAGCACCTGGAGGAAACCACACTGTCACCTAAAAACATGATTTTTAGACGTGCTTTTTGATATGATTTATATTGGTGCACTATTTATTAACAATAACCAAAATACTAAAATAGACTTATAATTTTTAATCTAATAAACCATAAAATTTTTGGCTTTATGTTATATGATAAGATATTTCCAGCTTTAAACATTTAAAGACACAGAGAATAGATGTTGGATGCAAAGCATACATTTTATTTTACAAACACCATACTAATCAAATAAAAAAAAACATTTAAACAAAAATATAAAGAACGCAAGCAGAAATGTAACTGTAATAGAAAATAGAGAAAAACTTGATATGGTATTATAGTCTACTGTACTATTCACTCTTCAAATAAATCTCACTATCAATCTCATTTTATCATGGCAACTAAAATAAAGTGAACTAGTCTCTGTTGTCTTCCACATTGTTGATGAGGTTGTGGAGGACATTTTCCCTGTCATCCTCTTCATTTTGAGCGGATGCCCTTCCAACTGCAATCCAGAACTGGGAAACATCCATACACACTCATTCACACTCATAGAATACGGACAATTTAGTTTACTCAATTCACCTGTACCACGTTTCTTTGGACTTGTGGGGGAAACCGGAGCACCCAGAGGAAACCCACGCCAACATGTGGAGAACATGCAAACTCCACACAGAAATGCCAACTGACCCAGGCGGGACTCAAACCAGCGACCTTCTTGTGAGGCGACAGTGCTAACCACTGAGCCACTGTGTCACCTAAAAACATAATTTTTAAACGTAATATATATATTTTTTATTATTAAAGCGGTTTCAATTTAAGTTTTGTACTTTTCTTGTAATAAAATTTTTTAATATTTCAAATTTTTACTATTTTCGTTATTTAAGGTGCCTTAAATAATATATCAGGGCCCACTTGTACTTTTAGGAAGCACACTTTAACATGCATCACAAACTACTTAATTATTTGAAGTCATTTTTTCCATGCATCACTCTGCAGTCTTCATAAACAAGCTAATTAAAAAACTTAAACTCAAAATAATCTTCCATGTTAATTTATTTGACAATTAGCTTTGTATTGTAAAAGGATTACACATTTTTAACAATCAAGTACATCAAGGCACATTTATGCACCTGTAAACTTTAATAGATACAGTTCAAATTTTTTTTGCCCTCCCATTAATTTAAAATAATGTTTCACAAGTGATCTTTAACAAACCAAGGAAATCTTCACAGTATTTCCTATAAAACAAATAATTCTTCTGGAGTCATAATAAGTCTTATTTCTTATAGTTTATTTCTTGCATAAAAGCAGTTTTTCATTTTCTTTAATAAACAATTATATTAGCCTCCTTAAGAAACATTTACTGTATATTTTTTGTCTACACAACAAACCAGTTATACAATCACTTGACTAATTATTCTAACTTTCCTAGTAAACATAGCCTAATCAAGTCTTTAAATTACACTTTAATCTGAATACAATCTTGCAAAATAACTAGTAAAATATTATCCACTCACTGTCACCATGGGAAAAACCCAAAAGTAGTTATTAGAAATTGTTATTATGTTTAAAAACGTGTTGTAAAAAAATCATGAGTTTGAAGGCATGAAGAATGAGAATGAAGGCAAAACTAAAGGAGTTGAATATTACTTTTACATGAGCGTGACTGAAAACTAAATTTGGTCAATGTGTTACATCTGTTCTCCGGTACTTGCCGACTGTAAATTCAAGACTGCATTTTCTACTGTAAAACTATGTACACTCAATTTCTGATTAATAATAGCCTCTGCATAGCCGAGGACTTCCTTTATTAAAATGTTTAAAATCGCTATTGAAAACAGAAGTCTAATATAATCAACAGTGGACATTTTGATAGTGTTTCACAACATGAACATGACTGAAGTTGAATCTTTTTTATTACCTGTGGCAATTTGGGGCTTAACTTTTGACGAATGTGGAAAACTGATGCGCGCAACACCGTCACTGACAAAAGTCAAGGGAAAGCAGAGAGAGCGAGTGAGAGAGGCCTCATATCTCCGTGTGCCACCGATGGCTGATCTCAAATATGCTTCCAAATTTAGGTGGGCCAAGCTTGTTGACACAGGGGCACTGGGCCCCCCTGGCCCCCCTGGCCCCCCAGAACCGCCACTGCATATACTTACCATTTGGTTAGGGCTACAATGTGGTTTAGGCTTAGTTGCATGTAATTATGAACAATTAATTGTAGTTACTATAGTAATGGCTTGGGACGTGTTCACTGCAAAAGCGATTAGTTGACTTTACCTAAAAAAAGAGAGTGAACTTGTTGCCTTATAATTATTAAATAAACAAACTGTGTGCATAATTATAAAAGTAAAGTTAAAGGTCCCATGAAATGAAAATAAAGTTTTATTAGATGTTAGTATCATTATTGTTTGTTCTTAAGATATCTATAAGCTAGTGTGCTCCAAAACAGTGACAAAATTCACATTTAGAAGATTTAAAACTGATATAAACATGTAAAGCTTGTAGTTTGTAACTTCTTCCTTATATGGATCAACGTTTTTTTTTTATTCACATCACCTCATACTTCAGTTCCTCATTAAATCATGACCAATCAAATGCCCTCTATCTTACATGCCCCGCCCCCTTCAAGATGCTTCCCATTTGATACACTTGAGCTCAATCACTGTCACTGGCAGAGTGGTGATGAAACAAAACGCTATTGGCTGTTTTTTTAAAAAGGGAGGAGCTACACTATGTCCCGCCCTCTCTTCATGTTTTGGTTGAGATTACATCAAACATCAAATAAAAATGCACATTTCAAAGCACTTCACGGGATCTTTAAATCTATGGGTTTACTGACTTTTTTTAAAAGTAAAATCAACTTGTTGCTTTTAAGGCACTTACTCACTTATTTTAAAGTAAAGTAACTAATCGCTGGGCAGCACAGTGTCTCAGTGGTTAGCACTGTCACCTCACAGCAAGTAGGTCGCTGGTTCCAGTCTCGGCTGGGTCAGTTGGCATTTCTGTGTGGAGTTTGCATGTTCTCCCAGTGTTGTCGTGGGTTACCTCCGGCTGCTCGGGTTTTCCCCACAAGTCCAAAGACATGCGCTATAGGTGAATTGAATAAGTTAAATTGGCCATAGTGTATGAGTGTGTATGAATGTTTCCCAGTATTGGGTTGCAGCTGGAAGGGTATCTGCTGTGTAAAACGTATGCTAGAATAGTTGGCGGTTCATTCCGCTGTGGTGACCCCTGATAAATAAGGGATTAATGAATTAATGAACTAATCGCTTTTTACGGTGTAACAAGGAAGCCTTAGAACAGGGGTCTCAAACTCACGGCCCGCAGGCCAAATGCGGGACGATAGTTTGTGGCCCCCACCTTAATTTGAAAGTTTAATGTCAGTGCGGCCCGCGACTCGAGTTTGATATGTATGGTACTTTACAGTGTTGAGTGTGGAGCTGAACGAACCTACCAATCACGGTGGGGTATATGGCTCTTGGGGGCGGGACATCGGCTGGCCTAGACGCAGGCAAAGAAACATTTGTGAAAGTTACAGCAGCGTTGCCATGGAGTGTTTTCTTCCGTGCCTGCTGGCTGCCTCGTTTCTAATGGGCACACGCAGACATTCATCCCAGCACGCTTCATTCACAACCCTTCAAAACAAGTTTTTAAAGTTGCTGCCCAGCGGGACATAATACGTAGATAAATGTACATAAATCTGTGCTTAATTTGAGCCGGATCTTGCCGGATCCTGTTTCGGAAGATGTCAGATATTCATGTTTTGCTTTCTGGTGTTTATTTTAATTGATTCAGCATTAATTTGTGCGCGGTGAATACCTGCGTGTGTGTGTGTGTGTGTGTGAGTGTGAGAGAGAGAGAGAGAGAGAGAGAATGTGCATGCGAACGTTGCGTGGACTGTGTTCGCACATGCATGACAGTAGTCACCATTCGCAAATTAACAGTATTTACAGCCAATCTTCTTTCTTATTCTTACAATCACTCTCATTGGTTGGTGGTTGTTGTTTCGCACAGTGAGCAGTGAAAATAAATTATGGCATAGTGGCCTACCTAAATAATATCTGCATTTTCAAAATTGCAAAGAGGCAATCGAGCTTATTTTCAAAGTAAATCTGATAATGATGAGGCTGATCTAACGAGATCTCGAGAAGCTGGAACTGTGTCCCTGGATCAGGATAGCGGGAGGCAGAAGCAACACGAGTCGAGTCAGCCACAGAACATGACAGAAGAGCCACTGTGGGCTCTTCTTGAAGATTAGACAGAGTGAGTGATTTAATTACTATTTACTTGGAATTGAATTGAAATGGCACTTAGAAAGTTAACGTGAGGCCTCTCTCTGACAAATGAAATCAAAGTGATTTGTACATGACGGGATAAAGGAAAGTAAGGAACTCAATGCCGCCTAATGTAGTTGTCTGCAGTCACATATCGACACCTGTCCATCAGTAATAAGAGTCCCCGGTAACCCGGACCAATTATAGAGTCGCACCGTTATTTGTGGGTTATGTGCATCGCTCTACCTGCATTGTATTTTCTTTGCCTCACACAATAAACATTGCATATGTTTCTATATGATGTAAAAGTAGTCAAAACAAATGACAACAACACAGTGTTGCTTTTTCTAACAACAGCACAGCAGATAACAGTAAATCTAATTATTATTATTATTATTATTTATTACTGATTGATTTATTTTCTAATTAATTTTTCATTGTTTTTTTTATCTTATTTTGTGTTAAATTCCAATCTTCCCAAATCTCTTTATTTTTATTTTTGAAACAAAATAAGATGGAAAAATAAACAAATTAGAAATTAAAAATTAATAATATAATTAATTTCTTGTGGAAAACCTGACTCACCCAGACTCGGCCTCCAGCGGCCCCCAGGTAAATTGAGTTTGAGACCCCTGCCTTAGAATAAAGTGTTACCAGAAAAATCGCATGTCAAAGTAACCTGCAGAAAGACTTTCTGAACAATCCTTCCAACCAAACTACATCTGAGTTCCACGAATCTCATATTCACGTATCATTATATCCGTCTTAATCTCTCTCTCTCTCTCTCTCTCTCTCTCTCTCTGTCCTGTCTCTCTCTCTCTATATATATTTTCTCATTCTGTGACTGTTCCTACAAAAGCAGATCTCTTATAATCCCTTCAACCTCGAACAACACAATCAGAGGCCGCTAAAAAGAAATCAGCAGGAGATCCTTGCCATGTTCAGGAATTAATTAATTTCTTTGTTCTACAGAAACGAACAAGGAAACAAAAGGGTGTGTAAACAAATTAGAAAGTAGCAATGTGTTTCAATTATACCTAAAAACCTCTCAGGATTCATCCGCAACCCTTCCCATCATTTCCCCCCCTTTCTTTCACTTATCCACCGATAATCTGTAGCTCCACCCTCAGATTAGGATTACAGAAATGATAGACTTCCGGAGATAAAAAAAAATGAGCTTGAAAAAGAGAGAGAGAGAGAGAGAGAGAGAGAGATGAAGTGGGTTTGCCTGCAGTTTAGCGCTCACACATTCACAAGATGTGTAATTAAGGTTAAAGCTAGTTAAAACAGATTGCTGCCAACAGCGGCGCATATGCTGTGCGCTAATGAGAATGACTGTTGGCTGTAATTAATAGTTCTTCTACTGTGTGCTTGAGTTCAGATCTGCATGTCTGTGACCATGTGACCGCTGGAGAAAAAGAGAATCCAGGATTACAGATCAGGCATTTCTGCGTGACGTTCCACGGTTCATCATGCACTAGCTGACCTGTATATCTGTCTATGTGTGTGTGTGTGTGTGTGTGTGTGTGTGTGTGTGTGTGTGTGTGTGTGTGTGTGTGTGTGTGTGTGTGTGTGTGTGTGTGTAGGTTTGTGCGTGGGGGCGTGCGAGTATGAGTTTTTGTGTGTGTATACATGTGTGTGTGCATATGCGCGTGTGTGCATGTATGCGTGTGTGTGTTTAGGTTTGTGTGTGGGTTTTTGTGTGTGCGTATACATATATGTGTATGTAGGTTAGAGTGTGTGTGTGTGTGTGTGTGTAGGTTTGTGTGTGGGGGTGTGTGAGTGTTAGTTTGTGTGTGTTTGGGGGGGGTGAGTATGAGTGTTTGTGTGTGTATGCATATGTGTGTGTGTGTGTGTGTGTAGGCTTGACTGGAAAGTGTGAGTTTGTGTGTGTGTGTGTGTGTAGGTTTGTGTGTGTGTGTGTACAGTACAAATGTGTGTGTAGATTTATGTGTGGGGGAGTGTGAGTTTGTCTGTGTGTGTGTGTGTGTAGGTTTGTATGTGTGTAGATTTGAGAGTGGGGGGTGTGAGTATGAGTTTGTGTGTGTGTGTGTGTGTGTGTGCGTGTGTGTGTGTGTGTAGGTTTGTGTGTGAGTTTGTGTGTGTGTGTGTACAGTACATATGTGTGTGTAGGTTTATGTGTGGGGGAGTGTGTGTGTGTGTGTAGGTTTAAGTGGGGAGTGTGAGTTTGCGTGTGTGTGTGTGTGTGTGTGTGTGTGTGTGTGTGTGAGAGAGTTTGTGTGTGTGCAAATGTGTGTGTGTGTGGGTTTGTGTTTAAGTTTTTGTGTGTTTGTACATATAGTATGTGTATGTAGGTTTGTGAGTGGGGGTGTGTGAGTATGAGTGCGTGTGTGTGTATGTGTGTGTGCAAATGTGTGTGTGTAGGTTTGTGTGAGTTTTGCGTGTGTACAGTACATATGTGTGTGTAGGTTTGTGTGGGGGAGTGTGTGTGTGTGTAGGTTTGAGTGGGGAGTGTGAGTTTGCGTGTGTGTGTGAGTTTGTGTGTGTGTGTGTGTGTGTGTGTGTGTGCAAATGTGTGTGTAGGTTTGTGTGCGAGTTTTTGTGTGTGTGTACATACAGTATGTGTATGTGTGTGGGGGTACAGTGTGTACAGTGTGTCTGCGGGTTTTTGTGTGTCTGTGTGTGTGTCTGTGTGTGTGAGATTGTATCATGTGTGTCTGTGTTTGTGTGTGCGTGCATGTGTGAGAGTGTGTGTGTTTGTGTATATGTGTTTGTGTATGTGCCTGTGTGTTTGTGTGTGAGAGAGAGAGTGTGTGAATGTATTTTGTGTGATTATGTGTCAGAGGGGGTACAGTTTGTGTGTGTATTGTGTGCGTGTACATGTGTGTGTGTGTTCAGGCCATCTAATAAGAGACAGGTGCAGTGCAGAAGGGGATGGTATATGAGGGTCTCGCTACAACAAACACTTTATAAGGATAAAACCATAGACTTTAAAAGACATGGACGTAGTATCCGTGACGTCACCCACAGGTTTCTGAAGAACCCAAAAGAAGCTACCAGTAGGCGTGGCCAACCGTCGCCATTTTGTTCGCGCGTCATCGCAACAACCGGGGGATACCAAATAGGGCCAAAGAGGCGGAGCATGAGTGGAGATACAGACGCATGCTGGCATTCTGCTTAGACTGGCTTTCCTATGGGAGAAACGCTAATATGTCATTACCTGCAACTCGTTTGTGTTCTGACCACATGTGCTCGGTTGTACACTGTATCAATAAAGTGTTTAGACTTTTAAAAACACTGTTGTAATACATTGAGCCACTAAGCATTTTTAATATGACGTTTTTCTACAGGAGGAAAACACCAATAACTTCCAAACACTTCAGATATAGTCTGTGTTAGTACACAGACATGCCATATCATGCACACAGCATGCCATATCATCTGATAATTGTAGGAAATAATTCCAAAAGGCAGCTGACTGTGTAAAGCCACATAAAACGACACGAAAATGCGACGAATATGCCGAGATCAGCGGCTAATCAGCCGTAATCAGCTGAGGTGAATTGACGGCGACCAGCGAGATCTACCTGCCACTCAAGTGGCCACGCCCTTACTTATGCAGAATTAATATAACCTAATATAAAGGAAACGGATGAGTTATAAAAAAATTCACCCCCCTCACAGTTGTCATGAAGGGTAATATTAGCTATATGAACCAAAATTCATTCTTTGTACCAGGCTGTAAACACCTTTTTTATGCTGTAAAGTTGGCCATTCTAACAGTGGGCTTAATAGAAATTTGCTCCATATGGAGCCAGGACTAGCGGAATTTCGATGAATTGCAGTTTCAGTTACTTCCGTATTAGCTTCCCGAAGGAGAGCGGGAGGTTGCCGCTTAGATAAAACACAAACATGCTCACAAAGGCCTGCCCACTCATATCTATTCTCTGTCAGCATTTTATCTGACATAGGTTACCAAAGGGGGATCATAACCTTCGATACACAGGCACATTTGCATACTTATTATGACAGCACAATCTCAGCAAATGTTTAATAGTTTTATCGATCTCATTTGCGTGTTAAAGATTTCAGTTCTCCAGACAAATAACCACAGTATGCTCAGAGCTCTTTCTTTCTTTTTATCCAAGATTATTGCCATTAATAAAAAATTAATTGATAAAAAAATTGATTGAAATAAAATAAACTGGGTGACACGGTGGCTCAGTGGTTAGCACTGTTGCCTCACAGCAAGAAGGTTGCTGGTTCGAGTCCTGGCTTGGTCAGTTTGCATTTCTGTATAGAATTTGTATGTTCTCCCTGTGTTGGCGTGGGTTACCTCCGGGTGCTCCGGTTTCCCCCACAGTCCAAAGACATGCGCTCTAGGTGAATTGAATAAACTAATTGGCCGTAGTGTATGAGTGCGAATGAGTGTACTGGATTGTGGCTGGAAGGGCATCCGCATAAAACATATGCTGGAATAGTTGGCGGTTTATTCCACTGTGGCGACCCCTGATAATCAGGGAGTAAGCCGAAGAAAAATGAATGAATGAATAAATGTGAAATGTGAATAAATGTGTGGGGTCATGAAACCCCCCTCTTTTGGTTCAAGTCTACCTCATAAATTTTTAAAAAAGTGCTCCCAGATGAGTGTGGAGCTCTGCGGGCATAGGGAGGAGTGGGCGTGGCCAGCAGAGCAGGGAAAAAAAGAGTGGAGCGAACAACTGTTGTCAGTTGACTCACAAAAGGAGACACAAACCTTGAGGAGTCGCATGATTTTATAGCTTACGAAGTTAAAATGCAAAGAGAATAAACAGTAAGTAATTTAATGTCCTGCTAAATTTGTTATTCGTAATTTCATATACACATAACCACAATTTGTTCTATCATCATAGAGATAATCGTGTTTATATAAACATTATAAATGAGGAGGGCTTCTCTCTTCCTCAATCCCCGGGTCTGAATGCAGAAACAGTTATCTATTTCAACCATTAACCCTGCTGGTAATCTGGAGGATTTTATAGGTGAACACAGCAACACGAATATAGGCGATGTGTCTGAATGGTAACAATCTCAACTGATAAAAGACAAAGTCTGCCATTCTCCAATTCTTGTACAGCTCTCCAGTCAAAAATGCTCGCTGCACACAAACAGCTTTGCTGTATCGGCCCTGACAGAATCGCGGGGAAAAACATGCAACAAACCCCGCGGATCATGGAACAAACGCATACGACCCGTGCCGTGGGCGGACGTGGTCTCACCCAGTCATTGGGTCTCACAGCTTTGGCAGGTCTGCCTTGCCTTCGGAAAGCACTTGCAGTCATGAATAATTAAGCAGCAGGGTCTTCTCATAGGATAAGAAAACTCAGCTATGAATAATAATGAGAAGCCAACTCGTCATCACTCCACTAGCAGATTTGCGCTACGTCACTGATTTTGATCCCACCCCAAAAATTATTTTAAACCCAGGAAGATGAAATTAGCAGACAAAAGCTCAAAATTATCCAATTTTCCCCACAATTAAAGCTGACAAGTGCTAACATTGTCTTAACTAATGCTCAACACAAATCTGTAAAAATTAAAAAAAAAATATTCCAGGGTTTCTTGAATATTTAATAAATCAATGCTATAAGATATAAGAAATGTACTAAAATTGTTACTAAAATTAAAGTGAAAATATACATATAAAATCAAACTCAAAATATAAAACTGCATACAATGACTTCTCTCTCTCGCTCTCTCATGGCTTCATCATCCTGGAATATTAAAGTGTCCTTCAGAATTTCAACAAAAGTAGTACATTATCTGTTTGTTTGTTGTTTTCAACTATTAATTTAAGAATAGTTTCCCAGTGATGGATTGTGGCTAGAAGGGCATCCGCTGCGTAAATCATATGCTAGAAAAGTTGGAAGTTCATTCTGCTGTGTCAACCCCTGATAAATAAGGGACTAAGCCAAAGGAAAATGAAGGATTGAATGAATTTAAGAATATTGTCTGTATTGGAATATCAATAATTGTACTTCTCAATATAAGAAAGACAAAAACAGTATGTGTGTAGTGTTGCACTGTAAGTCTGAATACATCAAAAGTAACTGTCCTACACTGTAAAAAAAAAATAAAATTAATTCAAGAGTGTGTGTTTTACAACAACAACAAAAAAAAAACGTTTGCAGAATGTTGCTTGCTGTTTGTATGTGAGGTCACACTTTATTTTGATGGTCTGTTTTTGGAATTTAGGTTACATTGCATCTACATGCCAACTAATTCTCATTAGATTATAAGTAGACTGTTAGGTTAGGGTTAGGGTTAGTGTAAGTTGACATGTACTTGCAAAGTTTCTTATACTGTAGTCAGTTAAATGTCTGTTGAAGGAGCAGTATCAACACATATTAAGCAGACAGTCTACTAATACTCAAATGGACCATCAAAATAAAGTGTAACCGTACGTGATTATTAAAATGGCTAACAACTTTAACTCTCAATCAAATGTTTTTCGTTGTTGTTTTTGTAGTGTATACTTTGAGATCGGGCATCCAGTGAGTTGAGGCCACAAGAGAGGAGCTGTGACGGCAGAGAGGACACATAACTGATGCTGGTAGGGTCACTTGACAAACATCTGAACTACATTCATACATGCACAATTATAATTTTTAAAACATAAAATAATAGCCATAAAGTAAGTAGTTATTAAAAAGTAGTATATCATAAAGAGAGTATTGACTGAGTACAGAATTAGAGATTTCTTTAAATATTCACCAGGTTTACCTTTTTAATATAAATGGTGCAGATTATTGTTTTGATTTGTTTTGCAGATGATTGTCAGATCAATGATTAGCCTTTCGTTGAAATTTTTAATTATTTTTTTTCAAATATTTCCCAAGTGCTTGTATAAAAATCCAAAATCAAACAAAATGCTCAGGGGTAGCTTAAATAATGTGTCGGTGCTTTTGGGGTAAGGGATTCATGGGAAATAAACAGCAAAAATCAGTCCACGACACTCGAACAATGTGGAAAAAATATTAAAAAGCCTTTATTCACATGGCTTTTTAATATTTTTTCCATTTTTCAAGTCACTTGGAACTGACTCGCAACACATTTCCTTTTTAAGGTGAATGTATTGTTGTGCATGTCCCTGTCAAATAAATAAGTTTAAATTTAAAATTTAATTACAAATCCATTGTGTGGTTTACAGTAAATATGACCATCGTCAAATATCAAATTCGTCGATTGACCACAGTTGATAGGTGAAATGTGTGTAGAATTCTGCTGGCACCAAAGCTCTTCTGCTCACTCGAACACATCAAACATACACTGACACACATGCACTCTTTCCCCCATTTAATCTCGCTGTAAGAGGATGAAGCACAACAGTAAAAAAATTACATAATCCCACAGTTTCCCCCCTCTCTCTCAACCCATCACTTCATCCACGTTCAGGTTCATCATCCTTTTATCATCTTGACTCTCTGTTCTCCTGACGTTTTGTGTTCAGAGAGGTGTTCGTTTGCTGTTTTGACCCCGTTTGGTTAATTTCATTTAATTCTGATGGTGCTGTGTGTGAAGGTAACAGATTAAAACCTGATCCACAAATCTCTTTCCCTCCCCTACATCATTTCTTTCTGTTCTAGTGTGTGTGTGTGTGTGTGTGTGTGTATGGCAAACTCTTCTGACCCTCCCCTGCGTCTATTGAACAGATTGGGTCTCGGTGGGACTGTGTCACCTGGGGAGACACTTCCCCCCTCCTGACACGCACACACATGCATATTCAGATGCACACACACACACACATACTTACACACGAACACATCCCAGCAGTCTGACCTTCACATGCTTTCAGATAAGCAGGCAATAGTCGACATGTGAAACCGAAACAACAAACAATTGTAAAAATCTATCCGTGCAAATTACCCAGCAAGCATTTTTTGTTTCTAAAAGATGTCTAATAGACGTCTAAACATAGTCATCTTGGCTAAAACAAGGCTAAATTTGGGCTGTCAGTGAAAATCTAATAGATATCTAAGAATAGGTCAAAACTAGACTAGTGGTCAAATAAACATTAATGAATGACTACACATATAAAGTCTGTCCAATCTGTCTATTTGACTACTAGTCTAGTTTTGGGCTATTCTTAAGGTCCCCTTTACACTAATACGTTTTAGTTTTAAAATGACATTTTAGAATGCAAATGATCCGCGTCCACACTGGCGTTTCACCTAGCATTTCTGAACAGATCTCCGTCCACACTACACCACTGAAAACGCACATCACGTGACCACACACACACTCTGGCATGCACTGCAGTGTATGCGCACGTCTGAGCTCCAGGCAGTCAGCAGGTGCTTTGAGCACACCTCCCCAGGTGCACATCGGACAGTTCATCAAGGATCTACCGCTGGATCTCATCTCACTATAGTTTTTAAATGTGATATTTAAATCACCTTGTCTCTATTTAACAACTCTTTGGTCTTTTGAATCTATTACTTGTTCTCAGGTAACGTGTTTTGGCTAAGCGCAAAGATAAGTTAATATATTAATTTGTGTAACCACGTTCACTGATTCTGCACATTTGACTGATTGCTTGCCTTTATTTACTATATTGTATAAACTTATTGTTCGTTATACTTTTATAATGGCCATTATTGATTATTAAAACTGATATTCAGCAAAAGAAAAGGGTATGCTTCATATCTTTTAATGAAAATGAAAGGAGGCAGTTATGTTATAGGCTCCGTTTGTTATAAATATGCATACAGTGAAGATGACGGTCATATAAATATGTAGCTATATGACGCCACAACATTTTTGGTGTCTGTTAAGTTGTTGATATCAAAATGAAAATAGGTAGTTCCTTATATCATGGTTTCATTTTATTGTTAAGATAGTGAAACAACGTAGCCAGTATGATGCGGATGATGTTATAAGGTACACTGTTATTACCTGATGCATCCTTGAGAGGGTGTTTTCTATATCAAACTTGCGAAGTCTGAACTTAAGGGCGCAAGACTGAACTTTGTGCACTTAATATTGAGGAAAAAGCCCCAATCAGATAGGCGAATGTCTGCAGCCACGCCTTCGTTTTCAGATGTCTCTGTTTTCCCCTATCCACACTGACATGAAGCAGCAGCGTATTAAAACCAAAATGACGTCTTCAGCGTTTTCAAAATGCTCCGTTTTCAGGGCTCGAAAACCCCGGGGTAGTGTGGACGAAAGGCGTAACCGTAGCAAAACTTATGCGTTTTCAAACTAAAACGTATTAGTGTAAAAGGGGTCTTAGATGTCTATTCGATTTTCACTGACAGCCCAAGTTTAGCCTTGTTTTAGCCAAGCTGTCTACGTTTAATGTCTATTAGACGTCTATTAAATGCAAAATTGTTTGCTGGGTAGTGTCAGATAATAATATGTCAGATTTTTTCTGCCACAGCACACCCTTATATGGTTAAAATGATATATATTTTTTATTATAAATAATCTTTATATAGTTATAAAATAATGTTTTTTTTACTGTATTTTTTGTTGTACAAGTTGTATATTGTATTTGTATTTTTATGTGCTTTTTTATTGTATAAACCTCCAACATAATAAGATTTTAATTACCAAACAGACAAAGTGTCAGCGTTTTATTTTATTTATTTTTTATTTTGTTTTATTAATTTACTTATACTTATTTCATAATTTTAATTTTAAGGATTTTTTTGGTTTACCTAAAATTTTTATTTGAGAATAAGTGCACAGATTACATTTAATATAGAACAAAGAAATTATTTTGTATAATATGTAAGAGTGTTTCTGCCACAGCACACACTTACATGGTTAAAATGATACATATTTTGATAATTAATCTTTATATAGTTATAAAATAATGTTTTTTACTACAAAACTAAATTTTTTTAATTGTATAAACCTGCAACATTAGTTACCAATGAGACAAAAGTGTCAGTATTTTATTAATTTTTTATTATTTTTTCATTTTATTAATTTACTTATACTTATTTTATCACTTAAATTTTAATGATTTTTTATTTACCTGACATATTTATTTTTTGAGTGAGAACGAGTGAGCAGCAGATTACATTTATTATGCAACAAAGAAATTAATTTGTATAATATGTTGGATTGTTTGTCGCAGCGCACACTTATATGATTAAAAGTATATATAATTGTTATTATAAATTAATCTTCAATTATAAAATAGTTTTTACAACTTAACTACTTTTTTTTTTTTTTTTTACAATTATTGTACAAACCAGCAGCATAAAAAAAAATATGATTATGATGCAACATGAAAAAATTTTATGCTATATTTACGCTATATATAAATATTCATTTATATAGCATAAATATAGCATACATACACTCACCGGACTCTTTATTAGGTACACCTTACTAGTACAGGGTTGGACCCCCTTTTGCCTTCAGAACTGTCTTAATCCTTCATGGCATAGATTCAACAAGGTACTGGAAATATTCCTCAAAGATTTTGGTCTATATTGACATGATGGCATCACGCATTTGCTGCAGTTTTGTCGGACGATGTGAATCTCCCGTTCTACCACATCTCAAAGGTGCTCTTTTGGATTGAGATCTGGTGACTGTGGAAGCCATTTTAGTACAGTGAACTCATTGTCATGTTCAAGAAACCAGTCTGAGATGATTCACGCTTTATGACATGGTGCGTTTTCCTGCTGGAAGTAACCATCAGTAGATGGGTACACTGTGGTCATAAAGGGGTGGACATGGTCGGCAACAATACTCAGGTAGGCTGTGGCTTTGACACAATGCTCAATTGGTACTAATTGACCCAAATTACACCATTACACCACCACCACCAGTCTAAACCATTGATGCAAGGCAGGATGGATCCATGCTTTCATGTTGTTGACGCCAAATTCTGACCCTACCATCCGAATGTCGCTGCAGAAATGGAGACTCATCGGACCAGGCAACGTTTTTCCAATCCTCTGTTGTCTAATTTTGTTAAGCCTGTGTGAATTGTAGCTTCAGTTTTTTGTTCTGAGCTGACAAGAGTGGCACCCGGTGTGGTCTTCTGCTGCTGTAGCCCATCTGCCTCAAGATTGTATGTGTTGTGCATTCAGAGATGCTCTTCTGTATACCTCGGTAGTAACAAGTAGTTATTTGAGTTACTGTTGCCTTTCTATCAGCTGGAACCAGTCTGGCCATTCTCCTCTGACCTCTGGCATCAACAAGGCATTTGCGCCCACAGAACTGCCGCTCACTGGATACTTTCTCTTGTTCAGGCCATTCTCTGTAAACCCTAGAGATGGTTGTGCGTGAAAATCCCAGTAGATCAGCAGTATCTGAAATACTCAGACCAGCCCGTCTGGCACCAACAACCATGCCATGTTCAAAGTCACTTAAATCACCTTTCTTCCTCATTCTGATGCTCGGTTTGAACTGCAGCAGATCGTCTTGACCATGTCTACATGCCTAAATGCATTGATTTGCCATGTGATTGGTTGATTAGAAATTTTCGTTAACGAGCAGTTGGACAGGTGTACCTAATAAAGAGGCCGGTGAGTGTATTTGATATATAAAAATAAACATTTAAATATAAATATTTTACACTGTATATTTTATGATAAAAATTATATATATATATATAATATAATGAAGATACATTGTTATACATGTCAAATAAAAATAAAGAAAATATCTGTTAATTTATGATACAACTACTGTGTCTTTTCGATCAAACAAAATATAATCAAGTGCAATTGCAAGTGATATCAATTTTTTTAATGTTTCAGAAGAGATTTTAAGAGTATCTACTGTAAATTCCATGGGGGTGAAATGTCATGCACTGCTGATTGAGGAGAGGCTGAATGTGAAGTGTGAGCTGGAGGGATGGAGTATACGGATGACAGAGGGAAAACTGCAGGTGTGATGTGGCTGAAACAGTAGGAGAAGATGCATCGCTGAGCTTTAAATGATTAATCAGCTGCTGATGCTTTCTCTAGAAAATATCAGGGACACAGAGTCTCACGGCTTAAAGAAGGGAGTCAGAAATCCACATCAGCACTTTACTTCCAGCACGAACTACTGACAGAGTTTCATACTATATTTAAAGGAGTAGAGTACATCGAGATGTTCAGTGTGCGAACTAAGCTATTTGTATTTAGTAAGTTTGATTAAACCATGGAGCACGCTGTAATTTCTCAGTTGACAAGGCTAAGCAACTAACAAGAAACTGGAAAACACAAGCCAAAGACTGTAGATATATACAAAGATGGTTCACTTTCATTACTAAGG
Source organism: Danio kyathit (assembly GCA_903798195.1). Taxonomy (NCBI): domain Eukaryota; kingdom Metazoa; phylum Chordata; class Actinopteri; order Cypriniformes; family Danionidae; genus Danio; species Danio kyathit. The sequence continues at coordinate 23,131,909 of LR812521.1, read as the reverse complement.
ATTGAGTGAATTGCAATGCTCGGTATAGAGCCAGAGTGCAATGCATCATAATCTAGGCCACGCCCACTGGGGGAGGGGGGGCTTGGTGGCAACACAACCCGCTCCATTTACTTAGTGATGTGGGAAGCTACCTTATTTTCATTTCTGACAAATAAATATTTAAAATCTGCTTCCCAAAACATTGACTTAAGCATTTAATTAAGCACAGAATAAGCCAGTGTTTCCCAACCCTGTTCCTAAAGCCACACCAACAGTAGACATTTTCAACCTCCTCCTAATCAAACACACCTGAATCAACTCATCAGAACATAAGAAGAGACTCCAAAACCTGAAGTTAATGGGTCCGATAAGGATCCAAAATCTGTCCTGTTGGTTTGCCTCCAGGAACAGGGTATGGAAACACTGGAATAAGCATTTAAGGGCACAAAAGCATGATGCAGCGAGTAATATTTAAACTCCTGTTGGAATGAAGTAATTGATGAACTATGTTCAGGATTATTTCAGTGCCGTATGTGAACATGGGAGGAGGAGATGTAAAGAAAAAACTAAACTAAAGTGTATTGCTCTTTGTCAGTCCTTTTCCTATAGGCCTTTTGTTGGAGAAAGGATCCAATTGAATGGCTCGACATTAAACACTTCAATATTTACAATTTAAATCTGATTTTTAATTAAGATCTGTTTCATCAGTATGCACAAAAGAACAACTACAGACAGTGTAACCCCTCACAGCACACGAAAAACATTATGCAATTCTGAGTGTGCCTCACACAAGTGAGTGGGCTTGACAAACCACCTGCAGATAACGCTCTCTCTCATCTTTCTGTCATTTTAACTGACACTTGCACCAGACACTTTCTTACAATCACTCCATATCTCTCTAAAAAAACACACAAAAAAAACTATTGTGCATTTATGAAGTTTGCCTCACACAGGTGAGTGGGCTTGACAAACCACCTGTAGAACACTTCTCTCTCTACAAAAACACTCCTAACTCTAGCTCTTAATTCTCAGAGCACAAACAGTTCCTTTGTATAACTAGCACTTCTTGTGTGTATTGCCTCTTCTTGCTGAATTGCTAAATGCCTCCTCAGATATAAATTGCTTTGACAGAAGAGTCTGCTACATGTAAACTTTCTAACCATGTACATAATCTGTATACTGTATCGCGAATAAAGCACTTCGCCAGATTATGTTTTTATATATTGCAGACAACACTGACTGAAAACACTGATAAGTTGTGATCTGTGACAAGCATGGTGTGTGTTTTCCCTGGCTCACAGGATAGCAGATTAGAATTTAACAGCTGATTTCGCGTCACACTGAACATTATAATCATGTGTTTCAGAGAACATCCTGAAAAATGATCGCATGAATTCCAACATAAGTTTACACTGTGGTCATATTGTAAAAAATCAGACCTGTATCAGATTTAATAGCACATATGAAAGTGGCACAAATCGGAATTGAGAAGATGAGATTCCATGTTCCCATTAGCTACGTTTCCACAACGATGCAAATTAGATTTATGCACCCCAACTGGAACTTCACATAAAACATTTGCGAACAAAGAAGCGTTTCTGTTCCATGAGTAAAAGAGAACAAATGCTACTCTTCCTGGTAAACTGGCGTCGAATATCAAAAAGAAAAATGGTATTTTCTGTGGTAGGAGAAGCCACCGTGGGCCTCATAAAATAAATAACTTACATCTCAGAAGATGAGTTGCAATGAACGTATGATGGCTTTTGGAGGCGTAAGGGGAGCTCAGATGCTCAAGACAGTTGTAGTAATACTTAATTAGTCGGATGTTGCTGAACATGTCAAACTATGTTAAACAATACAGATTTCAACCTAGGATTGCTGGAATCTTTGTGGATTTCCAAAATTTCTTTTAGTCAACTAATTCATGGCTGAAATCACAGAGTGTGAGCTGGACTTAAAGAGATCATCCAAAAATTGCAATTCTGATATTTTACCCATCCTTTACTTGTTCAAAACTTGGAAAAAACTTGTAACTTGTAAAAAAAAAAAGTTTCTTTCTACTGTTGAACACAAAAGAAGATATTTTGTAGAATGCTGGTAGCTGGCACCCATTGACTTCCATAGTAATCTTTTTCCCTACTATGGAAGGTAATGGGTCTCAGCAACCACATGAGGGAGAATAAATGATGACAGAATTTTCATTTTTGGGTGAATATCACTTTAAGGCAAAACAATTCAAGTGAACAGGGTTAAACAAAACTTAACTGATAGTTTTGAATATAATTTCCCCATTAATTGGTTACATTAAGAATTGCAATTATTTTTATTGAGTTTTCTAAAATGTCATGTTTGAATATGCAAATGTGGCACCATTTAATTATATTTGTGCTAAAAAATGTACCCAAATGAGCACATATTTAAATTCAGGTTTCAAATAATTCTTTATTTGTTTGTTTTTTTGCCATATTGGAGTCAAAGGTTTTTTTACTGAGTGGTTTCTGGTAAGCTCTTATCACAATAATTCAGACAATACTGCTAACAAATCTAAATCTTAAAGTCTATCTTTAAAAACATCTAAACCAAAAAAATCTAATTTTATTGTAGATGTTTAAAAAATATATTTATATATATTATATTATTATTATATATTTTATAGTTTTTATCTATAAAATCTTAATATATATACTTAAATATTTACTGTAAAAAGCGCTTAGTTACTTTAATTAAAAAAGCAATTAAACACGTTGCCCCTAAAATTGACAAGTTGACTTGATTTGTAAATTGGAACTGTTAAGTTTACCTAACTTACTTTTTATAATTATGCACATAGTTCATTAACTTAATCATTTTAAGGCAACATGTTTACTCACTTTTTTAAAGTAAAGTCTACTCCTCACTTTTTACAGTGTTGCATATAATCAGGTTATGCATGAACAAACCACTTCAGAATACAGATGTAAACTGTGCAGTTTGATGTACGTAAAGGTGCTGATATTAAGACTATGGCTGATTTTAAAAACAACTGACTTTAACAATTTGTGTCTGGAGATTTCAATTATAATACATATTTTAAAGTATGCAATAAACACTTGGGGCTCTATTTTAACGATCTAGAGTCTAAAGTGCATGGCAGAAAAGCATTAAGGGCGTGTCTGAATCCACTTTTGCTATTTTAAGGATAGAAACGTGCCAACAATTTACACCTCCTTTATAGACTGGCACGCCCATGAGTCCACAAAGGGGCGCAAATGGATTTGCTATTTAAACAACCTGGAGCAAAACATGAAAATTAGGGTTGCACTAGTCTGAAAATAGCAACAAATCGCTCCAAACCACCTTGTGCCTTATTGCACCAGGTGTATGATAGGACCCTTCAAGTGTAATTTGGAAGATTTCTTAACATTAGACAGAAAATAACATTTTGTGAAGGGCCTAAAACCGACAGATGCATGAAAAAGCAGCATTTTGCCTGCATAATGTCTCGCTTTAAACTCACTTCCAGTTACAACAATTCTGTGAATCTCACGTGCAGCACTGTGAAAAAGTGGGAGTCGCGTGCTGCCATTTGTTTAATCCCGTGAGTGTGCGCATAGAGGCAAGAGCTGGTGTGTGTGTGAGGGACGAGGGTCTGATGGGGAGGGGGGCGTTCAGGGATTTGTTGGGCCGACAGCTGTGTGTGGGTGTGTATGTGTGTTTCTGATGGGCTATTTCAGGGCTGGATTTAAATGTTTAGTTGCTACCAAAAATCCCATCGATGTGTATGCGCATAAACAAAATGTGCACAATTGTGTCTTTTCAATCATACTTTTGCTGTTAATTTACATTCAATTGTAGATGACTTTTTGATTTATTAATATTTGTAGCTGAAATATTGGTCCTTGCTGATTTATAAGCCATTGGCTACTGGCACTTTGATAGTCAAAAAAATATATTCTTTCATTCATTTATTTTCTTTTTGGCTTAGTCCCTTTATTAATCAGGGGTCGCCACAGCGGAATGAACCGCCAAATTATCCAGCACATGTTTTACACAGCAGATGCCCTTACAGCTGCAACCCATCACTGGGAAACACCCATAAACTTTCATTCACTATGGACAATTTAGCTTACCCTATTCACCTAAAGCGAATGTATTTGGACTGTTGGGGGAAACTGGAGCACCCGGAGGAAGCCCATACCAACACGGGGAGAACATGCAAACTCCACATAGAAATGCCAACTGACCCAGTCGAAGCTCTAACCAGCAACCTTCTTGCTATGAGGCGACAGTGCTACCCACTGCGCCACCGTGATGCCAAAAAAAAAAAAATATATATATATATACAGGCAAAATTAAATAAAATTCCACACACTGTATAAGGCAATTGAATTGAGAAAACTAAATTGGCCATAGTGTATGAGTGCGTGTGTGAATGCGATTATGAATAGGTGTTTTCCAGTAGCGGGTTGTGGTTGAAATGGTATCCGCTGCATAAAACATATGCCAGAATAGTTGGCGGTTCATTCCGCTGTGGCGACCCCTGATAATCAGGGACTAAGCCGAAGGAAAATGAATGAAGTTGACTTGATTTTTAAAAAAGTGAGCCAACCCGTAGTTTCTTGGAAGTTTTTTTGAGTTTATTTTATTCATTAATTTTATTAAAATTTATATTTTATTTAGTAAATTTACATAATAATTTAAAGGGAATAAGTTTAACTATTTTTTTTTAAGTATAATCAACTTATCGCTTAAAAAGCAACAAGTTTACTCACTTTACTCACAAGTAAAATAATTAATGGCTTTTTACAGTATAGTTCCTGGTAATACATTACAGTCTTAAAATAATAATAATAATAATAATAATAATAATAATAATAATAATAATAATAATAATAATAATAATAATAATAAAGCAAAACAGTGTATCTGTGCAAAAAAATTAGCATTATTTACAACAGGAAGGTTGTACACAGACTGCTTTGGATTATAATGTTTTTACAATTTTCAGTTTTCTTGCGCAGGCTGACTATTTACTTTTTATAAGGCATTAGGGAATCACCAGGAGCCACAGATATATTAATTTTGTTTTGCCTGTATATGTTTTGTGGGTTTTTTTTTTACTCTAAAATGCCTGTAACCGTAATCTTGCATTTTATAAACCATTAAGGACCACAGTTTCATAAATAAATAAATAAATAAATGAATGAATGAATAGATGAATAGGTCACACTTTATTTTGATGGTCCATTTGATGAATTTAAGTTACATTGCATCTACATGCCAACTAATTCTCATTAGATTATAAGTAGACTGTTAGGTTAGGGTTAGTTTAAGTTGACATGTACTTGCAAAGTTTCTTATAGTCAGTTAAATGTCTGTTGAAGGAGCAGTATCAGCAGATATTAAGCAGACAGTCTACTAATACTCAAATGGACCATCAAAATAAAGTGTCACCAATAAATAAATAAATACATATTACACTGAAAATAAAGAAACTTTTTTCTTTACAGTTTTTTCCAACTGCTTACACACAAAATATTTTCATGTCACACAATTTCTGAAACATCCCCCTCAAAATGCAAAACTACACAGCAAATCTCCACAACTATAAGCTATTTATCAGCCTTGAACTTGGTTTTCGGTTGCATAAAACCCTAACACACAAATCTAACAGGAAGCAACTAGCTTTTCTTTTCCAAACACAACCAATCAAAAGGCTACACTTATTCACCAGGTCTCTCACACACACTGTTCAAATATGAAAACACTAATTTCTTAACTGAACACTAACCTTTACTGTAGTATAGGCCTGTAAATAGGTCAAATAAGTGTCTTGGTCAAAAAAAAAAAAATGGTTTGCCACCCATCCACAATTTGTAGTTTTGCACCTACTGCATATTCACATTTTCTAAATCCTAAATTTCTTTAGAAAAGAATAGAGATTTTTTTCTCAGCCTGGCTCTGTAAAGTGCATGACGGCCAACCCTACAGTACGCCCGCATGACGGTTCTCCATGCATTTGACGTTTCCCCCAAAGACCCCAGACACACTATTGTGTTCTTTACTGTATTCTAAAGAACATACTTTTGCTTTACATATGTTTTTTTTGTGGGCGTCACGATGGCGCAGTGAGTACAACAATCACCTCACAACAAGAAGGTCGCTGGTTCGAGCCTTGGCTGGGTCAGTTGGCATTTTCTGGCCGTGGGTTTCCTCTGGATGCTCCGGTTTCCCACACAAGTCCAAAGACATATGGTATAGGTGAATCGCTAAATTGACTGTAGTGTATTTGTGTGAATGAGTGTGTATGGATGTTTCCCAGTCATGGGTTGCAGCTGGAAGGGCATCCGCTGCTTAAAACATATGCTGGATAAGTAGGCGGTTCATTCCGCTGTGGCGAGATTAATAAAGGGGCTAAGCCAAAAAGAAAATCAATGAATGAATGTTTCTCAAATGTAAGTGGATTGAACATAAAACAATTAAGTTGTCCCCCAAAAGCTCAGGGATTATGTTGATTCAGCTCATTTTAAATATGCAGGTTGAATATTTTTTTGAGTGTACTTAATCATTTTAAAGGAACAGGTTTACACTCTTTTTTAAAGTAATGTCAACTAATCGCTGTAAAAGCAATGGGTTTACTTCATTTTTTAAGTAAAGTAACTAATGGTTTTTTACAGTATAGCACCTTGTGATACATTACGGTCTTATGAAGCAGAACAGTCGCTCTGTGCAAGAAACTAATTATTATGTTCAATTATCAGTTTCTTGCACAGGCTGATAATTTCATTTTATAGGGAATCAGTGTAGGAGCCACGGATATTCATGCATTGCTTGTATATGTTTGGTTTTTTTACTCTTAAAGTGCCTTTAACAATAGAGGATAGCGGGGCACAAAGTAACACTTTTTGGTTTTGGCCAAATAATGCACAAAGTAATGGGGTTAGAAAAACCATATTTTTTTACCAACAACACACAAGCCTCTTCTATGAATGAGCATTGGTTGTATGATTGCCAGACCTATGGTTTCTGTGCAGCATTGCCAAAAGTGCCAGGAGTACAAATGTTACTATTTACCCCACCAGTGGGGCAAGTTGTAACAGACAGAGGGTTAGTGGTAATGCATGCTTAAAAAGGCAGATTTCACACAGTTAATTTAATTTCTGTTTACTTTAAATAGCTATATTTCCTCAGTACTTTTATGAATTAATTTTTTATTCTACATAGCACAGTATGTTTATTTATTTATTTATTCACTGGATAAACACATTTGGTTTATTTGCAATATTATCCATTATTATACAATGCATTTATTTGCATTATTAGCAATAAAACTATTTTTTTCTATAAAAAATAATAATAATATTATTTAAAAAGTTCTCAACATTACACTCAAAATTCAAAAAATATTTTGTTAGTTTAATTGGTGTCCAACAGTGTGTGGCTTAATTGTAACACCCTGTTACAACTAACCCTGCTGTGTCGTGTTTTCTTCAAAACTGGCTAGCAGTCTCTGTGTGTTCTATACATCTTTCAAAATGGTTTAATCTTTTAGCCTAGAAGACAGTAATCACAGCAGTATAAGATTTTACATTCATATTATCACAGATTTTTTAAAATAAAATAATATTGACTGTATTAAAAAATACTTTTATGCAGCAAAAATGGTTTCTCCTGTTTCTCATCCAAATTTCGCCGAACTTTTTCAATAGCTGGCAGGAAGACGTCTGCCGACACTGTGGTGAAAACCTTGGAAGCATGCCATGGTTAACCCTGAGCAAATACCTTAAAACTCTGTGTTACATTTTACCCCGCGTTACTTTGTGCCCCGCACTCCCCTAGTCTTGCATTTTATAAATTATGAATGACCACAGTTTCAATAAAAATAGGATAAACTAACAGACAAATAAATAAATAACATTTGAAAGAAATAAACTTTTTTCTGAGAGCAAGTAAATTTAACAGGTTTTTTTTCTTTTCTTTCTTTTATTTTACTATCTCTTTAACAGCAAAACCAGAGTTGCATTGCACAGAATACACAAACTTGCATTTCTTTCACAGCAGATAAAAAAAAGAGGAATTTCCACACCAGTATTTCAGTGATTTTGAAAACTGATGAGCGACACAATGGCTCAGTGGTTAGCACTGTCGCCTCACAACAAGAAGGTTACTGGTTCAGTCGGCATTTCTGTGTGGAGTTTGGATGTTCTCCCTGTGTTCGCGTGGGTTTCCTCCGGGTGCTCCGGTTTCCTCCACAGTCCAAAGACATGTGCTATAGGTGAATTTAATAAACTAAATGGATGTTTCAAAGTACTGGTTTGCAGCTGGAAGGGCATCCGTTACGTTAAACATATGCTGGATAAGTTGGCAGTTCATTCCGCTGTGGCGACCCCTGATGAATAAAGGGACTAAGCTGAAGAAAAATGAATGAATGAATGAATGAATGAATGAATGAATGAATGAATGAATGAATGAATACTGATGTAAGTGGTTATCAAACACTTTGAGTAAAACTTAATTGGGATGTGCTTTGACCTTTAGGACAGTCCGTCCAGTCAGAATGTGTGCCTAAGATGGATATTGACTTAACAGGCTTCAGTAAAGTATTTAAAAGGCACCCCCATCAGCCAAATGTACTTAACACCAAATCTGCCATGACAAAATACTTCCTTGGCTCTTACATATACTTGTTAAAAATAAATACGGTAACAATTGTTCATTAGATAATGCATTTACTAACATGAACAAGCAATGAACAGCACGTATTAATCAAAATAAAGTAATTGCAATAATGTTAACAAGCACAACCTTTAATTTCTTTTTAAATAATTAGGTTGCAAATGTTTATGAATTATGATTAATATATGCTGTACAAGATTGTTTTTAATGTTAATAAATCCATTAACTAACATAAACTAGTGTACTAACATTTCAAAGTGTTATGCAATTTGGTTATTGAAATAATTACTTTTGTATTTTCCGTCCCGCAGGAATTTTAACCAGATTTTAATCAGCGTACATTTATTATTGCTATTAATAATAATTTTACTATTGACCGTTTACATCTAATATGTGTCATACTAAGTACTCGTGACGTAAGAAGTCCAAATTTGGTCAGTGGTCAGGATGACTTCCTGTTCTCTTTGAGCGCGCTCCGCTTTATGAACTAGTGCGTGGAATCAGAGCTTGTGTGTCCTGGGACGCGCGTGCTGTGCGGTGATGCGCGCGATTATACCTGACGCTCAGGTGGAATAATGGAGTTCATGTGAAATGCGAACTCGCTCACGCGCACAGATACCAGAGAGAGAAAGGGAGGGAGAGAGAAAAACGCTAGTCGTCGGATGTCTGCGGTAGCGGGTAAACCTAATCTGATCCATCTGGACAATCTTCTCAATCGGACAGAGTGGACGCGTTACGTACAAACTGATTACATAAGAACACATTTGACTGAGATTCAATCACGACAAGGGTTTGTTTGCACCTGACTTCATCAAGCAGGATCATAGCTGAGAAGCAAACACTAACACTTTTTGGCTAAAATGCTCTTGATTTAATATGTGGCTGTTCTCCTGACTACATTGTCACAGATTCTCACCTCACTTTTTTACCCATTACAGATGTTTAGCTTAACACCTGAACTCTAAACTTCACTTTAAACGCTATATGTTCAATCATAAAAAAAATTAAAAAAACAATAAGAAGAAACGGAGCGTAACCGAGAGAAACCATTTAAACGAAATAAAACTAAAGAAATAAAACTACTTCTGAAAGTAGAAAAGTTCCTTGAAGGCACTGAGATATTTGCTCACCTGTGTATTTTTCCCAAAGTTTTCCCTGCCTGGGCTTTAAAGCGGTCCGGACGGATCTCCATCCTCGCGACTTCCGAGTCCGACCGGTGTGCTCCTGTCCCGCGCGCGCCCGAATCTCTCTCTCTCTCTCTCTCTCTCTCTCTCTCTCTCTCTCTCTCTCTCTCTCTCTCTCTCTCTCTCCCCCTCTCTCCCCCCCTTTAATTTATCCTTCTAACATCAGCCTGATTCTTTCTCTGACCGTCACTGGGGTTCTTTACTGTTGAACACGGAAGAAGATATTTTGTAGAATGCTGGTATCTGACACCCGTTAACTTCCATAGTAATTTGTTTTCTACTATCAAAGTCGATGGGTCTCAGCAACCATATGAGGGAGAATAAATGATGAGAGAATTTTTATTTTTGGTGATCTATCACTTTTAGGCAAGACACTGCAGGTGAACAGAGTTAAACAAAAGGTAACTGATCATTTTCATTATACTTTCACTATCAATTGGTTACATTGAGAATTTTTATTATGAGTTTTTAATAAAATGTCATGTTTGAATATGCAAATGTGGCACTATTTAGTTCAATATGTGCTAATTTGCATACATTTCTATAGCAGAAATATGAAAAGTCTTGTTTATTTATTTATTTATTTGGCATATTAGAGTCAAAGATTTTTACTGAGTGGATTTTGTGAAGCTGCTCTTATCACCATAATTCAGAAAACAAACTGCAAAAAAAAAAAAGCATATAAAAAGGAAAAAAATCTAATTGTATTTTATAATACTGTAAAAAGCATTTAGTTACTTAAAAAAATAAATTAAACACGTTGCCTTAAATTGACCGGTGTGCTCTTGTACCGCGTGCACCCGAGTCTCTTTCTCTCGTTATTTTATCCCTCTAACTTCAGCCTGCTTCTTCCTCTGTCCGTTACTGGTGTTGTTTCTACTGTTAAACACGGAAGAAGATATTTTGTAGAATGCTGGTAGCTGGCACCCATTGACTTCCATAGTAATTTGTTTCCTGCTATGAAATCGATGGGTCTCAGCAGCCACACAAGGGAGAATAAATGATGAGAGAATTTAAATTTTTGGGTGAACTATTACTTTTAGGCAAGACAGGTGAACAGGTTAACTGAACATTTCTATCCCCATTAATTGCTATCATTGAGAATTTTTATTATGGGTTTAATAAAATGTCATGTTTGAATATGCAAATGTGGCATTATTTAGTTCAATATGTGCTAATTTGCATACATTTCTAGCACAAATATGAAAAATATGAAATTTATTTATTTATTTGGCATATTCAGGTTTTTGCTGAGTGGATTTTGGGAAGCTCTTCTCATCACCATAATTCAGAAAAAAATCTGCAAAAAAACATTGAAAAGGGAAAAAAATAAAATGTTATTGTATAATACTGTAAAAAGCATTTAGTTCATTCATTTTCATTTCAGCTTAGTTAACACCTTTATTAATCAGGGGTCACCACAGTGGAATGAACCGCCAACTATTCCAGCAAATGTTTTACGCAGCGGATGCCCTTCCAGCTGCAACCCATGTTTTCTCTGGAAAACATCCATACACACTCATTCACACTCTTACACTACGGACAATTTAGCCTACCCAATTCACCTGTACCGCATGTCTTTGGACTTGTGGGGGAAACCGGAGCACCCGGAGGAAACCCACGCGAACACGGGGAGAACATGCAAACTCCACACACAAATGCCAACAGACCCAGGAGGCGTGGCACCCAACCCCGCCCCTAAACCCAACCGTCATTAGGTGATGAGCAAATCGTACTAAATTGTACGAATTAGATCGTACGAATTCATACAAATTTAGCCACTAAATCAAAAAGTTACGAATTGCCGTGAGATTGCGTTGCTTATTCTAATTAAATCAAGTCATCGAAATGGTTTAAAGGTTACATGACACTTTGTTTAGACATTACTCGCAAACTGCAAGCAGAATAATAAAGGCTGTATACAAACCTCTGCTTCAAACGTAGCCTATCATAATTAGCTATGTTTTATATAGTCTAATACATTTATTTATCAGACAGTGAAGCTCGCATTCTTTCATTCAAGATAAATTTTAATATTCTGGTCATTTCTGTCGTTTTTCTAAGTTTATGAGAGGTCTATGAGAAGTTTTTCTTTTTCTTTTCTTTTTTACACTGACGAGGCTGGCTGTAACTTTTTATCACACAATTTGTGTCACCTGTAAATGAAAGCCGTGTTTGGGCCATGCACGTTTTGGGCGCAGTTTCTCAGCATCAGTGACGCATCTGAAGTCGCTGTGTGCAGTCTCTGGTGAGTCTATCGCCACCTTGCGTTTACTTTGCAAATGTGATGATTTATTTGATACTACTGCTATTTAGCTATTGAAGGTAATGAATATCATATATATATATATATATATATATATATATATATATATATATATATATATATATATATATATATATATATATATATATATATATATATATATATATATATATACAATTGAAGTCAGAATTATTAGCCCCCCTTTGAATTTTATTTTATTGTTTTAAATATTTCCCAAATTATGTTTAACAGAGTAAGGAAATTTTCACAGTATGTCTGATAATACTTTTTCTTCTGGAGAAAGTCTTATTTGTTTTATTTCGGCTAGAATAAAAGCAGTTTTTTTTTTACTTTTTAAAAGCCATTTTAAGGTCAAAATTATTAGACCTTTTAAGCTAATTTTTTTTCGATAGTCTACAAAACAAACCATCGTCATACAATAACTTGCCTAATTACCCTAACCTGCCTAGTTAACCTAATTAACCTAGTTAAGTCTTTAAATGTCACTTTAAGCTGTATAGAAGTGTCTTGAAAAATATCTAGTCAAATATTATTTACTGTCATCATGACAAAGATAAAATAAATCAGTTATTAGAAATGAGTTATTAAAATTATTGGATGATTTAAATGATTTAAATGATTAGATATGTTGTGTTTAAATAAGTCTTCTCTCCGTTAAACAGAAATTGAGGAAAAAAATGGGTGCTAATAATTCAGGGGGGCTAATAATTCTGACTTCAACTGTGTATATATATATATATATATATATATATATATATATATATATATATATATATATATATATATATATATATATACACACACAGACATACACACACACACGCACACACACACAACCTTTATGGATATATGCAACTTTTATATTTTACTTTTACGTAAGTAGTTTGGTAATACATACTTCAGTGAATCAAATTTATGAATGTATTTAAATTACATCTAATTTATTAATAAAATATGTACGTTTTCAGTGTTTTGAGGGATATTTAGTGACTATTGTAGAGGTTACTGTTGGTCAAACTATACAAATTATGCGTCTAATTTTTCTTTTTTAGGCTACATGCAGATATAAACATCTATTTTACAAGAAACGTGTTTTGTAAATACTTAAGATGTCAATCGGTGCTGTAGAACTGCCAGTTTCAGACTGTTGAATGATATTTTTCCTAGCATTGATTGGCGCACTATGCATCCACAATGGTATAATCCGTTATGGGGGGATCAAATGTATATTTACATTATACATTTTTAATTATTAATATTTAACATATGGATCAGAGGTCAGAGAAAGCTATTTCTTACTAATAAAGGGCTGACCCCCATACATCTTGTTTTGATGTCCTTCAGGGAGGATCAAGCGTTAATTAGGGGGGTCAATCCCCCCAAACCCCCCTGTAATTCGCACCCTGATGTAAAGTATAATAGCACTGTTGCCTTACAGCAAGAAGGTCGCTGGTTCGAGTCCCAGCTGGGCCAGTTGGCATTTCTGTGTGGAGTTTGCATGTTCTCCCCGTGTTGGCGTGGGCTTCCACCGGTTTACCCCACAGTCCAAAGACATGCAGTATAGGTGAGTTGGATAAACTAAATTGGCTGTAGTATATGAGTGTGAATGAGTGCGTATGGATGTTTCCCAGAATTTGGTTGCAGCTGGAAGGACATCCGCTATGTAAAACATATGCTGGATAAGTTGGCGGTTCATTCCGCGGTGGTGACCCCTGATTAATTAAAGGACTAAGCTGAAAGAAAACTAATGAATTAATGAAAGTATAATAAATGGGGGACACTTCTTGCAGACAGCTCTTTGCCCAAATATCTTTTTATTTGGTGCAGACTAGATATACAGCAATGCTTAGGTTAGCACAAAATTCCAATAGTAATTACAAAATCTTTGTTTTAACACGCACACTCACACAGACACACACTCACTCATATATATATATCCAAACTACTGCGTACAATGTTAAATTATGTATATTACAACAGAAGTGAATGAACCAAGAGAATACTCCCAAGGGAAGTGAGCATGCAGACACCCCCTACTGTACTGTATTTACACAAATCCAAGCATGAACAACAGCATAAAAGAAGCTTTCATTTTCAGTCTAACGACTAAAACCTCTCTTGTGGATCAGTCTAAAATATAGACTAAAATCTTTCTGGTCAGCACGAAACGGACCAAAATCACTCCCAAAATATCCAAGGACCATGAAGTGAAGCTGCCTTCTGTGTTTGTGTTCACAGAACTGTATGAGTCGACCTGAGCATCTATGTAGCAGTCATTTATTTAAACGGTTCTGCGTTGTTCTGATATCAGAGTACAAGTCAATGCAACTGCAATCCATGCACTATATGAACTGGGATGCACAAATGTATCAGCTGCTGATATTAGATTAATTTTACACGTGTGAAATGTGAAAACGTTTTTTTGAATGATCCAACAGCTAAATTCTTAATAACTTGCAAAAAAAAAAAAAAACTAAATATAATGTGTACAAAATGTCAGATGTACATCAGTAAAGCAGCTGGTGTGCACCATGGCTCAAGCAATGGCACAAAACTTTGCTTGATTTGGGATAAAACATCTTGGACAATAAAAGAAACCGACTGCACTTTAGTGAGTCAATATTTTTCTGGAGCAGCAAAATGTATAATTCACATATAGTAACAGCACTGGCTTTTTTGGTTCATCCTATTAAAGTTAAAAGTTATATATGTTCTATTATATGTCAAATAAAAGTGAATGTTGTCAAAAGAAATATTAAATAGCTAAAAACACCTTTAAAGATTGTCATATTGTAATTTTTTTATTGTAACTTGTGCCTCTTAAAAGGTTGGACAGTTAAATGTTTAATGGATTCACTCCATATTCAGTAAAATAAATTTAATGGAGAAATAAACACATTTATTGTGTAGTACTACAAGCAAAATCAGGGTCAAAATCAAAATTTGTAGGTCTAGGTATCGGCCTAAAAATATCATATCAGTGCATCCCTAATATGAACGTAAAGCTTTCTCTCTTGGTGCAACATTCCAGTTGTGGCTTCAATTGCATTGCACCATGTTTTAAACTGCAGCATGTGTGACCAGAATTTATTTTATTATTTAGGAATTTATATCTTCCTATTTAGTGTTCATCCATGCCTCCTTTTGGGACGATCACATAGAACGTGCTTTTTTTTTTTGTGTTGATTAGCAACCACTGTATCAGTCTTGGTGCTGGAGCGCATGACGTCGGGCTCTTTTTACACACAGTGTTGACTTTTTTTCAACTGCATGTGCACAAAGCGCTCAGTTAGAATGCGAGTCAGTTAGAATGCATGCCATCAGTGCTGCATAAACAGCATGCAAAACGCTCACTGCCAATAGAAAACCATTTCAAAAAGGCACGTCTTACAGAAAAAAAAACACATTCAGTGTAATTGAGGACTTAAGCAGCATGGTGGAAAACAGCATAAGGACATAATCTATTTTTTAATACTTCTGTGGTGTTAGACCAGTTAAACTGTGGGGTGAAAATAACAATAATTCAAAAAGAAAGTTTTGGTTGAAGTCAGAATTATTAGTCCCCCTTTGAATTAGTTTTTCTTTATTAAATATTTCCCAAATGATGTTTAACAGAGCAAGGACATTTTCACAGTATGTCTGATAATATTTTTTCGTTTGGAGAAAGTCTTATTTGTTTTATTTCGGCTAGAATAAAAGCAGTTTTAATTTTTTTAAAAAACATTTTAAGGTCAATATTATTAGCCCCTTTAAGCTATATATTTTTTCAATAGTCTACAGAACAAACCATCGTTACACAATAACTTGCCTAATTACCCTAACCTGCCTAGTTAACCTAATTAACCTAGTTAAGCCTTTAAATGGCACCTGTATAAAGTGTCTTGAAAAATATCTAGTAAAATATTATTTACTGTCATCAAGGCAAAGATAAAATAAATCAGTTATTAGAAATGAGTTATTAAAACTATTATGATTAGAAATGTGTTGAAAAAAATCCCAGTTAAAGAGAAATTGGGGAAAAAAATAAACAGGGAGGCTAATAATTCAGGAGGGCTAAGAATTCTGACTTCAACTGTAAAAACATAGAATATGTAGTATTTGGAGTGGATGGATGAATGATGTATTGTAGCGTTAACATGATCATTTAGTAATAGTTTCTTTACTCAACTTTAGGCTGTTAAAGATGGAGGTGACTTTTGTACTTTAGCAGAACATTAAAGAAAATTTAGCTGAAACGGTGGTCCTTAAAATGCAGGTCAACAGATACCAGCACTTTCAGAATCAAATGATCAAAGAGCACAGTTTCAGCTATACTAAACAAAAAAAATTCCTATACATCTTGGATGGTCAGAGGGTGAAAAACATTTGATATTACAATATTTTATAAGCCTGTGGCTTTTCTAAAAGTATATATTTTGTCACTGAATACTACAAACGTAACATACTTAATTCATGTCAGATATAACTGTAAACAACTCTACTATTAATATAAAATATCTATTTTTTATATTTCAACCAACCTTATAATAAATGGCAAACAGTGATACTCAAATAAAAATGTTGACCTCTAAATTTCATTTTCTTATGGGGAAAAAATAAGATTTTAAAATATTAGTATACTAGTAATTCTGATAATCTGATATTTTCTAACACATCTAACAGCTATAATCACTCTAACAGCTCAGAAAGTTAGCATCTTGTTCTTTGGAAAAGCCAACTGGATTTCACCCCCCCAAGAAAGAAAGAAGACTTTCTTGAAAAAAAAAAAATTGAAAATCTGTAATCTCACATAACATTTACATACGGATGTAACGATTCACTCAATTCACGTTTGGTGATTCTGATCTCATAATTAGATTTTTTTGAAGCAATTTAGAAATGACCTAGTGCCCTTTTATTATTTCTCAAATGCTACACATTTCTTTGTCAAATTGAAATATATTTGGTCAAATTAAAATGCATAAAAAAAAAATAATAAAAAAAATGTAACATAAAATAAGCATCTTTGAACAATTACCTAATATTTTGTCTGTGCTTTTTCTTAGCTTGGATTATTTTTGTTCTAAAGAAAGATCTGCACATCTATGCTTTCTGGCTCCATTTTCACCTGGCTCGCAGTGAATCGTTGCATCCCTAAATTGAAATGTTTCATTAAGAGGCACTTTCGGTGTAGGGCTTTACTTAAAACACACGAATGACAAAGCAATTCATTAGCTCCTTTCACACATAAGGGCTTTTCTGGAGAATTATTAGTAAATGAACAAGAGATCATGTGTAAACAGACTCTTGAAAAAAAGAATAATAAATACCGGAAAATGTGTTCCGCCAATTTTTTGGAATGAAAAATTGTAACATCACCAATTATTTTCCAGAATTCTGCTGTTTTTAAAAACCAAATACCAAAACTAAAATAAAATAAGGTCATTTGATTGAATTTACTGTGTGAAAGGGGCTAATGAGTGTTGCGCTTGCATAAAGTGTCCCTCTTAAATAGGGCCGCACAGTTGACACCTGTTTTCACGAATGTTCATTAGCATAATGAGAATAAATGGAGTTCGCCTTCCTCCTCTCCAGCAAACAGCTCCAAATGCTGATCAATAAATATTGAATCTCCAGTATTTCCCTAAACCCCAGTGTCTTCCTCTTCTTCTCCATCCTCCTGTTGCGAGAGTAGCCTGTAGTGTTCGGGAGCCAGTGTCAGGAAGGCGGAGTGGGGCCGATTTCGCTCTTGGTCCAGCGGGCAGTGATGGTGGTTTGGCTCCGGCTCGGCTGAACTGCATTTGGAGTATCGTTCTCTCGGAGGCTGAATCTCTCCCTCCTCCACTGGAAGGTTCAGTCCGCCTCGGAGGAAGGACAGAAGGTAGCCGATGGGCACTGGGAGAGACGCCACAATGATCAGCATGGAGAGCACCACCAGAGCCCATCCGGGATACTCCAGACTGGCTTCAGAGCCCTGGCAGAGTAAGAAATGCTTTTACTGTGGAAAATATGCTTTTATAAATACAGTGAAAGTCAGTGGAGTTCTGATCAAAACCATACATTTTATTTCAATGAATGTATATTATTTTAGCAACATTTTGGGCTACTAGTATTCCTGCAATATAACTAGTAAAATGTTATGTACTGTCATCATGGCAAAGCTGAAAGAATTTAGTTAATAAAACCAGTGTGCAAATTACAGGGTGGTTTGAGGGTGATTGACCCCCTAATTAATGCTTGATCCCTCCTGAAGGACGTCAAAACAAGATGCATGGGGGCTTAGCCTTTTAATAGTAAGAAATAGTTTACTCAGATCTGTATCTTAAATAATAATGTTAACAATTAAAATAATAGGTAATATAGATATACATTTGAGCACCCATATAACGGTTCATACTATTGTGAATGCATAATCGCTTCAATCAGCCTATATGCGAGAAAAAATTCATTCAACAGTCTGAAGCAGATCTGAAGCACCGATAGACAACGCAAGTGTTTTCAAGACACATGTATTGTTTCTACTTACAGCCTAAAAGTTTTTGAATTGAATTGAAAAAGTAAAATCAAATTATAGTGTGTATTGTTTGACCTAATATAACCTCTGAAATCTAAGTATATATCACACCCTGAATAAAACTATTACATTTAAAAAGTAAAAAAAAAAAAAGTCTCCTATAAACAGCACTTTTTTGTTTGGAAATATTTTGAAAAAGAACTTAAATTTCAAACAAGATCTAATATTTTTTTCTTCAAATGTCCCACTGGTCTCTTACTGTTTCATATATTTCATATTAGAAAATAAATATTGATCCATTATAATTGTAGTTATGGTTCATATTATTCATATCGTTCCATTTTATTTAACAATAATTGTAGTTATGGTTCATATTATTCATATTGTTTCATTTTATTTAACAATAATTGTAGTTATGGTTCATATTATTCATATTGTTCCATTTTATTTAACAATAATTGTAGTTATGGTTCATATTATTCATATTGTTTCATTTTATTTAACAATAATTGTAGTTATGGTTCATATTATTCATATTGTTTCATTTTATTTAACAATAATTGTAGTTATGGTTCATATTATTCATATTGTTCCATTTTATTTAACAATAATTGTAGTTATGGTTCATATTATTCATATTGTTCCATTTTATTTAACAATAATTGTAGTTATGGTTCATATCATTCATATTGTTCCATTTTATTTAACAATAATTGTAGTTATGGTTCATATCATTCATATTGTTCCATTTTATTTAACAATAATTGTAGTTATGGTTCATATTATTCATATTGTTCCATTTTATTTAACAATAATTGTAGTTATGGTTCATATTATTCATATTGTTTCATTTTATTTAACAATAATTGTAGTTATGGTTCATATTATTCATATTGTTTCATTTTATTTAACAATAATTGTAGTTATGGTTCATATTATTCATATTGTTCCATTTTATTTAACAATAATTGTAGTTATGGTTCATATTATTCATATTGTTCCATTTTATTTAACAATAATTGTAGTTATGGTTCATATCATTCATATTGTTCCATTTTATTTAACAATAATTGTAGTTATGGTTCATATCATTCATATTGTTCCATTTTATTTAACAATAATTGTAGTTATGGTTCATATTATTCATATTGTTCCATTTTATTTAACAATAATTGTAGTTATGGTTCATATTATTCATATTGTTCCATTTTATTTAACAATAATTGTAGTTATGGTTCATATTATTCATATTGTTCCATTTTATTTAACAATAATTGTAGTTATGGTTCATATTATTCATATTGTTCCATTTTATTTAACAATAATTGTAGTTATGGTTCATATTATTCATATTGTTCCATTTTATTTAACAATAATTGTAGTTATGGTTCATATCATTCATATTGTTTCATTTTATTTAACAATAGTTGTAGTTATGGTTCATATTATTCATATTGATTCATTTTATTTAACAATAATTGTAGTTATGGTTCATATCATTCATATTGTTTCATTTTATTTAACAATAGTTGTAGTTATGGTTCATATTATTCATATTGATTCATTTTATTTAACAATAATTGTAGTTATGGTTCATATCATTCATATTGTTTCATTTTAATTAACAATAATTGTAGTTATGGTTCATATTATTCATATTGATTCATTTTATTTAACAATAATTGTAGTTATGGTTCATATTATTCATAGTGTTTCATTTTATTTAACAACAATTGTAGTTATGGTTCATATGATTCATATTGTTTCATTTTAATTAACAACAATTGTAGTTATGGTTCATATCATTCATATTGTTTCATTTTATTTAACAATAATTGTAGTTATGGTTCATATCATTCATATTGTTTCATTTTATTTAACAATAATTGTAGTTATGGTTCATATTATTCATATTGTTTCATTTTATTTAACAATAATTGTAGTTATGGTTCATATTATTCATATTGTTTCATTTTATTTAACAATAATTGTAGTTATGGTTCATATTATTCATATTGTTTCATTTTATTTAACAATAATTGTAGTTATGGTTCATATTATTCATATTGTTCCATTTTATTTAACAATAATTGTAGTTATGGTTCATATTATTCATATTGTTCCATTTTATTTAACAATAATTGTAGTTATGGTTCATATTATTCATATTGTTCCATTTTATTTAACAATAATTGTAGTTATGGTTCATATTATTCATATTGTTTCATTTTATTTAACAATAATTGTAGTTATGGTTCATATTATTCATATTGTTCCATTTTATTTAACAATAATTGTAGTTATGGTTCATATTATTCATATTGTTCCATTTTATTTAACAATAATTGTAGTTATGGTTCATATCATTCATATTGTTTCATTTTATTTAACAATAGTTGTAGTTATGGTTCATATTATTCATATTGATTCATTTTATTTAACAATAATTGTAGTTATGGTTCATATCATTCATATTGTTTCATTTTAATTAACAATAATTGTAGTTATGGTTCATATTATTCATATTGATTCATTTTATTTAACAATAATTGTAGTTATGGTTCATATTATTCATAGTGTTTCATTTTATTTAACAACAATTGTAGTTATGGTTCATATGATTCATATTGTTTCATTTTAATTAACAACAATTGTAGTTATGGTTCATATCATTCATATTGTTTCATTTTATTTAACAATAATTGTAGTTATGGTTCATATTATTCATATTGATTCATTTTATTTAACAATAATTGTAGTTATGGTTCATATTATTCATAGTGTTTCATTTTATTTAACAACAATTGTAGTTATGGTTCATATCATTCATATTGTTTCATTTTAATTAACAATAATTGTAGTTATGGTTCATATCATTCATATTGTTTCATTTTAATTAACAATATTTGTAGTTATGGTTCATATCATTCATATTGTTTCATTTTAATTAACAATATTTGTAGTTATGGTTCATATCATTCATATTGTTTCATTTTAATTAACAATAATTGTAGTTATGGTTCATATCATTCATATTGTTTCATTTTAATTAACAATATTTGTAGTTATGGTTCATATCATTCATATTGTTTCATTTTAATTAACAATATTTGTAGTTATGGTTCATATCATTCATATTGTTTCATTTTAATTAACAATAATTGTAGTTATGGTTCATATTATTCATATTGATTCATTTTATTTAACAATAATTGTAGTTATGGTTCATATTATTCATATTGATTCATTTTATTTAACAATAATTGTAGTTATGGTTCATATTGTTTCATTTTATTTAACAATAATTGTAGTTATGGTTCATATTATTTATATTGTTCCATTTTATTTAACAATAGTTGTAGTTATGGTTCATATTATTCATATTGTTTCATTTTAATTAACAATAATTGTAATTATGGTTCATATTATTCATATTGATACATTTTAATTAACAATAATTGTAGTTATGGTTCATATTATTCATATTGTTTCATTTTAAATAACAATAATTGTAGTTATGGTTCATATTATTCATATTGTTTCATTTTAATTAACAATAATTGTAATTATGGTTCATATTATTCATATTGATTCATTTTAATTAACAATAATTGTAATTATGGTTCATATTATTCATATTGTTTCATTTTAATTAACAATAATTGTAGTTATGGTTCATGTTATTCATATTGTTTCATTTTATTTAACAATATTTGTAGTTATTATGGTTAATGTTATTCCAGTATCTTTGAATGTGTATAATACCGTGGTGTGGTTCCAGGCGGTGTACGTGGGCCTTTTGAAGACCATGCGAAGAAGACTAGCAGCCAGCAGACCCACCATGCCGAGCAGACACACATACTTCCACAAATAACGGTAAACCACCGGAGGGCGCCAGTGTAGCATCACTTCCACATCATCCAAGAACCTGAAAAAGAGCAAAAACTATAAGCATATCAAGCAAACGATACTATATAAAGGGATAATGTAATATGTACAAAATGCAATATCCGTAAATGGTTCCAAAGCTTAAAAAAAAAAAGTGCTTCAGGGGTAATTAATGTGTCGGTGCTCTTTGGGTAAGGGATTTATAAAGATAAACAATGAAATTATAAGTACAAGGCACTCGAAAAAAGTCAAAAATTATTTTAAAAGTATTTTTAAAATTATTTTATTTTATTTACATAACTATTCCATAAAACTGCACCTATGTGTTTCCCGCAACCACTTGCCTTCGTTAGGGTAAGATGAAGCCGAAACGCGTAGGTGCAGTTTTATGGAATAACTATGTTAATAAAGGCTTTTAAAATAACTTTCGAGTGCCTTGGACTTGTAATTTCGTTGGTTCCAAAGCTTGTTTTTGATGTTTAAGATAAAAAATTACGTAAAAAATGCTAATTAAGTTGACGTCAAAACCTTGAAATCCACACATTGATAATAGGCAAAGTAATGACACAAAAAGATTTATAATATTAGAAAAGTTTTATTCATCTGAAAATTCCAAATTTACACTGGATTTTGTATCTCTACAATGCATGAAACTACCTTGATATCAAAAGGACATCAAACTGACATCTAACATTGGTCTCAAAACATGTCAAAAATCGATTATTCTTAGAATGCCAGTGTTGTCCTTTTAACATGAAGGTGCTTGCTCTGAAGAAAAAAAAAATAATATGAAAGTTAATGATTTCCAGTTTACAACATTTTACCAAATATATTACAGGACTCAAACTCTTCTTGAAAGTATGGTGCCAGATCAGTCTCAAAAATAATACATTTACAAAATGAAAATTCATACATACACAGCACAATTCACACTCCAAAATCCAATTTGTAAATTTGTAAACACACAATTCGTAAATTCACAAGTGAATAGTGTTTTGAAGTTATAAATTGGATTTGTGTATTTATGAATCATGTTTTGAACTTACGAATTTGATTTGTGTATTTATGAATCGTGTTTTGAATTTACAAATTTGATTTGTGTTATTATGAATCGTGTTTTGAATTTACGAATTGGATTTGTGTATTTACGAATTGGATTTGTGTATTTACGAATCGTGTTTTGAATTTACAAATTGGATTTGTCTATTTTTAAATTGTTTTGAATTTATGAATTTAATTTGTGTATTTTTGAATCATGTTTTTTTGAATTTACAAATTGGATTTGTCTTTTTTTGATTCGTGGTTTGGATTTTATGAATTGGATTTGCATATTTTTGAATCGTGTTTTGAATTTACAAATTTGATTTGTGTTTTTATGAATCGTGTTTTGAATTTACGAATTGGATTTGTGTATTTACGAATTGTGTTTTGAATTTACAAATTGGATTTGTCTATTTTTAAATTGTTTTGAATTTATGAATTTAATTTGTGTATTTTTGAATCATGTTTTTTTGAATTTACAAATTGGATTTGTCTTTTTTTGATTCGTGGTTTGGATTTTATGAATTGGATTTGCATATTTTTGAATCGTGTTTTGAATTTACAAATTTGATTTGTGTTTTTATGAATTGTGTTTTGAATTTACAAATTGGATTTGTCTATTTTTAAATTGTTTTGAATTTATGAATTTAATTTGTGTATTTTTGAATCATGTTTTTTTGAATTTACAAATTGGATTTGTCTTTTTTTGATTCGTGGTTTGGATTTTATAAATTGGATTTGCATATTTTTGAATCGTGTTTTGAATTTACAAATTTTATTTGTAACATATGGATTCAAGGCCTTGAAAGTGCTTGATTTAAATTTGAAATTAAATGTGAGTTGTTATTTCAGCAATTGTACTGTGCTGCTGTCAAAAACCGAACTAAAAAATGATAAGTTCTTAATTTAAAAATCTTACATTTAAGGTTTGTATAAGAACTATGACAGATAATGCACACTTATCAATATTTCACATTTGCATATTACCAGTATTAAATTCAACACATTTTTTTAAGTTATTGAAGACTATTCAAAACTATTAAGTGTAAATTAAACGTTAAGTACAGGAAGCACTTTCATGACACTACATATGCCAGGGAATTAAGAAAGGTGCTTAATTTGAAATGAATGGGGCTTTAAAAAGTCCTTGAATCTGCTGTTCATGAAAGAGTAAGATATTATTAGATGCTCAACAGAAGAAAGAAACGGGTTTCTAACAAGTAGAGGGTGAGTAAACAATGACAGATTTTCATTTTGGGTAAACTATCCCTTAAACTCATGTATACTCAGCATATAAAACAAAGATTCCTCACCGATCTGCACCATAAATCCACGCCACGCTGATGGTCTCAAAAATGACAACGATGATCAGTGGCAGCGTGGCAGAATAATCATCGAACATGGTCACAAAATAGTTGCCACTCCTCTGAGTGAAGAGCAGACCAATGAAGAAGCCCAGAATACAGCTACACACTGTAGATTGAACACATTATGTGACATTTAGAGCTAGAACACAAAATCCTTCTGTATTAACGTGTCTATTTGTGTGTACCCGTCAGCATGGTCTTGTGGCGTCCCAGTACTCGGAAGTTGTCCATGAGCGGGGTCAGAATTCCCTGCATGGTGCCAAACATGGTGGACAGGCCCAAATTCAGCAGCATGAGGAAGAACAGCGTCGACCAAAACGGACTTGCAGGAAACAAGGCCATCGCTTCAGTAAACGCTATAAACGCCAAACCCGTTCCCTCCACTCCCTGAGAGAAAGGCAAACAGGATGGATGGATGGACTCGGAACAAGCAGGAATAATATGATTATGATGGTGAGATACAAAATATGCACTAAAGGCCCCTTTATTAGGTATTCCTATTTAATTGCTTGTTTAATTAGGGACCCATTTTATTTTAAAGTCTATGTGAAATCAAATTTTTTTATTTTTTTTTTCTAGCGCACATTGTAATTCTTTAGGTGAACAATTAAGCCATGCAAGTTAATCTACTGGAAAAAAGTTCAATCAAATTCTGAACATTTGCTTCAGTGTTTAGAGTGTGGGTTCTTCTCTGATGATGTCAGTTTGACGACATCAGCAATGATATTCTTAGCTATGCATACATGTTTTTACATTGTACTTCTATTTTAATAATTATTATCTGAATGTAATTTATTTCTGTAATTACTTTTAGAACTATAGCTGCAAGCAACGATTATTGGGGTTCAAATGATTTTATTGTACTATTTATTCTTTAGTAAATCTGAATGTAGTTTAAAGTGTTACAAAAATAATACATTTACCATTTTAGGCCAGTCAACATAGAAAAACAGTATTTAGCACCTTTTTAACAGTTGTAGTGCACTGCAAAAAAGCTTTTCTTTCTTGAAGTTTTTGTCTCATTTCTAGTCTCATTCATTCATTCATTCATTTTCTTGTCGGCTTAGTCCCTTTATATACTCCGGGGTCGCCACAGCGGAATGAACCGCCAACTTATCCAGCACATTTTTACGCAGCGGATGCCCTTCCAGCTGCAACCCATCTCTGGGAAACATTTCTTCTAAATATTTAAAAATTCCCAAAATCAAGAATCATTTCTAGATGAGGTAAAATGTTTTGTTTTCAGAAATAATAAGCCAAAATTAAGAGAGTTATAATATAAAAGTAAGTAAAATAATCTTATTTTAAAACCAAAAAGAATCTTCAAAAATTCACCCTTAGCAATTCACCTATGTCGCATGTCTTTGGACTGTGGGAGGAAACTGGGGAAACCGAGGAAAACCTATATGCGAGAACTGGAAGAACATGTAAACTCTGCAAAGAAACATCGGCTGGCTTGGTAAGGACTTGAACCAGTGACGTTCTTGCTGTGAGGCAACAGTACTAACCACTGGGCCGCCATGCTGCCCTGTATAGAAAGGAAGGTGGATTCTTTAAAATGAAGATACTGAGGTAAGAAACTTGGGTTATTTATGGTGAGTTAGGAATTGACTGATTGGTAGATCATGTATTAGCTAATGCTGGACCAGCCGTGCTCAATCATAAGCACTTGCTTCTTTCGAAATTAGTTTATAAATAAGCCACACTTATTTTACTTACCCCATTGGCAGATTATTTAGCTTATAAATAACCAAGAAGTAATTTCTTCTGGAACTAATCTTTTAATGCAATATCTACCAAAAATCAACCAATCACTTGACAGCATTTCAATGCATTTAGGTATGTGGACGTGGTCAAGATGATCTGCTGGAAGAAGGAAAAAGGAGGAAGAAGATTTAAGAGACTTGAACTACTGAAGTGGCCGGTGAGTGTGAACCCTACCTTGCTCATTTCTCTATCCAGGTCACAGTCAGTGATATTAGATCCTAGCAGGCTTCCGTAGTTGCTGTACCATTGCCTGTAGTCCTGAAGAGCCACTGATCTGGGGTCTGACATGTTGAATAATGGTCGCCAATGCTGAGATGAGTCAGTCTGTGCCATTTCTGCCATTCTGGCCACATTCCTGCAGAGCGACATTAGCACTGATATTACAACTAATGTTAATGAAATGACTAGATAATAACTTAAGAGAGAAACATTTTTAATAAGGGGGAAAACTCAAGGGGTACAAAAATGATGAAAATAGGAGGACCTACAGTACAACAATTCTATTGCCTTGTAATTCACAGTACCATTTAAGAGTTTAGAGCCAGTAGGTTCTTAAAAAAGATAAAGAATTAATTTTTTTCCACCAAGGAACTTTAAAATTGACAGTATATGAAATGAACAGTACAGTAAATGAAAACATTTATTGGGTTGCAAAAGATTACTATTTCTTATACATTTCTATTTATCAAAATTAAAACATTCAACATTAATTATAATAAGCAATGTTTCTTGAAGACCAAATCAGCATCATTATGCTAATTTCAGAAGGATTCAGAAGAAAATTTAGTGTTGGCATCAAAAGAAAATAACATGTATATATTATATATTAAAAACTAGGGCGTCACGGTGGCGCATTGGGTAGCACAATCGCCTCACAGCAAGAAGGTTGCTGGTTCAAGCCTCGGCTGGGTCAGTTGGCGTTTCTCTGTGGAGTTTGCATGTTCTCCCCGTGTTGGCATGGGTTTCTTCCGGGTACTCCGGTTTCCCCCCCAGTCCAAAGACATGTGCTATAGGTGAATTGAATAAACTAAATTGCCCGTTGTGTGTGTGTGTGTGTGTGTGTGTGTGTGTGTGTGTGTGTGTGTGTGTGTGTGTGTGTGTGTGTGTGTGTGTGTGTGTGAATGAGTGTGTATGAATGAGTGTGTATGGATGCTTCCCAGTACTGGGTTGCAGCTGGAAGGGCATCCTCTGTGTAAAACACATGCTGGATAAGTTGGCGGTTCATTCCGCTGTGGCGATCCCTAATAAATAAAGGGACTAAGCCAAAGGAAAATGAATGAATGAATGAAGCACTGCATGTAATACCACAAACTTCTCTTACAGTGTCTTACAGATCTTTTTTAAAGACAATCCCATATATACAATTATAGCAAGAAACTGAATACAGCTAATTAAAATGTTTTGGCACCTTTGATATAACTCATCTGTAAAGCAAACATTATCATCACTATTCATTAGCATGGAATGGAATAGAATAGAATAGAATATTTATTGTTATTGTGAAGGAACATCAAAATTACAATAAAAAAAGCTGGCTAATGTAAGCAGAGTATATACAGGTATCAGAGAGTGAAATTGCATACCTTTTAAGACCTTTTTTAAGACTCTTTCCATACATTTTAAGACTTTATAACCACTTTTAAACAGGAAACACTGGTGAGATTTAACTTACAGTATATTTACTAAATATTAATGTAAGAAATTATTAATAAACTAAATATTAATGTAACAAATCTAGCTAATTCAGCAGGTTGGTGCCTATAGAACTGCAGAAATAATGGTGTTTGTTGCCTTACTGCAGTAAACAAAGCAGCATGATGTCCAATCTTGTAGGGTTTTAATGATTTCATAAACTTCACAGCACCCTGATATTCGCAGATTTAATTCAGGCAAATTTTAGCATACAACCAGACATTGCATAATCAAAAATTATATCAAATTTATTACCTTGCAAAATTGCATTTAAAACTTTTTCATACTTTTTAGAGCTGTGAACCTACACTGGTCTCACGGTTCGATTCCAATTATCATGCCATCGATTCGGTTCAATTCGATATCTCGGTGCATCACGGTGCATTGACGATGCTTTCCATACACAGTTTTATATTGTCTTCACAGCAGCAATTCTTGTATTAAAATGTATAAATATATTCATATTTATATACTATTTGTAATACAATTTTGTCCTTTAATACAAACAATCAGATATATAAACTGTACCTTTTTAAACAACACGAGCATTTATAGCAAATAATATAAACAAATATAAATATCCCGCTCGCTTTCTGAGCGTTGTCTACCAAGTTCTCTTACACCCCTTTGATTGGTCACACGCTCAACAGAAAGGGCTGCGATTGGTTCTTGCGTGCTGCGCTCTTCACATATGAGTGACACTAATAAACGGCAGCGGCGATCACAGCTGATCCATGATAGACGCGGTGGAGAAAACTCTGCAGACATGCGCTCGTGTCTGTATACAGAAGTAGCACTGTAACGGCCGAGAGGAGAGGGAAAAGTCACGCCAGCAGGTCAAACGGGCCACAGTGAGCGAGAGAGAGAAATGGAGTTTACTTTCATTCTCTCAATCACAGTGAAATAGGGGCTTCTGCTGTAAGTGTCAGTGAAAGACTGTCCAGCAAACACACACGCAGTGAAATTGTGCACAGTTTCTGCATTTTTAAGTAGTTGGAGCGTTGTAAATACTCTCGCTCGCCTCCCTCGCCATAGTAAGCTACGGCAACATAGCTCATATGAGATAAATGACGTCAGTACATAATAACCGGTTATGATTATTACTGAACCGATACCGAATTGTTCGCGTCTGCATCGCGGTGCACCGAAGAAACAATTAATTTTGACACCCCTAATACTTTTTAAGGGCCTTAAATTTCTCTATGATGATTTATCAACTTTTAATACTTTTTAAGATCCCGCGGACACCCTGTGTAAATTAAAATAAAAAAACATAGGTGCTGCTAACCTAATATAATGACAAAATATTGATTTCAGGACATGAGCCACTTGTTAAAGACCAAATTAAAGAAGCAAAATGAACAGATTCTCACTTACGTTGCGACACAATCCAGAGCGATGTTCTTGGCTCTAAAACCGAGGACCACAAAGACAACCAGAGAGGCCAGCACTGAGGTCATGAAGTTGATGCCAGAGACCATGATGGCGTCCCGGTGGCAGTTGTTATGAATAGGGTTGTAGGACGAATAAGCGATCACAGAGCCATAACCCAGACCGAGGGCAAAAAAGACCTGAGTGGCAGCCTGACGCCAGACCTGCACCTCCCCCCCAAATCTCCACCTAATCAAACACAGAATAATAGAGCATAATTACTTAAATCACATTTAATGCATCTGATATGCCTATTATTGAAGTAGCGGGTCACCTTAGGATAAAACATATATTTGATGCCATCTATCGCTCCGTCCAGCATGAGGCCTCTGATGAGAAAACAGATCAGCACCGCGTAAGGGAACACAGAGGAGAAATACATCACCTGTATTGAGAAATAGGTAAACACACAACATTAATTTTTCAATATGGCTACCAAACTTCTTTTTTAACCATCTAATCATCGACTAGGCATACAATAAAAATGAAGCCCATGTAATATAAAGCCAGATCAGTCTCAAAAATAATACATTTACAAAATACAATTCATACATCCACAACACATTTACAAAATACAATTCGTAAGTTCAAAACATGATTCAAAAATACACAAATCCAATTCGTAAAAATTTAAAACACGATTCAAAAATGCACAAATCCAATTCATAAATTCAAAACACGATTCAAAAATACACAAATCCAATTCATAAATTCAAAACACGATTCAAAAATACACAAATCCAATTCGTAAATTCAAAACACGATTCAAAAATACACAAATCCAATTCATAAATTCAAAACATGATTCAAAAATACACAAATCTAATTTATAAAAATTTAAAACACGATTCAAAAATGCACAAATCCAATTCGTAAATTCAAAACACGATTCACATTTACTTGTGAATTTACGAATTGTGTGTTTACAAATTGGATTTTGTAAGTGTGAATTGTGCTGTGCATGTATGAATTTTCATTTTGTAAATGTATTATTTTTGAGACTGATCTGGCCCCATAGGTGTACACTGTAAATAATATCCATACATTAGCGGTTTTCCGTATTTTGTGATTCATGCTTTTATTTTTATTTTACTTTCCACCGTTTAGTTATGCTTTTGAATGGCATTTTGAGACCTTGATCTTTCTTCAAACAACTTTTAACCTTAAAAAGTTTGAAAAAATTACTTTAACATTTTAATAATTTAAAGTGATATATTGTCTGGGCTGGTGTTGTATATTACACTACAAAAACCTTGTAATAAACTGCCAGTATTTTCTTTTCTTTTACAGATGTATTTCTCTCTACATTATTTCTTATACATTATATTACTTCAAGCTACTAAAATATCAATAAAAGTCCCTTTGCTAAACTGTAGAGTTAAATTTTCAACATCAAAAGTCAACACAGCAGAGATCAAGATTCCATAATGCAATTCACAACCATAAAAAAACACTTGTGAATCACGAAATACTGTAATTGTTAATTAACAGATATTTTTTACAGTGTAGTTCACAGATGTCAAACTCAGTTCCTGGAGGGCCACAGCTCTGCGCAGTTTAGTTCCAACCCACCCTAATTAAACACTCCTGATCAAACTAATTGAGTCATTCAAGCTTGTTTGAAACCTACAGTTAAGCGTGTTGAAGCAGAGCTGGAACTAAACTCTGCTGGCCCGCAGCCCTCCAGGAACTGAGTTTGACACCCCTGGTAGCCTATACAACAAAACAGGTACACATTACAAGCATGCATTTTTCCATAAATATTCAATTTACACCTGTACATTAAATAACTAAATGAATTAAAATAAAGAACAGTCACAAGCAGATTAACAGATTAACTATTTGTTAATTCAGACAGAAACATCAGTCCTTTTTGGTGTTTTGGCAGACATTTTGAAAACATTGTGCCTTCTAATATGGTAAAATTACCCACCAAGCTTTTTTGTATTTAATAGACATATAATAGATGACTAAACATAGAAGTCTTGGCTAATTCAAGTCTAAATTTGGTCTGCCAGTAAAATTCTAACAGACATCTAACATTAGTCCAAAAATACACTTTATTTTTTGTCTTCAAATAGACAGACTTGATGTGTAGTCATTTATTCCTGTCTATTTGATGACTAGCCTGTTTTTGGACTATTTGTCTATTAGATTTTTACTGACAGACCAAATTTAGACTTGAATTAGCCAAGACATTTAGGTTTAAATGTCTATTAGATTTCTTTTAAACAGTTTTCCCACTTGAAGCCTAATATAAATCAAGGAACTTTGCTGCTGAACCATGGCTGCAGCAGGCACAATGATATTATGCAGCTGAAAGGAGTCCCCAGCTAGGTAACAGCATTGCATAATATCATTGCTGTATAATCATGGTATGGCAGCAAAGTTCCTCGTTTATTATGTCAGAATCAGAGTATAGTTCTGAGCCATATCGACAAATAGCAACTTTTAATTTTCCGCCGTCTTAGTTCATGATGTAAATACAGAAGAGTCAAGCTTTGACTAGGAAAATTATATATATATAAAAAAAAGAATTTTGTATTTTTTGAGTGAGATGCTAATGGTCTAATCTGATTCAATGACTTATGCTAAGCTAAGCTAAAAGCATCCCCCCAGACCCAGAGATCATCTGAAGGGATTCAAAATGGTAAAAAGCAACAGTTTAGCTATCCACTTGATAAGTCGCCATGTATGAAATACTGTTTCTGGGTCCAAGGTTCTACACAATTGAATTGAGAAAATATTAGTTTATGACCACTTTTTAGTCATATCACACAATAAAGTGAATTTCATAAAAAATCATGGTGTGCACAACAGTCTCTGGACATGCTGCATCAGACATCAGATATATTGTGATCTTGATTTCGAAAGTATTACAGCACTTATGTTTAATATTAGCATTTGTTGAGCCTCCACATAGAGTTTGATAGAGTGCTTGGACCCGGTAGCCGATTTGCGTAACGTCACACTTAACAAGTGGATAGGAGAGTTGTCAAATGAGCCTAATTACAAAAAAAGTGATGTTCCTTTAGCTTAAAGTGCATTTGTGCTTTATAAAATTCAGATTTTTATTTATTTATTTGCAAAAAAGGAAGGGTTATGAATTAAAAAATCTTATGAATATCATTAGTTCAGTAACAAACAGTAGAATATAAATATTTAAAAAAATCATGAAACTAAACTAAAAGTGTATGTGTGCGAGCTTTGTACCTTGGCAGAAGACTTGATGCCCTTGATCATGGCGAGACACACTATAGCCCAAGCGGCAAGAAGACAGCCGGTCATGATGGGGTTAAACTCTCCTGACTGGTCTATGGAGTCTGAGATATCCAGAGCCTTTCTGAACCAGAAATATGAGGTAGGAGAGCTTGCAGCACATTCCTTCACTGAGACAGTAGGATGAGATGTGTTACAACATGGCCACGCATAGGCCTTTTGTATCAAAGACATGCAATATATACAAAGAGTGCGATTATTAGGGATGTTGCGCGTTAGTGAAGAGTGATGAGCTGATTCTGCACTAATTAGCTGACAGATGAAGTCAAAACACTATTCAAATTTGAACAGAATGATCACTTTGCTTTGAGTTGGCTAATAATGTAATGTAGTCTTTCTTAAAGGCCCTCATCTTGTTTGAATAGAATGATATTTACTGTCCTTTTGGAAGCTTGATGTTTTCATTAAAACATTTTATTTATAAACACACACACACACACTAGTCATATGTCTGGCTTGGTATGTAAAAAAAAATATATATAAAAATATATATATCTATATATTTTTTTTTTTTTTTTTTAATTGTTGTGTTGCTTTTATGAAAATCGTGATACTTTTATGAATAGAAATAGGCATGCAGCAATATGGAATTTTTGACCGATGCCAATAAACAATGACTCTTTAGATTTGGAAGCCAATAATCAATATATTAGCAGATAAATATATATAACTTTCTGAACTATTCTTTCTATGGCCAACTTATAAACATACAAACTACTGCCTGACAAAAAAAGAATAGATAAAGCAACCAGGTCATTGAACATTATTCAAAATGCCAGAAAAATTATACAAATGTGGCTGGCAGCATGCATGTGAAGTGGTTCAACCAGTGGAAATCATGAAGAATTTATTGGCTTAAAGATATAGACCTAAGTTATTATCGGACTGTTAATGTTTACATTATCGGCCAATAAATGCTATTTTTAATGACATGACTGCCGATATATCGTGCATCCCTAAATTGAAAGTTCCAAAGAATCATCATTTGCATCAATTCAATGCATTCTTGTGGAATATAATTTTTCTTCATGCAATTCCTTTTTTTTTATTCACATTAAAGTCTTCCTTTATTATAGAATTTTGCAATTACTAAAAATTTTGAATGGTAGGGTACACAAGGGCTCTCACGGGTCATGGAATTTTTTGGAATATCGTGACATTTAAAAGTCTTTTCCAGACATTGAAAGTCGAGCAAAGTCAAAGAATACATTTCTTGTCCTTGTAGTGAAATTAAAGGTGTAGTTTCTTTGTTTTGTCTTTTAAATTTACTTTCCATTTATCAATTTTTTTTTGTTACATATTTTTTATTACCTTGTTATAATTAGATCTTTTTAAGTATAGCCTATATTAGACCGCATATATGGCTGCTGCCAGAATTTTAAATAAGATAATTAGGTTGTAAGCTAAATACTGTTAAGATTTGACTTGTTGCCTCTGCAACTGGTATTTCGTCACGTAATAAAAGTTTTAGATTTGTGTAAATGAATCATTATACATTAATCAATGTTGTTTTAATATTATTGGTTAATTGAAATGATTAACAAGGCCTTTGAATTAAATAAGCTAACTCAATCCAATGTGCAAATTTGTTTTGGGCTTTAGCACCGTGTCCTAACCAGATGCTATGTGAAAATTCGATTAAAAATATATATTTGCCTTTGGGGTGGCAAGGTGGCTCAGTGGTTAGCACTGTTGTCTTACAGCAAAAAGGTTGCTGGTTCAAGTCCTGGCTGGGCCAGTTGGCATTTCTGTGTGGAGTTTGCATGTTCTCCCCATGTTGGCGTGGGTTTCCTCCAGGTGCTCCGGTTTCCCCCACAGTCCAAAGACATGCGCTATAGGTGAATTGAATTAACTAAAATGCCCGCAGTGTATATGTGTGAATGTGAGAGTGTATGGGTGTTTCCCAGTGCTGGGTTGCAGCTGGAAAGGCATCTGCATTGTAAAATATATGCTGGAATAAATCAGGGACTAAGCCGAAGGAAAATCAATGAATGAATATTTGCCTTTTTGTTTGCCAGTGCTCATTATACAGTAGGTAATTGAAATTAGGCTTTTTAGGTACAATTAAATATTTAATTCTTCGGTTTAACTACAAAATTATTTCAAATATGCATTCTGAGTGATTTTGTGTGTGTGTGTGTGTGTGTGTGTGTGTGTGTGTGTGTGTGTGTGTGTGTGTGTGTGTGTGTGTGTGTGTGTGTGTGTGTGTGTGTGTGCGTGCGTGCGCGTGCATCATACCTGTCTGATTTGAGATCATATCTACAGGACACTGTTCCCAAGGCAATGGATACTGGAATGAATTTCCCATATAGAACAGAGACCAGGCAATGATCACATTATAGTACAGGGCCACGAAAAAACAAACCTGAAGAATAAAAAAAATAATAATAATAATACTAATTAATACTTCTCTTTGATGTATCATTTAAGGTGAGACATGGCAGACTAAGGCCCAATCCCAATTCTATTTTTGTACCACTACCCCTTCCCCTTGAAACAGAGTGGGAAGGGCTTCAAATTTTACCCCTAAGAAATGGGACAACACCTGCACACATCATCATATGTCATCATGATCTCTTGCTTCATATGAGATCAGACGATCACGACTGCTGTAGTTATTCCAGTTATTTTTTGGTATTTATCTTCAGGAAATCACTGAAGGCATAATGTTATGTTATCATAACGATCTAATGTGGCAATAAGCTCGTAACTGTACTGTGTATTTACACAGTGGCAATATTCATCAATGTAAACAACATTAACATTATAGCAGACGCTGTAAAAAGCTCATTCCCAGCCACTAGACTTTTTTGACAGGGTATTCAAGTGTCATCGAGTGACAGAATGTTGTGGGACTGCTGTACAGGAGTTATTTTTAGGGATTATAGATAGCGAAATTTAGCGGTTTTTATTTTTGCAGTTTTAAAGCGGTGAAACACAAACGCTGTTATGAATGTATTAAAACATTTGCTTGTTTGTTGTAAAAATTTGTAATAATGACGAAAATTACTGATTTGTGCATCTCCTGACTTCTGTGTGCAGCCATGCTGCCATTGTGGCTGGTGTATTTTGGGAAATATTCCTACCCCTTGGTTTCGAGTGTGGTCCTGAAAAATCTCCGTTTGATACTTACTATCTAGCCCTTACACTTAGCCCTACGCCTTCAAGCTAAAGAGAATTGGGGGGGGTAAGGGGAAGAGCTAAGAGGTAGAATTGGGTTTGGGCCTAATTCAGGCTAATGAAAAAACATCCAAAATACACTTTTTACCTGATTATATACAACATTTTACTCTACAAAAATGTAAAAATGGATTTATTTTCTGACTGTTTGAAGTATTTTCTGAATTATGGGATAAAAAGAGATTTCCAAAAATGTTATAAAAATCTTATAAAAACTGAAACAAGAAATGAAACAAGAATTTAGAATTTTCTTGTGTGTGCAAGAAATGCATCCAAAACAGCACATATTACATAAAATAACTCAATTCAATTCAAGTCTATTTGTATAGCGCTTTTTATAATAATTATGGTTTCAATGCAGCTTCACAAAAGGTGCACATTATTGCATTTTTGTCAAATTAAGTTAAAGTTACAATCCAATATTTAAGCCACTGTCACCATTGGCTTGCTTGGCTTAGGACTTGTGGAGCTGCGCATCGATGGATTTGCTCTTCAGTGTTTGGACTTTCAGCAGTGAAAATTAAACCACACTGAACTGAACTTCAACTCTGAAAACTGGACTGACACAGATTCAATTTACTAGAACTTCTATGTTAAGCTGCTTCGACACCATTTACATTGTAAAAGCGCTATAGAAATAAAGATGAACTGAAAATATAAGTTATTATACACATAGTTAACCTGCAGTTTTATAGCCTATAGGTGATGTCTATGTGTACATGTTTAATGAAGTATGTTTGTGTATTAACAATGCCTCTCCATATTTAAATACAACATTTTTAAATCTTGTAATACACAACAAATGTTTGCAATTCAATAAACTGGAGACGTATGATAGCTATTAGTTGTTTTTACACTAGTTACCTACAAAAAAAAAACTAATAAAGTGCAGACATAATGGGCAATATCAACAGCTCATTGCATTACTGAAAGACAAACTCAAGAATCCTTTCATATTATGTAGGAAGGCAGTGTTTTGAACGTCTGCCATCTGACTGATTACTGAGCCGATAACGTTATCATACAGGCACACATACAGGAAATGCTCATACATATATAGTCACACAGAGAGGAAAGACACTCCCCTTCACATACAAACACAGAACATACGTCAACATGCATGTATAGATTGCAGCCATTTTAGACACTTCTTTCAACAGTGAAGTAAAGCTGCAGTCCTAAAAATAAACCCGACACACTTGTCCACACACAATTCTATAAATATTTTCTGAAAAATGTCTAATTTTATTATGCGTCAGCCACTACATTTTTGTGGATTTTTTGTGTGGGGAAATATTTCCTGTTGAAACTGATCTGTGGCATTACAGTAGCTCATAAATCAAGTTAAAAGAAGCCCATGACATGAACCCACCAGGCAAAACATCATACCTTTCAGCTCGTTTTAAATACTGGATAAACTCTGCAGTAATATCTCAGAAAACATAGTATTTTTGGCCATCTTTGTTTTAATCTCAACTATTTACTGGGAAATAATACATAAATACAGATGATGTGAACCAGGAGAGATTTAAGCTTTTATTTCTTCATAAGGTTTTAAAAGAAGTTATACTGTGCTGTAGTAAATAACATGTAATTGCAAAATAAATTGACACTGCACTTTTTTTTAACTATACTTAGGACATCTAAAATCCATCTCTCACTCATTTCCACTTTCCTTTCACCCCAGCGCAATGAACTGTCAATTACTCAAGCTATTGTTTTATGAGGCGGATGCCCTTCCAACCACACACAGAAATTTCTCACAAATTTAATTTAGGTAATTTATCTTGCAGACATATATCAGAAAAATAGACATATTTCAGAAAATAGTCTTACAAGCTTAATTGCTGAATATAATATATATTGGATCCTATGACTTGAATTATTTGAATTGAGATATAATTTTTTTCTATACGATGTCACATTAAAAAGCACACACACATAACAAATGTTGCGGTATATACTGTACATAAAAGCATACTCTGATATGCATACTAACACAGCCGTATAATTACAATTGCAGAACTCTGAAATCCTCAAAAGCAGAGAGTGGGGAAAGCTCCTCAGTGCCAAAAAATATATAAATAAATAATAAAAAAGTATTTATATTTTTATATTTATAATCATTGTAAAAAGCACCCGGTCCATTTCATTTGTATATGTTTTACTCGAACGCATAAACTCTACAGGTGCCTGATAGTTAGATGTGGAGCTAACATTAATCAGATTCACTCTAGTGAACTGCATCCATGTTAGCACGTCACGTTTGATGTGGTAATTTCACAGTAGGAATACACACAGGTTCGAAGACTCGTTCTCGCCACCTACAGTGGAATTCGGTCAGGTATACATCCGTGCTAAAATATCAAGGTGAAAGTCATCATAGCTTGGGTAGAACAGACCCAGCTTCCAACCCAACTTTGAAAATAGATTAAAAGGCAAAATTTAAATTTTTTTTTTTTTTTTTTTTTTTTTTTTTTTTAATCGCCCGATAAGAATCTCACGTTAACGCAGCACTTTAACGGCGATAATGGCCCACCACTAATATATATATATATATATATATATATATATATATATATATATATATATATATATATATATATATATATACTGTATATAAATAAATAAATAAATAAATAAATAAATATATAAATATATATAAGTAAATAAATATATAAATATATATATATATATATATATATATATATATATATATATATATATATATATATATATATATATATGTTACAATTTTCAAGTATTACCAACAAAAAGGATGCCTGTTTGACTTTTTGTTTAAATGCACAAGGCTGAATTAAGTCCTGGAGCGGTCTGATAGATCCTTTACATGGAATCTGCAAGCAATAACATCATTACTACACGGTGATCTGATTAGTCTGATTCTGCAGCCAATGAGACTGCTTGCTCAACATTTAATTAATCTGGATATGTTCGTTGTTGACTACTTCAGTTCTTCTGAAACCCTCCATGGCTCCAGCTCCACTGACTGGCAGGTCTGTGATGTTAATGAAACACATCTGGCTGTTTCAAAAAGGGGGAGGGGCTACTGTATGCCCCACCCTATTTATACGTTCCCTAGCTGCGCATTTTGAGGCACTTTAGGATACCTTTATATACTGTTGAGGACAACATTTTTAACCGTAAGGTGAAGTTTTATTCATTGATTCATTCATGTTCCTTCGGCTTAGTCCCTTATTTATCATTGGTCGCCACAGTGGAATGAACCACCAACTATTCCGGCATATGTTTTACGCAGCGCATGCCCTTCCAGCCGCAACCCAGTACTGGGAAGTGAAGTTTTATATCTTTTTCAGATATTGTTATTTCCCAAGTGCTCTAATATGAAGCAAAAAGATTTAATGATAACATGAGTAATAACATAAGCTGGTATATACAACTAATGGACAAGACACAAGCATATGGAAGGAACTGGAGTTACCGATCTGATGTTAGAATTTACTTTGCTGTTTGCAGATAAATTACGTGGCTCATCCGCAAATAATTAATCCCAGTAGCATGAGCAATTAATACATGTGAACTGATATAGCATGATATAAACATGAATATACCTCTGAATGTACAGTAACTTATTCAACATTTGAAGTGGATTAAACCCTTTCATCAAAAGTTATTCATCCTGAAATTTATTTTTCCATTCTTATCTAGAACTATATTGAACGTTTATTTTCCACTTTCAAGTCACTTAAAATGTTGACTATTATATGTTGAAATAAACCGTACAGTGGCACAGCTGTCGCCTCGCAGCAAGAATATCACTAGTTCGAGTCCTGGCTGGGCCAGTTGGCATTTCTGTGTGGAGTTTGTATGTTCTCTCCGTGTTAGCGTGGGTTTTCTCCGGGTGCTCCGGTTTCCCCCACAGTCCAAAGACATGCGGTACAGGTGAATTGGATAAACTAAATTGGCCATTGTATATGAGTCTGTGTGTGTGTGAATGAGTGTGTATGGGTGTTTTTCCAGTACTGGGTTGCGGATGGAAGGGCATCTGCTGCATAAAACATGCTGGAAGAGTTGGCGGTTCGTTCCGCTGTGGTGACCTTTGAAATAGAGACTAAGCTGAAGGAAAATGAATGAATGAATGAATGAATGAATGAATGAATAAACTGTACAACTTAATAGTAAAAAATACCTTGTTGATGAGTTTACACTCACTTTAATTTTATAAAATAGTTAATAGTTTTGTATGCAATTCTACATAAATTGTTTTAAATTTAATCTTTAAATGACAGTTAGGAAGGTATCCAAAAATAATAATTAGCAAAAATATTAGTAAAATATGATTTACTATCATCATTGCAAAGAAAATAAGCTAGTTATTAAAACTATTATGCTTAAAAATATGTTGAATCACTTGGGAAATATTTTTAAAAGATTTAAAATTGCACAGGAAATGATGTCTTCAACCGCATGTTATTCTCATGTGGAGATTATGAACATGTTTATTTTACCATGCAGCTGGAGTAACCAATGCCAGCGAGACGAGGCGATATGTGTTTCCAGACCCCGATGCTGCCCTGCCGGATGCTCTGCCCGGCTGCCAGCTCCATGAAGAACAGAGGTAC
Source organism: Danio kyathit (assembly GCA_903798195.1). Taxonomy (NCBI): domain Eukaryota; kingdom Metazoa; phylum Chordata; class Actinopteri; order Cypriniformes; family Danionidae; genus Danio; species Danio kyathit. Next base: position 23,091,062 of record LR812521.1, on the reverse strand, counting down.
CCCGATTATCAACAGCAGCATCACATACAGTAGCATAAATGCACCTGGAGAGAGATAGGGAGAGAAATTTACACACTTACAACATTAAAATAAAACATATCAGATTAATCAACAATTAGCACAATTGCCTCACAGCAAGAAGGTCGCTGGTTCGAGCCCCAGCTGGGTCAGTTGGCATTTCTGTGTGGAGTTTGCATGTACTCCCCGTGTTGGCGTGGGTTTCCTCTGAGTACTCCGGTTTCCCCCACAAGTCCAAAAACATGTGGTATGGGTAAAATTGGGTAAACTAAATTGTCTAAATGTGTATGAATGTTTCCCAGTGATGGGTTGCAGCTGGAAGGGCATCCGCTGCGTAAAACATGTGCTGGATAAATTGGCAGTTTATTCCGCAGTGGCGACCCCAGATTAATAAAGGGACTAAGCCGAAAAGAAAATGAATGAATGAATGAAATGTAGACGAAATCATTTGTCGCTAACACACAATGCCATATTTTCCACTGTAAAACACTGGAGCGATTTGTAAAGGGACTTTTATAAAAAACAAGCCTCCAAGAATGATGAATATACTCTGCAATAGACAGTTTTTCCCTTAATTTTGTCTCACATCCAGTGCTTCCCACACATAGATTTTACTTGGGCAGGCCGCCCAGGTATATTAACGGTATATTTAACGGGCCAAGTATATTTAGTAACACTTTTTTTTTTTTACTGTTATTAACATCCTTTACATTTTTTTGTATTCGCACAATAACCAAACATCCGCGATCCGTTTGGTTCTATGTGCATGAGACCTTTCAACACTTCCACAGACAGTCTCATGCGCTCAGAGACGCACCTTTTTGGTACTTAGTCCAGGTTTCTGAATTTCCTAAAATGTCCGGGATTCAACTTTTGCTTTCACTTTCCCAAGCTGTTGTTAATCGTATGCGTTTTCGCATCAGCTTTTTTTACTTAAGCCTACTTTCGATTGGCTTCGCAGTCTGACTGCGCACGCACAGAGCAAGAGAAACATTATATAATTCTTTTTTTTATCTAAACGACTCCGAAAAACTTTACTATATACTCGGAGAAGACGAAATGTCTGGTCTAAACTGACTGCAAAATAGTCTACATGTACACCATTAGTAATGGTCAATCAACGCATTTGCCTTATTTCAATAATCTACACATTTTAATCTTGTAATTATGATAATTTTTAGAAATATTGTCTGTTTTTATTCCTTTTTCTGTCATTTATTTCTCATTTTCTGATAACATTATTAATTTGATGATGTTGATATATTACATAAGCTATTTTATATACATATCTAAAATGCTTTGGCATTCAAGTTTGCTTTGAACTTAAAAGAAAGAGAGAAGCAGATTTTACCTGTCAGTGGGTGCACATGGCTCCTGAATAGCATAAGTAAGAGAAATAGTGGATTTCTTTTTTTATCTACTTTAACCTATTGAAAAGAAACAGTATCATAATATATAAAATTATTGTTAAAAATTAAGTTATGTTTTGCTTGTCGCATATAGTTAACTATGTGTATTGGGTAAATGTGTTTCAATTGAAACCTGTGTGAAGCACTGCACATCTGTCATCAAGATCTTCAAAATAAGCAGTTTTTACACAAACCTGATATACGTCTCTTTTTCCCCATTGTTTTCTTTTTTTTAAATCGCTCTAAATTTACAATTTTCCACCCTGACTGTCCTTGGGGAATACTGTACTTCAAGTGATACACTTAAATTAGGAAAAGGTAGTTGCATAAAACCACTCTTTAGAGAACAAATACAAAACTGTATAAAATTAAGAGGAAAATATGCGTTTAAGAGAGAGAGAGAAAGAGAGAGAGGGTGACTTTCGAACACTTACTAGCTATGTTTCCATCCAAAGAAGCGTTTCAGACATGTTCAAAACTGTAATATTGCATAAAACAATTGTGAATAAAGCAGGGTTCTCATCCAATGAATGAAAGAGAACAAGATTGTCACTTCCTGATAATCTGGCATCAAATATCAAAAAGAAAAAGAGTTTTCTGATGTAGGGTAAGCCAATGTTGGCCTTTTATCTTATTTAATAACTTACTTGCACCTCAGAATACGAAGATGAAAAACAATGAATGTGCGGAGGCTTTTGGAGGTGTGAGACGCTCTTTGGGAGCACAGACATTCAAAACAGTTCTGGAGGTAGTAATATTGAACCACTTTAAATGACTTTGGCTGAGGGATTTTAGAATAACCAAAACATTTCAGATGATTTACAATGTGGTCAGTCTGCTGGTTTGCCCTTTAATGCCCTTTCTGATTTTTGTTATCACGTGATCTGTTAAAACAATCACATGATCATGCGTTAATAAATGTGTTTCCATCATAGTTTATGAATGTTTTCTCTTATCAGATAAAAAGTGTCTACTACCAAGTTGTGGGTATAATAACGCAATATTCCCAAATGTGCTGAAAAATAGGTTAATGGAAACATTAACAACTAATTTCTCACACACACACGTACAATGAAAAACTACTTACCTCCTCCATTTTGGTGGCACAGATAGGGGAATCTCCAGACATTGCCCAATCCAACGCTAAAGCCCACCTGAGCAAGAACGTACTGCAGTTTACTGTCCCACGCTGGCCTGTCATCCGCCTGGCCATCAGCGCCCGCAGACCCTTCATCATCTGCAGACACCAGAGTCATGTCTGATCGGCTCTCCGCCAACACACTCCCATTCTCATCACTGGGCAATGGCGGCTTCTCCATCTAGAGAGGGCACAATATCAGTCACTAAATTACAGACAATATGGACAACTTTCAGCCACTGATATTTCGGTATTATTTAAATAGTATTTATTATAGAATTAGATCACCCAAAAATGGAAATTCTGTCATTAGTTCTTGTGTACTGTTTAGATTGACCACCCTTTCGTTATGTTGGTGATTGTTTTTGCCCCGTTGACTTCCATTATAATGACATTTTGTGATTGCGAAGCCATGACAAAGCCATATAAAAGAAACTTATTTGCACAGACCTATCTAAAGGTTTTTGCTGCCAAATGATGATCATCAGCGCACAAAAAAATTATCTCTTCCCAACAGGGAAAACCAGCAACAATCAAGAGTGCATGATTATATGGTGTCATGGCTTTGCAATCAAAAAATGTCATTATAAATGGAAGTCAATAGGGCAAAAACAATCACCAACATAACGAAAGAGTGGTAAATTTGTTTTAAAAAAAGTGTATTGTTGAGTTTTTTTGTTTAAATTTCAAAGCATTTTCCCAAAATTTGTGTCAAAATAGGATTTGTCCCCAAAAAATTTGTTCTATTTTAATATTTTCATGAAGGCTCTACACACATTTACACTACCTGACAAAAGTCTTGTCATCCCAGTTGTAAGAGCAACAAATAATAACTTGACTTCTAGTTGATCATTTGGAAAAGTGGCAGAAGGTCGATTTTTCAGATAAATCATCTGTTGAACTGCATCCCAATCATCACACATACTGCAGAAGACCTATTGGAACCCATCCTGCATGAATGCTTTCTTTGTCATTCCAGATGACTTTATTAATAAGTTATTTGAGTCATTGCAGAGATGTTTGGATGCAGTCCTCCAAGCTCATGGGAGTTATACACAATATTCATTCTTTTTCCACTGCACCATGACTTTATATTCAATACTGTACATTATTTCTGTTAAGTGACAAGACGTTTGTCTAAGCAAAGTCAGACCTTACTGTCCTAATTATATAATTAAAAATCAAGGCATGATCATATTTTATTTTGGTAAAATAAGCGTAATCTAGAGGCCTTTGACTTTCATATAAGCCACTTCTGATACCAATTGATCAACTAGAAGTCAAGTTATTATTTGTTGTTCCTAAAACTTGGATAGGCAATAAGACTTTTGTCAGGTAGTGTAGTGTAGTGACCCATCAGCTATAAAAGCATTTTTCCCCACAAAAACTACCGGCACACACATGCACACTACAACACACACACACACACACACACACACACACACTAACACACACATGCACACACACACACACACACACACATGCACACAACCACACACACACAATAATAATCTGCTGATTTAACTTTAATGAATACTATCTTGCTAATTTTTTTTACACTTATGCAGGTACATTTAGCGTTTGAAAATATACCCTTTATTTTAGTCAAAAACAAGGTTTGCCCACAGATTAAACATTATCAAAAACTCCACACTAATAAAAGAATACTTAGACATTCACAAAGTTTGTGATGAAGATGAGGTTGTTTCTTCATCCAAAATAGATTTTGAGGATTGAAATTAATGTGAACTGTTTAGTGGTCATTTTTTACCTGAAGGGCAAACGGTGTATACAGAATTCCAGGACAACACAAGAGTTAAGATTATTGTGTCGTACCTTTAAGCAATTTAATTTCCTCAGTAATATTAAACTTTGTTTACTTTAATACATTTAGAATCAGGTCAACAGAAAATCTAAAACATGGACATACAAGAATAAAAGAATCTGTGGTCAAAATTCAACACATACTCATATATCATTGGAAACAACACATACATTTTTAGGATGTGTAACTGTGTTTAATTTGGCAATATGACCCATTGACAGGTGATACAAGACAGCTCATGACTTAATGCAAGTACAAGTCAACAATAACAACATTGTACTAGCTTTTTTTTTGGCTATGTACGTGCAAAAATCGTAAATATTGTGCCTTCAGGAATGTGTGAAGACACCTTCTTGGACAAGCCCACTAGTTTCTCAGAAAACCACAGGCATCTGCGAAGCCTTTATTTCTCTTTATCTAGCTCTCCGCTTCTCTGTATTTACTTCTCTCGTTTCTCTCAGACTCTCTCCCTCTTCCCTGGAGAGAAGTGAATGGATTCATTGTGTTCTTTATGTAATATAGGGCTAGCGAAGTCAAAAAGCCAAGTCCACCTTGCAATCTCCCTCTTTCCATCCAGCTATCACTTTTCATCTGTCTTCAAAGTAAACAGAAGATTACGGTGTAGAAAGTTCAACGCTGAGAGCAGAAAACAACAGCGAAGAGAGCGCAAAAGAGATAAATCAATTAGTTATCTTATGTGTTACATTTCAGTCCAAAAAATGTTACATTTTTTAATCTCTTCTTTTATTAGCATGAAATAAGTTAATTTAGAACAAGTCACTTGCTAGGTAAGGGTGACGCAGTGGCGCAGTAGGTAGTTCTGTCGCCTCACAGCAAGAAGGTCGCGGGTTCGAGCCTCGGCTGGGTCGGTTGGCGTTTCTGTGTGGAGTTTGCATGTTCTCCCTGCGTTCGCGTGGGTTTCTTCCGGGTGCTCCGGTTTCCCCCACAGTCCAAAGACATGCGGTACAGGTGAATTGGGTAGGCTAAATTGTCCGTAGTGTATGAGTGTGAATGAGTGTTTCCCAAAGATGGGTTGCAGCTGGAAGGGCATCCTGCGTAAAACATGTGCTGGATAAGTTGGCGGTTCATTCCGCTTTGGCGACCCCGGATTAATAAAGGGACTTGCTAGGTAAGTTACTTCAAAAGTATTTAATTACTAATTACATCATTAAAAATTGTATTTAAATTACTTTTCAAAATTACTTTGTCTGAAAGTAACAATTACTGTATACGCAACCTAATTATTTCACCTAAAATCCATAAATCTAAACGAGAAGGCAACAGAAAATAAACTCTTTTACTTTTAATAAGTAAAAGGTCCAATAAGGACCTTTTAATTTTAATAAAAATACTTAGAAATCTTTTACATTATATGTATTAAAACGTTTAAAATTAATTGACGTCACATTTTATACACATCATGTTGACTTTATGATTGAATAATGATGACTTTTAATTGAATTATGAATGTGCTCTCAATAAATGTAACCTCCTCAAAAAAGGTTCCTTAGTTTTAGGATTGATCTGCAAAATATATTATAACAAAAAAACTCTGCTTCTCTGAACTGATTTACAGACAACTGTTGAATTGATGTATAGTATTTAAGGCAAGTAATAATTAAATGACATAAAATTGAAAAGTAATCCCTCACTTTTTCAGTGACAAGTAATTTAAATCACCATAACTAGTTACTTTGTTACTAATTACACCTAACAGTGTTTTAGAATTGTTTCATTCATTGTTTATGCAGACTTCCACTCCTTATTTGTCACTGATTTGTACAATAATTTATCTAAATCTTTTTATTTTAATAAAAATAATCCAGGCATTCAGGAGCGGAGATGAAGAGCTGAGCTAAAGGCAGACAAACATGCAAGTGTGAACTTCAAAAGTATTTAAAATTTCTCAAATAATAAATATATGCATTTGGATCAGACCAGATCCCAACTAAAACCCCCAAACACACTTCTTCCAGCGTCACAGTCCCACTGTAAACTAATTTTGACAAACCAGAATTGCACATGAGATTTATCAGCATACAGAAGGCCTCGTTGTGATCCTGAAACAAACAATCAGGCCAGTACCAGAATCTTTAGGCCAGTTAATTGCTGTTTATTTTCAAACACTAGAAATCAAAAAGCTCTTTGAGCTGTAGCTAGTTTGTTAAGAGCTCCACACACACATGGAAACTTACTTCATATTGGGAAATAAACTGCAGCAAAATGCTGACACTGGAAGAAGTACTGTAAACAGCTGGTGTGAGGCAAATACAATGAAGACAAAAAGATGCATGTCAAATAAATTATTTATTCATACATTTTCTTTTTGGCTTAGTCCCTTTATTAATCTGGGGTCGCCACAGCAGAATGAACCACCAACTTATCCAGCATATGTTTTACGCAGCGCATGCCCTTCCAGCTGCAACCCATTACTGGAAAACATCCATACACACTCATTCACACACATACATTACGGACAATTTAGCCTACCCAATTCACCTATAGTGCATGTCTTTGGACTGTGGGGGAAACCGGAGCACCCGAAGGAAACCCATGCAAACATTAGGAGAACAAGCAAACTCCACACAGAAATGCCAACTGACCCAGCCGGGACTCAAACCAGCGACCTTCTTGCTGGCCCCCCTAAAATAAATTATTCTACATAAAATTTTAAAAAGGAACAATTTCATGCCACAGCACCATACAAAAGTCTGACCAATGACTATATTTGATTTACATTTAAATATACAGTTGAAGTCAGAATTATTAGCCCCCACTTCGAATTTTTTTCCTTTTTTAAATATTTCCCAAATGATGTTTAACAGAGCAAGGAAATTTTCACAGTATGTCTGATAATATTTTTTCTTACAGACAAAGTCTTATTTGTTTTATTACATTCTGTATAAAAGCAGTTTTTAATTTTTCAAAAACCATTTAAAGGTCAAAATCATTAGCCCCTTTAAGCTACTGTATATATTTTTTCGATAGTCTACAGAACAAACCATCTTTATACAATAGCTTGCATAATTACTCTAACCTGCCTAGTTAACCTAATTAACCTAGTTAAGCCTTTAAATGTCACTTTAAGCTGTATAGAAGTGTCTTGAAAAATATCTAGTAAAATATTTTGTACTGTCATCATGGCAAAGATAAAATAAATCAGTTATTAGAAATTAATTTTTAAAACTATTATGTTTAGAAATGTGTTGAAAAAATCTTCTCTTCGTTAAACAGAAATTGGGGGAAAAAATGAACAGGGGGGCTAATAATTCTGACTTCAACTATATATTTACTAACATTGTTAATTTAGTGTTGTTGCATAAACGGTAGAGTTCTGTTCCTGCTAATCAAGCCATTCTAGATCAGGTGTGGGCAAAGTTGATCCTGGAGGGCCGGTGTCCCTGCAGAGTTTTGTTCCAACAGTATTCAAACACACCTGAACAAACTAATCAGTGTCTTCAAGATCACTAGAAAGCTACAGGCAGGTGTGTTTGATTAGGGTTGGAGCAAAACTATCCAGGACACCAGCCCTCCAGGATTGAATTTGCCCATCCCTGCTGTAGATCATAAGATCTGTACTTTGCAAAAGAGTGGATCTCAGCCATGTTTTTACATTTATTCATTTAGCAGATCCTTTTATGCAAAGTGACAAACAAATTATTTAAAAAAATAAATAATAAAATTAAATAAAGAAAGAAAGAAAGAAAGAAAGAAAGAAAGAAAGAAAGAAAGAAAGAAAGACAAAACCATCATTAAAATGTTGATTCCACACCATTTGTTTTATCAAAACATTGCAGCAGTTGTTTGAGAAAGTTGTAGTTTTGGAGTTCTAAAACATAAAGTTGTGTTTCAGGACAAGTTCGAGATAAGAAACACAAGTAAACTAGTTTCTTTCAAGGTGACATGAGCATAAACGGCACCTGAGACCCAGCATCTAAAAATGGTGTGTGTACAGTGTATATTAATATATGCAGGAATATATAAATATATTTCTTTTGTATATTTTAGTTTATGTACAGTATGTGTGTGTATTTATACATACAGGGCTCAGCATAAATGAGTACACCCTATTTTGAAAATGAATATTTGTATCCATTTCTTAGTGAATATAGGCAATGTATTTTGGTTCATTTAAACAAAACCGATTTATTAAACAGATTAATTTATTAAAATAATATTTTAGTCACTAAACATATTTAGAAATTAAAAGATAATACAAATAAATTCAAGCAAAATATTGCAAAAAAAAATTACAACCTACAAAATTTCAACTAAAGTTTTCAATTTTTTTTTTTTTTTTTTGCTTCTCTTGATTTTTCCTCTTTTTTTAAATTTGTTTTTATTATTTTTCTATAACATATAAATTTTGGACAGTTATCATAAGTTACTTTGTTAGATGAGCTCCAGATTTGGCTTTAGTACGGACTAATCTAATGTATATGCACAAATATAATATTGTAAAGCTTCCTATTAAAAATATGAATTTAAATATAAATTTGTAAGGGGTGTACTTGTATATGCTGAGCACTGTATTTTTTAAGACGCTTCTATACAGCTTAAAGTGACATTTAAAGGCTTAACTAGGTTAATTAGGTTAACTAGGAAGGTTAGGGTATTTAGGCAAGTTATTGTATAATGATGGTTTGTTCTGTAGACTATCGAAAAATATATATAGCTTAAAGGGGCTAATCATATTGACCTTAAAATGTTTTTTTTTAAATTAAAACTGCTTTTATTCTAGCTGAAATAAAACAAATAAGACTTTCACTAGAAGAAAAAACATTATCAGACAAACTGTGAAAATTTCCTTGCTCTGTTAAACATAATTTGGGAAATATTTAAAAAAAGAATAAACAATTCAAAGGGGGGCTAATAATTCTGACTTAAACTGTACATAAATATGCACAGTACACATGATTATATTATGTAATACAGACTATCATCTTGCATGCGATTTAATCATTTGACAGCACTATTTGTTTAATTTATGTTTATATTTTTTATATATTTATGTTTATATATTTATTTAAGAGTCAATAATAAAAAAAAAACAATGATTACATTAAATGCCATTTCATCCATACTCTGACTTTTTATCTTCACATACATTATTTGATTAATGTTAAAAGCATTTTTACAATAATTGTTAAGGCCATTATCATTACCTAATTTTTCCTAGATAACCCAATTAATCAAGTTAAGCTTTTCAATTGTTCTTTAAGCTGAATACTAGTATCTTGCATAATAACAAGTACATAATATTATGTACTGTTACTATTTAAAAGACATAAGAAATTAGTCATCAGTAGGCCCACACGGAATCTGCGCGCGCAGAATTCCGCAGATTTTCCACAGATTTTCCGCAGATTTTTAGCCCATCAATAATTCTGTTTATTTACTTACAGTTAACTATTTACAGTTAATCTAATTGGATTTGCATTTTAAACATTAAATACAAGTTAAAAAGATATAATTTTTTATTTCACATATTCAGGTTTTAGTTATGATACTCCCAAAACAATTCCGCAGAAATCCGCAGATTTTTACCAAAAATCTCCGCAGAAATAGCAAAAAACGTCCGCAGATTCCGTCTGGCCCTGGTCATCAGAAATTAGTTATTAAAACTGTTATGTAAAAAAAAAATATCTCTTTTTAAAAGCACATAGGAAATATGTAATTAGGAATTCAAATTTCACAGAAGGGCTAATAATTTTGCCTTCAACCATATGTGTAAATATACTTTCCAGCTCACTTTACAATAACTTTGGAAATTCAACGCCATTCGCACAAATGTGCAAAAAAGTACAAATGGCTCTGCATACATTAAATACATAGTTGCCTGCTATATTATTTCACAAAAGGGGATCATCATATTTGAAGGTATTAAAAGGCATTAGAATAGTTGAATCCCCTGAACTAGGCCATGACACAAGGCCACGCGTCTACATGCAAAGAGGCCATATGGGTAAATGCAGACTGGAAACAGTTGGGTCCAGCAGTGTTTGCCCACAGTTTTGAGGAAGGGCCCAGTTCAGGGATCTACAGTATGTGCTCTCCACTGACAGAGTGGAAAAATACAGCTGTCCAGACCCCTCTATAGCAAAGAGAGAGCGAGAGAAGCAGAAAGAGGTGTGTTACTGCGTCAGAGCTGGACGTCTGACCGACAGCCCGAAAGACTTTGTGAGGTGGAAAGTTTTCAAGGTGTCCGATGCCTCTGTTATGATCTTGTGACAGGGGCAAAATAAACACATCTGCTGTCTCTCTTACTTTTCCGTGCCCCCTGTAGTTGTTAAGCACGGATAATATACTGCCATTATTACACAACAGAGAGATAAAAGTGTCGAATGAAAGTAGTGGGAAATCGAACAGATTTTCTTTTGACTTTATAATGAACGCCAATGACCTTCCCACTCAATATGTCATTTGATTGGCTGTGGGAGTTCATTAACGCCACTGTGCATGAGAATATATGTAGGCAGCGTCAACAAAGTTTCAAAATCAATTATTTCATTGGAATAATACGGACACTCTCACCTTTGCTCTCGCTCACCATGTGGGTCTCAGATGCTGTTTAAGCTCATATCACCTTGAATTAAACTAGTTTACTTGCATTATCTCGAACTTGTCCTGAAACACAACTTTTTTTAGAGTTTTTTTGGAGTTTTAGAACTCCAAAACTACAACTTTCCCAAAAAAACTGCTGCAATGTTTTGATAAAACAAATGTTTTATTCTTTGCAAGATTTTGGGCTAACAAATCTGAGCTTTCTTGTTGGTCATTGTTTAACCCCTATTTATGTTACACTTAAAAAAAAAAAAAAAAAAAGAAAGTTCCAAAAGAGTTACAAAGCCAGAAATATTTTTTATTCCCCAAATAACTTTGTAGTAAACAATTCTATAGAGAATTAATTGTGTTTAATAACATTTTTAAAATAACATTTAAAATAACCTAAATAACATTTTAAAAGCATTTTTTCCACTCTAAAAGAATCATTTTGTGGAATAAAAGTTTCTCTGGAAGTTAAAATTAGGGCTGTGCGATTTGGGGAATATCTAATTGCATTTTTTTTTTTTTTTTTGACAGATATTTCGATTTGATTTGCGATTTGGCAACTTATTATACAAACAAAAAATAATAATTATTAAAATACAGAACACTCAGCAAACTAACATGGCTGAAATAACTCTGAAATTGTACTTTGCTGTTGGTTGCTACTAGATTTAGTGTCACTGGCAATACTTTTAATTGACTTTTTAGCAAGACACTCCTTATATAGCCGCCTGTAGTGCTTTTTTAGGTGCTGGTTGTATTTCCTCTTGCTGTGGCAAATGATGTCCTGTTTTTCTTTTATATTAATTTGTCTATAAATGCTTCTGAAGCGGATCTTAATGCTTCATCCCACTCGTAAGCGCTTTCCTGTTTGTTTGTTTGTTAGTTTGTTTGTTTGTTTGTTTTATTGTGGCCGTTTCGCATTTTGCAGTTCGGTTGCGCAATTCTGATTGGGTAGAACGAAAGTGTGCTTAGTCAATTGGCTAGTAAGGCTATCACACACAGATGGCAGTCACGCATTTGCTCTGGGTGCATGGGGGAAATTAAATAATACATATATATTTCATATCGCAGCCTCCTTGCGATTAGCTAATCACAACGTTTCAAATCGCGATTGCGATTAGACTTCGATTAATCACACAGCACTGGTTATAATCATAAATGACACTAAATAACCTTTGTTTGAAGAGTATATTTTAGGGCTGCACAATATATTGTTTTAGCATCAATATCGCAAGTTGCACATCTCCAGTAGTCACATCACAAGATATGCAATGTTGAGTCTTAATTATAGTTGACCAGGAGCCACAGAACACGTGTTTTAAAGGGTCACGAAACACCAAAGCACATTTTTTGAGCTGTTGACAGTCATATATGTGTCCCACGCTGCTATAAACACTATTAGGACACATATATTGCACTAAAAAGTGAAAATTGGTAGTTTTTGCGTTATTTTGAGCAAATTCGTTCTTCCGGTTTAAAACGAATTTTTGAAGCTACGTCACGGCCATGAGATACATAGGTGTAAATCCAGAGTGGAGAATGGCTGTCTGTCTTTTCGAGGACATAGTCTCCGAGTGTGCGGCATTAATTCATGAGAAAGACGTGCTTCAAACCAATCAGCGCGCTTTATTGTGTATGACGTGAAACTTCATTAATATGCATGATAGCTCCGGAGACTGTTTACCTGTTTACACTGTTCAGACGGCAGAGAGACGCCACGTTGTGTTGCCAAAACAAGTGAAAGTACAAGAATTTCAAGACAAGAGTCGTAAGTGTTGCGTTTATTAGTGTGTTGCAACGAAGGTTTTGTTTTCATTTTCCCTCTGAGAGAGCAGCTGGACTCACGTGTGGATTACAGTGCACGCGACAGAAACGCGTTTGTAAGGAACATTTTTACCCGAGAGCTTTTTCTCATCTGGAAATGGTGAAATCCGGATTTGCCGCTCGTCTCCTTTTAATAAAAAGACACAGCTCCAGTTTGATTGTCTGTCTACAGATTTGGTAAGTGTTTGCAGTGCAGTGCCCTTTGTTTAAATGCTGCTCTCCGAGTGTAAACATGTAAACACAAACTATGTAACAAAAATTTTTTTTTATATATTTATTTATACAGAATTGATACGATTTATGCAAGAAAAAGTTTTTCTTACTTAAAATTTTTGTCTTGTTTCTAGTGCAAATATTTACATTTCAAAGCCAAAACAAGATTATTTTACTTACCACATTGGCAGATAATTTAGCTTATTTTATGGAAAATAACTATTAATTTCTTCTTAAGGTGAAAACAAAACAATATTTTTACTTAAGAATCTAAAAAGTATCTAAGAATTTTTAGATATATGGACTAGAAACAGGACAAAGCAAAGGAAGAGCATTTTTTGCATGGTGAATATTCAATTTATTGTACCTTATTATGTTAGGCTCACCAGAAAACCGCCACATAGAGCTATTCAAACCATCTTTTCATATCACAATATAGATCGCAGAAAAATAAAATATTTTTTCAATATCGTGCAGCCCCAGTATATTTATATATTTGAAGTATTTACAGTGCAGCAATTCACTTTATTTATCTCATTATTTCTAAATAGAAATGCAGAAAATTAAAGCATGAATAGTTGTAACAAAACAATGAATAAAAAATAAATTAAACATTTGCTCAGTTTCAAAAAATCTGAGAACTTATGCTTGTGTGTGTGTGTGTGTGTGTGTGTGTGTAGATAGATAGATAGATAGATAGATAGATAGATAGATAGATAGATAGATAGATAGATAGATAGATAGATAGATAGATAGATAGATAGATAGATAGATAGATAGATAAATAGATAGATAAATAGATAGATAGATAGATAGATAGATAGATAGATAGATAGATAGATAGATAGATAGATAGATAGATAGATAGATAGATAGATAGATAGATCTAGTTCAGTCTGCAGCTAATAATACTTAAGATTTCTAAATATAATGCATTGTTACTGATGTATACAGTAATATACCTGTGCATACCATTGTCAATTTGTAAATTTTCATTCACTACTTACTTCTATTTTTAAAATATATTTATTATCTGTTGCACTGTAGAACCTCTGTCACGAAAACAAATTCCTTGTATGTGTAAATATATACCTACCAAAAAAGCTCTTTCTGATTTTGATTCTGATTGTTACTGAAACCATCAAACTATTAAGTTTAATTTAGTATTTATTTATTTAAGATTCGTTTTTTTCTCAAATGTGTGGCGATTATAGTGTCATATAATGCATTTTAACTTGACTTATCTGACAGTGAAAAAAAAAATGCTGTATTTTTAGCTGAAATATTTGCAACATCACCAGCTTGGTGCAAATTTGGCATCTGGCACTATTTTAGGAACATGCCATTCTAAGCAACCATGAAAATAGCATATCACCCACCGCCAATATATTTACATTCATTCATTCATACAAGTAAATAAACTGTAAACGCTGACTAAACTAAACAAATTTAATCAGATAAACAGAAACATGCCTGTATGGACATAATCAAGTGAATGTATTAAACACCAAGTTACATTTTTTACAATAATGCTTGACTGATTTTATATGCTTTGTTGGTTTTAGATACAGTAATGAATCCATATTTTCAATATATCGGATACACTTATATCGGAACACTTAAATGAATTAAACTCTGACACCATTTAAGATAAAAGATTCGATTCAACTCTCAAATTGTCAAATTTATTATTGTCTATGATGCACAAGCTTTGTTTTTTTACAGTTATGCCTTTGTTGATTTGATATACAGTAATGAATTCATATTTTCAGTATATCGGATACACTGTAATAGGGCTGTGCAATTTGGGGAAAATATCTAATTGCGAATTTTTATTTATTTATTTATTTTTTGACAGATATTGCGTTTGCAATTTGATTTACAATTTAATTCAAGCTTCAAGCTAATTTTAATTTAATTCAACTTCAATAATGTGTAAGCCGTGGCAACAATTCTGTGACAGCTCTTAAAAATGACCCGTTTTTGTCTGTGACTTTAAAACCAAAATATTCCCAAATAATACAAAGGCTGTTTTTCTTTGATAGTAATTCGTCTATTAATGTATCTGAAGCAGCAGACGCCATAATCCCACTGCCAGCGCTTTCCTGTTTGTTTTCTTTTTTTGTATTGTGGGCGTAGTTCAGTAGCGCAATTCTGATTGGACAGAACGAAAGTGTGCTCACTCAATTGCCTAGTTATAAAGCCCCAGTCAGATCACACAATTTTGGCATGAATTCCTTGACGTAGGGTGTCGTGGGGAGTCGTAAACGACAAATAGACATCGAGACACAGGATTCAATCGATTCATCTCGTGTAATCTGGCATAGTTCACGACAATCGATACCATGTCTGCGATGCCTCACGACACCATCGCAGAAAGTCTAGCATGTTTAATTTTCTGAAGCATAGCGGATTGGTTTTGAAGCACTTCACCTCAGATGTTATTCCTTATTCTTGTTTACATATATACATATATATTTTATATTGCAGCCTCTTGCAATTAACTAATCGCAACGTTTCAAATTGCGGGTGCGATTGGATTTCAATTAATCACAGAAAGTCTAGCATGTTTAATTTTAGCATGTTTAATTTTCTGAAGCATAGCGCTTTAAGCACTTCACCTCAGATGTTATTAGTTATTCTTATTTACATATCAAGGTTCATACACATTTTTACTAATAAAATTCCATGATTTTTCCAAGACTTTCAAGTAAATTTTCATGACCTAATGTTTCAAGCAATGTCTACATATGCGTGGTAAAAGAAAAACAATGCATGTTCAACTTTATTACAGCATATCGTAAAACACGCTACAATCTATTTAGTTTCAATATATATTTATATCTATGTAAAATTGATTTCGATAATGCTTACACTGCACTAATAATGTGAGAGAATGTGAATAGCCAAGGACAGAAAAGAAGTAAATAACCTATATTCAAGTATACAGATATCTGTTCTCCATGACTTTTCCAAAACTTTGTGGGTTTTTCTGTTTTTACGAAACTGCCATGTCAAAATTCCATGACTTTTCCAGGTTTTCCATGACCGTATATACCCTGATATATTTTTTATTGCAGCCTCTTGCAATTAACTAATCGCAACGTTTCAAATTACGATTGTGATTCTATGGCACAACCCTACACTGTAAACATTTAAATGAATTAAACTCTGACACCATTTGAGATAAAAGATTCAAATCAATTTCTAAATAGTATTCTATATTAATTTGTGTTAACAGTGCATGTGACGTACTGAAAATATGGATTCATTTTAGTATATAAAATCAACAAAGGCATAACTGTAAAAAACAAAGCTTGTGCATCATAGAGAATAATATTTAGACCATTTTAGAGTTGATTTGAATATTTTATTTCAAATGGTGTCAGAATTTAATTGACTTTTAGCATTTTTAAATTAAAAGTTATTTTAAAAATATTCTAAAATAAATAAAGTGCTAAATCCAAAAACAGAGTCTTGTGCAATAACCAGGATGTTTTTTCTGAGCATTTTGGTACTGGTTTTATTGTATAATTTCATATGGTTGAATTGTTTAATTCATTTGTATGTTTTTTTTATCGAGAAATTAAGCATTGTGTAACATAAATGGCACATATTTATGTCTATCTGACATATGTTTGGCTCAAACTGTAACAGGAGCAAAGAATTTAATTGGTTTGAATGGTTTCCGAATGTCTAATGAATGTCAAACGTCAAACTAACTTTACCGCGGTTAAATAATAAGTATGTCACAAGTTGTCACTAAACGACTGTGCGAATATAAAACCAACCTTAATTTGCATATAATGCGCTAGCTAGTTTTTGCATTTTAAATTCAAACTAGTAAAAAAGTACCTCTAAGGGTGTACACAACCTCACATATATGCATTACATTGAAAAGAAACGTACTTTAAAAGTTTACAGTCACGATCAATGAGAAGAAAACTTAGAGCGACAAAGTTCTCCGACTCTTACCTTGCAGCTGGTTTCAGGGGGAGATTCCCTGTGGTCGTTTTTGTTTTGTTTAAACTAATCTTCGACTGGCAGACTCGGTGTTATCGATTCGGCTAATAATCCAGTCGTTCAGACCCCCCTTGCAATATTTTTACCCCCTCTTCGACACCGCCACGTTGGAGGAGGACCCCGAATGTACAACTTCGGTAAAAGGCAAATGTAAGACCAGCGCTCTGTCATTGGAGAACAACTCGTGGGCTTTTTCACCTCTCCTGTAATGGGACCCTCCCCTTCTTGACAGCTCTTTGTGTCACATTACAGCCCACTCTCCACACTGGTTCCTTTTATAAAGTCAGTTATTACGCGTATAAAGCGTCTACAGCTATATTATGTCACACATGGAGCGACGCTGAACTGTAAATCAGTTTAGTAGTACTTGGCAATGCATGACTGCTAAGGTCCGCCCCCCACCACGCCTCTTGTTTATATTTCGAGAAAGCACACTGCTATTCACGTGCATAAATAGTTTGCATTGATTGTGGCTAAAATAAGATGCTACATTCTCTTGAATGCTATGAGTGAAGGGAATATAGTTCTTGGGAGTAGTTCTTCTCGTCGTGAACTTTTTGTGAGCATGCTGACATGTTATGTAACATTTCTCATTCCGCCAAGAAGGACAATTGCACTTTCTTAACACACGCGGGCGCCATCGCTTTATCGAAGCTTTCTGATATTCATAGGTTTTAACAGCATATTCGAGTTCTGTCATTTTTTTTTTTTTGCTTAATATCACTGAACGTGGTTACTTACAGGCATACGGATGTGGTAAACATTATTTTGTGTAATTTGCGATGTAAGAGGAGGTTTAAATGTAGGGACCGATTGAGATTTTAAACGATGAGTCGATTCATTTGAATCATTCACAGATTCTTTCAGTAACACTTTATTCATTTAAGTAGGACTTAGTAGGATATCAGTCGGTGAAATTTTGAGAGGGAAGTTGTAGAGTTTTATGCAGTGCGATTAGTGTTGTGTATCACATTTTTTACTAAAAAGGTTTGTGATATTTGACCTGCGAAAATGTAACACACGACAGCGCCATCGCTTTTTATTGACGCTTTCTATTATGAATAGGTTTAGATGCATTTGAATCATTTACAGATTGGTTCAGTAACACTCACTTGTGTTGTCACTTAGTAATACCTAAAGTTTAAATACAATATCTGATGGTGAAATATTTGGGGGGAAGTTGTAGAATTGTGTGCAGTGCGATTAGGAGTGTATCACATTATTCATTAAGAAGTTTTGTGATAATCTGACCTGCAATGACCATAAAGATGTAGCTTTGTTGAAAATGGAGCTGAAGAAGGGTATGTTTTCCTTTTCTTTTTTAAAAATAAATTCTATGGTTTTCTCACAGTCTGGTAGTAACTATAGTTTATCTGTGGTGTTTTAGTAAAAATGTGGTTATACAAATTGTACTAATTAATGTACTAAAAGCATAGTTCCCAACTTTAAGTCTCAATTGCAAATGCATTTAATTGAAGGTTGGTTTTACATCCGCACATTGATTCTTTCTGCTTAATAATATAAATTTTAGAAAAGTAGTCTTGTAAATAGGGAAATCATCTTAGCAGCCAATGACTATACAACATTGTCCAGTTGATTAAACAGTGCTAATGCTGAACCAATGTACTAAAAAACATGGTTACCACATTTTTGCTATGATAAAGCCATTTAAGAAAACAAATGTTTAAAGGGAAAGTTCACTCAAAAATGATAATTTCCTCATCATTTACTCACCTTCAAGTGGTTCTAGACTGTTAGGAATTTCTTTCTTCTGTTGAACACAAAACAAGATATTCTGAAGAATGTTGGAAACGAGCACCACTGACATCCACGGTAGGAACTAAAATTCTCAGTTTTATGCTGATTTATTATGCAGTTATGCAAATTCATATTTTTAATGCCAACAAAGTAAACACAGTGCTTTGATATTGAGTCAAAACCCTAAGAAATAATGAACCACGGTTTCCTCAAGATGTTTTATCGTGGGTTTTTTCCAGTTTATGAGTAAAATAATATTTGTTGGCAACATGATTTGAGGATTCTCTGCATAAACACACCCATAACAAAAACATATGTTTGTATGAAACAACTAGACAAGAACACTTGGGTTGCAAGTCGTTGCAGATTGTTGAATGTCATTATTTTCAAGTTATGTTTACCACATAAAACCCCACAGCAAAATCTTGAGGTGAATTTTTACACAATGTTTTGACGTAATCCCTGAATAACTATTGGAAATTTTTAAACTTACAAATGCTAAAAGTTGCAGTTCTTAAGAAAAAAACGCATACATAATTGCGAGATGTAAACTGAGAATTCTGACCTTTGTTCTTGAAGTTTTGATTAATCAGCATTTCCATTCCAGGAAGGCAGATCCATGCACAGCGGAAATGCAGGTACATTAAGTGTCATGTTAACTTAATTCACAGTTCCTGGTTACCTACTTGGCAAAGCATTAAGACAGCAATAGTCACAATTCATATGAAAACGACACAATCACTGCAAGCCATAGATTATGTAAAATAAGATAATATCTCTGTAATTGTATCGGCCGATGACAGCAAGAGCACTACTTTACATAAAGTACACTGTGAGTTAAACACTGAAGTAAGAGACTTTTTTTAACCCTCACTATAAAAATAAATATTTATTGAATTTAAAAATTTTTTTAAAGGTAAGTGGTTGCAAACGATTTATATGGGCTGAATTAAAAAAAAAAAAAACTAATTAAATTTAGTAATGTTCAGATTAACTTGTTTGTTTAAATTCAGCCCATAGAAATTGTTTGCAACTTAACTTAAAAAGATTTAGTAAATCCATTGAATTGTTTTTTCAGTGCTCCTGTTGTCCTAGAATTCTGTATACACCATTCGCCGTTTGGATCAAAAATGACCCGCCTTCACTAAACCTCTAAAATAAAGCAGCGTAAATTTAATTTCAACCCTCAAATCTATTCTTGCATGATTAAACAACATCATTTTCATCACAAACTGTTAATGTCTATCACTGTGGAGTTTTTCATCAATGTTTAATCAGTAGGCAACATTCATTTTTGACTAAAGTAAAGGGCAGTGGTGTAAAGTAACAAATTATAAATACTCAAACTACTGTAATTGAGTAGCTGTTCTCAGAAATTGAGAATAGTTTTATAAATGTGTACTTTTACTTTCCCTTGAGTATGTTTTTAGTGCAGTATCAGTACTTTTACTCCACTATTTTCCTTCAACCTGCAGTCACTACTTTATTTTTTCTGGTTTATGGGGATTAGAAAAATCAGTCCTGTGAGTCCTGTCCAATCAAATCACATCATAATGAACGACCTCAAGACATTGGCGATTTATAATTGCAGCAAACTGTTTGGAAGCATTAAAAGTAAGAAGATGTCCAAAATCTTTACATGCATTGACCCAGAGACAGTTTAGATGCATGTCACTGATGAGAAGATGACGGATGTTTACTGTATGATGACTGAAATGGCCTTAAACACCCAGCAGGCACAAGACATCAACATGACGTCAGATTGACATTGTACGCCAACGTTGTGGGGATGTTGCATTTTGTTTCGAAATGAAAATCCAAATCGGTTTGACGTCAGAACTCAACATCAGGCCATTGTCAATACTCAACGTCCAACCTAAAATCAAGCAAATATCAACGTCTAATGATGTTACAGCTTGACGTTGTGTGGATGTTACCACTATGACGTCTATCAGATGTTGGATTTTGGTTGTCATACCTGCCAAATAAATGTCAGTATTTGACGTCAATATGACGTTGGTTTAAGATGTTGGCTCGACGTTGGATTTTGGTAACTTTCTAACACATCCTAATATCAATGTCATTTGACGTCATTATTGGACATTAAAATAACATTGTCCTTAGACGCTGGCTAGACATTGAATTTTAGTCACCTGACATCACAACCTAAATCTAACCTAATATTAATGTCTTATGATGTTATGTGCCTGCTGGGCAATAACTAGGCCCACGCGAAATCTGCGCACGCAGAATTCCGCAGATTTTACGCAGAATTCCGCAGATTTTTAGCCCATCATTAATTCTGTTTATTTACTTGAGTAAATGTGTGTAAACCTGAATTTATTCAGTTTTTAAATTACACATATTTCACATATTAAGGTTTTAGTTATGAGACTTCCAAAATAATTCTGCAGAAATCCGCAGATTTTTACCAAAATTCTCAGCAGAAATTGCAAAAAAATTCCGCAGATTCCGTCTGGCCCTAGCAATAACTAAAAGCACTACAGAATGTTACGTTTACACACATCCACAAATTACATGCATCAGCTTTTTACAGCGTAATACGCACTACTCACTATTCCTGAGTACTTTTAAAATGTCTACTTTTTACTCATACTTTGAGTAATATTTACAACAGATAATTTTACTCTACTTGCACTACATTTTTAGGCAAGTAAAGATACTTTTACTTGAGTATGATTTTTCAGTACTCTTTCCATCACTGGTAAAGGGTATATTTTGTAATGTTAAAAGTACCTGCATAAGTGTAAAAGGTTTTTAGCAAGACATTACGCATATAAGTTAAAGCAGCATATTATTTATTATGTGTGTGTGTTTGGGGTGTGTGTTGTAGTGTGCAAGTGTGTGCCAGTAGCTTATGTAGGGTAACAATGGTTTTAGCTTGAGGGTTAATAAATTGACCCGAAGGACAGCTGTTGTACCCTAAATATTTACAGCATTCATAAAAATTATGAAAATAGAAAATGATTATTATTATTTTTATCTAAAAAAAAGTCACTAAATTCTAAGATTAAAAAACATTTTTAGAAGTATTTCCAGCTGTTAAAATTGTCATTTTTCACCCATAAGTCAACAGGAAGGTTAAACACCTGAGTGACAGAGGAACAGTGATTGAGAAAAAAAAAAGAGGGAGGGAGGGAAAGAAAGAAAGAAGAAAATGACAGATCTAGAAAAACAAGATTAGCCTGAACACATTGAAGTGAATCAGCAACCTGCGCAGTTCATCGCGGGAAAGACAATCTGTGCCTCAGTGAGTATTAATGCATATTTATATTTTTATTTACTCATCTTTATGTATAATAATCTATAATGTGCATTGCTTCAAAAATTTACTCTGTGTAATAATCTTCTAAAAACTCATATCTGCCCGAAGACCTGTTGAGTTTATTGTCTCTTGCGATATGTCAGAGGAATGCGGTTGTCGTAGTGGATTAATACGCACTTCCACCCAGGTTTCATTGCTCTTCGTATCCTGAAACTCAGGAATGAGAGAGAGAGATTTCTTGAAGTTAAACAGAACAACTTGTTTTTCTGGTTCGTGCATTTCTCTATTAGGTGTAAACAGAAGATGTGACAGAAGCAGGTTTACACATCTTACACGGTAAGACCAGCCATTTAAAGCTTTACAGTGCTGTTGAAAAAAGAAAACACTTTATTTTAATGCTAGCAGATTGGCAAATGGTGTATAATGATTGTGATGCATATTGATAATGCTGCTTTTACATGAACGATTGGGAATAATTAAATCAACGACTCCGTAAAAAGTGATTAGTTGACTTTATTTTGTTTTTAAAGTGAGTAAAATTAGCAGAATTATTCAAATTAAGTCAACTTAACAGTTCCAAGTTACAACGGGTTTACTTTGTTTTTGAGTAAAGTCAACTTGTTGCATTTAAGGCAATGTGTTTACTCACTCTAAGTAACTAATCACTTTTTACAGTGTATAGGAATGTTCAGCTGTAATCTCAAGAGCTATAAGAGCTATATGTTTGTGTATTTGGCTATACAGATTGTAGGGAAATCATTAAAGAGACCTTTGTTAAGTATAATCGCTAGAAAATAATAGCATGGTTAATAATTGCATAGATTCAGCCACTCCTCCTAAACAACAGAACAGAAGAGCGTTCGGTCAACACTGTAAAAAATTTCTTCATGTCGTCCCAACACTATTCAATGAAGTTAACTAAAACGTTTTTTACAAATGTAAGTGGATTGAACATAAAACATTTATTTTGTCCACCCAAAAAAAACGTAATAATTGTGTTGGTTCAACTCATATTAACTAAGTAGTTTGAACAAGCAGCAAAAACAGATTGTTTTTGAGTGAATGTAGTGATTTGGGGTTTTAACAATGGGTTTTCTGCGTGCAAATATGTGAGACGTTATAAATAATGGATTGGGGATCCAGTGTAAACCTTGAAAACAAAAAGAAAGGTTTAACTTGTTTTAAATGGAGGATTATTGAGACATAAAATGAAGAGCAAATCTTTTCTGTGCTGTTCGTAGGTCAGTAATAAAACAAGTGGATTTGTGACATTTTTTTGTACTGATATCAACTTTTTTTTGGAGATAGTCCAAAATGCTTTATGAATCTCCATTTGCAAATGGATGCTCCATATATTTTCCAAAAC
The DNA here is from genome assembly GCA_903798195.1 of Danio kyathit. Taxonomy (NCBI): domain Eukaryota; kingdom Metazoa; phylum Chordata; class Actinopteri; order Cypriniformes; family Danionidae; genus Danio; species Danio kyathit. The sequence continues at coordinate 23,067,650 of LR812521.1, read as the reverse complement.
TGTGTGGCCAATGTGGGGCTTTAAGATGCTGTGGCTATTATTTATTTATAAATTATTTATTCATAATTTTTTTATTATATTATATTATATTATATTTATTATATTATATTATATTATATTATATTATATTATATTATATTATATTATATTATATTATATTATATTATATTATTCATTTTCTTTTTGGCTTAGTCCCTCATTATTCATCAGGGGTCGCCACAGTGAAATGAACCGCCAACTTATCCCGCACCTGTTTTATGCAGCGGATACCCTTCCAGCTGCAACCCATCACTGGGAAACATCCATACACACTCATTCACACACATACACTACGGACAATTTAGCTAACCCAATTCGCCTATAGCGCATGTCTTTGGACTGTGGGGGAAACCGGAGCACCCGGAGGAAACCCACGCAAACATGGGGAGAACATGCCAACTCCATACAGAAAAGTCAACTGAACCAGCCGGGGATCGAACCAGCAAGCTTCTTGCTTTGAGATGATTGTGCTACCCACTGCGCCACCATGCTGCCACTTATATTATATTATATTATATTATATTATATTATATTATATTATATTATATTATATTATATTATATTATATTATATTATATTATATTATACATTCATTTTTCTTCGACTTAGTCCCTTTATTAATCTGGGGTCGCCACAGTGGAATGAAGCATTATCCAGCATATGTTTTTACGCAGCGGATGCCCTTCCAGCCGCAACCTATCACTGGGAAACATCCATACACACATTCACACACACTCATACACTATGGTCAATTTTAACATACCCAATTCACCTATAGCACATGTCTTTGTGATTGTGGGGGAAACCGGAGCACCCAGAGGAAACCCACACGAACACGGGAAGAACATGCAAACTCCACACAGAAATGCCAACTGACCCAGCCGAGGCTCGAACGAGCGACCTTCTTGCTGTGAGGCAAATGTGCTACCCTCTGCGCCACCGCGTCGCCCACATATTATATTATATTATAATTTTTAATATATTATTCATTCATTCATTCATTTTCTTGTCGGCTTAGTCCCTTTATTAATCCAGGGTCGCCACAGCAGAATGAACCGCCAACTTATCCAGCACGATTTTACACAGCGGATGCCCTTCCAGCTGCAACCCATCTCTGGGAAACATCCACACACTCATACACTACGGACAATTTTAGCTTACCCAATTCACCTATACCGCATGTCTTTGGACTGTGGGGGAAACCGGAGCATCCGGAGGTGCAGGGAGAACATGCAAACTCCACACAGAAATGCCAACTGACCTAGCCGAGGTTCGAACCTGCGACCCAGTGACCTTCTTGCTGTGAAGCGACAGCACTACCTACTGCGCCACTGCGTCGCCTTTAATATATTATATTTTATTTATTATATTTATTTATTTATTTTACATATTACCCTGTAAAAGAGAATGTTTTATGTGTGACCCCCATGACCAAGAAACTCATTGGCCACAAAGATATAACCGGTGTTTATGTGTATTTGTGTCAGCTGGAGGCTGCAGATGTGACTGAATGAGAAACAAATGTGGAGTAATGTATTGGCTATGTGTGGAATGTCAACCCTTTTTATCCCAGAGTCTTAAACAACGAACAAGTGAAACCCGCGAGCATTCATGCCATTAGCAGATCTACAAAAAACCCATTCATTCTATTTGTCTGGCAAAAAAATAAAAAAGTCAGGCGTGTCTTAATTATAGGGAGTTGTGGAAGTATTGAGTCCTGAAGCATATTTTATTAAACCAGATAAAGAGTTTCTCTTAAATGTTTTGTCCCACTCTGTTGAATGAATTCTGCTTAAACTGTCTAATGTTTTTTTTTCTTCCAAGTAGTCCCCTAATCCTCTTTGTGGTGGAATAATGCATTTTCTTTAATGAATAGATTGAATGTTTAGACCCACAAAGTGGTGAACTTGAAGTATAATTAAAGACAAACTCTTTTTTTTTCATGAACCTCTCTGCTTTTAGTAGTGTATTTACAGTTATATGTAAAGAAAACATCCAAAATATAGTTTTAAGGGGTCTGTTTGTTGTACTTTACTTCATATAGTCAATTTGTGACTTTAGATTTCTATTATAAACCATATTTTTTCATGTTTTCTCAAAATTAGTTTTATTTTCTCTTTCATTGAGCCATAAATCTTCACTTCAGCAGCTACTTGCTTCACATTCAGAGTTTTATTCATATCTGTGTTTATTCTGAAGGATCTATTTTAGAGATTTCTTCATTCATCATTTGCCAGGATATTTAAAACATTTTATTCTACAAAAAAGTGATTTTGTTGCCCTCATTGCCTGAATAATGAGTGATAAATAGATATTCCCAAATTAAAAATGCTGGCTTCCACCCAATTCCTACATGTTGTACCAACACAAATCTATTATGTTAACTTAATCGTTTTTACAAATTTAAGTGAATTGAACATAAAACATATAAATTGTTCCAAAAAAAGCTTAAGAATTGTGTTGTTTCAACTCATTTTAAATAAGTAACATTTTAAACAAGCAGCAAAAATCATCATTTGTGTAATGTGAAGTGACGCTGACAACAGGAAGTGCGAATGCAGGTTTATTTAGCAGAATAGTCAGGCAAGCAACGGTCAGCACAGGGGCAAACAGATGTATACAGGGAATCCAGAGTCGTGGTCAATAAACAGGCAGATGGTCAAAAGGCAGGCAGCAGACAACGTAAAACAAACAAAACAAAGCGAGGTTATAAATAAGTAGTATAGGTGGGCATAGATTAATTTTTTTAATCTAGATTAATCTCACTGTAATCTAGATTAAAATGGCTCATTTGAATTCTACCGACGTCATTCAGAATATGTGTGCTACCCAAATAACGACATCAAAATGCAAAATGCATCACAAACTGCTTGAGAAACTCTTCTACTATGATAATTGGTGATGAAAATAAATTATGTTCAATAAGATGTACTTGTGTTTACTAACTGTTTATTCAGTTAAACATGAATTTTGATTGACAAACATGAACAGCGATTTTTGATTACCTTAATCCGACTAAAGTCATAACTGAACTAAACAGAAATGAAATTAAGAAGTGGAGTATGCATATATTAGTGGCATTATTGAAGTAAACACCGCAATCAAACTATTACCTTCATGTAGGACTTTTCACTTTATTTTTCACACACGCGGCTGTCAGTAAAAGACCGCACACACACACACACACACACACACACACACACACACACACACACACACATCGCGAAATGCGTAAGTTTTTTTCGTTCCATTTGGCGTTTGGTATTAAATTCCATAACACTCTCACCAGTCCTTACTCCTTATTTGCGTCTAAAGCCTGGTTTATACTTCTGCGTCAAGTGATCGCCGTAACCCACGGCGCAAGCCTCGCGCGTAGCTGTGCATTTATACTTTTTGCGCGCTGTTTCTGTTTCTCTGCAATACACTTCCGAAACGCTAGGTGAAGTTTAATTTTAAACTAATTTCGAGAGGAGCATGTGCTCATGATTGACCCAGCTGGCCCACATTAGCTAATCATGATCTTCCAATCAAAGCACCCCAAGTCACTATATATATATCCTTATTTCCTCTCTACATCTATCTTCATTTGGAAGAAACCCCCCTCCTCCCCTTCTTCCACCTTTATCCAGAATGGGCGGCACGGTGGCCCAGTGACTAGCACTGTTGCCTCACAGCAAGAATACCAATGGCGTCAGGTCCTTGCTGGGTCATCTGGTATTTCTGTGCGGAGTTTGCATATTCTCCCCGTGTCCGCGTGGGTTTCCCCCGGGTTCCCCGGTTTCCTCCCACCGGCCAAATATGCTCTATAATAAGCCTAAATCTTTTTCTAATGTCTTACTCTCAAGAAGTTCACCTTAGCCTCAGCAGCGGGGGAGTTTGAGATCGACCTGAGCTCAATTTCCCCTCGCCATGTGAAAGGGGGGAGCCCTGGGCCCGAGGATCCCTTGAGCTCAGGGCTCTCTCCCGGGACAGCATGGCAAACAAGCTATGTGATAAATCATGAGCTAAGTGTGAACTCTTGAACTGGCAGTAGGTGTTTATGTTCCTCTGTGTCGAGTTTCTTCGCTGTTTTTTTGTTTTTCCTGAACACTTCCTTAATGTACAAGTGGCTCAAACTCGCTCATTTTGAGGCGGGAACCGTCGGACGTGGAACAACTTTAATCATGAGGTAAACACAAAACAACAGTCTCCATCCGGAGCTCCTTCACGGGACTCCACTCTTGTAAACACTCGCTGCATCGGGCGCGCGGCTCTCACCTCTGCCCACACTCGTCAGCGCTACCAAGCCGACCAATCACAGAGCTTGCGCTACGCGTACGCGTTACATTTTTTGAGAGGTGCACGTCAACGATGGCCACGGCGAGGGGCTATGCGTCCAAGCGTAGGCTGCGCCGTAGCATACGCGTGCGCTTGACGCAGAAGTATAAATCGGCCTTAATACCCCAGTTTGTCACAGGGGCATGAATGAAATGTTCATAAGTGAAAGTGCCGAACTGCAAAGTCACCCAAAATTACAGTTAACTCTTACATGAAAGCACTTCACGTAAACACCTTAATTATATTATTGTCTATTAAGGCAAATAACTAGATTACAGATATCCATGTAAGCGTAGTCAGTGATGTCTTCGAAGTAAGTGAAAGATCCAGAAGGGCATCCTGCTGATTTGTTTCAGAAGGGCACTTTTTTTCAGACAACTCACCGGTCAGGTATACATCTGCGCAAAAAGGTGAAAGTCATCACAGCTTACGTAGAATAGACTCAGCTTCCAACCCAACTTTAAGAATAGATTAACGGCGATATTTTTTTTATTGCGCGATAAGAGTGTCGTGTTAACGGCCCACCACTAATAAATAGTCTGTGTAATTAGTCCTGAACAGCTTCAGCTGTGTCTGTTTGCAGTCATGGGGCTCTAGACCAGGTGTCTAAGTGGTGAATGACTGGATATGTAGTTCTTTTGCTGGCAGATTTGTAGTTCTCCAGCGATCTGTATGGGCTAGATCGCTGGTAACTGTGACAATTTGAATGTATTCTCTGTAAAAACCCTTGACTCTAATGTGTAAAAAATACAACTTTATATTTTGCCATTGTCAATGACCCGATAAAGCCATTAAGTGGCAGATATATTTTTAAATATTATATAGCACTGGCTTTTTCTTCTCTTTTCACTTTTTTTTTAAAGATGGCTGCTCCCCCAGTTATACCCAGGAGTCGGCCAAAGTCTGTCAAAGTATTGCCTACAAACGGTACAGCCTCTGATCTTGGTCCCATAGGTGTACATACAAGTGTGTATACATTTTTGCATTTGTAAAAACACATAGACTAGAACAGTGTTTCTCAATCCTGGTCCTCACGCCCCACTGTTCTGCATATTTTCCATGTCTTTTTTATTTAACACACCTGATTAAGATATTCAGCTTATTACAATTTAAATCATATGCTCCCTTAAAACCGAAATCATGGTTGAATATCCTGTAAACTTGTATGCAGGGCATTAGTGGTCAAATTAAAACAAACATCTGAAATGAAAAGAGAAACATGAGTTGTAGAGCTGTGAGGTGCGAGGACCCGGATTGAGAAGCAATGGGCTAGAATGTGGGAAAATATATATTTCTGACAATATTACTCTTGTGTATTTCATTGCTTTCTGTTGCTTATTTTAGTGAATGGAGGAGACAGAGTGAAAACAGATACACATCTGATTCATGCACAGAGAGAAGTTGTAAGTATGACTTTTATGGGATATTGCCTTGAAGGGATGGTTCACCTAAAAATGAAAATTTCCTTGGTATTTACTCACTCTCAGGTGGAACACAAAATAAGTTATTTTGAAGAAACCTGTAACCATTGACTTCCATAATAAGAAAAACAAACACTATGTAAGTCAATAGTTTCCAGCTTTCTTCAAAATACCTTCTTTTGTGTTCAACAGAAGAAAGAAACTCATACAGGATTGTAACAAGTGAAGGATTAGTAAATGATGACAGAATTTTCAGCTTTGGCTGAACTATCCCTTTAAATTGCAAAACAATTCATATTAAATAATTAAAAAGTAAAATAAATAAAAAATTAAATTAATAAGCTGTAGGAATTTACAAACCATAAAACCAGGGCTTAATTTGTGCCGGAACATGCCGGATCCGGCACCTCTGAAATCTGATCCAGCAACCGCCCTCCTCCCCTGTCCGCTGTTCACTTTCACTTTTTTCTGCGACTCCCCAACCCTCTTCACTTTCGTCTGCGACAACCCCCTGCTCTCCACTGTCGTGCGCGACATCTCTCCATCCTCAGGTAACATGCCAGATCCGTTACCTCGATCTGTTCCGATTGATTCTGTTGTGACCTCGCAATTCACAAATTAAGCCCTGCTAAAACACTTTCCAACTTAAACTGCCGCAATAAAACGAAAATAAAAATAAAGTCGGCAAACCTCGTTTACAAACATATACAAATTTTAAAGGTAAATCCTACACTGTAAAAAACATTCTTGCTATCTTAATTTTTTTAGTTGAATTAAGTTAACTTCACTAGTCATCTCAACTTTAACTAATCAAATCAAATCAAATATATTAAGTTAAATAAAAATATTAAGTTAAATGCCAGTTTAGCCAATTATATTTCAGCACCCCGGGTTGCCTTTGTGGAAAACAGCGTATTTCAATCATTCAATTATTCTGAAAGGCTCTCAAAGTATGTGTCGGTGACCGAAATGCGACCTCTGGTGGACAGTAGCAGACTCCGAAATGAGACACGGATTCAGAGTTCCACATGAGGCTATTAATTAGCAAATAATATAAATATTACAAGCGTAAACATTAGGTGAGCAGGTTACATTGTAACCCCATGTCCTAGCAACACGCTATGTGACGAGATTTGCAGCAGACCAAACACAACAGAAATTTAAGTACAGCCATTCAGAAGCACAGAATATGCACTCACTCACGAAATGGTAAGGTTTATATTCTGATTATTTAAATGTACATGCTGAATCACTGATATGTGTTGGCTTGCACTGAGTCAGTTCTAAAATTAAATTTCACACGGTTTATTTTATTTTTCAAGATCTGAGGTGAACTATCTGCTGCTGCTTTCAGTAGTATGGCAATAAATGTCATGTAAAATGGTATTCAAACTCACATTGTTAGCATTTAACACTGAATAAAGCACATGAGGCGTACCTGAGGTATTGTCAGTTTTCTGTTGTTCAGCTGCAAGAAATAGAAGCCGTTTCTAAAGTATAAATTTCAGGTGTTGTTTAGTACAAAGACTCCTTTTAATATGTAAAATATTCCTTTTATCGCATGTCGTTGCTTTTATATAGAACAAGATTTAAATCAGCCTTTAGGCTCGATAGTCAGGCTTGCTCCTGTTGGTAGTCAATCTGGCAACCTGTGTTTGCTTTTGTTTTGATCCAGGAATGCAATACCTAGTTCAACCACTGGGTGTCAAACTTACATACTGCACCTTTAAAATAAGTTAAAGCAACATATAATTATTTTTTACAGAGTACACAGGTAGTGTGACATTGCTTACCTCTGTAAAATCGTGACAAGATGTCCCAGGACTTCCAATCCAAAAAATATACTTAAAGAAAACTTGCCATAATAATAGTGATTGCAAGCAACAAAAAAAAGACAATGTGTTTGTATGTAAATCTAATAGTTTTCTCCTTTTGAAATCTGTTAGGAGCTGGTGAATCACTGTTTTGCGGATGTGGAGCATTTCATGGCCCGTCTGCAGCAGACAGCAGAGGCTAAGAATATTCAGGAGCAGCTGAAGCGATCGAAAAAAAAGAGTCGCAAAAAAAACAAAACCAAGAAGAATAAAAAGCAGGACGGTGAGAAAGATGCTCCTGATGACTCTGTACTTCTCAAGCCTTTTCAAAACCTTTGTGAATCATGATTATTAAACATTTATTTATTTATTATAGACGAGCCTCCCCCACAAAAGGTGACACCACCGTCAGAACAAGAGTTTGTGGATATTTTTCAGAAGATCAAATATTCTTTCTGTCTTTTGGTAAGGTGGTGAATTTGACTGGTCACTGAATGAACTTACTGTATTTTCTGAACAATATTAACTAAAAGAAACGTAGCTGGATGTAAATCAAAATTACATTAAGAGAGAGAGAAAGAAAGAAAACAGAGATACAATGAGTCATATTTTATGCTGCTTTTTCCCCCCAACATTCTTCAGAATATCTTATTTTGTGTTCAACAGAATAAAGAAATTTATAGTTTAGAAACACTTTAGTTTAAGTAAAGGAAATTTTCTGTTTTGTGTTGTAGGATCGCCTAAAGATGAAAATCTCTGAGCCCTCTTCAGAAGAACTCTTGCACCATGTCTTTGTCCCTTTGCAACTGGTAAGAGCATTACACACATAGCAGACACACAGATAAATGTTTTTACGCTGGATCACAAAACCACCAGTCATAATGGTTAATTCTTTGAAATTGAAAGGTATACATCTCTAAAACTCAAAAAAAAAACAAAAAACATCCTTTCAATTGATGTATAGTTTGTTGGGATAGAACAATATTTGGCTGAGATACAGCTATTTTAAAGGGCCCCTATTATACATTAAATAGGGTCATATTTTGGTTGTAAGGGTCTCCAACAACAGTCTAATATGCATGCAAGGTCAAAAACACTTTCATGGTCTTATAATATGCATTTATTTTTACCTAATTATTCCAGCGACTCCCATATGAATCGTTCAGCGATTCATTTGTTCCCAAACCCCTCCTTAGCGTGAAGCTAATCTGCGCTGATTGGACTGATGACAGCCTGTTGCGATTGGTCGACACTGACAGCGTACAGCGCGAGACAGAGTGAAATGGCCAGCACGGTCAACAATAAAGAAGTAGTCAGAGCGCATGGTATAGGTGTGAGCATACCTGCCAACACTCCTGTTTTTCCCGGGAGTCTCCCGTATTTCAGACCCATCTCCAGCCACCCACCCATTTTGTTATTTATCCTCGAAAACTTCCGTTATTTCGTGTCATGATCAGTCCCGTGATCCCCTGCGCTCCGCTAGCATCTGAAGGGAAAGGCATGTTCACGTTTTACCAGAACCGGCACTTCATATTTGATGATGTACCATATCAACATCAACGCATTCAAGCAAAAGATCCGAACCCAACTCGATTCATTTATCCGACTCTGAGTCGACTATTTCGTTAAAGAATCAATCGTTTTAAACACTGTGTACTTTCCAGGGTTTCCACGGGGTCTTAAAAAGTCTATAATTTAAAAATCGAAATTTTAGGCCTTAAAAAGTCTTAAATTCACTGTTCTAGGTCATTTTTGCACAGGTCTTATTTTTCCGATGTCCATGTACCGCTACATCTAAAGCTCATTTAAATTCTTTTTTTGTTGTTGTTGTTGCTTGGTTTTCGTGGTGTTGTAGTTCTTTAATTCACTAATTCTAATGTAATTTGCGGTATTACAACTACAAATGAGACCAACATGCAATAGCCAATCAGCTTTCTGTTATTAAACTCAGTGCATGTGGCGAATGTGACATCATCGATGTGTTTGCGGAGGTTCACTTTGGGTGCACGCGACATGATTTCGGGTGGTGAAGCTCACAAAATTTTTTGAGACTCGGGCAAACAGTTCGCGTGATTTGAGTTGAATATGAAACACTTTGAAAAGATTTTGTCTGAAACAGGAGGAAAATTTTTGTAAAAGTTTGGAAAAACCTGAGGGATACAGTAAGTTTGTTAAAAAAAAAAAACAGTTCATGCAAAACTGGAGACCCAGGTGGTTTTAATATTACAGAATATGTTTTTCCACCAGTCATAGGTTTTACACTGATGTATATATTGTAATTTTGAATTTAAAACAATTTACCTAACAAACTAAAATTAAGTAACAAATTATGTCTTTGATAACTGGAAAGGAATATATGAATCTATTAGTTTACAGTATACTGATGCCCAATTTCTAGGCATTAGGAATGGAATGTTGGACCATTATTGCTATTTTAGCTTATAAGTAGAGGACAGAAACTAGCCAGACAGTAATGTGTGAATTGTTGAGTGGGCAAAATAAAAAAAAATCATCTGTATTTTTACATAAGTGTACTTTTTTTTTTTTTTTGCTTTTATTCTTGCCATAATAAAAAATATAATTGTAGAGCATATATAAATAGTTGTAGAGCACATAAATAGTTATAAAAATCTTTATAATCATCATAATAATTTATAAAAATAATAAAAAAAACAATTAGTTTAAAAATCTTCAATGATATTAATGATATAACCTAGTTCTGGAAACTTTCTACTTCTGTTTATCCGTCTGAATTTACTGTCTGTTTCTTTTGACCGCCCCTTGTCATTTAAAAGAATATCTCAATGGCGAACGCATCAAGTATAAAAGCCTCATCCGTTTCGTGAGGTGCGCGATGCGCAGGCGAAAGTATAAATCAGACTTAAGATGATTGTTTGTTTGTTTTTTCTGTAGTTCAATGGTGCATCTAACCTGTCTTTACTGTTCAATTTAAATACATTTATTTTACCACTAATTTTGTGATTTTGCAGTTTCTCTTTATGTGTATGCGTGCTTTTGATATTTTGATTTAGGTCTTAAATTTAATACTTAATGGTCTTAAAAAGTCTTAAATTTGACATTATGATATCTGCAGAAACCTGCAGACTTTCTGATTTAAACCTCAGCTGGATGTTTTTATTCACTTAGTGCTGTGCTACAACCTACATGGAAGAACATTTTTAAAAACCCATAATAGGGACTCTTTAAAAATGGTTGTTGTTGTTTTGCACTGATTCCATGATTGGTAACATCTCCTTTTCTAACCTTAATTTAAAAGAAAACACTTTTAATTTCTGCAAAATAAGGAATTGGTCTGTAAAGTGTCTGTTGCTGTATGTTGGCTAGATGGTGAAGACGACGGGTGGTCCTAAGTTGGCATCATCGATCTCCAGTCCCGCTCTGACCAGTGGAGCGATCTCTCTACTCCAGCACAATCTCAATGAGCAGGAGAAAACACTGTGGACGTCACTCGGACCAAACTGGACCCTGCCATAGTCAGTAGCAAAACTTACATGGAAATAATACTAGAATTGTGTACATACCCAAATGTAGTTTGAATCTCACTTAAGGGGATAGTTAACCCAAAAATGCATATTCATGTACTCACCATCACATTGTTTCAAATATGTTTGTAGAAAACAAAAGGAAAGGTTGTTACTTGTCTATCATTAGGTTCCCATCCTAACATGAAGCGAATATTTTCAAAGTATGCCAAATAAGGATGTGAATCAGGTGCATTTATAGCTAAGTTATTATAGACCATTTTGAGGGATGTAAACAAAAACAACGGTCCCAACATATTTCCTGTTTTACATTTTTAATTTCTATAGCTTCCGAGAATCCACATATTGATGAATAATGTTATGACAGCTGTTTTAACATGAAGTTTTGATTGAATTGCCTCTTGTTACATTTATGAAATAGTTTGATAACAAGCAGGAAATGTTCATGGGCCAATGACTTCACTACATTGAAATGGTCTATAGAGCAGCTGACTGTAGTATTGGTAGCCTAGCATCCAACAGTAAACATAGCAAGCGTAATGGAGTCATATGGGTATTTATGTTCGCTACGCCAGAATTTATATGGCAAATGTGCAAATGGGATTAAGTTTACATTAACCCTATTTCATACAAGTCCAAAACCACCTCATGCTAGCATAAAAGACTTTTTATGGGAATGAAGGGGATATTTTTTCTTCAAAATTTGGCATTTCTATTATGTGTTTTTCCTGTGATACTTCAAAATGCACATTAACACAGGGTAACAGAAAAATCTTAATGATATTAGGCAAGGCAAGTTTATTTATATAGCACATTTCATACACAATGGTAATTCAAAGTGTTTTACATAGACAAAAATAAAAGACACAAGAAAATAAAATGATTAAAAGGGATTTAAAACATACTGTATAAAAACAGATTAAAATGTGTTAAAACAGATTATAAAACTATGTAAAAGAAAAAGACATAATAGTGCGATCTGTTGGATGTAGCACAGTGCTCATTCTCATTCAGACTTGATTTGAATATGCCTAATGTTGGAGCACATCTGATCATTTCTGGAAGCTGATTCCAGCGGTAGATGGCACAGTAGCTGAAGGCTGATTCACCCTGCTTTGGCTGAACTTTTGGAATTTCTAGTTTATATGATCCTAATTATCTGAGTGATTTGTTAGGTTTGTATTCAGTGAGCATATCTGTAATGTATTGAGGCCATTTAGTGATTTATAGACAAGTAATAATACTTTAAAATCTATTCTGAATGTAACTGGGAGCCAGTGTAAAGACCTGAGGACAGGTGTGATGTGCTCAGATTTTCTGGTTCTGGTCAGAATCCTGGCAGCAGCGTTCTGGATGAGTTGCAACTGTCTGACTGTCTTTTTGGGAAGGCCAGTGAGGAGTCCATTACAGTAATCCACCCTGCTGCTGATAAAAGCATGAACAAGTTTCTCTAAGTCCTCACTGGAAACAAATCATCTAATTCTTGCAATATTTATGAGATGATAGTATGCTGATTTACTTACTGCTTTGACATGACTTCTGAAATTCAGATCTGACTCCAGAATAACACAAAGATTCTTGACCTTATTTTCACCTTGAGAATCTATTACAGTAAAATGAATGGGGACTGAAATGTTTGAGTTACAAAAAAGACACAAAAGCACAAAAGAAGTGACATTTCTGCAATAAAGTAATATTTCAATCAAAACGATGATTTAAGTAGTACATTTTGACTTTTTTTCTTCAGTAAATCATCAAAGAAGACTTTTTTTTTATCTGAACCTTGGTAATGCAAGTTAATGGCTATTGGTAATTTTAATTCTGCATGTTAATCCCCGGAAAAATGGTTTGTTTTATTCATTAATTTTCTTTTCGGCTTAGTCCCTTTATTAATCTGGGGTCGCCACAGCGGAATGAACTGCCAACTTATCCAGCATATGTTTTACGCAGCGGATTCCCTTCCAGCCTTAACCCAACACTGGGAAACGACCAATTTAGCTTATTCAATTCACCTATAGCGCATGTCTTTGGACTTGTGGGGACCCGGAGGAAACCCACGCGAACACAGGGAGAACATGCAAACTCCACACAAAAATGTCAACTGACCCAGCCAGGACAAACCAGCGACCTTCTTGCTGTGAGGCAATCGTGCTACCCACTGCGCCATCGTGACGCACCGAAAATTTTTTTTAGAATGTTTATTTTGCTAGCCCACATTGTTAGTCTTAAGTTAATCCACTGAAAAAAACTGTTTGTTTTAGTAATCTTTAATCAAATCTATAAATTTGCATCAGATCTGGAATGACAGTTCTTCTTTGATGATGTCAGTTTAACGGATTGGGATGGAATAAGTTTAGCCACGCCCCTCCAGCTATTAGTTTGCTTTGCATGAAAGATGAGAGGAGCACAAAAAACAAAACCCCACCCCCTACTCAATATTCAGTTTCAGTCGGAAATATATCATGCTGAAATAAAAGTCTGCTTCCAGTTCATGCGAACTTTAAAAGTAAGCAAAAAATAATAATAATTAATTAACAAAATTAAATACCAAAATGAATTCCCATGTGTCAATACATTGAGGTCTCATTAGCCAATTTCTTTAATGTTGTAAATAATGTTCAGTTTCCAGCACAAACCAGTCGTTTTCTTCATAAGACCTCAATGTTTCATCAGATGTCACTGTAATAAATTTGTTTTGCCTATATATATATTTTTTTTTGACTCTCAAAATGCTAATTTATAATAATAAATAGCCATTAACGAGCATTTTATTAATTACCAAGCAACACATTTTTATCGGAATACAAATCTTTAATAATATGCTGAAGAAAAAGTTACCTAAATCTTGTATTGCCCTATGGCGAAGTTTGCATTTTTGGCTGTGCTATCCTTTTAAGGGCTTTAACTACACTGTAAAAAATGTAATGACAGAAAGTCAAGACAACAATTGTTTTTACGTTGCTTTAACTCATTTTATTTATTTAAAAAATTTTTAATACTTAGTTTTTATTGCTTTTTTTAGAAACATATAACCAGTGGGAACAAAACAAACAAAAAATAATAATACATACAGTTGAAGTCAGAATTATTAGCCCCCCTTTGAATTTTTTTTTCTTTTTTAAATATTTCCCAAATTATTTTTAACAGAACAAGGAAATTTTCACAGTATATCTGATTATATTTTTTCTTCTGGAGAAAGTCTTATTTGTTTTATTTCGGCTAGAATAAAATCAGTTTTACATTTTTTAAACACCATTTTAAGGACAAAACTATTAGCCCCTTTAAGCAATTTTTTTTTCGATAGTGTACAGAACAAACCATCGTTATACAATAACTTGCCTACTTACCCTAACCTGCCTAGTTAACCTAATTAACCTAGTTAACCCTTTAAATGTCACTTTAAGCTGTATAGAAGTGTCTTGAAAAATATCTAGTCAAATATTATTTACTGTCATCATGGAAAAGATAAAAGAAATCAGTTATTAGAAATGACTTATTAGAACTATTATGTTTAGAAATGTGTTGAAAAAAAAATCTTCTTTAGGTTAAACAGAAATTTGGGAAAAAATAAACAGGGGGGATAATAATTCAGGGGGGCTAATAATTCTGACTTCAACTGTACATACATACATACATACATACATACATACATACTTACATATAGACGTATATACACAAATACAACTATTCTACACATGTATATCTATATACATATATAAAAATATTAATTAACCTCATCAAGAAAATAAATAAATAAATAGAATAAGTATAAAATAAAATATAATAAAAGGTTGCCAAACATATTCTCGCAATGATGCTTAACCTCTAGAATTATGTAAATGTTAAATTATAGATAATTGAAGTGCATATGGCATTTTTTCCATTTCCTCATCTTCTGCTATTATTTTGAATCATTCATCTTTAGTTGGTGGGTCTTTATACTATTTCTGGGTTATAGCTTTTTTTTACTTGTTGCCCAAAAACTGTTAATTCTTGAGCACTGCCAGAATATATGCACATGATGTGCCTCTTTTACCCCACAGTTCCTCCAAAAAGATGAGGAGTCCCTGATTTTAATGATTTAATTCTTGGTGTAACAAAAAATGTAATCAAGTTTTTCTGCTTTAACTCATTTTAATAAGTTAATCAGGATTCAACTAAATTGTTTAAGTTGTACAAAGCGTAACTTAATATTTTTAGTCAGCTTGATTGATGTAAATTGAAATGACTGGAAAAGTTCATTTGATTCAAATAAAATGCAGCAAGATTTTTTTAACTGCGGTGTGTGTTTGTTAGCGCTCAGCTCAGCGAGACTGTGCCTCAATACACACCTGTCTTTCTGGATGGTTGGCAGCCGATAGCTGTAGACGCCAATGGACATCCAATCGAGGACCCCATCGAGGTCCAGCACAAACATGAAGCCCTTATACAGACTCAGCAGGTATGAGGAGACACACTTGCTGAATAAACACAACCGCAATGAAACAAATGTCTTCATCTGCTTTCATTTCTTTTTCCACAGGTAATTGATCAGGCACGTCTAACTGTACACCAGGAGAATGACGGGTTAGTATGGACAGCTGTGAGTGTGTGTGTGTCTATGTTAAGCTGATTTGCCATAATCTACATTGTAAAAGCACTATAGAAATAGACATGACTTGAATTGTGTGTGTTCCATACGGAAATCTAATATATGGGCATAAATGAACATATATAGTATATGAAATTATATCTTCTATATTTGAACATATGTACATATTTGTAATTCCAATGGTTGGAAAAATATATAAATGGCCATTTTTGCAATATTTTAAAATGTATGGAAAATATTTACTATTAAATATGTAATATACACTCACCGGCCACTTTATTAGGTACACCTGTCCAACTGCTTGTTAACTCAAATTTCTAATCAGCCAATCACATGGCAGAAACTCAATGCATTTAGGCATGTAGACATGGGCAAGACGATCTGCTGCAGTTCAAAATGAGCATCAGAATGGCGAAGAAAGGTGATTTAAGTGACTTTGAACGTGGCATGGTTGTTGGTGCCAGACGGATTGGTCTGAGTATTTCTGAAACCGCTGATCTACTGGGATTTTCATGCACAACCATCCATAGGGTTTACAGAGAATGGTCTGAAAAAGAGAAAATATGCAGTGAGCGGCAGTTCTGTGGGCGCAAATGCCTTGTTGATGTCAGAGGAGAATGGCCAGACTGGTTCAAGCTGATAGAAAGGCAACAGTAACTCAAATAACCACTCGTTACAACCGAGGTATACAGAAGAGCATCTCTGAACGCACAACACGTCAAACCTTGAGGCAGATGGGCTACAGCAGCAGAAGACCACACCGGGTGCCACTCCTGTCAGCTAAGAACAGGAAACCAAGGCTAGTTTGCACAGGCTCACCAAAATTGGACAATAGATTGGAAAAACGTTGCCTGATCTGATGAGTCTCGATTTCTGCTGCGACATTCGGATGGTAGGGTCAGAATTTGGCGTCAACAACATGAAAGTAGAATGCATCCTGCCTTGTGTCAATGGTTCAGGCTGGTGGTGTAATGGTGTGGGGGATATTTTCATGGCACACTTTGGGCCCGTTACTACCAATTGAGCATCGTGTCAACGCCACAACCTACCTGAGTATTGTTGCTCATGGATGTGAAGCCGGCAAATCTGCAGCAACTGTGTGATGCTATCATGTCAATATGGAGCAAAATCTCTGAGGAATATTTCCAGTACCTTGTTGAATCTATGCCACAATGGATTAAGGCAGTTCTGAAGGCAAAAGGGGGTCCAACCCGGTACTAGTATGGTGTACTTAATAAAGTGGCCAGTGAGAGTATAAATTGGATATATTGCAATATATGCAAATAAATTATATGATATTTTTAAATATGGGAAAATCAAGAGAAATGAAACAAATATCAAATTTAATTGAAATTTTGTGGTTTGTCTTTTTTTTTGCAATATTTCACTTGAATTTAAATGACTATTTTTTATTTTTTATTTATAAATCTGTTCAGTGACTAAAGAATTATTTTAATAAATATATCTGTTTATAAATGTATAACTGCACTAAAATATATGACCTATATATACTGAGAAATGGATAAAAATGTTCATTTTCAAAATGGGGTGTACTCATTTGTGCTGAGCACTGTATGTAATTTGCCTATATTGCCATATATCAGATTTTTGTGTGTGTTTCTGATGGTTTTCTTGTCTCATTGTGTGTGTGATTGTGTTTTAGGATGGAGCCTCTTCCTCCTCATGAAGAAAGGATGTATCGCTGCAGTTACGACTTTGTGGCACGAAACAGCAGTGAACTCTCAGTCCTACACGGTGAAACTCTGGAGGTAATTTGCACAGATATAAAACAATGAAACGGATGCGTTTTATGTTATGTACCGTGATCAGCATTTGAAGTGGATCCAAAAAAAGTTTTTCAAAATAGTCCTACGACAGCAATAGGTGTTGTTCAATAGTTTTAGGTCAACTTTGGTGAAAGATCCATTTCAAATGTTAATACTGTAGTTTATATTCACATATTCGAATTCAGCAAAGGTGAGTTTAATTCATGAAATGTGAATTAAAAAAAACTTTAGTAAAAAGATTTGTATTTCAAATAAATGCAGTACATTTGAAGTTTCTTTTAAACTAAAAAAAATTAAAACAAAAATAATGTGAAAAATGTTCTCTCTATGAATAAATATATATTTCCTAAGTGCATTTTAAGGGGGAGAAGATTTTTCCCATACATTTTTTAAACAATTATTTTAGTAACTAATTTCTGATAACCAATTGCAGTTCATTCCACTGTGCCGACTCCTGATAAATCAGCGACTAAGCTGAAGGAAAATGAATGGTCTCACTTCAGTGTTTCCTCTAGGATTTATTCCAGCTGTAGTGGCAGGCCTTTTACACAGATCTACCAACTACCTATGGCTTTATTTTAGTGACAAATGTTGTGAGTGCAGTATTACAAGTCGAGATCGCATTTATGTAATACGATCATGTGAATCTTTTTGCTTGTGCAACGATTTCCTCTGTTTGTGCACAAAACTTCTTGCACGCCCTCAAATAAACGCTGTTTAAGCGCTGATTTTCATGTGCACTCTTAAATAAACACTGCTGAAGTGCGATTTAGTGCATTTATGCAGCGAGTATGTCTCAAACATTTATTAGATTTGCTTGGAATATTTATGAATGTCTCCAATAGAGCTACAGAGTGTCATTAATGCGTCCTGAAGTAAAGTGAAACGCCATAAACTCCAGCCAGATAAAGTCATTGT
The DNA here is from genome assembly GCA_903798195.1 of Danio kyathit. Lineage (NCBI taxonomy): Eukaryota > Metazoa > Chordata > Actinopteri > Cypriniformes > Danionidae > Danio > Danio kyathit. The sequence goes on along the minus strand of LR812521.1, from coordinate 23,049,260 downwards.
ATGCAGAGCCATAGACCTTTATCTATAAAGTATAATTATGGAAACTGTGTTCATCATAACTGAAAGCTACGTCGTGTTTGCTGGAAACATGTTAAACAGCACTTGGGAAATATTTGAAAAAGAATTTAGCGTTTGAAACAACAGAATTTGTGTCTATAGTTGGCTAAGGGTGCTTATGGGAAATAATAATGACCTGTCTTTTCCTGCTTTTAAAAGACACCAGACACACACACACACACACACACACACGTACGTTCCCAGTTCACTTCATTGACTCTCTTCTGCTCTCTGTCTCAGGTGTTGGAGTCTTCAAAGCGATGGTGGAAGTGTAAGAATAATTATGGCCAAACTGGCTTTGTTCCACACAATATCCTCGAGCCCATCAATCATGCTGAAGTTGACTCTAGCAATGTTGTAATGCGCAACCAGTCCACGGTAATATCACACACACACACACACACACACACACACACACACACACACACACACACACACACACACACACACACACACACACACACACACACACACACACACACACACACAAATTAATCAAGTCATGTAGTGTGAACTGCACAGCGATCTGCCGATGTTTAAAATCCTGTAGTGTGAACTAGGCTTTACGTAAAACTATGTAGTTACACTCAATTTCTGATTAATAATAGCCTTTGCATAGCCGAGGACTTCCTATATTAAAAGTTTTAAAATCGCTATTGAAAACAGAAGTCTAATATAATCAACAGTGGACATTTTGATAGTGTTTCACAACATGAACATGACTGAAGTTGAATCTTTTTTTACCTGTGTCAATTTGGGGCTTAACTTCTGATGAATGTGGGAAATTGATGCGCGCAGCACCGTCACTGACAGAGAGAGCGAGTGCGAGCGACACCGAGAGCGCACGAAAGAGGCCCCAGTCATATCTCTGCAGTTTGCCGCCAATGGCTGATCTTGCTTTTCCGTGGCGTTTTGACACAAAAATACGCCTCCAAATTTAGGGGAGCCAGAGAGGGGGGCCAAGCTTGTTGACATGGGGGCACCAGCATCGCGGGGAAGGCCATGCAACCAACTCCGTGGATCATGGAAACACACATACGACCCTTCATCAATGGCTAACTACTGCGTGCCGTGAGCAGCCACATGGTCTCACAGCTTGGCAAGTCTGTCATTGGAAAGCACGTGCTGTCATGAATAATTAAGAAGCAGGCTCTTCTCATAGGATAGGACAACTCAGCTATGAATAATAATGAGAAACCTCCACTTGCAGATTCGCGCTATGTCACTGATTTTGACCCTGCCCCAATAATGATTTTATTCCCAGACGATGAAATTAGCTGACAAAAGCTCAAAATTATCCAGTTTTCCCCCATAATTAAAGCTAACAAGTGCTAACATTGTCTTAATTGATGCTCAACACACAAATCTGTTAAAATCTTTCAAAAAGTACTCCAGGGTGTCTTGAACTTTTATTCCCAAACACATTTCTATTATATTTGTGCAGAAAGTTCCCATCTCTCCGCTGAGAGGAGGCAGAATGTCGTACGCTGCACCCAAATCCGAAAATACAGTCCACCCTGATCCACGGCCACTCAGCATGCCATCATTTGCAGATGATGGAGAAAAAGGTACTTTTTTAAATAGTTTTGTTTATTTTAGTGCTGTCAAACAATTAATCAAAATCAATAACATCCAAAATCTGAATTTGTGTTTATGTAATATACAGTTGAAGTCAAAATGATTAGCCCTCCTGTACGTTTTTTTTCTTTTTTAAATATTTCCCAAACGATGTTTAACAGAGCAAGGAATTACCCCCCTTAAGCAATGTATTTATTTTTTTGATTGGCTACAGGACAAACCACAATGAGTTAATAATGACTTATACAATGTCCAATTAACCTAGTTAAGCCTTTAAATGTCACTTTAAGCTGAATGCTAGTGTCTTGAAAATAAAATCTTATGTATTGTCATGATGGCTAAAAGAAATCAGTTATTAGAAATTAGTTATTGAAACTATCATGATTAGTACTCTTCTCTCTGTTAAACAGAAATTGGGGGGGGGGGGAGATAAAAAGATTAAAACGTAACTAATAAATTCAACTAATAATGGGCTAATAATGCTGACCTCAACTGTTTGTATAATGTTTTAATTGTTTCAGTTTTTGTAATTTTACTACTTCAACATATATATAAACAGTAAATATCATGAATGTCCAAATATAACAAATGCGTCTAATTTCTTACTGGAATATTGTTGTGTTGTGTGTTAACAGTTGTGTTGATGAATGATGAGCTCATACAGCGATTGGCCAATGGGAGGGCAGCATCAGTACGGCCAATGGTGATCAATAAAGCCAATGAGACGACGGCCCCGCTGGATTATCACTCTCCTCAAGCTGAGGTGCAGGAGTGGCTCAAGGCCAAAGGCTTCAATGATAAGTGAGTGACACACACACACATGTTGATATTGGTGGTTTAAGAGCACTCTCCAGAGACGTATTGTATACAGTACAAAAACTACTTATGTTGCCTTACCCTACTAAACCTAAACCCTCACAGAAATCTGTGGCAAAATTTTATGTGAAAAGACCCTGTTAAGTATGACGAGTATGTGTTTTGAATTATGAGGACACAAGACATGTTCTCATAAACTACTTTAGTGGAGTACTTACTCCGAGAGAGCTTAACGTGCTACAATTTAAGAAAACACATGCAATAACAAAAAACGCCAGCAAGTTGAGAAAAGGTCTTCATCTGTTTGACAGCAAACGCAAACACATTTAATAAAACACGCTGCATTTTCCCACAATGCAAACAATTTACAGAAACGTGCTGCATTTTCTCACAACACTTGCAAATAGCTCGAAACACAACAGAAATGTTTCAAGACCCTAAAATGTGACGGACCCGCCAATTTAGGTTATGGTTATTTAGGCTAATAAAATACAAAAGAATACAGGAATACAAGAGAATCGGGATGTTAAAATAAACACTGTAGTAAAAGATCAAAAAAAAAAAAAAAATCGGCAACACTGCCACTTTAGCTCTCAAAAAGTCTTTAATAGGCTAACACTCAAACACAACGTTTCGACCTACATGGTCTTCATCAGGTGATGAAAATAAACAAACAAAACAACTCACCTTTCAAAGATCACCAACAACTTCACTGAGCAATAGTCAGCAGTGTCCGTCACGTTTATGGGTCCCCTTGAAACATTTCCATCAGGGGTGGATCTAGGGGTGAGGCTAGCGGGGCACCGGCCCCCATTTAAATCGAGTTGGCCCTTGTTGTGCCCCTCTCTTCTAAGGGATTGCTGATTTATATTAAAGCTCGAACATAAATGCACTTTAATTCATGCTGAACGCCAGTAATACCTGTTACTTCAGCTATTTTTCTTGTATGACGAGTGCTTTCATCCCTGTAGATCAACTGGCTTGCTCCGAAACAGGGATTAAAATTGTTACAATGTTCCTTGGCGGGATTTGCTTTCAGACAAATGTTTTAAAATGGACCAAAATTGACAGTCATTTGCGAGTAGGCATGGGACGATAACCGTTTTTAAGGTATACCGCGGTTTGGAAAAGTTAAGTTTTAAAACTGCCAAAATTTCTGTAATACTGTTCCTAATGTATGTGTAAGATTTTTTATTTACTTTTTTTGTTTGTTTTTTAGGACAACAGTATATTCAGCAGAAAAAATATCCAAAGATGCCGTTTTAATTTGTAAAGAAATCTGTTTTTGAAACTAATGAAGACAGCAGAAGTCAATTAATCATTTTAATAATTTAGCCTGACATGTTTACTGTCCCAAAATATTATAAATGTTTCAAAAAATTAAATATATTGTGTTCAAAGGGTAAAAAGGTTTTTGTTTTTTATCCAGACAATTAAAAATAATATATTTTTAGAGCAGTGATCACAATATTCTGATACCGTGAAACCGTGATATTTTTGTCCAAGGTTATCATACTGTCAGAATCTTATACCGGCCACTAAACATGTCATTCGTTGATCAGTGTTACAAGGTTTATTTTCTGCAATTTCGCTCATAGCTGTCATATGCGTTATATTAAATTACGCTTTTGAGCTGTTATGTCAACGGTAAAGCTGCGCTTTATGGCAAAATCAATAGTGAAACAAAGACGGCTTCTGTGCTGTCATTTACCGTGCAACATTAATGCTTTCTGTTTAAAATTACTGTGCTTTTTATTACTATAAGAAGGTTACAAAACAATTGTAAGGGCAAATCTGTCAAAATGATGGACATCATTTACCAAAAATCTTCGGTTAACGTGACTTGATATCTGATATCTATGACAAACATCCCATCTAAAAAAGCACCAATTGAATAACTTATTATATTAATATAATATTAATATTCCTAGATCCACTACTGATTTCCATTGTGTTCTGTTGTTTTTGCAAGTGTTGTGAAAATGCAGAGCGTTTTTTTATGTGTTTGCGTTGTGAAGATTTGCAGCAGGTGTGCTGTCAAACGGATAAGGATCTTTTCTTAATTTGCTGGTGTTTTCTGTAATTGTATGTGTTTTCTTAAATTGCAGCACGTTTAAGCTCTCTCGGCCATCGTACATTGTACAAATTTCTGTCCTTGTAAACCACTGCGACCAGTACATACACGCATACACTTAGATATGCAGTGTGAAGCCAATAAACTTGATGATATATCTCTATCTGTGTGTGTGTGTCAGCACTGTGCACAGTCTGGGGGTCCTGAACGGGGCTCAGCTCTTCTCTCTGAACAAGGAGGAGCTGCGGGCCGTTTGTCCAGAAGAGGGAGCCAGAGTCTACAGCCAGATCACCGTGCAGAAATTACTGCTGGAGGTAAAGATGGGAGAAACCAAGCTTCTTCTTTTTTTTTTTTCAAAGCTTCAAATCAGTTGAACAAATTGCTTTTCTCAAGTATTCAAAACACCGCAGGCTGGCGACACCTGCTGGTCAAAACCATGCAAATGCAACAAAAATTCACCACAAAATGAAAGTTTTCTTACTATTTACTCACACACAAAGTAATTCTAAATTTCTGTGGAACACATTTGCACGTTTGAGCTCTGCCGCCACTGTAATATAATAAATGTACTACAGTTTAATAGTTACTATTATTGTGTAATTTCCCATAACATATTAAACTGCAGTTGATCTTAGTGAAAGTTTTAAGAGTTCACACTTAGATAATTCTCCACTGAGATAGCAGGTTTGCCATGCTGTCCCGGGAGAGAACCCTGAGCTCGGAGATAGATGAGCCCAAGCTTCCCGCCTGGTCAATGAGCGTTAGGAGGGATACGAGATCAGGTGTTTCTCGAGTGCCCCCCTTAAACTCAGGCTAATATCTAATAGATTATGTATGAATGGGTTAAGTGCTTATGACTGTATTACAATGCATGTTTTTTAGACTGTGGGAGGAAACTTGAGGACGCGGAGAAAACCCACGCGAACACGGGGAGAACATGCAAACTCCGCGCAGGGAGTGCCGACTGGCTCGATTATAATTTGAACCTGTGGCCTTCTTGCTGCGAGGCATCTGTGCTAGCCACTGGGCCACTGTGTTGCCCGATCATAAAAGAGGAGGAGGGAAGGATAGTGGGAGGAGTGAGGGTTTTCCAAGAACGAAGATATTGAATTGAGTTTTAGGAAGGGTATTTACAGTATAGTAGTTTTAGAATGATCAGCTGTAGTCAATCATGTCACGTGCTCCTTTCGAAATTAGTTTGTGAAACTTCACTTAGGGTTAATGAAAATAAACCCCAAAAAATAAGATTTAAAAAAGGGAGGAAAATTCGCAGAAATGAATGATGATTGTCTCCATTCGTGACCCTGAACAACAAAACCTTGTATTGCAATGGTGAATTTCATCAAAATTGTAGTTTTTATGCCAAACATCATAAGAGTATTAAGTAAAGATCATCTTCCATGAAGATATTTTGCAAATATCCTACCGTAAATAGATCAAAACTCTTAATAGTAATGTGCCCTGCTAAAATCTTAATTTGAATAGCTTTAAACTGGATTTACACATTGATTGCAGCAAGGGTGTAGATTTGCTCTTGACATTGGTGGGGACATGCATTAAACAGCACAAATTGTGTTTCGCGCTTTTGAAAAACATGAACTAAAGTACTTAATCATATAAAATAAACACTTAATAATGCAAATAACATCACGTCCCATGTTGCAAACTTACATTAGTCAATTTACATGACTTTACTGCAGTCGGGCTTTGAGGAGGAATGAATGTAGAGAAATTTAGAGAAGTGTGTGACGCAATTTAACTGTTTTATCCCCATTTTTGTTTCTCATAGTCATGGAGGCCAAAACCGAAACCGAATTTCGATTAATTAGTTAATAGTATATTGGCCAACTTGTAGCGAACTTGACTTTGTGCACATGTGGGTTACTAAGGGTTGACGGAGCATTATTTTATTTTGAGGTTGATTAAATTATTGGTAGGGACATTTCAGTAATTGGTGGATATTGGTGGGGACTGGGGACACATCCCCTCCGTCCATTCCAATTCTATGCCCTTGGATTGCAGATATTCAAATTGTAATGCGTCAGCCAAATATTGTCTTATCCAAACAAATTAAACATCAGTAGAAAGCTTTTTTAATCAACTTGCAATCCAAATGTTCAAAAATTGACACTAATGTCTGGTTTTGTAGTCCAGGTTTACGTAATATGTATTGCTGTATTTCAGGACGTGAGAAAAACCACTGAGCTGGAGGCCATAATGAAGAAACAGAAGATGAAGGCTGATCTGAAAACAGAGGGTGGAGAATTTTAATTTTTTTTTTACTTCCACAATCAGACAAGCATTTATGTTGACACTTTAACAGACAGGTGTGGCATGAATCAAGTGTTCTCTAACTACAGTACAATGATCTCTGTTGTTTTATGTCATTGGTAATATATAGATATTTCATCCTTACCGCCTTAACATATAGAAATCAAACCTTGTATATTCCTTTATGTATTGTATAAATAAAATGAATAAACATATTGATGGTGTTCATATTTTATGAATGCTTGTCATTTTTGTGAAATGTGCTGTATATAGTTTTTAATTTGACCTTGCAACTGCTGGTTTGATGAATAAAAAGTCATTTTAACACTTAAAGAGTCCCTGTTATGGGTTTTTGAAAATGCCAAAAGTGCACTAAGTGAATGAAAACAATCAGCTGAGGTTTAAATCTGAAAGTGCACCGTGTTTAAAACGATTGATTCTTTAACGAAATAGTCGACTCAGAGTCGAATAAATGAATTGTGTTGGGTTTGGATCTTTTGCTTGAACGCGTTGATGTCGATATGGTACTGTACATCATCAAATATGTTGCCGGTTCCGGTAAAACATGAACGTGCCTTTCCCTTCAGACACTAGCAGAGCACAGGGGATCACGGGATTGATCATGACACGAAGATGACGATCACTGACAGGTGGAGATTCAGCTGCAGGGAATAAAGGGTTGAAGTTCATTTTCACAACACCACCACAGTATAGCCAACCGTGTGCTGTTTGTTCCTGTCATTTTTCAGATTTTTGATACAATAACCTACTCTGCAACGTGGGATTCGCCGGCCGTTTTCTATTAAAGGAAGGAGCAGCAGAGACTATTATGTATGGGACTTTGTCAGACTTTGTCAGTGACTGTTACAGTTCATATGGACCAGTTTCTTCTTCCTCCGGATCATAACATGTAAGTGTAATTAACTTAAAAATGGCCTCGTTTTTTTGTTGTTTGCAAAATATGTATTTAATTGTGTGTTGTAATCCCTCCACGACAATTGTAATCACTTATCTATTATAGATCAGTGCTTGTACTGTATCTAGACCCCCAAAACCAAAATATGACCTTTTATAATGCAAAATAGAGGCTCTTTAAGTTAACTGTGTAATCACAATTTAAATTCAGCTCATTTTTACTTATTTTTTAAACTATTTTACAGCTATATTTTAAATTTGGTCAAATATATCACAAACGTTTTAATCTGATAGGACATCACTTGGTTATGTAAAACCACTGTAAAATGTTAATATTTGACCACATTAAAGCACCATAGACGTAAAAGCAAATTAATAAAATTATAAATAAAATAATGGGGTAACACAGTGGCTCAGTGGTTAGTCGCTGGTTTGAGTCCTAGCTGGCATTTCTGTGTGGAGTTTGTATGTTCTCCCCATGTTGGGGTGGGTTTCCTCCGGGTGCTTCGGTTTCCCCCACAGTCCAAAGACATGTGCTATAGGTGAATTGAATAAACTAAATTGGCTGTAGTGTATGAGTGTGTGTTTGAATGAATGTGTATGGGTGTTTCCCAGTACTGGTTTGCAGCTGGAAGGGCATCCACTGTGTAAAACAAATGCTGGATAAATTGGCGATTCATTCTGCTGTGGCGACCCCTGATAAATAAAGGGACTAAGCTGAAGGAAAATGAATGAATAAATAAAACAATTAATGACTATTTATTAGTTTTGAATTAAACTGTAGAAAAACATCTAAGTTTAAAAGTTAAATTACTATCTGCAGAATGGGTCCATTCTGAAATAATCTTTTCTTTGAACCAACTCAGAAGAATCGAATCAGTGGGATGAACCAAAGCTGATTAAAGCACTCATTTTTGATGTTGTAGATTTATAGAAGAGCTGAAGTTTCCCCCAAAAGTATCCGTGTATGGATATGATAAGCCTCTTTATTACACGGCGCTTTTGAATACTTTATTCTGATTGGTCAATCACAACATTGCTTTGGTTCTGAGTCCTATGGTTCAATAGTTTGGTACTACTGTCATCTAGTGGACACTAACAAAAGCATCAACTATTCGCTACAAATTAAATACAGATTTAGGAAAAGATTGGTTTGTTTATTCTCACAAAAATATTTAAAATAAATTATATTAATTATTATAAAATAATATATATTAATTAATTACAGTTAGTCTGCATAAACACGGATAGGACTTTATCTCACGCCGGAAATCTTAATTTTTGTAGGCCTATTGCTATTTGTATTGAGCTTATACACAAGTGCGTCATCGGTTAGAATCAGGTTAGAATCCGTTCGAAATACGTCACAAATGGAACAAACGCAAACACTCACGCTGGCTCCACAACACTTCAGGTCACAATATGATGAGGAAAAGCCAGCACACAAAAGAAACCTCGACGGAACAGACAAGCTTTAGGTGTCGTTACACTTTCTTTGTATTATCACATGTATTACGAACATTTAAAAAGTATTTAACGTCATTATTAAACAAGTGAAACTATCAGGCCTAATATAGAAAGCTCAAGAGAGCTGATAGGGGAGACCGCGGATGGTTGTAACGTTTTTACATTTCTCTCAATATATTTGAGATCTTTTAAGCCATTGTGTTCAGCATTTGTCTAAAACTAGTTGCAGGTGCTTGTTATTAAATGACATAGAGATTATCTTTGCAACACAAACAGAAAACGCTATTCAAACAGGAGGAGTGAAACGGTACATAACCCATAGTCTGGGTTAGTTGTGACACACTTTCTAACATAACAAATAAACGAACAAATGGTTGTAAATCCAGCTTTAAATTTGCTTGAGGTTGGTGTTAGCATTTCATTAATTTTACTAACCAGGAGATTTGTTGTTACAACTGACCCAGAGTCTCGTAGCCCTGAATTTGCACACCAGCTAACAACTAAAGCATTATCACCAACATCATGCATTAAAAATATACAGACACATAATTTAACTTTGATGGATTTTAACTACAAATCAGTCACTTACTTTACTTAGCTCAAATGTAGTGTTTCCCATCTAGCATCTGCTGTGTCTGTCACAGGACACTACTTTTTTGTATGTGGAATGAGGACTAATAGGAGCATGTGTGAAGTGAATCTGCAGATTTTTAACTAGTTCTTGGTAGTAGAGATTGCAAGTGTTATAAACCGATCTGTTACAACTAGGGATGTCCCGATACAACATTTTAACTTCCGATACGATACCGATATTGCAGCTTTCAGTACTAACCGATACCGATACAAATCCGATATAATAATCAGCACAAATCATGAATACTTTACTTTTACCTATTTTGTTGAGAGTAATGTATGAACGGCTAGATTATACATTAGATTTTTTTTTAAAGAAGATAAGCATTTCTAGGGCTTGACGCTAACTTTTTTCAGGAGGAGGACATGCGCTCCTAAGTGGAAGCACATTAAAGAATTTTAGGAGCGCAGTGAAAATGTATAAAATAAATGGTGTTTTTGCCTAATAAATGTACAAGAGGAGATCTGTAAACAAAGCAGTGTCATTCATTTGAATACAATAAGTACACTAGGTTTTATTTTACTGCAACAACAGCTTAAATAGTGTTTAATAATTATAATTTAAGCTGTATGGAGTTTAGCTAGCGGTCCACAGCAGGTCTGGGATCATATTGCTCTAATGAAGGCTTCTCTAAACTGATCTGAATGAAGTCTTCAGTTGTGGACGTGCCTAGGCAGCTTCTTGATTAATTTTTCAATCCAGTTTCGAGCTGAAAAATCTCTTTCACACTGAGCAGCAGAAATAAGGAGTTATAGTTATAAGTTATTGTTAAGTTAATAAAAATGTGCAGTATGGTTAGTGCAAACATTTACATGATCAGATCTATTTAATCTGTGTTTGTATCATAAGATGAGTATGGCTGTATCAATGCTCCCAAACGAAACATTATTTATTTTATAATAATATATATTGTACATATTATCTTTAACATAGATATACTTTTCTCCACATCACATAAAATAATGTGACGTTTTAAAATAATTTTATTTATCAAAATTAATTTTATTTGCATAATATATTGCACAGATTCCACCCTACTTCCTACATGGAAAAAGTATGACAATGTAAAGAAAGACAGAACTACAAACTCATGTGCAAAGCTGACACTGTTTATCTGAGCACTTTATCTTTCTGGGCTTTTAAAAGAAGAGTTTAATATGGGAATACCATTCTTTCTTTTAAACCGTAATGGCCCTCAGCAACAGAATGATTTCTTATTCTTATTTAACAGACAATTAAAAACAAAAATGTTTATCATTTAACACCTTTTACATGACACTGTTTCTTTTCAGTGAGTTCAAGTAAAAAATCCACTATTTGACTCCTACTATCAATGTGCACCACTGACAGGTCAAATCTGCTCCCTCTCTCTCTTTCGCGCAAGCGCATATAAAGTAATGCAAAAACGCAGCTATAGAAAGCGAAAGCACAGTATATAATGAGCTGGATCAGTCTATTTAGTTAAAGGTTTTGTGAACAGGTCGCGTCTCTGTGGGTCTGCAGCAGCAGAGCATGCGAGTCTGTGGCGGTGTTCGTTTCTCACGCACACAGAACCGGCCCGCTGAGGTAAAGTCTTTTGTGTGGGAAGCGCAGGTGTTGAACTTGGTATCGATCACACTGGATGCACCATGATATGCCATGACCGAATTGTAAACGTTTTCTATGAGGCTCGCACGATGTGCGATACGCCGCCATTCGGTGCCTTTCGTTGCTTAGCAGCGTATACAAAACAATGTAAATATCGCTTGACATGACGTAAATAAACCAGTATAGATGTGCCGTTGTTGATAGCGTTAGCGTGTGCTACCATCAAAATAGATTTCTATCGTAATACACCATAACTTAGCGTGAAGAGCATGCTAAATCTTTAAGGTACTTTGCCAGCAAGCAGTGTTGTGATCACGTGGGCTTTGCACGCTGGCTCTGGACGCTGCTGGATAAAATAGCTGTAACGGAGTTTAGAGCGGAACAGACTGCTTATATCGGAGATTTTTAACGCAGTCCGATAAAGTTTGTTTGGACTGATATCGGACCGATTTCCGATATCAATATCGGATCGGGACATCCCTAGTTACAACTATCCCCGGTCTCCCCTAAATTACATATCTTTGTCTTTGAACTTTGGCAGACTCGCACTATGCATCTGGAGAAATGGGAAACACCACAGTAATGACGGGTAGGTGAGGGTCCGGTGTTTCCATTTAAGGTAATGAGATACAGCAAGGGGATCGCTGAAGATAAAGAGAACAGATTGTGAATCACTAGACATCAACAATCAGGTACAGATCTGTTCCTATAGAGTGGAGGAACTATGACATCACCTTGTAGGCCAATCGACTACTAGCATTAAACTGGTTCCCTTGATAAAATCCCCATAGGATTTTCCCACAGGCTTTTTTCGAGGATCGCAAATAATAAGCTTTGTGTTCAAACACAATTCATTAAGCTTACACGTTTTGTCCAACCGAATAATCCTTACACGATAATAGAACTTTTAGCACGTTTGGATCCTAAATGCAAATGCAATAACTGAAAAGCTAACATTAGGCTATAAATGGACTACAGTGCCTTCGCACCACCCTGCTACAGACAACTTTTCAAGCTTATTTTTAGAAAAATGATCCATGAAAAATATTAACTCTCTGAAATTATTATATTATAATTCATGCTATATATAATAAACAAATACAAATACGTATTTGTATACAGATCTATGTGCCTTTTGGGTAGTTTTTCTGTGGGGAATTCATGTGTTTTGCTTTACAGTTGTTGTAAAAGGTTAAAAAAGTGTATGTGTTATCAATGTGCCTACATATTATCATAAGACATTAAAATAAGTGCATCGTGTGCATGCATTCAGCCCGCTTACCTTAGTGAAAACCTAGCTATGGCTGTCAATTTCAAATCCCATATTCTTTTTCATAGACGACAAAAATGAGGTATGAGGGACAAGTCTATCAAATGCCTGCAAGTTTCATCATGGATAGAGAACAACATACTTTTTTGTCACAAAGTACAGCCAAAAGGTTGTATATATCAGAATATATATCAGAAACTCATTATGGAGAATTGAGATGCTCATCGCATATTTGTGTCAGTCTGTCAAGATAAAATTGCTTAAATCACCTTAATATTATAGAGAAAGTAGTTAATGTTTGAATAACCAATAATTGATCACGACTTACCCTAAAAAATATCATGCAGGCTATACTTTTTGATTACCTGACCCGTGGAATTAAGGCAGCACCACACATATAACCAAGATCCGGACATGACAGGATTTTATGCGTCATGCAATGCCAATAAAGTGACTCTATAAGGTAACGTGAACTGCACACACTTGATAATGTAATGTGTGAAGTAGTAGATGAGTCTCGTAGTGCAACGCAACTTATCGGTTAAATGTCCATGCTTAATTGGCCATTGATAAAATCTATCAATTGAAGGATAATCGACAATTAATCGATGATCGAGTAATCATTAGCATCCCTAGTGAGGATCAGAAAGTGCACACTCACCCTCGTCCGCTATTGGTGGCCAGCATGACCCCCCTCCTTCCATGGTCGATGCCTCATCCTCCTTCGTTGAAGCTCGACCGGCTTCATCATGGAGGTAAGGAGCTGCTCGAAACCAGGATAGTGATTTGGATAGGACTGTGTATAGGTATAGTGCGTCCACTGTTATATTGGAGTGATATAAAGACTCTTTTTATATATATATATATATATATATATATATATATATATATATATATATATATATATATATATATATATATATATTTCCTGGTGATTTTAAGGCCCACCGCAACAGCGCCTTTGTAATAAAGTCAGTAAAATTGATATGTAATTCAAAACCGCTGGAATCACCACAGCTGCATAGTGTCAGTACAAAACTATAAGAGGAGCAACAACATACAAAAGCAAAAACAGTGCAAAGTTAAACGTGTGTGTACTGCAAACTTTGTAGCGTTGTGAATAAAAAAATAAACTCCACCATAAATACATCAAAACTTGCTTGGTATTTTCGACTAATAAGCTGTATTTCAGCTTCATTCGTGTCGGTCTCTGTCACTGACTGCTGTTTATCTGACTTAAGGCAGGAGAATCAGACACACATGTGGGAACAGTGGGCGGGGAGAACCAGCTCATTTGCATTTAAAGGCACAGGCTTTTAAACACAAAAGCTTGCATGTAGTGCCAGATGAGCTTTGGTGGTTTAAAAGTAGGCCTATATAAACTATATACAGTGGTGTGAAAAAGTGTGTGCCCCTTACTGATTTCCTTTTTTTTTCAGATCATCAAACAAATTAAAATATTAGTCAAAGATATCACATGTAAACACATCACGCAGTTTTGAAATGAAGGTTTTTTTAATATTAAAGGAAGAAAATATATAAAAACTACATATCCTTGTGTGAAAATAATACATACCCCACCCACCCCGTTAAAACATAAAGAAAAATATTGTGCATTTTATTTTAACATTTTTAACAAAAGTAATTTATTGTATTAGTATAAATACCAGGTTAATTACTGTATACTGTTGGTGTCATGGGACTATGTTGCATTTTTTGTCTGTGTTGTCTTTGTTTAACATATCTAAGTTTATCTTGTGTCTGAGCACATGGCTCAACCTGTGTTTTTTGTCTGCCATGTCGTCCTCTGTGCGTCCCTCCTTGTTTTCATTTGCAAAGCCCTCTTGTTTAGCCCTCATCTAGTCCTGGTTTGTGTAAGTGTTATCAGCTGGTCCTCATGTGCTCACCTCCCTATATATTGTGCTCTCTTTCCTCATGGTGTTCCCAGTTCATTGTTGTTGTTCCAGTCTTCTTTGTATGTGTTCCTGAGCTTCTAGTGTCCACCCAATCCAGGTTATCCTTTTCTAGCTTTTTTGATCAAGTATTTATATTCTTTCGCTTGTTTATTAGGGTGTCACAGTGATGCAGTGGGTAGCACAATTGCCTCACAGCAAGAAGGTCGCTGGTTCGATCCCTGGCTGGCTCAGTTGGCGTTTCTGTGTGGAGTTTGCATGTTCTCCCCGTGTTGGCGTGGGTTTCCTCTGGGTGCTCCGGTTTCCCCCACAGTTCAAACACACAGCAAATGAATAAGCTAAATTGGCCGTAGTGTATGAGTGAATGCAAGAGTGTATGGGTGTTTCCCGGTGTTGGGTTGCAGCTGGAAGGGCATCCGCTGTGTAAAACATATGCTGGATGAGTTGGTGGTTAATTCCGCTGTGGCAACCCCATAATAATAAAGAGACCAAGCTGAAAAGAAAAAGAATTAATGACTTGTTTGTTTTCGTAGAAGTGTCGTTTCTTTTGTTAGTCTAGCGTTATTCTAGTTTATCGCTTTGTTTCTTAATTTAGTTCCCCCTGTCTTTGTGTTTTTTTCTTGTCACGTTGTTCTTTGTTACTGTCCAGCCCTACCTGTTGTGAGTTCCCTGATTGCCGGTATCCTCTGCCAGGCTGCTACTGGTGAGACGATGACGACTGCTCTCCAGTAATTCTGCTCTGCAGTGCCCTTTCCAAGGCCTTCCTACTAGCCTCCTGGCATTCTGTGGCTTCTGTCTGCGGCAACCAGGAATCACTAGCACTACCCTTTCATCCATCTGCTCCATCCAGGACTCACCAGCACTACCCCATTCTTTACCTGTTGGACTGTCACCTAACCCATGTTTTCACCCACTATTGTCAAACTCAAACACCCCTTGCACTCATTCTGCATTTGGGTCCTTTTTTCTGAGTCTTTGACAGTAGGTCCACAAAAGACAAACAAATACATATTCTTATTATAACCTGGACAAAATAAATGGCATAGATGAGAAAAAGTCATACTAAAATTTACTGTGTTTTTAATCATTAAAAACTTCTTTCTGAGAAATGGGTAAAACCTAGTATAAATTCAGAGTATATATTGACGAGTATTTAATGTTGACAAATTTAGCTTGTTCTAAAAATAATAGATTTATTTATTTACACTTTGCATATTTAATTTAACTACACTACCTGACAAAAGTTTTATCGCCTATCCAAGTTTCAGGAACAATAAATAATAACTTGACTTTTATTTGGTATCAGAAGTGGCTACTATGAAAAGCAAAGGCCTCTCGATTACGCTTATTTTACCAAAATAAAATATGATCATGCCTTGA
The DNA here is from genome assembly GCA_903798195.1 of Danio kyathit. Classification (NCBI taxonomy): domain Eukaryota; kingdom Metazoa; phylum Chordata; class Actinopteri; order Cypriniformes; family Danionidae; genus Danio; species Danio kyathit. Next base: position 23,033,298 of record LR812521.1, on the reverse strand, counting down.
TTTTTAATTATTTAATAAGGACACTAAGGTCTGACTTGTCTTGTCACTTAACAGAAATAATGTACAGTATAGAATATAAAGTCATGGTGCAGTGGGAAAAGAATGAATATTGTGTATGACTCCCATGAGCTTGGAGGACTGCATCCATACATCTCTGCAATGACTCAAATAACTTATTAATAAAGTCATCTGGAATGGCAAAGAAAGCGTTCATGCAGAACTCCCAGAGTTCATCAAGATTCTTTAAATTCATCTTCAATGCCTCCTCCATCATCTTACCCCAAAAATGTTCATGTCTGGGGACTGGGCTGGCCAATCCTGGAGCACCTTGCCCTTTCCTGTGGTTTGTAATGTAATGGGCAGCACAAATGTCTTGATACCTCAGGCTGTTGATGTTCACTCTGCAGATCTCTCGCATGTCCCCATACTGAATGTAACCCCAAACCATGATTTTTCCTTCACCAAACTTGACTGATTTCTATGAGAATCTTGGGTCCATGAGGGTTCCAATAGGTCTTCTGCAGTATTTGTGATGATTGGGATGCAGTTCAACAGATGATTCATCAGAAAAATATACCTTTCCAAATGATCAACTAGAAGTCAAGTTAATATTTGCTTTTACAACAAGGATCGACGACAAGACTTTTGTCAGGTAGTGTATTGTTACACTGATACACACATTGTATCCATATATTTATTTATTTTACACTTTTTTTTCCATCTTTCTCTTTTGTTGTGTTAAAAGTCTTTTTTTATGACTAGTTTCCAAGCTCAGCCGAAATCTTCTCTTTCAGTCTGTCTCATCCCTCTGTTTCTGCTTAAGTGTTATAAGTCAGTAAATCTGAGCAAGGCCGATCTAATCCCTTAAGAGTGTAATATAAGGTGTCAAGGAGTCTGGGATTAGCGCGTGCGTGTGTTTCTGTCTGCGTTCAGAACCACAGCTTTAGTTTCTTCAGGGATTGCTCAGCCTTGTGTTTCTGCTGCTTGTAATTCACTGCAACTGGAGGTTTTTAGTCTAGAAGAGTGATGTCCCGAAAACAGAAGTAAGTGAAATCTACACGCAGAATTTGGAAATATGCACAAATGAGTTCTTTTTTTTTTAGAGGGTCTGGCCTGTATTTGAATCTGAATGCATGTGAAGATTGTTTGTTTTCATTTAGGTGGAAGGAAAATCTGATTGTTTACCCTAAAGCTGTTAAGTCAAATCAAAAGAAGAAGGAGAAGGAGCCAGCTCAACTAACACAAGTGAGTCTTTAATGGTGTCCCATGCAAACACGTTCTGTTTTTGGTAATGCCAGTGTCCTCATTACTTGGTTTTGATATAATATTTGCTAAAATGTGAAGGACAGCGATGATAAATGTAGTATTTACTGAGTTTTTAATCTTTATTTCCAGTTTCCAACACTCAAAAAAATTAGCTGTTTGTTCAAATTACTTAATTAAAATGAGCTGAAACAACACAATTCTTAAGTATTTTTTGTGACAACTTAATTGTTTCATGTTCAATCCACTTACATTTGTAAAAAAAAAAAAAAGTTAACTTAATTCCTTTATGTTGTCCCAACACAAATCAGTTGTGTGCAACCCAGCATTGTTTACAGTGAATTTTATGTTGATAACATTTTTATCTATATCTATAAGATTTAGATGCATTAAATGATGCATTTATAATATTTAAGCTTTTATTTTGTAAATAATTGTGTGTAGTTACAAACAAATTTTGTTATACTATAAATTAATTAAGGGTGACACGGTGGTTCAGTGGTTAGCACTGTCGCCGCACAGCAAGAAGGTTGCTGGTTTGAGTCCCGGTCCTGGTTTGCATGTTCTCCCCATGTTGTGTGGGTTTCCTCCAGGTCCTTCCCCCACAGTTCAAAGACATGCGGTTTAGGTGAATTGAATAAACTAAATTGGCTGTAGTGAATGAGTGTGTATGGATGTTTCCCAGTACTGGGTTGCAGCTGGAAGGGCACCCGCTGTGTAAAACATACGCTGGATAAGTTTGCGGTTTATTCCACTGTGGTGTCCCCTGATGAAAAAAGGGACTAACCCGAATTCATTTTCTTGTGGGCTTTGTCCCTTGCGGGGTCGCCACAGCGGAATGAACCGCCAACTTATCCAGCACGATTTTACGCAGCGGATGCCCTTCCAGCCGCAACCCATCTCTGGGAACTTCCACACACACATTCACACTCATACACTATGGACAATTTAGCTTACCCAATTCACCTGTACTGCATGTCTTTGGACTGTGGGGGAAACCGGAGCACCCGGAGGAAACCCACGCGAACGCAGGGAGAACATGCAAACTCCACACAGAAACGCCAACTGACCCAGCCCAGCCGAGGTTCGAACCTGCGACCCAGCGACGTTCTTGCTGTGAGGCAACAGCACTACCTACTGCGCCACTGCGTTGCCCCATGGATCTCCATATTCACTGTAAAAAATGCTGGGTTCCACACAATTCCTTCATGTTGTCCCAACATGAATTGATTAGGTTAACTTAATAGTTTGGTAACACTTTATTTTGATGGTCCATTTGAATATTAGTAGACTGTATGCTTAATAGCTGTTGATACTGTTGCTAAACAGACATTTAACTGACTATAAGAAACTTTGCAAGTACATGTCAACTTAGACTAACCCCGACCTAACAGTCTACTTATAATCTAATGAGAATTAGTTGGCATGTAGATGCAATGTAACTTAAATTCAACAAACAGACCATCAAAATATAGTCTGACCATTAGTTTTTACAAATTTAAGTTGATTGAACAAAATAATTAAGCTGTCCAAAATAAACTCAAGATTTGTGTTGTTTGAGCTCATTTTAAATAAGTAGACAGAAAAAGCAACAAAAATAAATACACAAAAATTGAGTGTGCACTGAAAAAAATCATTCAGAGATGATTCCTTGGATTTACTCAATGTTTTTACGTTAAGCGTCTGTAAACAATTTGTTTGGGCTGAATTTAAACAAACAAATTAAGTAGAATTTTATTACATTTAATTTGTTAGTGTAAATTCAACACAAATAAATTGTTTGCAACAGTTTTGCAGACATCATTTTTTTCAGTGTGGGTCAAGAGAACTTTTTTTATCAAATTAAATTATACTAGTTTAGCTGCACTTAAACCAGTTAAAAAAAAAAAAAAAAATATATATATATATATATATATATATATATATATATATATTATGCCAATTTTTTTATTATAATTGTTTTGATTGGCTACAGAACAAACCACTGTTCTGTTGTCCAATGACTTGCATAGTTAACATATAAGCCTATAAATTGCACTGAATACTAATAAGTTGCAAAACATCTAGTAAAATATTATGTACTGTCATCATGGCAAAAACAAAAGAAATTAGTTATTAGAAATTAGTTTAATAAAACTATTAAACAGCACTTGGGAAATATTTGAGGCCAATAATTTTGTGTTAAATTGAATATTTTATGGGCAACATGGTGGCTCAGTGGTTAGCTGTCGCCTCACAGCAAGAAAGTCGCTGGTTCATGTTCCGGCTTGGTCAGTTGACATTTCTGTGTATAGTTTGCATGTTGTAATATGCATACGTAATATTGTTTTTGCATTGTTAAGTTTAAGCTCTAACACAATAATATTGTTATTTTGTTTTTAAATTTACCTCACCATGTCGTGTTTTTTATATCCGTTTCACCAGCATTCTTAATTATTGATGATACAAACGTGCGCTTCATGGCCGATCTATATTAAACAGATAAAAACCCTTAAGTGTCTGGAACTTAAAATGTAATGAAAGTAAAGCATTTTCAATATTTTTGAAAACTGCATGTTATTTATTTACACAGATATAATATAAAATTAACAGTAATACTAGTAATAGTAGCAATAGTAATACCAGAATGGAAAAAAATAACATTAAATCAAAATAACCCAGTGCATTGGGTTAAATTATGTAAATCCAAAATAAAATAACCCATAGTTGGGAAGGTGCTATAATAATCTATAGTTTTTAACCCAACTAGTTTAACAGAGTATTTGTTACACACCAGGCTACTAATATACAAGCTTTTTTTTAGATGCTTACAGTAATTGTAAGAATAATGGTGTTTTGGGATACTGCTCCTTTAAATGGCCTCCAACCCCCATTCTTTACTTTAATTACATTTGTAAGTGCTGCGCGCGTCTTTCTGTCTAGTTGATTTAGTAATCCTTCTCGATCTTCCTTCTGCATATTCTTTCTGCTGACAGCAGACCAAACTGATCAAGTGTGTGAAAGTGCCATTCCACTGCACTGCAACAATTAACAGCGTGTACATGAAATGCTGTGTTCTTGCATTTTGTCTGCGTGTGTGTATGTGGGATTTTTTTTCTTCACATTTTTTAAAGGTCTATTTCGAATCGTTAATCAAATGGAAGTTGAACAGAATTAACCTAAGTGATCTGAACAGGATTATTGAGCATCCCTCCTGTGGAGAGTTCACAGAGTAAGAGCAGAGTATGGCAAGCCGTTCCGACTTTTATTCATTTGCATGCTATGATTTCTTATATATCATCAAGTCTATTTTCACAAGTTCAAATCTTAATTCTCCATATCAGGTATTGAATTTCTACTTGTAAATATGGCCATTTTTGATATCAGCAATTACTTTCTACTAGCAAAAATTGCATGTTTCAGATGACAAAACCCATAGAGGGCACTGTGAATTTGAAATGTTACTTCGGGTACGTTTGGTTGTACAGTTAAGATACATGTTGATGAGAAAGAGGGGCTTGTTGTACAGATCATCTAGCAAACCACTGAGCTAAAGCCTGATGTAAACACAACCAATAATGTTTTCAAAAGCAAACATTGGAAAAAAGTGCACTCTGCAAAATTAGCAGATTTGTCCACATAGAGATAGATAGGTGAGGCAAACCTATTTGTTTACAAATCATAGACACTATTAAGGTGTTTTGTGGTGCTTATATGGTGTTGTACAAAGAACTGCATGAAAATAATGCTCCTATAAATAAAATATAAATAAATAAATGCACAATAAAAGGCCCCTATAAATATTATTAGTGTGAAAAGTACCAAAAGTTGTTGATGTCATACTGCCCCGTAGCGTTCGTTTTACCATTTTTCTAATGTCAGGCACAGGAGAGTAATTTCCTATATATCTAAAATGATGTCATGAATTAAATTACTGTGATTGATGACATCATTAATATCCAGAATCAACATTTTTACTAGTAGAAATGATAATAAAAATTGTCATTGTTACACTGTAATACATATCTGTAATAACTTAGCAGTTTTCCCTATTTTGTGATTAATGTTTATTTATTTATTTTTTATTTTTCATTTATTTATGCTTTTGAATTGCATTATGGGACCTTGATCCCTAATGTTGAAAAGTTTGATAAAATGACGTTAATTGACATTTGAAGTTATTTATTGTTTGTATTGGTGTTGTAAATTATGGTACACAAACCTGATAATAAGCTTCCAGTACTTTTTCTTGTTATTTGACTTATTATTCAAGTGTTTCAAAGTACTTAAATGTCACGAAAAGTCACCTGCAGAGTTGCATTTTCAACATCAAAGGTTGACAGAGCAGAGAGTGATGTCCCATAATGCAATTGTAAACAAACAGAATAGGACTGTGAATCATGAAATACAGGACGTATGAATTAACAGACATTTATTACAGTGCAGATATAATTACTGAGATGGAGAGTTAAGAATTCATGAATAAATTAAAGTCAAAGCGGCTTGCCATAGCAGAGTGCAAAAGACATGTGTTTATTTGTCATCCGTGCCAATTGGATTTAGCTGGCCGAGTGCCTGTGGGCAACCTGTCAGTCTCTGATTTACTCACCTATAACACAGCCATTGTAACTGCATGCCAAACATCAAGTGAATGTCTCCCCATTTATTGCTCTCTTCAAGAAAGAAAGGTTAAATTAAGACAGAATTTGATTTGAGTAAACTATGTATGTATTATATATGGTTTGTATCCATTAAGTTGAAACATTTTGTTTCTGATATACCGGTGAAATCAGAGTTATTAAACCCTCTTTGAATTTTTTTTTAATGATGTTGATGTTTAACAGAGCAAGGACATTTTCACAGTATGTCTGAAAATATTTTTTATTCTGGAGAAAGTCTTTGTTTTATTTAATAAAATTTTTTAAAAACCATTGTAAGGTCAAAATTATTAACCCCTTTAACCTATATATTTTTCGATAGTCTACAGAACAAACCACCGTTATACAATAACTTGCCTAATTACCCTATCCTGCCTAGTTAACCTAATTAACCTAGTTAAGCCTTTGAATGTTACTTTAAGCTGTATAGAAGTGTCTTGAAAAATATCTGGTAAAATATTATTTTATATATTATTTTATTACTGTCATCATGGCAAAGAGAAAATAAATCAGTTATTAGAAATGAGTTATTAAAACTATTATGTTTAGAAATGTGTTGAAAAAATCTTCTCTCCCTTAAACAGAAATTGGGAAAAAATAATCAGGGGGGGCTAATAATTTTAAACTGTATATAGTTTAAAACACAGACAAAGTAGAAAAGTAATTTAGATACAATTTTAATGATTAATTAGTAATAAATGACTTTTTTGAAGCAATTTACTCAACACTGTATATAAATATGTACATTTTAACTTTAAATTATCTTCAAATTAAATTGTTTAACTATTAATCAACAAATCAAAATTACCATTCAAAATTCTACTAAATGAATAAACATCAAAATGTCTTTCCATAGCAGTCTGCAAAAGACATGCGTATCGTTTATCATATAGCTTGTATACAGAAACAGAGAGGCTTTTCCTTCACCATTGGTGCCAATAGGATTTCGCTGGTCGAGTGCTCGAGGGTGACCTGTCAATCTCTGATTTACTCACCTTTATTCTCTGTGTGTGTCTCTCTCTCTTTTTCTCTCTCAGCAGACAGCAGAAAACCAAGCCTCCGGCAGTAGCAGCAGTATCAGTAGCAGTAGTAGCAGTGGCGGCTCAAAGAGAAGTTCTTCTGGAAGTAGTTTCACCAGCAGCATTAATAGACGAGGCAGTAATAATAGTGGTGGTAAAGCATCCACTGACAATGCTGGAACTAGTACAAGCACTGCCACTAAAGGTGGTGGCAAAAGTAGTAAAATAGACAGAAGTAGTGAGGTGAGTGCGGTGGAGGAGGTACCGTTGATTTCTTCTGAGAAGGAGGAGCCATTAAATGGTGGAGCTGAGGATTCCTCCAGTACTGGTAACGCTTCATCGCTGGACACCACTGCTGAATCCTGTGACTCTCCATCACTCCATCTGTCCACCGGCTGCTCAAACACTGACGGTATGTGACCACAAGGTGGCCTTATGACTTTAACTGCATGAACACTCAATAAAATTATGTTTGCTGTTTGTTCAAACTACTTAATTAAAATGAAAACACAATTCTTGAATTTTTAGGGACAACTTAATTGTTTTATGTTCAATCCACTTACATTTGTAAAAACGGATAAGTTAACATAATTAGTTCATGTTGTTCCAACACAAATTAAGTTGATAAATTAAGCAAATTTAAGTTGATTTGAACAATTAAGTTGTCCCAAAAAAACTTTAGAATTGTGTTGTTTCTGCTCATTTTAAATAAGTAGTTTGAACAAGAAGAAAAAGTTGTTTATGGTTTTGGGTTACTGACGTTCAGATACAAACATAGGTAGTAGCTAATCATATTTTTCTAATGTTAGAAAAGCACTTGTTTGATTGATGATGTGAAAGCTTTGTGTTTGCTATTTTTAAAAGGGATAGTTCACGCAAAAATGAAAAGTTACCTACTATTTATTATCCATTAAGTGGTTCCAAACCTTTATTAGTTTCTTCTGTTGAACACAAAAGACATTATAATAAGAAAAAACTGAAAACTTTTAACTATTGAAATCCATAGTAGGAAAAACAAATATTGTTGATGTCAATGGTTGCAGGTTTTTAGCTTTCTTCAAAATATCTTCATCCTTGTGCAACAGAAGAAACTCATAAAGGTTTGAAAGGTGTGAGTCAATGATTACAGAATTTACATTTTTGGATGAACTATCCCTTTAACTTAAAGTCAGAACTCTTAAATGGATGGATTTCTATCCCATAAGTTGGTGCTAATTGGGCCACACGGTGGCGCAGAGGGTAGCGCTGTCACCTCACAGCAAGAAGGTCGCTGGTTCAAGCCTCAGCTGGGTCAGTTGACATTTCTTTGTTTGCTTGGGTTTCCTCCGGGTGCTCCAGTTTCTCCCACAGTTCAAAGATATGCTCTAGGTGAATTGAATAAACTAAATTGGCCATAGTGTATGAGTGTGTGAATGCAAGAGTGTATGGGTGTTTCCTAGAAGTGGGTTGTGGCTGGAAGGGCATTCGCTGTGTAAAACGTGCTAGATAAGTTGGCGGTTCATTCCACTGTGGCGACCCCTGATTAATACAAGGACTACGCTGAAAAGAAAATGAATGAATGAACTTCATGCTAATCTTTTCAATCCTCTCCAAAAAGATAAACAACGCCAAATGCAAATGAGATGCATTTTCATCTAGTTGGTTAATGGTGTTATTGGTAACTTAGTAAAGTGAAGGAAGGAAGTGGAAAGACTTTATCAGTGGAAACAGCCAATTATTCCTAATCTGCGTCCAAAATCACCTACTTGAGTATGTACTACATTTAAATTTGAATCTACTACAGAACCATTAGAAAAGTACTTTATACAGGATGAATGTGAGTAGTATGATTGGAACTCTACACGGACGTACTACATCTACCCTTAGTCATTATCATGTGACCTATCCACGTCAGTTGTGTCGCATCACTCCCATTCATAAATTCTCTCGCATGATATCATGGAATAGTGTAGCGTCCAACGAATGCACACTTCAGAGTCTCGGCGGAAGTAGTAAGTCATCTCCTTGCATACTGTTTTTCAAATACGAATGAATTCGGATATACTGTACTACTCGGCTCACATACTGTTTTTAACGTACTTTATTGTATGGAAGTTTGCTATTTTGTACACAGCCTTAGGTTTATGGTGCATTCCGAACAGTATGTATCCCCAGCCAAAAGGGCACTTTGGATAGGTGCTCAATGTCCACTTCAAAGGGCCCTTCAGAATTAAGAATTTCAAATGGTACAACTGATGGACATATCAGCCCCTCTATAATGCAGGGAAGTTATTTGGTGTCACACACACTGAGTTCCATTTAGAAGGGCTCATCTCTATGCCCTAATCCTTTTCAAAGGGTTTACCCTCCGGAGTGACAGCTTTGAAGGGATTAGGGCATAGGGATGAGCCCCTCCGAAGGTAACACAGTGTGCAACACTGAACAACCTCCTAAAGGCCTAAAGGTTCTGAGGGGTCCTTTCGAAGTTGCCACTTTTAAGCAGTTCGGAATGACACTCCAACATGGCGGCCATGATTGTTTTCACTTCGAAGTGCCCTTTGGAAGGAAATCTTGCACCATTGGATTAGGGATGGGCGATATGGCCTAAAATCCATATTGCGATATACATTGCAGCCTCTTGCGATAACGATATATATTGCGATATATAAATTATAATAGAACCATTTCAGAACAGGATACATAGACCCTTAGGAAAGCCAAACTGCTATTTTTTTTAAGAAATAAAGAAACGTTGCATGTCGTTTTGAGAACATTTATTGTGCAAAAGCAAAACTGTAATTAAACAACACAATGTTGCAGATAAATAAACTAAATGTAGTGCCTTTTAGAAAGAAAGACTTTTCTTTTAAGTCCTTGTTTCCTAAATGCCAAGTTGCAGAGTACAAAAAAAACTGGTGTCTTTTTAGTTAAGGAACTTACACTGTACTGAAAATACTTCCAGTTTTAATTAGTCAAATAAAATTGTGTATTGCAGATACTTTAAATAAAAACATATTTCAAACATGCAGCCTAAGGTAAAGCATTTGGTTTTTAAAAATTTTGATCTCCTAATGAAATTAAAACTGGTGTCTTGTTAATAAAGGAACGGACACTGTGAATTAGGGCTATACTTCCAGTATTAGGCATGGCTATTTTAAATAAAGAAAATTCCTTTATTCTTTCCTTCTGCCCCAAAGTAACACCATCTTTTCTATATAACTTTAATGACCTTCAGCAACAAAATAATTTCTTATTGATTTCTTATTCTTAGTTAACAAACAAATTAAAAAAAAAAAAAGTTTGTTTCTTTTCAGTGAGCACCACTGACAGGTCAAATCTGCTCTTTCTCTCCCTCTCCCTCTGTCTGCTGCAGTGTTGGTGCTGCTGAGAGATTGAGATGCACCAGCCAAAGTTTGCGTATAAAGTAATGCAAAAATGAATACAATTAATATCGAAAGCAAAAGCAGAATCTCGGACATGTCCGGTTGGTAAAGTCTAGATTGGATAGGCGGCCGGCCGGAAATGTGATATGCACATTAATATAGCGGCATTTTTATTTACTTTCACGTCAAGCGGTCTTTACATTGTTTTGTATACGTTGCTAAGCAATGCATGGCACCGAATAAGAGTAAAGTCTAGATTGGATACGCGGCCGGCTTTGCACTTAATTTCGCGGGTAGATTGCGTCATCAAACATGCATTATCGCGATAGTGCAATAGAATTAAAATCTCTATCGTAGGCCAATTTTGTATCGTTTATATCGCATATCGTTTATATCGCCCATTACTACATTGGATGTACATCATTGATTATGTTGCACAACTGCCCACTACTGGATCTTTTCTAGCAATTGGCTGAATTGGCACGTCCTAAACTTGGAATCCACTACAGACTGGAATTTGTTTATGCACCATTCTGTATATGTTTAGTAATGTCTCAATCTTTGTGGTCTAAAGTGTACTAATGATGTAAACAGACTTCTTGGGTAACAATGAAGAAGTCAGGAGTCCATGTAAACTTTTCTTGCCCACTTTAAAAACTGGAACATAAAACATATCAGGTGGATTCTACCAATGAATGAAATGGAGGTTTGCAAGTGCCTCTAAAAGTCAAGTGGAATGCAGCCGTTGTTATTGCATGCTAAAGAGCAGGCTCTGTGGACCACAGAAATGTTCAATTATGGCATATTTTTATTTTATTATTTTTGAGTGAATAATTCAATTCAATTCAATTCAATTCATCTTTATTTGTATAGCGCTTATACAATGTAGATTGTGTCAAAGCAGCTTCACATGGAAGATTATAGTGAATTGAAACAGTGTCAGTTCAGTTTTCAGCGATTAAGTTCAGTTCAGTTTAGCTCAGTTCAGTGTGGGTTAATAATCACTACTGAGAGTCCAAACACTGAAGAGCAAATCCATCGATGCGCAGCTCTACAGATCCCGAACCATGCAAGCCAGTGGCGACAGCGGCGAGTAAAAAACTTCACCAATTGGCGAAAGTGAAGATTTAAAAAACCTCGAGAGAAACCAGGCTCGGTTGGGCACGACCATTTCTCCTGTGGCCAAACGTCTTGTGCAGAGCTGCAGTCTAGGCGCATGAAGCTGGACCTCAGCGAAGACTCGTCTCTCCTTGGAGCGTCACAGGGGACAGTCTCAGGCTCTCACTCCACGATGACCACCACAGCAGCTGCTCAGGATACGGCCTGGTCCAGAAAACCTTAGGATCATCTCGTCACTGGTCTTGGATCACATCAGTGGCACTGCATAGTCTGAGGGCCTCGGGATGAGAACCCCCAGGTGGAAATACAGAATAAGGAGAATAATTAGCGTAGCTGCTGTTCATAGTGTATATAAACAAGAAGCAAAATCATGTGTGGGGCACATCATGCGTCATACCGTTATGTGCTACACTGAGTGTACGCTTTGCTAAAAAGATAGGTCTTTAATCTAGTTTTGAAGAGCGAGAGTGTGTCTGAGCCTCGGACATTATCAGGAAGAATAATCTTGCTTATTGCACTTTGATATACTTTGCAGATGGCATATTTGCATACAAGTGTTACTGCAATATGATATGGTTTTTTGGGGGGAAAATAACACTCACTCACTATTCTTCAGCTTAGTCCCTGATTCATCAGGGGTCAACAAAGCGGACTGAACCGCCAATTACTCTGGCATAGGGCTGCACAATATATCATTTTAGCATTAATATCACTAAATGTGAATCTGCAATAGTCACATCGCAAGATCATAGTAGTCATGTTGAGATTAATATAATATCACCTAATCTGATAGTCTATAAGATTTTAATTTTAATTTGTTTTAATGACTGTGACTAAGATTTCAAGCCAATTTAAACCACATGGGCACAAAAAAAATGATAGTTTTCTGCTTTAACGAAGACCAATTGTGTTTATTTATAAAATGAAGACTATATAGTGTTAATTTATATTTGATTATTGCATTTCTGAACCTCAATGCTGTTAGATTTCACAGAAAACCATGAAGCGCTGATTATTTCATTTGAATCTTTCTTATAATGTTTTCATCTGTGCTTGTTACTTTGTATATTATTCTATAATTTTGTACAGATGCACTCCTACAAAACCAGCCCAATCAATGTAAAATGATGAAATCTTTCCAAATAGATTTTCTCAAGTCATCTTGTGAAATTATATTCATATCGCAATATATATCGCAGAAAAAACAGATATCGCAATGTCAGTTTTTTTCCAATATTGTGCAGCCCTACTCTGGTAAATGTTTTATGCAGTGGATGCCCTTCAAGCCACCACCCAGCACTGGGAAACACCCATATTCACCCTCATCAACCCTCATTTACTGACACACTCATATTGTGTATCATATTCATAACAATTGGCTGTAAATAGAGATTAATGGCTTCTGTGTGCAGTTTGAATGTTCTCCCTGTGTTCGCGTGGGTTTCCTCTGGTTTCTCCCACAGTCCAAAGGCATGCGCTATAGGTGAATTGAGTTAGCAAAAATTGGCCGTAGTGAATGAGTGAGTATGAATGTGAGTGTATTTCCTAGTACTGGGTTGCAGCTGGAAGGGCATCCGCTGCATAAAACATATGCCGAAATAGTTGGCGGTTCATTCTGCTGTGGCAACCACTTATAAAAAAAGGCACTAAGTCGAAGGAAAATGAATGAATGAATACAGATTCATTGTGAGTTTGCTTTGCTTTATTTTCTCAGGTACTTCGGATCATTTGGGCGCTGAAAGCAGCTATTCCTGTTTGGACAAGACAGACCCTCAAGTTGTGGACGCACTAGCACACACTGACTCCAGGTGTGACTGTGATTGTGTGTGCTCACCTGAATGTTTCCTTCCCCAAACTCTGTTAGCCCCGCCCCCTTCTCTCCAGAAACCAATCACAATACCGAAGGGGCATGTGGAAGTGATCCTGAACATGTGGTTGGTCGCTCTCGGGAGGCGAGTTTAGAGTCTTCTGGGGAAAAAGAGTCACACACATCTGTGACACACACATTCAAACATGAAACCCATCAAGCGTCTAGCCCAAGGCGAAAAGTACACCGTCTGTCTGGAAATCGCCACAGGTAAAATTTATTTAATACACTAGCAGTAGAGTTGGTGTTCATCTGTAATGTTTGTGACTCACGCTTGTGTTCATTGTTTGGTTGTCATTTAAAAGCATCTTTTTTTGTTGGTTTGTCTTTCAGGAGACATCTTCCCATCTCCATCTGCTTGCATTCCCATTCACCACTGTAGTCCAAACACATTCCTGATGAGATGTTTCTCAATGTCTTTTATTTTTACATTTTCTTTTCAGAAGTTCTCTGTGGTGGATTCAAATTGTTTTGTACTGTAGATGAGCTTCAGTTACATTTTGTGTATGTCAGTGATATTATTATTATTATAATACTCTATATACAAACTGAACTCCAGTTGGCCTGGTTTGCGTAATTTCACAGTCAATCCGTCTGTCTATCGTTTTTTTCTGTATTTATTTTGAGAAAGGTTTTAAACAATTTGTTTACCTCAAAGTTTTACATATAAATGATATATGTTCTGTTTAAGAATGTATATTAAATGTGAACATATTTGATTCTAGGAGATCTCAGGACTGTGATCAGCAGGAGGGATCATTTCTGGATGTGGAGCTTCCACTTTCAACCTTCACTTCCTCCTCTTCTGCTCAAAACAACCCAGAGGAAAATGTCAGTACATCTAAGGTACAGTAAAAACACATTCTGGATTTGGAAATGGTCTTTAAATTGTGGTAGATTCATTAAATGTTATTGTGATATTTCAGCAAATTTCTCATTCCCTTTTTGAAATGTATAATATGATGAAAATACCTAATATTCTGGTTTAGACATCTCATGTGGTATCTGGTTTAAGGTTAGCATCTTAAGCTAAAGTACAAAATGGTGGAAATCGTCAACTGTGTTACTTACAACTCTGTTAGTGGTTTAATAAGTTTAACAATAAGTTAAACAACAAATAGTAACAGAATTAAAGGATCCCTATGTCGTATTTAATCATTTTACATTAATAATGTATTCAGTTGACTGTAAATAATAAATTTGTTGTATATCAATTCAGTTTAAGGAAATTTAATAGAAAATGCTCGAAATGTTCCAACAACTCTAGAAATGAGTCATGAAGTGAATTATTTCCTCATTCTATTACTCTGGTGCTTTGACTCTAAAGGACTCTAAAGATGTGATTCCGGATCACCCAAGACCCTTCACGTCATCCAGCATCCGCTCCAAATCACTGGAACGCCGACAGCATGATCCCACACCTACTGTAATACACTCAAAAACATCACAGTAGCTCTAATTTGTGTTTTGGCCAGGCTAATAAATGAATAAAAATAATTGTAATTAGACAATGTATTTATATAAATCACATTTGACATGGCTAATGCTGTTTTTTTTCTCTCAGCCCGACCTCCTCAATTTCAAAAAGGGATGGATGTCTAGACTGGGAGAAGATGGAAAGGTGCTTTTGAAATTGAAATGTCTCAGATATGCATATATTTGAATTACATCAGTGTTTTTTGTTCATTTTTACGTGGTGAAATGATCTGATGTTCTCTGTCTCCAGTGGAGGAAGCACTGGTTTGTTTTAACTGACCAGACTTTGCGATTCTACCGTGACCCTGTAGCAGAAGAGGTAAAGTTGTGTGTGATAAGTTGATGGGTTTGCCATTTTTCGTTTCAGAAATTAACTAAACTTTCACATCTTAGGCAGCTGATTTGGATGGTGAGATCAACTTGTCTACTTGTTACGACGTTACTGATTACCCCGTGCAAAGGAATTATGGCTTTCAGATTCATGTGAGTGTATATTAGTTTAACTGTATACACTCAAAAATTGCTTTTTGCTGCTTGTTTAAACTACTTATTTAAAATGAGTTGAAACAACACAATTATTAAGTTTTTCAATACTATTCAGCTGCGGCCCCACAGACCCACACACGTTTCAGGCACACACAATCCAGCACACACGATCTAGGCAAACCATTTATGGTTACGATGGATGTTAATGTAATAATGTCTTCTCAGACATCGTCATCAATATATTTTTATATATATTGGAAATAAATATTGCACACAATAAACAATAGTGTATGCTATTTCACAAATATGGCGATCGAGACGGGCGAATGAGGAACAATGTTTCCGATCGCTATTCAGTATAATAGACTGAACAGTTTTCTATCAGTCATCATAGATGATCAGTCATTGTCTGACAAATTGGACAGGTTTAATTTATATAATGGATATATTATAATGATAGAAATAATAGCCAGTTAATATGTACAGGCTATAATACATCTTTATATGTAATACAAATTTTACATTTAATAAATGTAAAACACTATATTAATATTTTACTCCAGCGATTGAATAGTATTTATTTGCTTAATTTTCAAATTTTTTTTATTAATGATTTCCCACATTAAATACTATAGTAATTTATAGTAAGTAATATATTGTTTTTATATTGTTATATAGTGTTTTTAAACAATAAAGTACTAGTAATTTGTGGTAATTATAGTTGCAACAAATATAGTAATACAAATAAATCAACTGTTAATAATTTATAAAAAACATTAAAATAATAATAATTATTTATATATATATATATATATATATATATATATATATATATATATATATATATATATATATATATATATATATATATATATATATATATATATATATATATATATAAAAATTAGTTTAATACACTTAATCCTACAATTAGACGCTCAATTGTTTTTTTTTTTTGTGTATGTGGATATGTGAATAAAGTCATAAGTGTTTAACTAATTATTTTTTTTTACATAATTTGAGTACCAAAACTGCACAGATGTTAAAATGATCGTTACGATATAATAATGAAATAATGACTGAAATAGGAAACCCTAAACTGTTCATAGTCTATTAAATGGCAATCGTAAACGCAGGCGGTCTTGATCACCATATTTGTGAAATACAGTAGGTGGTCGTCGTTAAACAAGAAAAAATAGAAGAAAACTGATCCGTCATTAACCATGTATGGTTCGCCCCTGCCTAGATCGTGTGCCTGAAATGTGTGTGGGTCTGCAGCTGAATACATCTGTTTTTTGTGGGGGACAACTTAATTGTTTTATGTTCAATCCACTTAAATTTGTAAAAGCAATTAAGTTAACTTAAACGATTTGTGGTGGCACGGTGGCTCAGTGGTTACCACTGTCACCTCACAGCAAGAAGGTCGCTGGTTCGAGTTCCGGCTGGGCCAGTTGGCATTTCTGTGTGGAGTTTGCATGTTCTCCCTGTCTTCACATGGGTTTCCTCCGGGTGCTCCGGTTTCCCCCACAATCCAAAGACATGCGGTACAGGTGAATTGAATAAACTAAATTGACCGTAGTGTATGAGTGTGTGAATGAGAGTGTATAGGTGTTTCCCAGTACTGAGTTGCAGCTGGAAGTGCATCAGCTGCATAAAACATATGCTGGAATAGTTGGCTGTTCATTCCGCTATGGTGACCTCTGAAATAGAGACCGAATGAAAATGAATGATTGAATAATCGATTTGTGTTGGGACAACATGAAAGAGTTGTGTGGAACTCAGCATTTTTTACAGTGTACTTACATTTTTGTATCTGTTTTAACACATTTTCATCCCTCTTTTTATACAGACAAAAGATGGGGTCTTCACCCTTTGTGCAATGACTTATGGAATACGACGTAACTGGGTCCAGGCAATAATAAAAAATATCCGGCCCTCCATTACACCTGATGTCACATGGTATTAATATCAAAGCTAACTTTTATTTTCGATATTATTTATTCAGTTGTTAGAATTATATCACACATCGACGTCCAACACTAATAACATGCAAGTTAATAAAATTTTAAATGGTTATCCATCCTGTGAAAATGTATTCTTTTTCAAATATTTCCCAAGTGATGTTTATGGCCATTTTATGTTTATGGCCATTCAAGTTTCACAAAAATTACTAAAATATTTTTTTTCTTCTGGAGAAAGTATTATTTTATTTAGTTTGGCTGTAATAATAAAAGTTAAAAATTTTTAAGGTCAATATTATTGTCACAGCCAGGCCAGGTTCTCCCCACTCACAGTCACCTGATTTAAGCTGCGGTCACACTAGCTCTCTTTTTTAAATGTCTAATAATCTTGTTTAATCCCTCCCCTTTTCGTAGCGCCGTACTACAGAATTTCACAAGCTCAAACTCTAATGTGACCGCAGCTTCACCCCGTTCTCCAACACCGCAATCAGCTAGATCCTCGTCACCTAAATTCTAATCACCACGCGCACCTGCACGTCATCCTTGCTCATCACTAGTCACCCATAAATACTTTCATGCTCCCTCACTCTGGGTCTGGCCTCGTCGCATTGAAAAGGACAAAAAAAACGGTCAGTCTATTCCAGTTACTCTATGAGTCATACTAACAAGGGATGTCCTGATCAGGTGTTTTTGCCCTCGAGTCTGAGTCATTTGATTTTGAGTAACTACAGATACCGAAACCTGATCCGATACTTCTATAATACATAAAAAAAAAGAATAGAGCGTAGAAACAGATCCAGAATGTTCCTTATGATTGATTTAATTCATCTTATTTTAACATTCAACAACTCTGTTAACAAACAGAGCACTTCTGTGAGGTAGCTTGAACAATCAAGTAATAAATAACATAAATTCTTCACTTTTGGACTTTAGTGCAACAGTAAATATTAATAAAATCTAATATAAAAACAAATAGCACCTCAACTTAAAAGGCAATCCCAAGTTTACATATCTCACAGTTTGCTATGGCAATGTTGTCGTCATCAACTTTATAATATTTTCAGACTGCAGACATACTCGCAGCTGCTTCCGTGTTCTAATTTGCCAGCATTTAACCAATAGCATCTCTGCAACAAAGTGATGTCATGCCGCACGCGTTGCTGTTTCTGTTTAAAGTCAAGAAAGAGGTCTAACTCTGTGCCACCGCATAACTATAGATGTGTTCAAAAATAATGAGAATATATACATATACATACTGTATATTCGAGTCCTGATCGAGAGGTAATGTCCGATTCCGATCAAGTCGTAAACTGTGTAATCGGGCCTGATTTCCAATAACCTGATCGGATCTGGACATCCCTACTACTTACCTTGTCTGTTCTCTGTGTATCTTATTACCTCCGTGTCTCTTCCTACTGTGAATCCAACCTGGTTGTGTGTCTTCTGATCCTGTTTGCTCTACTGCTCTCCTTCTGCAAGATAAAAGACTTCACCTGTTGACATTTCATCTGTTTACTTCATCATTGCCAATAAACTGTTTACTTACTCACTCAGTCCTCGTCTATGTCCTCCTGTGACAATTAGTAGCCGCCTTAATATTTTTTTTCAATTGGCTACAGAACAATCCATTGTTATCCATTAATAACATTAATGAATACTAGTATCTTGCAAAATAGCTAGTAATATATTGTCTACTGTCATCATGGCAAAGACAAAATAAATTAGTTATTAGAAAATGTTTAAAAATGTGTTGAAAATAATTCTCTAATTTAAACAGCACTTGGGGAATATAAATAAAAAAGATAGAATTTCAATTGGCTGATAATTACTGTAAACGGTATTAGTAGATTACATGTACCTAGTTTTTTTAAAACATGCTAGCAGCTTGACATTGCCCTCATTCTGCCTTTTTTATTTTCCTCAAATGCTAAACAAGGAAAAATCCTGCTACAAAACCCAGGTTTGAATGCATTTTTTTAAACCATAAGTTGTTTTTATTTCAGTGAGTTAAATATATGGTAGAACACACACAAAAATATATGTTTTATTTAATAGAAAAATTATAACCTACTTCACCTTTTCTTTCTTCAGTTATATTCCCCAGAAGGTGCCAGTGACTGGTGCACATGCTCGTACAGGCTCGTCCCAATACAACACGATTCCCCAGGAGGAGGAGCAAAGAAGTCGAGTCCGAGAGCGCCGTAGAGAGGGACGCTACAAAACCTTTGATTGGGCTGAATTGGGATATAAACGGCACAAGGAAGAGTTCTTAAATGAACTGTCAGGAAGGCAGTGGAATCATAAAAGTCAATGTTCGGTGCCTCCTGCACCTGCGTCATCTCCTGAAGAGCCAATCATACGTTCTGCCTCGGAGAAGGAATATCCGCAGAAGATGAGGCTTTTTCAGGGGCGAAGCTTGAACATTATGGCCACTGATTTATCGTCCCACTCATTAAATATGGCCGTTTCTAGTCGCACTTCTCCAGAATCAATCAGCCCAGACAGTTTAGAAGTTGATTCAGGGGCAATCCGTCTCCTTTGTGACAAATCTGTTGAACTACTGGAAGCAAAGGCCAAGGAAAGAAAGCAGGTAATGTCAGAAAAAAATATGGTTGTGGTGTTCTCTTGTCCACAATATGTATCCTTAACTACTTGCTAGGGGTGTAAAAATGCATTGATATGGATCGACACCAATCAACTGACCAACTATATATTGTATCAACTATTTGCTTAAAATATTCACTTTTCAAAAGCATTCATTTTTAGGCACTTTCCACATCTTTATGTCCATCCAGGGTGCGAATTACAGGGGGGTTTGGTGTGGTCTGCCATTTAAAAAGTTAATAAATAGTTTCCTCTGTGTGATATACAAATAATTAAAATAATAGATAACTTAAATATACATTTGACTACCGCTATAAATGTACATATCATTGTGAATGCATAAAAAATATGAATTCAGCAGTTTGATTCAAGTCTACAGCACCGTGTTCACAAAGCATTTTTCTTGTAAAATTATTGCTTGCATCAACATGTAGCCTAAAAGTAGCATGAAACTAGATGCATAGTTTGTATTTTATTATACGCTTGCTCAGACATGGGAGTTAAACAGTAAAATAATAATACGTGCAGTCTTTCATGGTCATCCATTAATTTGTGCAGGAATGCAAACTTGTCAAATTTTGTTTAATATCTCAAATGTCATTTTGAATAAGAACCACTAAATATCCCTCAAACACTGAAAACTAGTTTGATTAATAAATTAGATGTAATTGAATTAAATATATAAATTTGGTTCACTGAAACTTACTACACAAACAAACATTACCAAAAAATTGCACCTCTTGATCGTCAATGTATAATTCGCACCCTGTGTCCATCTACATATTTTCCTCAAAGTGCACATTCTGGAATTATTATGTACACTCATTCGTGCATACCTCATTGTGATGCAAGAAGAAAGCAGCAGTTTCAGTCAATTTAAGTGTCATTTACACTAGTGCAATTTAGTTTTTTAAAACAGTTTACATTTGAAAAAAACTATCTCTATCTGCTCTATACAGCATAAAACATATTATACAGTACATGACTAAGCATGACCACTTGGAATATGCATATTTTGCCGACATCCATGCTTACAGTCTACCAATTGTGCAATGGTCATATGAAAGGGACTTGGCAAATACGGAAACAAAACAAGGAGGATCAATTAGAGAACAATTAGATTATTAGAAAGTTTATATCTACACTGAAACCCCAGCATTTCCAAAATAAAATGGCATTTTCAAAATGCTCCATTTTCGCAGGTTGAAGATGCCAGAATACTGTAGTGTGGATGGCAGGTGTAGCCGTTACCAAACCTATGTGTTTTAAAATAGAAGTACACTAGTGTAAATGGTGCAGATGACACGTTTAAATATCATGTATTATATATTTGTCATGTGTTACTTAATTAAACTATTATTTTACTTATTGTTAAAAATAAAACTGAAGTGCATTTTTTGTGGTGGATGAAACAGGACATGCAATACTCACAGTTCTGAGTTCAATTTAATGCTAATATACATTGGTCACATAGGGTCACAAACGAAAACTGGACTGACAGTTTCAATTTACTAGACTTTTTATGTTAAGCTGCTTTGACACAACCTACTGTATATTGTAAAAGTGCTATATAAATAAAGGTGATTTAATAAAAATAACTTTTTTTCTGTAAATTAGGAACATAATATTTAAATATCAATATAACAATTGAGATTCCCCTTAATCTAACGGAATCATATTGCATGATTATCTAAAAATATTGTACTGCTGGCTATCAATTTCGTGTCAATACCATACTGCATCGTAACGTGACGTCTGATTTACACCACCATTTTGTACACTGTTTACAACCTTGACCTGAATATGTGAACAAAGTCTTGCATTTATTACAGGTTGATCGCTCCACCTCTCCGTTCCCAGTCACCTTCTCTTCATTCGCGGCACAGACAGAATGGCAGTGGGACGTGGAGCTCCAGAGCCTGCGCAGAGAGATGAAGGCTGAGCACGAGAGGAGTCAGACCCAAGAAAAAGAGTTAAAACTTAGTGAAGCCAGACTTCAAGCTGAGCTTAACGATAGTCAAGGATGTCTTCAGAGGGCAGAGTTAAAGATTAAAGAGACAGAAACCTATCTAAAGGAGCGCGAGGAGGTCACCGAGAGTCTAAATGTACGACTGGAAGAGGTAACAGCTCGTCTGAAAGCAACAGAAGAGGCGCAAGCTTTGAAGGAGGTCCGTCTGCAAAGACATTTACGCCTCTTGCAAGAAAGCCAAGAACGAGAGAGGAGAAGCTTCAGTGATAGTCTTGACCAATCAGAACAGCGAGCAAAGGAACTAGAGGAACGTTTGCGGCAAAAAGAGGCTGAGATGCAGAAAAAAACAACAGGAGAAGCTACTGATGATCTTCTCCGAAAGTGTCAAGAGCTACAAAACCAGCTGGACGAATCAGACAGTGAGGTCAGTCGTCTACAGGCACGCCTCCAAACTGAGGAGACCCTTTATTACGACCTGGAACATGATTATGAAAGGGCTTGTGAGGAGATACAGAGTGTGCGAGGGGCTCTGCTGGATTGCGAGAGGATAAATGAGGAGCGCTTTCAAACCCAGCTGCTGCAGCAACAGCAAGAGCTGGAAAAGAAGGAGCGGGAACTTCAGGAAGTGCTTGTTAAGTTGGCCGTACTAGGTAGCAGTTTAGAGGAGACAGAACTAAGGCTCAAGCAAGCTCAAATGCATTATTCTGAAGCTAATGATATGTTGATGGAGCCATGCAGACAGAAAGGGAAAAGAGATCTGGACCATCACCCTGCTACTCAGGGAGGAGAGTCGCACAGAGTGATCTCTGTTATCCAGGCATTAGAGCGCAAGTTGTGTGACACTGAAGAGCGACTCCAGGAGCTTAATGTGCATCTTCAACAACAGCAACAGATCAGCAGTGGTCCACATGCACTCAATGATTCTCGGTACTCCCACAGTTCCCTCCAGAATCCAGAACTCTCTATAGATGCCCCGCCAAGTTTTACTGGATCTTTGCATGGACCCCAGGAAACTACTACAGACAGAATTTCAGACAAGGCTAAGTTCTCGCTTCATGATGATGGAAGTCCAGGGAACAGTCTGGACATGGCCAGCAGAGTGTTGTCAATGGAGGCACTAGTTGTCCAAAGGATTGCGTCTGCACTTGAGCATCCTAGCACAAATCTCCTTAGCAGATTGTCTGATGTGCATGTTCAAGTGCTGAGGATGACTCAAGGAGGCAGTAATAATGGGACAGTGCAAGCAAGTTTCTCTCGGTTCTTCGTTGACTCTCTTAAGCAAGATCTGCTAGACAATACACTGAGTGAAAGTACAATCCATAGCCTGTGTGTAAGAGCAGAGATGGCCTACCTCCTACATACCCTTCACACTCATTCGTCAAAGGAGCAACAGCCTTGGCCAGTGACTGAAAGTTTCTCATCTGGAACCAAAATTGCAAACGGTTCCATGCAGGGATCTAAACTTGCTGATATTTTCCCGCCAGAACTTGCACATTACAGTGAACTGATGGAGGACGAACTAGTGACTGATCTTCTCCTTGAGGACTCTGAAGGACAGCTCGCTTGCAGAAAGAGTCTGGTGGCAGAGCTCCGTGCTCAGGCACTGTCTCTGCAGAACCTCTCATCACAGCTGCAGTCTGATACTAGAGAGGATGACCTATTTTGTGAACTACCTACAACCATATTGAGGGCTGCAATGTATCAGGTTACTCTGGCATATATGGCATGCCGTATGCGTTTGACACTGCAGCAGGAGATGAGCACCCTACGCAAACAGAGAGAGCAGGCTGAGTGTGAGTGTCGTGCCATGTGTCGTAGTATGGAGACTCTTTTCCAGGAGCAGACAGAGCGCTATGAAGAGAAACTGCGCAAGGAGCGTGTTGTTATTGAAAAAGCGGAGCAGGAACGCGTTTCGGCAGAAAGCAATGCTCAGTTGAGAACGGAAGAAGCGGAAAAGTTGCAGGTGGAGTTTGAGGAGAAGCTCCAGGAGCTCCAGAAAATCCACGAGGAGGAGATGATTAGCCTCCATGAATACTACATTATGAATTCATCAAAGACAAAAGCTGCAACTCCTTCAGAACTGGAGACAGGAGAAGAAACTGCGACTGTTCTTCAGGGCCGGATCAGAGAGCTTGAAAATGAGGTCACTTGTTTGAGGGGGGAAGTCAACAACAAGGATGTCAAGAACTATCAGCTTGATCTGGAAACCATTAAGGTGTGCACAAGCATTCATTTTATAGCATGAGAAAAATATGAGCTTATACCATGGTGCGAATTACGAATTACCCCCCTGAATGACGTCAAAAGTAAATGTGTGGAGGGGTCTGGAATATAGTTTGCATTGATCTTGTTGGAATATCTAGCCAATTCCTTGCGTGTTCATTTAAAAAAAGGTCGGGAGAGAGTTTTCTTTAAATGTCAAAAATATTAGTAATTTATTAGATACAAATGAATAATTCGAGGAAAGAGCTCTGGGTTACGTTACCCCAATGCAATACAAAAATTACATTCAGGAGGTTCGCAACTAACTTACATTTCCCTCCAGCATATTGTAAGAAATCAATCTACGTTAAAAGATCGATTTAGGAATTATCAGCTCAGATCAATGACTCGGATCTTGAAGATTCGAATCATTGATTCGACTCAATTGAGTCGGATTGAATCAGATCAAAGATTCAATCTTTGTGTGTCCCGCAAATAGAGACAATCACATTTATTAATTCTCGTCTATATTATTTCCGTGGCCACCGGTCATAACATAACACAGAATAGGGTTACTTTTCAGCAAGGTAACACGATCTACAGCGTGAGGCAAAGACCTACAAAGCACATAAACGAGAACACAGTTCTTTAAAAGGAGAACAAAGATTTATTGAGCTACACTATTCGATACATGAGGCTAACTACGTAATAATCAAAACAACAAACGAACAAACGCACACACACGTTCACACACACACACACACACACACACACACACAGGCAGTTCGGAGGATGCTAAATGAATTGAACAAGCAGTCCAGACCCTCTAGTACTTCGTACTAGATCTTAGAATCACCTGAGAAACCACAAACGCAGAGAATTGACTTATCTTTAACTGCTAAAAATCATATGCACCAGATCAGATAGAGGCAACAGTTGTCGTGTACTTGCGAGTTTGTTGCAGTCTTCATTCGGATTTCCCTCGCCGGGCTGGAGTGAGGAAACACGTGGTGCTCAGGCGTGGCTTCTCTGTGACGTTGCTGGGGCTCACTGGGTGAAGTGGAGCTGTTGTCCTGGGTAACGACTCCGTAGAGAGTCGTTTCGCGGAAGCTTCAGCGGTTGCGAAACTTAACAGGTTTTGGAGGAAGAGTTTGTGATGTCCCAACCGCGTGGTGGCGATTGGGGGCGGAGAGCAACAGCGGGTTGATACCAGCTTGATGCTGAAGGCTGCGCGCGGATTTTCACGCTGCAGTGGGCTTTAAGGGAGACGTATTGATCCGTCCTCCTAACACTATCTTCCAATGAATGGCAAGATGAAGGGCGGGGCCACGCCCCGTACCAGTGTAGTCAGGTTTAATCATTAACCCACTGCAAGAGAATTTCACGTGGAAAAATCTCTGGTAAAATTGTAACTATCTGACATCAAATGTTACAAGACGAATAAGGTTCGTATTACAAAATTCTCATTTACGCTAATGTATTGCAAATGAAAAACACCTAAGTTTGACACTAAGCACGAAGCATTTCAAACACATACAGATCATTTTAGCATGTCATAAGGGTGGAAATCACACATTATGAACCTGGTTGGTTGGAATAAACACAGCACATCAATACCTATAAATGTCATTCAAAATATCAAATTTTGCCTTGGTTATAACATTTATAACAGTCGTCTTTAAGTCTCATTCATTTCTTTTTGGGATTTCTTTGTCTCTGAGAAACTCTGTCCATCTCATGGTCGAACGCATGGCAGTCGCATGATGGTCATTCAAAAACCTTGTGATGGGGGTTCTGAATGCTCTACTGTCTAGTTGGTTACCGATTAACCAAAATTAGCTGCAGGGTCCCGACAGCTGCGGCCAGAGTGTTGGGGGGAAGACAATCTGTTATCCAGATCTGGGAACTCCGACATCGAAGCCTGATTCGAACCGGTTTTAACCAGCGAGTCTCTACAATATATACACAACTGATATTAACAGGTGGAGTTTTGGTGTAACGTCACTTATCAGTTATTCTGCAGTGCTTTGGCTGTTGCACCCAAACATACTTCCTCTTACTGCAACCCTTCTCTGCATACCAGAACTGAACAGTTAAATGCATCTTCAATATATTTCACAACTTCTACAAGCATCCAGCTCCTTGTGACATGTCTAGACTTCATGTTAGACAGAAGTCTAAAAGAAGTCTGAAGCAAGGCCCCCGCATTATATTTATTCTTATTCTGCTATATTCCTCTTGTCAACAGTTCATTCTAATAAGTATGCAACACAGTAAGAAAGAAAAAGTATGTTTGGTTAATATATGGTATTATACAAAAGGAAAAAAATTATAATTCCTTTTTCTCCACAATTTGTATATGAAATAATAGTAAGTTAATACAGTGCCTGTAGAAACTTATCATATCCTGCAAAAATCTATACCTTTACTCACATTACACCCTGCTTTGAAAAGACCTCCGGGATAAAGTTGTAGAAAAGGCACAGGTTAGGAGAAGGATACAAAAACATTTCAAAGGCTGGAAAGGTTATTTGGAAAGTGATTTGATTTCACACAAACAAGGAAATTATTTCAAAGGAGTATAGGCACTGTATAAATATAAATTTGACCCTCTATAATGGTTCTTACCATTGCCAATGCATGATCGTGTCCAGCAGGTATGTGGGCAAATATTCAGTTGGTGGTCTGAAACAGGCAGGTCTAACTAATCAATAGACACTAAGGCCTAGTTTCACAAACCGGGCTTAGCTTAAGCCAGGACTAGACAGTAGTTAAATTAGGCTATTTAAGCCACATTTATAAAAACCGCCTTAGAAAAATACATTGCTGGTGTGCACCTGGAGACAAAAAAATGACACTGTCATATTTTAAGACATCACACTGCAAGTTATGTTCAGTTGAGAGAGCTCAAACATGCAATTTAATCCAAGACTAGCCTTAAACCTTGTTTGTGAAACTGGGGGTAAGTGACATTTTTTCTTGTAAATTAGATGGTTGTATCTACATATAGTCTAAAAGTGAAGTCAAAATAAACTATAGTGTGTATTTAAATTGACATATATGACCACAAAAGGAAGATACGTTGAACAGAAGGTTCAATCTTTTATGATCATCCATTAATTGGAACATGGATGCAAACTTGTTCTTATTTGGCAAAATTCAACATTTTACATCAAAAACAGGTTGTCTATGATAATCACTTGTTGAAATAGGCTATTACGGGTTACTGTATGTCAGAATCCAATAATTATCCCTATAAACACTGAAAATAAGTTTAATCAATAAATGAGATGTATTTGAATTAAATATATGAATTTGGTTTACTGAGGAATGCATATGTACACAAACCTTTATATAATACTTCATCTGTTTGTCTGTCTGTCTGTCTTAGGCCACATATGAGAATGGTTTTAGCATTATGGAGGAGAGTCATCAGCGAGTAATTGAGGAGATGCAGAGGCAGCATCAGAGAGAGGTGGAAAGACTGACAGAAGAGAGAGAAAGAGTGCTGCAGGAGGAGACAAATGCCACTATTGCAGGTACTACTTTAAACATTAGTTCCTATATTTATTTACATAACTGTAATGTGACACGGACGCTGACAACAGGGGTGCGGATCCAAACGCAGGTTTATTTAGCAGAGTAGTCAGGCAAGCAACTGTCAACACAGGGGCAAACAGATGTATACAGGCAAATCCAGATTCGTAGTCAAAAATAACAGGCGAGTGGTCAGAAGGCAGGCAGCAGACAGGGATAAACAATAAAACAAAACAAAGCAAAGGTCAGACACGGTAGGCAAGACAAGGAAAAAGCTTTGTAATGTTCACAGATACAGATAAACAAGACTCAGCAATGAGAGTGTCAAAGTGAGCTGTATACTGTATATGTGTGTGTAATCAGTCCATGAGCAGCATCAGCTGTGGGAGTGTAATCAATGGAGACTTGGAGCAGGTGTGTGTGTTACATGACTGGATCTTGTAGTCTATATACCGGAAGATTTGTAGTTCTATATGATCTGTGAGTTTACCAGCATTCTGTAAGGATTAGATCACTGGTGTTTGTGACAATAACGCTACAGACCATACA
Source organism: Danio kyathit (assembly GCA_903798195.1). Taxonomy (NCBI): domain Eukaryota; kingdom Metazoa; phylum Chordata; class Actinopteri; order Cypriniformes; family Danionidae; genus Danio; species Danio kyathit. The sequence continues at coordinate 23,005,247 of LR812521.1, read as the reverse complement.
AGTACTTTTGGTTTATAACAAAAACTATAATACTGTAATTGATAGCATTATGCACTAAACTTTCATCATTAAATGTCTGTCATTTAATATTCCACATTTCATTGCAAACCTTCAAAATGAGAAACCGCCGTGGTCACCATCGATCCCTGTGAGAAAAAGAGCAGCTTGAACATTGTGCTAAACAACACTTTTTGTATTCCTCTAAACAGAAAAAGTCAAATGAGTTTTCATGAATGATCACAATATAGAAACCACATGGGTATCTGAACATCCTATTAACCACACATTACCCAATAGTAACTGCAAAGAATACCCCTGCAACATAAATTTGCTTTAAACTTTTTAACTTTTTTAAAATATTGTTTTAACTTGATTGCGAATGTGTGTTTTTCAGTAAGTGTTGGCTTTGATTTTTTTAAAACTCTCTTGAATATGGCTATGGTTAAAATATTTGCTGTCTTGACAGTTCTATCTGTTTATTTGCTTATATTTTCTGTTGCTTTTCAGCCATAGAGGCCATGAGGAAAGCTCATAAAGAGGAATTGGACAAGACCCAAAAGGCACTTCAAAATGGTTCCAGTGTGGACATCCGCCAGCTTCGTACACAGTACAAGTGCGTCTATCATTTATCTGACAATGTGACAATCTATGCCAGTAAAAAAATCTATTTATTGTTGTAAAACTGCATAATAACCCAACTTCCCATCTACGCATTGAGTCCAAATATCTTGAATGGGGAGAGGTTATTTGTTTTTGTTTTTTTCTTCAATTGACAAGTGCATGTTAGGGCAGTTTGATTTCAAAAACTTTTAGAATAGATTCCAATCTTTATTCCGATTCCTAGTTCTAGAATTGATGGACTTGATTTAAAAAATTGGTTCCTCACTGTTGTTGTTCCTCACTTTTTCAATTCTTTATACTCGTAAGCAGGGGCAGAATTAACCAATAAGCAAGGTAAGCTGCCGCTTAGGGCCCCCAAATAAATACCTAGAAGTACAAATGATACTTTACATTGTATATAACATAGTTTTTTATCATATTTTGTACAGTGAGAGTCTAAAAAGGTTAATTTTAACATAATTATTACATCTGCACAAATGTGTCCCTCACCTTCAATCATAGACCAGTCCAGCACTCAAATCATTAGAGATTTAAGCTGCGGTCACAATAGAGTTTGAGCTTGCGATATTCTGTTTTACGGCACTGCGAAAAGGGGTGGGATTAAACAAGAGGATTAGACATTTAAAAAAGCGTGCGATTGGTCTACATTTTAAATTTCTGTCCAGAGAGTTAATGTTTTGATTCTCGATTGGTCTCACGCAGCCACGTGATGCGATTTTGCAGGTCAGAGTTCACCAAGCTTGAACTTTCCAACGCATCGAACTGCGAAACTTGTCGCACGAGCTTGCATTTCCAGTCTAACGCATTCGCGTGCATATGAATGAAAGTCTATGGGGAAAAAAGTGTAGTGAGACCGCAGCTTTAGTTTTAAAAACAAAATAGTTCATTTATAATGTTTAGTTGTGAATTCATCTTAAGAAAACAAATAGTTTCAAACGTTTTACAAGGTGCTTTACGTGTTATTATTGTTTTGCATTAGGATAAAATGTAGAAAATAAGATCGAATGATATAAGAAAAAAAACAGCAAAATAATAATAAAAAAATTAAAGTACAAAAGGTGCATTTAAGAACTTTTGGGCCCCATGGCTGGAATTGTTTAGGGCCCCAAAATCACTAAATCTGCACCTGCTCGTAAACAAATTGTTATCTGAAATAGCCATAGTATTTCAACACTGAAATAGGAAAGCACAATTTGTCTGTCAATCCAATGTGTGAGGGTGTTTTGATATAACAACAGTAATCTTTTAGCATTATTCAAAAGAAAAAAAAAGCTGAATTTTATTTAAAACAAAAATAAGATCATGTCAAGCATCTGTTTTCTTTTTATGTATTCAGAGTGAAGCTCAAACTGCTGTGGGCAGTTCAATAATTCAACATGCTAAAGCTGTTTATAAAGCACCTAAAACAAAAACTATAAGCATCAATGGGCCCTACCATACACCCGGCGCAATAAGGTGCAAGACCTGTTTGCCATTCGAATCCGTTCGAATTTCCCGTCCACTTATTGAGTCCAAATATCCAATATCTGAATGGTGAGAGGTTATTATGTTTTTCCTTTTAACTGAGAAGTGTATGCTAGGTTTTTTAATTCCAAAAAAAAAAATAAAATGTAGAATTGATTTAAACTTTTATTTTAATTCCTAGTTCTGGAATTGATGGACTTGATTCTGTAAATTGATTCCTCACTGTTGTCAATCAATGTGTCATCATTAGAAATTAAGTTAAACTTAAACACCATTAAAGGGATAGTTCATGCAAAAATGAAAATGTATTCTCCCTTACGTGGTAAGTTTGCAACCTTTGTTAGTTTCTTTCTTCTGTTAAAGACAAAAGAAGATATTTTGAAAAATGCTGGTCGGCGGTACCCAATGACTTCAATTGTCGAAAAAAAAATACAAAAATACTATGGAAGTCAATGGGTACCATCAACCAGAGTTATTCAAAATAACTTATTTTATGTTCAACAATAGAAAAAAACTCAAATTGGTTTTGATCAAGTGAAGGGTGAGAAAAGGATGACAGACATTTTGTTTTTAAACGTTTTTAAACATTTTTTGTTTTTCGCCTTTAACTTAAACAAATGGAAGGAAGAAGGACATGTTATGTTGCCTATTACTTGGATATTTCAGCATGACATTTCATAACCAGCTGTGAGAAATCCCACAATGGTGTAAGTGAACCTCAGATATGGTTATTTGAATCAATATATTAAGGTGAACCAATTGAATCTGTTCGCAAAAAAAGAACAAAATCTGTTTTTTAATCATTATACAACTAAAAAAAAGAATCAATTCCTTTTATGGAATCAATTCCGAACTTTGAAAATGACTCTCAATACTCAACAACGGAGTTGATTCTTTTTGAAATCGACTCTCAGCCCTAGTGCACTTGTCTCTTTATATTTTCTGCAGTGAGGAATTTGAAACCTTGCACAGGGAACTGGAGGTCTTGTCAGAGCAATATTCTCAGAAATGCCTGGAAAATACTCATTTAACACGGACAATAGAAATGGAACGGGACGCACTGAGTTCAACCCAGAGAGAGAACCAGGAGCTTCGCACTCACAAACAGGTGACCTATAAAACCCATTCACAATTAATATGCAAATTCTTTACTTTGCTGATTATTTCACTTATATGGGTTGTTAACTTTCTGTTGAATTTTCACTTTCACACATGACAAACATGAATAAAATTAGTATTGACATCATTTAAAATGCAGGTTAAACATTTCTTTGATTTCACGGACCTCTTGTTATAAAAACCGTGGTGTTATTAGAGTTTTTAAACATTTTTGAGCAAAATCTCAAAACTGTCCTATGTTGTGACTGTCTCAAGCATAGTTCAATAAATTACAACTCATATATATATAAAACAGAAAATCATAAAATTGTTAATGAATACGTCAGGCCTAATTTTGAAAGTGGCTTTTTTAGTCAATTGGCGATAATTTTTTTCTTCAATATATTTCTAAATACACAAACTTGATGAACTTTTTTTGTCACCGAAAACCATGTCCTCTGGTGTGACACTATATGCTATTTTTAACTCAGCAATTCCACTTAAAACTTTAAATAGTTGAAAGACCAAATTCAAGATCATGTGATTGAAGCCCCCTGTGAAGCCCATAACGTATTGCTACGTTTTTGGAATTTCTATAAATTAAGTTTTAAGTTTTGTTCGCTTTGGTGTGACATGTTTATTGAAAATGTCCAACAAGTCATGGACAAAAAAAAATATTATACCTAATTTTATATATACATAATTTAATATAAGTGTCAAACAACACTGTAAGAAATTATATGACAAAGATCCATGACAACAAAATGTTTTTATATTACTATAAAGGTGCAGTATGCAATATGTTTGACACCCAGTGGTTGAACTAGATATTGCATTCCTGGATCGAAACAAACGCAAGTGCACGTTGCCAGATTGAGGACCAGGCTGATTTAAATCGTGTTGTAAATCAAAGCAACGGCACGCGATAGAAGAAGTATTTTCCATATTAAAAGGAGTTTTTGTTTTACCAACGTAAATTGATTAGAAACGGCTTCTATTTCTTGATGCTGAACAAAAGAAAACAGATAATGATCACCTCAGGTACAGCTCATGTGCTTTATTCAGTGTTAAATGATAATAATGTGAGTTTGAATGCCATTTTACATGACATTTATTGACACTACTGAAAGCAGCAGCAGATAGTTCACCTCAGATCTCCAAAATAAAATAAACCGTCTGAAATTGAACTTTAGAACTGTGACTCAAAACCAACACATTCAGCCATTTAGCATAAACATTTAATAATGTTAAAGAAGTTTAATATCTATTAAATATATTATAAACCTTACCATTTCGTAAGTGAGTGCTTATTCTGTGCTTCTGAATGGCTGTATTTAAATTTCTGTTGTGTTTCGTCTGGTGCAAACAGCCAAATTGCTTATCACTGCAAATCTTGTCACGTAACGTGTTGTTAGGACATGGGGTTACAATGTAACCTGCTCACCTAATGCTTACGTTCGTAATATTTATATTATTTGCTAATCAATAACCTCATGTGGAACTCTGAATCTCATTTCAGAGTCTGCTACTGTCCACCAGAGGTCACATTTCGGTCACGGGCGCATGCTTTGAGAGCCTTTCTGAATGAATGTATGAAATGCGTGGTTTTCCAACAAGGCAACTGGTATTGGGCAGGTTAAATAAACTAAAACAAAGACAGCATTCCAGGACGTAATGCACATTTTCAAAGCAGAATATCTGACTTCAGCATTGTTTTTCAGATGAACAAGAATGTTCACCTGTCATGTTTCTTAATTATCTGCAAACGTATTATGGTATTTTTATGCTTTAGAAGAGTCAAAAACTTACATACAGCACCTTTAACTTATTTTAATAAGTTATAACTTACTATTTTTAGTCAGTTTGATTAATGCAAATTAAGATGAGTAGAAAATCTCATTTGATTCAACTTAATTTAAAGCAGCATTTTTAAGACATTTTTTTTTACAGTGAATGAAGAAAACATTTTTATATTATTAGTTGCTGTTCTTCATTTTTGCTGTCACATCATGGGATACTTTTGCAGTACAGTTTAGTAGTAAAAATGAAAACAAACAGTGAAAGAATTGATCAAGTAAGAGACCTTTTCTCAAACATCAGATTTTAAACTACATAAACATAACACTTTTTTCTTCAAAAACAGTGTTTTACAAAAAAAAACAGACATATTTTACTGCCTACGCTGTAAAAAATATCCGTAAATTAGTAGTTTTCCATATTTTGTGGTTCATGTTTTTATTTTTCCTTATTTATTTATGCTTTTGATTCATTCATTTATGAGACCTTGATCTTTTTTCGAATAACTTTTCTTGCTAAAAGACTTGTATTAACATTTTTAGTAGTTTAACGTGTTATATTGTCTGGGTTGGTGTTGTATATTATGCCAAGGACAAAGATTTGCATTTGATATTGGTGGGAATCTAATTTGACACAACCCACCCCCCCACCCCCCATTTGTAAAATTTTTATGTAACTTCACATTTAAATGTAAAGTTACAGGAACGTCTGACAAAAAGGTTAATAAATACTTTCGTTTATTGAGGGCTTATTTGTGCATAATCACTTACCAACGCATCTGAACATATTTTTGCAAGTATAATATTGCCATTTATGCACCTTAAGCTTAAAAATGACTTTACATGTCCATGTTCTTTTCCTTCTCTGAGCGTGCAAACAGAACAGCACATGTTATATTTCGCACTTTAAAAATAAATAAATTAATAAATCAAATACAATTAGTAAAAACAACAACATTGAATCAATGTCTTATGGTGCAAAAGTAAATTTACATGATTTTACTTTGACAAGGAATGAATGCAGACTTCTGGAAAGAGGAGGCATATGACACAATAACCATTTTATCTCGATTGTTGTTTTTTCATAATCGTCGAGGAGGCCAAAATTGAAACAAGTTTTTTATTATTGCACATCCATGGTTACTATTATGGTGGACTTGTAGCGAACTTGACTTCAAGTGACTGACACTTTTCTTTGAAATGTTGCTGCTTATGTCCATGTCTCACCTTTGTCTTGCACAGTAAGCCTGACTGGAAAATTTTGACAAGGCATTATTTTATTTTGGAGGCGATTAAATTGTTGGTGGGGACATTTTAATAATCTCTGGTGGGGACACATCCCCTTCATCCATGCTAATTCTACACCCTTGTATTACGCTACAAAACATTGTAAAAAGCTGCCAGTACATTTTCTGTCATTTTACAGACTTATTTCTCTATACAAACATTATATTATTTCAAACTACTAAAATGACAATAAAAGTCACTTTGTTAAACTGTAGAGTTGAATTTTTAGCATCAAGTCGACATAGCAGAGATCGAGGTCCCATAACCCAATTCACACCCATAAATAAAATTAAAAACCCCACACAAATACAGAAACTGTTAATTAACAGATTTTTTACAGTGTATTTGTCAACTGCACATGTATGTTTTTTTAAGGAATTAAACGAGTGTTTGGCAGCCGAATTATCCCGGATACATTCACGCATGAATGGGGAGCTGAAACAGTCCCAGGCTCCTCAGGAGAAAGAAGCGTATCAGCTGGAGGTACAACTCGACACCCTGCTCACACGGCGAAGTGGCCAAATTTCACACACAAGCTACTAAAATTAGCTGGGGATGCTTGACTGAAAACAGATTAAACTGATCTGCACTCTGACTTGAGTACATTTAATCGGCTTTCTCAGAAGAAGCCTTCATGGGGTTTTATCACCACACAGATGAGATTATGTCAAAGAATGTTTCATCAAAGTCTGTATGCATAAAAGCGCACATCGTTCTTTCTACGCTGCAGGTAAATCTCAGACTGAAGGAATCGGAGATTAAGTGTCTGAAGCAGGAGATCAACTCTCTGAAACTGGAACTTCAGGCAGGAAATACGGTAACAGTTTAGACAAACCAGTTTGTAGATTGAAGCATTAATTCTAGATGTTGACATAATTTGTAGACAGTCCCACACATAGAAAAAATAAGTTGTTCGTTAATAAAATATAAATGAAAGTGTATTTGTGAGTCACAGCATACCTTAATACAGGGTTTCTCAACCATATTCCTGGAGGACCACCAACACTGCACGTTTTGGATGTCTACTTTGTCTGTCACACTCGTTACAGGTCTTTCAGTCTCTGCTGATGAGCTGATGATCTGAATCAGGTGTTTGGTTTAGGAGACAGAAAATGGGCAGAGCTGGTGGTCCTCCAGGAATGTGGGTGAAAAACACTGCCTTAAAAGGTCACATTTTACAAGAAGGTTTCATTAGTTAATGCATTTACTACATTAACTAATAATGAACAATACTTGTAGAGCATTTATTAATTATAATTCAACATTTACTGATCTCATATTAAAATCCAATTTCATGCTTGTTAATTTTAGTTAATGCACCGTGAGTTAACATGAGTTAATGATGAATAACTGTATTTTTGTTAACTAACATGAACAAATATTGTAATAAATGTATTGTTCATTGTTTGTTCGTGTTAGTAAATGCATTAACTAACATTAATTAATACGGCCTTGTTGTAAAGTGTTACCAATTAGTAAACTTTCTATCCAAAAAATATGATCCATTTTTTTTCAGTAAATATAGACAATTGCATTTAATTTTAATTGCAATTAATTTTGGTGGGTTTAAACAGAACACTTTTATTAAACAGTTATAATCATTAAAATAAGAGTTTGGTCACCTAGAATCTCCTTCATAGGAATAGAAAGAGAATACATTTAAATTCAAATGAGGCATTACAAAAACTACTAATACAAACTACGACATTTCAACTAATATTTTGTTAAATATTTTATTTTTAAAATATTTCATATTTTTTCCTAACATTTAAACTGGGGTGTACTAATTTTTGCACCGTGTTCTTATAAGTTTTTTGTTTTCTTAGATTAGTTCCAGTTGGTTGATTGATTGATTTTATTTGACAATTTTAACAAAAATATACAATAAACAAATCCAATTAGAGTAATCCATACATTTTGAAAACTGTCGAGGATAAAGTACACAAAGTCCCAGGCTTATTTTCTTTGTGGTCCTCGATATTCTTAAAAAATGAACGAGCAAATCATAAATTGAGTGCAAACATCATCAGCTCAGCAACTCAGCACAACAAGATCTTCAACCAGTTTTGGCTTTGGTACTAATACACAAATATTTTAGGATCCTATAGAAAGTATTATTTTAAAAGCTCACTTTTATTCGTATACAGTGTGTATGTAAATGTCGTTTAACGTAATGTGCTTGTAAAAGTGAATTTCTATTAAGTGAATTCCTATGCTTGCATAGCAAGTAGACTGTCACTGCAAATTTACAGTGTTTTCACTAGTTTTGACTGCTTTGTTTTTCTGTTTCAAATTTTGATAACACTTCATTGTAAGATAGCATTAATTTTTAAACTTTTTTTATTTCTTTTTAAACTATCAACTAAGACTTTAAGCTCAAACTTAATTTCTGGCATATTAAAAGTTAGTAGTTGGGTTTTAGTATTGGTTAGGATTATGGATATAGAATAAGATCATGCAGAATATGTATTTTATAAGTACCCAGCAGGCACACAACGTCATAGAATATGTTAATATTAGGTTAGGTTTAGGTTGTGATTTCAGATGACCAAAATTCGATGTCTAGCCAGCGTCAAAGGACAACGTTATTTTGATGTCCAATAACAACGGCAAACAACGTTGGTATTTTGTTGATTTTAGGTTGTGTTGGAAAGTGACCAAAATTCAACATTAAGCCAACATCTTAAACATCTCATATTGACGTCAAATACTGACATTTATTCATCAGGTATGGCAACCAAAATCTAACGTCTGATAGACGTCATAATGGAAACGTCCACACAACGTCAAGCTATAACATTATTAGATGTTGATATTTGGTTGTTTTTAGGTTGCGTTGGAAAGTGACCAAAATGACGTCGGTCTGACATTATGTTCTGACGTCCACCCAATTTTCATTTCCACCCAAAATGCATTGTCCCCACAACGTTGGGGTACAACATCAATCTGACATCATGTTGATGTCCAGTGCCTGCTAGGTACTAATATACAGCTAATATCTTATGCAGGTAATAAACCAACAGTTAATAGTGAGTGGTACTTAAAACTAAACCTGTATTTATCTGTTTAGCATTTTAAAGAGCTAGATTTTGAGTTGGGTATGACAGAAGTCAAAACTCCAAGTGACTTCAATCAAGCAAGGATGGTGCAAGGCCGACAGGAAGCTTTGAAATATGGTAAGCTGATCTACCAGAACAGACTTGAACATGTTACTGTGAAAGCAATGTGATAAGTGCACAGATCATTCACTATTTGTAAATGCATGTGTTGTAGATCTGATGAAATGCAGCAGCAACTCGGACTTCCTGAAGGAGCGATCTGCACTTACACAGTCTGTCAGAACCAAGGTGGAATCATCTGTGCTGTTATTATAGTGCAAAATGCTGAAGTTTCTGGAAATTTAAACAATCTCACTTTCTCTGTTTTTTCTTTTCTTTTCAGAGTCTTAAAGATGGACTCAGTGTTCTGGAAACAATGAAGCTCTTTGAAGTACCTGGCACGCAAAAGATTTGAGTGTAATAGAGAGAAATGTAATGTCTTAAGCGGGTTAAATTAGTAAATAATTTGCATATCTTTATTACTCAGTGCTACCATTAGACATAATGTGAATTATGCATTTTAAATGTTGATTCATTTACTGCTTAAGATGATTTTTTGATATGAGGATGTCTCTTTAAATATTAATATGGTTGTTTGTATTTACATGTTTATGCTTGATTGAAAGTCAGTTTGATTAAACTCAAGATTTGTCTTTAACTTCTTGTTTTTGTTACATTTCAGCCAACAAATGCAGGCTGTTGCATTGTATTATTATAATTAAATTAAATTATTTTGAATCTTTAAGTCACCTGATAATCTGTGTTTTAGTACCTGAATTGTGAACTTATATATATATATATACAGTAGTTCATCGGAAATTAAAAGTTTTATCATTATTTACTTACCCTTCACTTGTCACAGACCTGTTTGAGTTTCTTTTTTCTGTTAAACACAAGTGAAGATGTTTTATAACATGGTGGAAACCAGTAACCATCGACTTTGTAATTATTTTTCCTTTTTTGGAAGCCAATAGTTACAGTTTTCCAGCATTCTTCAAATTATCTCCTTTTGTGTTCAACAGAGTGCATGTTTGGAACCACTTGAGGGTGATTAAATAGTAAGTCCATTTCAATTTTGACTAAACTATACCTTTAAGAATATTTTCTATTCCCAAAAGAATCTTCTTAAGAATGTTTGTTATCTCTTTTCCCTAAGATTGTTCTGAAAACAAAACTTAATTACCTTCATTTTTGGGTGAACTGTGCCTTTAAAAACAAGACAAAAAAAGTGAGATCTTCTTAAGAATTGCACTTACAAAACTTCTTTTAAGAAATGTAAGAGATTTCTTAATGCAATAGTTCAACCATAACTTAAAATGTACTCATAGTTTACTCACCCTCAACTGATTCAAAACCTTTCAGTTTATTCTGTTGAACAGATAATCAGAAATGAATATTAGAACGCTGAAAACATGTAACCACTGACTTCCATAGTAGGAAAAACAAATACTATGGAAGTCGATGGTTACATGTTTCCAACATTCTTCAAAATATCTTATTTTGTGTTTAACAGAACAAAGTCAAACAGGTTTGAAAGAAGTGGAGAATGCAAAAATGATAACAGAATTTTTAGTTTTGAGTGAACTGTCACTTTAACTTATTTCTCATGAAGATTTTCATGACTTAGCCTACCTGAAGGACATAACCAGACCCTTGCTGGATCCTCTTCTGTTTACCTACGGAGCAGACAGATCTCTGGACGATAAACATGAGACTGCATTACATCCTGCTCCAAGACCTCAGCAGACCTGGGAATTACACAAAGATCTCATTTGTGGACTTAAGTTTGGCCTCCAGTGCCTACATCACTGAACCAGCTCTCTGTGCCTGTCCATCTGTCAGTGCACACCTGAAAAAATACTATAGTACAGCGTGTTATACTATATATATATATATATATATATATATATATATATATATATATATATATATATATATATATATATATATATATATATATATATATATATATATATATATATATATATATATATATACATACTAGGGCTGGGCGGTTTTTCCGATTTTTTGGATTAATTCGAATTTACGTTTTAAGACGATTTTATTTTTTACAAAATCGAGGAATCGCGTTTTTTTAATAAAAATATTAAAGCCGCTTTTCCACTATTGTGCCAAACCGTTCTAAACTGTTAGACAACCGTGCTGAATTGTGCTGATTCTGTGTGTTGACGTCGCGGCTCTGTTGATGTGCTGCCACAGCTGGTAGCGGAAGCGCGCCAGGGCGGACCGGCCTTTGGGAACACCGGGACATTTTCCCGCTAGAGCAACAAGCGCCCCGCAGTCAGCCAGCCAGCTTCGTGAATGTTTCCATGCGCGTCGTGCTGTTGTTCGCGTCCCGCAGCCGTCTGTGTCTCCCGCGCGAGCTGCGAGACGGGGACCCGCGCACCACCTGAAGAACGGTTACGGCGTGTTGTAAATGTCGGTCACCGCAGAAAGTCAAATCTTTCTTTAATTTGGACTTTTGCTTGAATTACGGAGTGGCACAGTAGCTGTCAAGGTACTGTATGAATTAAATCATAACCCATATGTGCACCAATAAACAAGTAAAATGAATGAATGAATAAAATAAATATGGATTCTTAAATGTCGGCAGTTTTTACTCCAAAAAATATCAATACGTATCGACAAATGTTTTATAAAAATAGAGCAATTTCCAACATTTCAGCTATAGGCCATTATACGATTCAGTTAAATATAAGATAGACATTTAAATAAAGATAGATATGTAACAGTTTTCTGTGGGTTTTTTTTTCACGGTGATCTTTAATATACACTGGGTGGTGGAGCTACGCACAAATATTTTCTAAAACGTCAAGCAGATATTTGTCTATAGCTCGTAGTTATTTATGAAGACAAAAAATAATTAAAATAACAAAAATAAAACTATAAAATTACAAAGATAAAAGAGCAGCATTTTGCTAAATATAGTCCTTTATATCCTGATATGCTGTGTGTTGTTTCATTCGTTTTTTTTATATTTAACTTGATGCATTCGTTATTTAATATTTAAATACAAAATCGTTTAAATGGTTATATTTTACCATCAAAATGTAGTATATTTTATATCATTACCAATTTTTGATATAAAACCGCTGTTATTTTATTGATTGTTATGAAATAATTAAAGTGCTATATTTTTTATTAATTAAAGTGCCAGCTCACTTTGACAAGGCCTGTCTAAATATATATTTCTGCCATGCCACTAATACAGATAAACTATTGTTGCATTATCATTGTTTATTTTTCTGTTATGTACAGAGATTTGAATATTTATTTCCCCTCCAATCCTTTTCAATCTTCAAGTTACATTTTGGTCATTTTCTCTCCAAATAAAATTTGCCCAAAGCTGCACAACATATGACCTGCTGTGACTTCTATTGTAGCTATGTTTAGCATCCCTATATGAGAGAGTGCCATAACCGCGTTTAGTCACACTATTGCTTTTCTTTTACAAGTGAGCATGAAAAAAACTAGTTTCAGCATTTATTTAAATTTAAATGAACAAGGTAAGCTGGTAAGGTAGTTACACAGTAAAAAAATAAATAAATAAAAAATCGAAATCGAAATCGTGAATCGGTCAAACTTTATGAAAAAATCGAGATTTTTTTTTTTTGCCATATCGCCCAGCCCTAATACATACAGTATATATATGTATGTAAGTATATACAGTACATACACATATATATATATATATATATATATATATATATATATATATATATATATATATATATATATATATATATATATACATATACATATACATATACATATATACAGTATACACACACACACAGTTGAAGTCAGAATTATTAGCCCCCCTAAATTATCAACCTCCCTGTTTATTTTTTCCCCCAATTTCTGTTTAACGGAATGAAGTTTTTTTTTCCAACACATTTCTAATCATAATAGTTTTAATAACTAATTTCTGATAACTGATTTATTTTATCTTTGTCATGATGACAGTAAATAATATTTGACTAGATATTCTTCAAGACACTTCTATAGAGCTTAAAGTGACATTTAAAGAAGAAAAAATATTATCAGACACACTGTGAACAGTTCCTTGCTCTGTTAAAGATCATTTGGGAAATATTTAAATAAAGAAAAAGAAAAAATTCAAAAGGGGACTAATAATTTTAACTTCAACTGTATATTCAATCTGTTGATGTGTTGTTCTTCTTTATTGAGACCTGGACCACAAACCCAGTTAGATTTATTAAGAATAGCCAACAATGCAATGATTTGTATGTTTTATGCCAATTATCATTAGAAAATGTATTAAATGTCATGTTCCTTGAAGACATCATATAAATGTATAGTAATATTAGTATAGTAATTATATCAAACTTAATTTTAGATTAGTAATATGCTTTGCTAAGATCTTTATTCGTACATCTTTAAATGTGATTTTCTCAATATTTAGATTTTTTTAACCCTCAGATTTTTAAATACTTGTATTTCAGCCAACTATTGCCCTATCAAGCCATACATCAATTGAAAACTTATTCACCTTTTAGATGCTGTAATCTAATTAGATAATAATAATAATAAAAGCCATTACAGGGTATGTCTGGTTTTCTGATCCAGGGTTGCATGTATTTTGTTACAGCTTCTCATAACTGCAACAAAACAAAATTCACAGGTGATCAATACAAAACGGCTCTTGAATACATTTTTATTTCAGAATACAGGGAAAGCAGAACTTATTAAAATAAATGCACCAAACAATTCTACAATGGCCACAAGTAAGAGGGCACTGGCGGGGCACAGTGGCCATTTCTGCGAATAGCAAAATAAAAAAAATTAATAAAATAATGAAATTCTGCCCTCACTCTCAAAATCTGTCACTGGGGTGGTACCTTTTCAAAAGGTACAGTTTTGTATCGTACAGGTAGACATTAGTACCTTTAGGGTACACTTTTGTATCTGTAAGGTTTACCTTTGTGCTTTTAAGGTACTGTAAGGTATACTTTTGTACTTTTTACACTCTCAGAAATAAAGATATGTGAGCTGTCACTGGGGCGGTACCTTTTCAAAAGGTACAAATTTGTACCTTAATGGTCCATATTAATACCTCAATTATACATATTAGTACCTAAAAACTACAAAAGTGTTCCTCTTAAAATGTTTAGGTACTAATATACTTTTGAGGTACCAATATGGACCCTTTAAGTACAAATGTGTACCTTTTGAAAAGGTACCACCCCAGTAACAGCTTGTGTACCTTTATGAGAGTGTAGGTATTATTATTTAAGGACCTGTTAGGAACAAAATTGTACCTTTTAAAAAGTTACTGCCCCAATGACAGATTGTACCTTTATTTTTGAGCGTAGGCCTATACAGAAATAATAGCAGGCACTAAACTCAACGCCCATCCAACTCAGCATTCCTTATTGCCAATCACAGGTAGGCAGAAGCCAAGAATAAGGAAAAAGAAAAGAAGAGATAGTGTATGTCTGCACTAAGTCTATTTTATTCTGAACTGAAACTATATGTCACTGAGAAAAATAAACACACTTGCTTTTGGTTAATCCCCAAGAACGGTGACGTCAGCAAAATAATTTCTGTGTACTACAGAAAAAAGTCAACTACCTTTTTGGAGGGCGAGTTGAGAAATTGAGATGCCACCACAACTGTGTATTTTCTTTTTCAACCACTAGATGTCGTACTTTGTTTGGAAACCTGTCGACGCGTTAAGCACAAAGTTGTCAGTAAAAACAAACATCTTGCTAAGATTTCTGCTTAATTGTTAATAGTGAGATCTCCCTATCTGTATTTTGGTATATTTTCTCGAAGATTTAATAAGTCGTATGTGAACTAGGTATTTGATACATTTCGTAAGGGTCTATTGAGTGTTTTAGAGCGTCGAAAAAGCATTTAGCCAAAAAACCAATTAACCGATAGCATCTGAAGACGAGGACGGGCGGCTATAATTCCCTCATGCAACAACGTCTCGATATCGTTTCACATCATTTATGCGCCGTAAAATGTTTTTCTTGGCTGTAAGTGTCTGTAATGCTGTGTTTTCATGTAAGCTAACGCTATAGACGCACTGAGAGAGACTAGCGCGGCAGGTGTGCGCGCTTTCTAATTAAATTTCTGACGGCTCTTTTGTCAGTAATTACTTATGAATAATGCATGTTGCTTTGAAACGACGGTCTCTTCATTGTGTTAAATTTTCACCACACTGATTAATTTTTAAAAATGGCATTCTCTGTCTCTTGTCTGTGTGTACAAAGGTCCATCCTGTTCAGCAATTCGTGATATCTGACTAAAACAATCCCTTGACTGCCTCTTCAGTCTCTCCACCTGAAAAGATGTTTTCATCGTTTTGTACAACAGGTAAATTGATATTTTAATTTGAAGGTGATAGGGTTTAAAACTTACCTTTGGAGTTCTGGTCATTGATAAAAAATACTGTAGTAATTTATACTAAATATAGTGTTTTTAAAACATACTATAGTGAAGCACTTGAATTAATCTGTTGTGATAATTATATAGTTACTGATATAATACAGCAACTAATATAAACAATTTACTGAATACCATACTAAGTTTTCTACAAAGATGTATTATACTACATTAGGGCTGGGCCGATAAACGATATTATATCGAATCGCAATAAAATTTATGTCAATAACAATGATACGCTCTGGACTTACTCTATATTGATCTAAAAGCCAACCACACAGCAGAAATATGCAACAATGAGAATCTTGAAGTGTGTTGATATTAGAGATGCATCGAATTTTCGGCCACCAAATATTATCACCCACCGAAAATAGGTAAACCTATGTTATTTAATGGACCCTCTGATTTTTGTGGCTTCAGTCATTGTTGGGGTACTCTTTTAAATATGGAAGCATTAACAACTGATATTGAAATATATATCGTTATCGTTCAACATGGAAAATAGTTATCAAGATTGCATTTTTGCCGTATCACCCAGCCCTATACTACACTACACCACACTTTGCTAAAAACTACAAATAATTATAAAACTATACAAAGTAGTTGTAAATAGTATATACAGTATAACACTTTACTAGTGTGATTCAAAAACATTTTAGGATTTTCTTTAAATTGCTATAGTATTTTTTCTTGTGGATTTTTTGTTCACACAGTACTGTCACCTCATTTCAGTCTGGCCAGATTTCAGAGCAAAATCTGACTAAATACCTTTCACCTCTGACTAAAAAGGTGGAAGGTTTTTTCTGGCTCCTAAGGAAATACTAAACCAGATGTGTGTAAATATCATCATTGGTGACTTAATAAAGCACCAATTGGGTGGTAACTTTTTTTTTTATTGACATGAACAGTTTTTTAATTAATTCTAACGATAACTGTAAATATACTTACTGTTTCGTGACTGAAATGAATGAATAAGTAAAGTTCCTAATTACCTGTAAGATGACAAAGCATGGAAAAATGATGTACATTTATGGTAAAAAAAAAAAAAAAAATTCTAATGGTTTTTTGAACATTTGGATTAACTATCGCCTCACAGCAAGAAGGTCGCTGGTTTGAGCCTCAGCTGGGTCAGTTGCCATTTCTGTGTGGAGTTTGCATGTTCTCCCCATGTTTGCATGGGTTTCCTCTGGCTGCTCCGGTTTCCCCCACAGTCCAAAGACATACGCTATAGGTGAATTGGGTAAAATGAGTGTGTATGGATGTTTCCCAGTGATGGGTTGCATCTGCTGCGTAAAACATATGCTGGATAAGTTAGCGGTTCATTCTGCTGTGGCGACCCCGAATTAATAAAGGGACTAAGCCTAAAAGAAAATGAATGAATGGATTCACTAATTAAATTAATAAAAAAAATAGACTAGTGAAGTGTAGCTTATATAAAGGCACATTGAGCACTGTTCTGGACAGAGCCACTAAATAATGTGTTTAAAGAAAATGATAAATTACAGAAAGATTCAGTTTTTTGTAGCTTATGGAATATAAAATATAATAATTATATAAAAAATCTCTGTTATTATAGGAAAAATAAGTGTGATTTGGTTTGGCTCACCATCCCATCTGAGAAGAGAGTGAGGATAATGGGGAAGGTTGGGGCAAATGCCTTTACCAGAGATCCTCATTGTTTATTAAACGTAATCTTTTTTATTAAAAGCTAAATGAAACTAAATGTTTTAATTAAATATTGTAAATAAATCTGATTTTTTTTAAAAATATAAATACTGTCACTCGTCTCATAGGCACACTGGACCAGCTCTATACCCTCACCAGAGGGTTCATGGGAGTATGCCCAACCAGTCCACATCTGTTTTGTGGACTTGGAAAAGGCATTCGACCGTGTCCCTCATGACATTCTGTGGAGGGTGCTCTGGAAGTATGGGGTCAGAGGCGCTTTATTAAGGGCGGTCTCGTCCCTGTATGAAAAGAGTAGGAGTTTGCATTGCCGGTAATAAGTCAAACTTGTTTCCAGTGCATATTGGACTCCGGCATGGCTGCCCTTTGTCACCAATTCTGTTCATAATTTTCATGGACAGAATTTTAAAGCACAGCCTTGGGCTGGAGGGGGTCTGGTTTGGGGACCACAGGATTTAATCTCTGTTATACGCAGACGATGTTGTTCTGTTGGCTTCATCAAACATGGACCTTCAGCATTCACTGGGGCGGTTTGCTTCCGAGTGTGACGTGACTGGGATGAGAATCAGCACCTCCAAGTCTGAGGCCATGGTGCTCCACCGGAAAAAGGTGGTTTGCCATCTCCAGGTTGGAGGAAAGTCCTTACTCTAGGTGGAGGAGTTCAAGTATCTTGGGGTTTTGTTTTACGAGTGAGGGGGGGATGGAACGTGAGATTGACAGGCAGATTGGTGCAGCGGCAGCAGTAATGTGGTCGATGTATCGGACCATTGTGATAAAGAAGGAGCTGAGCCGAAAGGCAAAGCTCTCGATTTACCGGTCAATCTATGTTCCTAGTCTCACCTATATGGTCATGACCTTTGGGTCATGACCGAAAGGACAAGATCTTGGATTCAAGCGGCCGAAATGCGTTTCCTCCGCAGGGTGGCAGGGCACACTCCTATAGATAGGGTAAGGAGTTCTGTCACCCGGGTGGAGCTCGGAGTAGAGCCGCGGCTCCTTTCACATCGAGAGAAGATAGCTGAGGTGGCTCGGGCATCTGTTTCGGATGCCTCCTGGATGTCTACCTAGGGAGGTATTCCAGGCATGTCCCACCGGGAGGAGGCCTAGGGGAAGACCCAGGACACGCTGGAGGGACTATGTCTCTCGGCTGTCCTGGGAACGCCTCAGGACCCCCCCGGAGGAGCTGGAAAGTCTCTGGGAAGAGGGAAGTCTGGAGTTCTCTCCTAAGACTGCTGCCCCCCCTGACCCGGCCCCGGATAAGCAGACGAAAATGACATGACATGACTACTTATAGAGGACAGTACAGAAAACTTCAGCAGGCAAAAACAGGTGAAGCTCGACTATAACGCTGTTATAAATAGGATTGTAAAAAGTTAATTACAAAGTTAAAAGATATACAGTATATATACTCCATTATTTAATATAAAGCAATGTTTTCTATTTATTTTTAAATATTAAATAAATTGGGAAATTACCCATGGGAACCCTAAAGTAATAGAGTTTGGTATATTTACCTTCGGCCCACCACACTCAAACAAGTTTAGTTTTTGGCCCTTCATAAGAAATAGTTTGGGCACCCCTGCTCTAAATCCTTAAATTGTTGCTATTTTCTGGATTACGTAAGCAGTGCTCAAGTAGAGGTGCAAATGCTGAGTCGGCAGTTCCATGTACTTCACCCAGTTTTATGTTATATTTGGCGTTAATTACCAGTCTTCCCAGAAGCCAAATGTGCATGATCTTTTTGACCTTTATATGTGACATACATTCTCAAAGCTTTTAGACTTGAACCTATAACAGGGCAAACATGCTTCTGCTTTCTGTAGTTTAAATTTACTAAAAGAGAGATACAATTAGAAACATTTCATTGGATTAAACAAAAAAAGTACACATTGAGTCCCACTTGCCATCTAGGAACTGTGTGTATAGCTTATTTAATTCTCATTTTAATCATTTTTAAGTTGCTATGCTTTGAATTGGAATAATTACAGATTATACTCAAATATTCAAAAAGTCAAGTATTTAAAAAGGAAAATTTCATGTCATTGACTTCCATATTTTTTGCTCCTTCTATGGATGTCAATGGTTGCTGGTTTCTAACATTCTCCAGAATATCGTGTTTTGTGTTCGACAGAAGAATGAAATTCATGAACTATTTGACTGAGCATGAATGCTGAGGATCTTTTCATTTTTGGGTGAATAGAATAAAGGAAAATACACCAATAACAGAAATTAACCTCAGTTGATTCATTCATTCCTTCATTTTCCTTCAACTTAGTCTCTATTTCAGAGGCCGCCACAGTGGAATGAACCGCCAACTATTCTGACATATGTTTTATGCAGCAGATGCTTTTCCAACAACAACCTAGTATTGGGAAACACCTATACACACTCATTCACACTCATACACTACGGCCAGTTTAGTAAATTCAATTCACCTAAAGCGCATGTCTTTGGACTGTGGGGGAAACCGGAACACCCAGAGAAAACCCACGCCAACACGGGGAGAACATGCAGACACCACACAGAAATGCCAGCTGGGCCAGCCGGGATTCGAACCAGCGACCTTCTTACCGTGAGGCGACAGTGCTAACCACTGAGCCACCATGTCATCCCAATAAATATACATTTGAAGTAAGAGTTATTCGCCCCCCTGAATTATAAGCCCCCTGTTTATTTTTGCCCCCATTTTTTGTTTAACAGAGAGAAGATTTTTTAACACATTTCTAAACATAATAACTCATAATTAATAACTCATAATAACTCATAATTAATAACTCATAATAACTCATTTCTAATAACTGATTTATTTTATCTTCACCATGATGACAGTAAATAATATTTTACTAGATATTTTTCAAGACACTTCTATACAGCTTAAAGTGACATTTAAAGGCTTAACTAGGTAAATTAGGTTAACTAGGCAAATTAGGGTAGTTAGGCAAATCATTTTATATTGATGGTTTGTTTGGCAGACAATGAGAAGAAATATACAGTATAGCTCAAAGGGGGTAATAATTTTGATCTTAAAAAATTAATAACTGCTTTTATTCTAGCCGAAATAAAACAAATAAGACTTTCTCCAGAAGAAAAAATTATATCAGACATACTGTGAAAATTTCTTTGCTCTGTTAAACGTCATTTGAGAAATATTTAATAAAGAATAAAAATTAAAAAGGGGGGGCTAATAATTCTGACTTCAACTGTATATTGTAGCTCAAATCTACAGACAAATTGACAACTGACAGATTGACAATTGACAGACAAAGTGCTTTACTTTAAATAACACTAAAAAAGTGCATTTGAATATTTTCATTATGTTGGACTGAAAAGACAGCAAAAATCCAGAAATCTCAAAAAGTTTTTTTTAACCTGCACTGTAAAAAACACTGTGTTCCACACATTTGATTTGTGTTGGTTAACTTATTGGTTTTTACCAATTTAAGGCAGATTTAACATAAATAAATAAGTTGTTCCCCCCTAAAAAAAACTCTTGAATTGTGTTGTTTCAGCTCAATTTAAATAAGTAGTTTGAGCAAACACCTTAATGAGACTTTTTGTGTTTATAATCTAAACATTGGATTTACATTCTTATTAACATGGATTTTTGGTACATCAAAGAAACTCTGGTGGGATTGTAAGGTGCACAGTGAAACTGCAAAGAATCCAATCTATAGATAGCAGTAATTATAGATATACTGTTACCAGGGTTACATTTGTCACCATGGTTATATCTGTTATGATTCTCTTTCGATGACAGACGGCAGGACACCTGTACCTCAATATAACAAGACTTCTCATATAATTTTGTAATATAAGAACTTCACTTCATATTGCACAGATCAGGTTTCATTGTTATTTCTTGCTTTGTGCTCAAATGCTGTTGAACATTAGAGTCCCGAGTGTGGATAATGGTATTAATCATTGAGCACTCACACTTCACTCCCTCGCAATACAATGACATTTGTTTGATGCTAGATTACACAGCTTCTGGCAGAAAATGATTCATCTGTAATATGTGTGTACTTAGTTGTATCCTCACGTCGTGCCAGTTTTGAGTCGTTTCCCTGATACCCCCCTCTCTTTTTTTTGAACGCTGTAATTGAATAACTTCACGCAGCTGTAGCTGAAATTTGATCCTTTAATAGACATAAAATGCACCTGTTTACCTGGAAATCTTTGGTGTAAATAACATGAACTCTCTCTCACATTCAGCTCCACATTCAGGTTTATTGATTATTTATCTTTTTAAAAGTTTCCATTGAAATGACTTCATTGGTTGTGTATGAAATCCTGTAGACTGATTTATGTTTGGAGGATGTTTTTGCTGGGAAAGTCAAAAGGATGGGACATTTATGTGCACTTCCTTAATTTTTTATAATGTTCAAGATAATCCTTTAAAAAGTTATCTAGTGTAATATCAATGTGTCATGCAAAGAAATGGTTTTATATATTTACTTAGAGTCGACATAGTCTGTAGCAGGGGTGCCCAAACGTTTTCGTATAAGGGCCAAAAACCAAATAACATTGAGAGCTGTGGGTCGAAGGTAAATATACCAAACTTTGTATTGTATCAACTAATGCAGTATAATATTTTAAATGATAACTTATTATAATAAAAATATAAAGCAATCACATGTATAACAGTGGAATCAATGCTGATACGCTAGTCAAGCAGAATCTGCCTTTGCCTTTATTTACTCACTGATGTCTCTGCATTGTCTTCTATCTGTCGAGTGACAGTATGTACATTTCAAGAGTTCACACTTAGCTGATGATTGATTATAAAGCGAGTTTGGCATGCTGTCCCGGGAGAGAGCCCTGAGCTTATAAGATCCTTGAGCCCGGGGCTCCCTCCCGTTTGCAGGGCGAGAGGGGAGTTTGAGCTTAGGTAGGTCTTGAGAACTACCCCCTTTGTTAAGAGCTGATTGCAGAATATAATTGCTATGTAGATATATATTTCTGGATAGGAGCTTGACTATAGGGCTAAATTTAGATTAATCAATTCACTTATGACGCATGTTTTTGGAATGTGGGAGGAAACCGGAGAACCCGGGGGAAACCCACTCGAGCTTGGGAAGAACATGCAAACTCCGCACAGAAACAACAGCCGGCCTGTTAAGGATTAGAACCAGTGATGTTCTTGCTGAGAGGCAACAGTGTTAATCACTGGGCCACCGTGCCACCAGACGTTAAACCGAGGTCCTGACTCTCTGTGGTCGTTAAAAATCCCAGGATGTCCTTCGAAAAAGAGTAGGGGTTTAACCCTGGCATCCTGGACAAATTTGCCCACTGGCCTCTGTCCATCATGGCCTCCTAACCATCCCCATATCATAATTAGCTTCATCAGTCTGTCTCCTCTCCACCAATCAGCTGGTGGATGATCATGATGATGATGATGTGCTATTTATTTGTCACATATACTTCCATGTATTCTCATACACTGACATATAGTGAAATTGGACCCCCAAGACCATACACAAACATTTCAGGGGAAGACAGATCAACGGGAGGTATTATTTAGAAAAAGGAAGTAAGATACATAAGGAAAGATAGGCACAAAAAAAAACTCCCTCTCACCCTGCTCTAAAATTAGGGCAGAGTGAGATCAAGGATAAAAACAAGCCCCGGCAGTCAAGCACATAAACACATAGACAAGACAAAACATCGCAACAGGGAATGGGAACAGGGTATGTGGATATAGTCCGGCAAGGGCGGGCAGCCATTTGGCCTGCAGCTGAAAAGCGCTGGTCACAGACCCGCCTACCCCCTCCAGTGGGTGAAAGCACACGAAGGCGTGGGATGAGGGACTCGGTAGTTATAAGTCTATCTGTAACTGTGTATGTATGTATGTGTGTGTGTGTGTGTGTGTGTGTGTGTGTGTGTGTGTAAGCCTGTATGGTGTATGGTGTGCGGTCTGGCGCAATATGGCTGCCGTCGCGTCATCCAGGTGAATACTGCACACTGGTGGTGGATGAGGAGATTCCCCCCAATGTGTAAAGCACTTTGAGTGTCTAGAAAAGCGCTATATAAATGTAACGAATAATAATAATAATAATTATTATTATTATTATTATTATTATTATTAAAGGGCCGTTCACACAAAGCAACTATAAAGATAAAGACAATAAAAAAAATCACAACAACAGTTTCACATTACTGTTCAGACCACAATGATAAAGATGCAGAGAAACAATATTGTTGGGATCACTTTTAAAATGATTTTTTTCCAGCTAATAAATGATAAAACATTGAAAATATCAATGCATCAATATTAAAAAATATTAGTATCAAAAATATAAATGATGAATCCCCTGAAATATAATGGGCTTGCGCAATATAAAGCTATAGACGACATTGAGAAGCACACTGCATAATATTAAGTCCCCTTTTTAAAGATTATTTAAAGATAATAAATATATTAAAAACAGTTGGTTATACCATAAGAGGAAATGATAAAAAGTTATGTGGAAGTTATTCAAGCCAGGCTAGCAAATTGAAGTAAAAAATAAAAGTACCTCAAGTATTGTGTATTGTTTTGGTGTCTTTGTGTTGCCTTTTTAAAATGTTTAAGGGAGATATTTTTAATTTATAATTTGTGTTTTTATTCCAGTAAATTTACTGTGATTGCTAAATGTAATGTTTGATTAGTTAGATTACACGAGCTGGATTCACTGGTTAGAAACACTCGAAGCATAGCACGCTGAGATTTGCTGTTCACAAGAGGGTAATGCAAAAAGAAAAACAAAAATTATAAATAAACAGATCATTTGCTTGTGTGACACAAATGTAGTTCATAGTCGTTCATAGTATCATTATATTTATAGTTATCCTTCATTTGAACGGCCCTTTACATTGTATTTTTAATTACCTCATCATCCAAATCTGAAGCAAACATACTCATCACTATGTTCAAATGCTTTTTAACTACTGTGTTCTCACTGCTGTCATTTTTGTTGGGCAGTTTGTTTTGTTTTTTCAGAGGAAAGTGTGCAGCATATATTTCCATAATAATTAAAACAACTGCTTCAACTGACTCGTGTGCAGCAGGATGATTATCGCACGTGATTATTGCCAACATTTAACCATTGTGGCTAAATGAAGAGTGATACTGTGAGTGCACGCCAATACTCAAAACATCAGACATGATAGCATCATTTTTTTATTAATTTAGTTTGATGTTGGTGTGACACTCTGAATGATTTGTCACATGTAAATATATGCATATTTATTCCTTAATTAAATATAATAATTATTGTATATATTGTTACATCTAATGTTGTATTTATTTGAATTACCTTGAGTGGAGAAAATGAGTGGGACAGTTTGTTGTCTGAGGTTGCTAGGGTAACGATGAGCTGCTGGACTGTCATTACGAGAGCGACTCGACTGTGAAGAGCAACAGAACTTTGACTCTCTCATATTTCTATCTTTTAGGTGGGTAAATTCTGTCATAATGTCATTGAAATGTGAAGAATACATGTTAAGTGTCTTAACTAGTTTACTGAGGGTAATGTGCAGTGAAATAGTTACTTTGTAGCGAAGATTGTATCTTTTTGCTGACAATGTATCAAAACAGCCTCCAGCGGCCGATGTGTTAATTGGTAACTGCAAAGTTTATAAAAAGAGCTCCACCTCGCTTAAGTTCAATGTAGAGGTTATATTTTTGTACTGAGGTTGTTAAAAAGAGTATTAATAACTATTTTATTTGTGTAAATGTACTTTTAACCAAAGATGACAGTTACACTCAACGACTGTAACGGATTTGTTTACATTTGTATTTCTCAGAGCTGGTTCATATATACAGAGCAGATATGATACTGTGTTAGAGATATTTAATGCTTAATGGGACACTTTGCAAAATGTTTAATACATGAAGCCTACCTTAATGTGATAAAGTATAGTTATCGTATAGAACTAAGTAATAACCTGTATGTGAATAATATGTTTATGAATGAGCTATTTATATATATGCATATAATGCATATTTATTTAGACAAGACAAGGGTTTGTTGGGTATAATACACTGTTTAATGATGTTGTATAGTCTGTTTTAAGTATTACTGCATAGAAATATTTATGAAATTATAGTATATTGTGATCAACTGTCTGTAATAAACATTACGAGAGCGACTCGACTGTGAAGAGCAACAGAACTTTGACTCTCTCATATTTCTATCTTTTAGAAATTTAAACTGCAGCACCGCCAGCTCAACGCCGGGCGTGCTACAGATTTTGGGGGCTCGTCCGGGATCTAGCGCCACCTACTGGTATCTAGATCCTATGCAAATGAACCACAGAACGGCCAAGTGACGGGTTATCGGTGTGAGGATCACGAGAAGGGCAGCTTAGCAGCGGCAGAAGAACCAAAGCACGGCAGTGAGGCAGTTTTCTGGCTGAGAAGAGGTGGCACAGCGTGATCTGAGCAAAGAGTGAACCCATCAACAGCGAGATCTTCGAGAAGATGGCTTCTGGCGAGAGAAAAACAACCGTTTGGGAAATCAAGAAAAGACTCTATCAACTCACTCATCTTGAACTGATTAGCCTGGTGGATCATCTGGAGCCAGCTGCAGGCATGGGAAAATGCAGGCTGGACATGACTGACGAAGAGGGCTGCTTTGAGTACATTGTCGAGTATATGACCAGTGAATCACTTCTTGAGTTAGAGGATGGAGGTCTCTCTCAATTATTATCGCTAAAGGATAATGTTGATGCAATAATTGAGAAACGTAATGTAACAAATGTGTTGTATGACACTGGGTTAATAACAGCACAACAACATTTGACGCCACTTACACCTACTTCTGACACAAAAACACAACAGTTGGAATACCATCAAATGGTAGATCGTTACGAAGAATTAGGTCAAAAATTAGCACAATATAAGAGTAATGCCAATCCAGTGAGATCAGATTATTCAAAAACTGATAATAGTTTACCTGTGAATGTAGCTGAGCAGCCCAGAAGTATGAAAGGGGAAAGTATGATCTCCCTCCGTGATCTCCAGCTTCTTCCATTCCAACATAGAGAGTTCAAGATTCACGGGGGGCAGATTGGTGACAGTACAGCTGATATAAGCTACACAAGCCTAACTAAACAAATAGACGAAGGGCTAGCAGTAAACCACAGCGAAAATGACATCATCAGAGGTGTCCTGAGAATCATTAAGCCAGGAAACTTCAAGGACATGTTAGTGAACAAGGATGGACTAACAATCTCAGAGTTAAAGAGTTTTCTGCAGTCACATCTGAATGAGAGAAGTAGCTCAGAGCTCTTACAGGAGTTAATGTGTGGCAAACAGAATGACAATGAAACACCCCAACAATTTCTATATAGGTTGATTGGACTGAAACAAAAACTAATTTTCCTATCCAAGCAAGCTGGAACAGACCTGATATATGATGAACAAACAATTCAAAATGTATTTCTGCGAACGATTTATCAGGGCATGGGTGCAAAGTACAACCAGTGTCGCACCGAACTGAAACCCCTGCTTGCAGATCGGCTGGTGACAGATGAAGCACTCCTCCGCCAAGTGACCCAAATAGCCAGTGATGAGAGTGAACGACAACGTCGGTTGGGACAAGCCTCACGTTTAAAAGCTCAAAATGCCCTCAGTGCCCAGTGTGAGTCCAGCCAAGGTAGAGAAGTAGAATACAACAAACAAAGTGATCAAACTGACACAATTCGTCAGCTAAATGCAAAAATTGAGGCTCTCACAAAAACTGTAGAATCACTTGCAAAGGCAAGAACAACAGAAAATCAATGCAAAGTTACAGATACCCAGCTTCAGCGAACACACCGCCGACGTGTATGTCGCAAATGTAGTAGCAAAAATATTACCTCTTGCAGTCATTGCTTCGTATGTTGTGAGGAAGGACACCGTGCAGTGGGCTGTACAAAGAAAGGAAGGATGTCGGGAAACGACCCACGGACACTGGTGGGGGACGAGCAGTGACCGATCAAATTCAGTCCCAAAGAGATGAAGTGGCAGGGTCAGAAAGATTTGCAAGTTTCCATCCACGATCATGCCCAAGACAACGTCCCTGTGATAGAGTAGCGCAGCTTATCGGAAAGAAAGCAATTCTTAAATGTAATATTAATGGCTTTTCAGTAAGTGCCTTATTAGATACGGGGGCCCAAGTCAGTATAATTGATTATGCCTGGAAAAATAGATACTTACCAGATCAAGACCTTCGACCCCTTTCTGAGATAGTGGGTGGGGGTGACTTGAGTGTCTCAGCTGTTAATGGGGATCCTCTCCCTTTTGAGGGATGGACAGAGCTGACAGTGAACCTGCCAGGAAATGATGATCCAAATTTAACTATTAAAGTACCATTTCTCATAGGTAGGATGTCATTAGAGAGGCCATTACTGGGGTTTAATGTAATTGAAGAGTTAATACAGGGAAAGAGGGACACGGAAGAGGGCTTACGTGCATTTGCAGAACTTATAAAGGCAGCTCTTAATCTTAGAGATGAACAAGCCAATTCTATGGTGAGCCTCATTCAGGAACATTACCCCACAAGTCATGAGGCTGTTGTTACAGTTGGCCCAAAAGACATAATAGTTCCACCTGGACAGCTGACTCATGTTAAGTGTAAAGTCCCAGCTGACCTGGACCTCTCAGAGTCAGTGGTGTTGTTTGAATCTGATGAAGAGAGTACACCACTGACCCAATTAGACATTGGAGAAGGGCTGATAAAGGTAGAAGGGAATGACCGACCCTATGTCAAGGTCCCTTTGAGCAATCTTACAGCCAGCGAAGTCACAATCCGTCGTTACACACCTCTGGGAAGGATCCAACCCATAATTCACATAATCCAACAAGAAACAGAGAGTGGTGTGGACATACCAGTGAGTCAGACAAAAGAGATAACTCAAGAAGGGAAAGAAAACAATCTGTGGCACCCACCTGTCGATATAAGTCATTTAGAGGAAGAACAGCAGAGACTAGTGAGAGAAATGCTCTATGAGGAGTCAAATGCCTTCGCACAGGGAGATGATGATATAGGGTGTATTCCAAGCTTGCAAATGTCAATTAATTTGAAGGACAACATCCCTGTTCAGCGAGCATACACCTCCATCCCAAAACCCCTGTACAAAGAGGTGAAGGAATACATCCAGGACTTGCTAGCTAAAGGGTGGGTGGTCAAGTCAAAGTCTCCTTACGCAGCTCCTGTAGTTTGTGTTCGCAAGAAAGATGGCACCCTCAGATTGTGTATCGACTATAGACTGCTAAACCAAAAGACAGTGCCAGATAGACACCCACTTCCCCGTATCCAGGACCTGATTGACAACCTAGGGGGCTACCGGTGGTTCTCAATCCTAGACCAGGGGAAAGCCTACCATCAAGGATTTATGGCTGAAGGGTCACGACACCTTACCGCATTCACAACTCCCTGGGGGTTATATGAATGGGTACGCATACCGTTTGGACTGGCAAATGCACCAGCAGCTTTTCAAAGGAGTATGGAGGAGATGCTTGACTCGTTAAGAGATGAACTGTGCATTCCATATCTGGATGACATACTCTGCTATGGTGAAACCTTTGAAAATCATGTACAGGGATTGAGGAAAGTCCTCAAAGCACTACAGATGCATGGAGTAAAGCTGAGGCCAGCGAAATGTGAACTCTTCAAGAGAGAGGTCCGGTATCTGGGGAGACTAGTTTCAATGGATGGTGTCCGAATTGACCCGAGCGACCTGGATGCAGTGCTCTCTCTGAAAGAAAAGAAACCCAACACAGTTGGTGAGCTGCGGCGTTTACTAGGCTTCCTTAGTTACTACCGCACCTACATTCAGGATTTCTCACGAATTGCTAAACCAATGTATGAGCTCCTCCAGTCACGGGGATCAGTAACCACTACAGAACAGACCAAGTCCAGCAAGGGTGGAAGAAAGGGAGCACAATTACCATCACGTGCCAGAGTAGAGTGGACAAGAGAACATCAAGA
The DNA here is from genome assembly GCA_903798195.1 of Danio kyathit. NCBI lineage: Eukaryota > Metazoa > Chordata > Actinopteri > Cypriniformes > Danionidae > Danio > Danio kyathit. Next base: position 22,975,808 of record LR812521.1, on the reverse strand, counting down.
TGTGTTAGAGAAACTTATCGAGGCTCTAACCAGCCCGCCAGTACTGACTTACCCTAATTTTGAACTCCCATTCGTACTCCATACAGATGCATCTGAACAAGGACTGGGAGCTGTGCTATATCAGCAGCAGAATGGCAGGCTCAGAGTCATTGGCTACGGCTCCAGGACACTGACCCCAGCTGAGAGAAGATATAGACTCCACTCTGGAAAACTAGAGTTCTTGGCACTTAAGTGGGCGATCTGTGAGAAGTTCCGTGACTACCTTTTCTATGCACCCCACTTCACAGTGTTCACTGACAACAACCCCCTGACATATGTTTTAAGTACAGCCAAACTCAACGCTGTTGGACATAGATGGGTGGGTGAACTAGCAGACTTCAAATTTGATATACGATACAGACCAGGCAAGACAAATGCAGATGCAGATGTGCTCTCCCGCTGGCCCCTGGACATTGATAAATATGTGACTGCCTGTACAGAAGTACTGCCAGAGGAGGTGGTCCGAGCCACCTGGGAGGGTAGTCAGATAGACAGGAATAATGATGTTGCCTGGGTAGCAGCCCTAAATGCTCGTCAGGAGGGTACTGGATGGCAGGAAGGAGAGAGTGTCATGAAACTGGATCACAATGAGTTGCGGACAGCTCAGAAGGAGGATCCCAGTATTGGAGAACTGATAAAACTAAAGGAAAGTGGCAGAGAGTTGACACCTGAAATGAGAAAATCTGCTAAGGGAAGCACTAAGAGATTAATGTATGAGTGGGGAAAATTTGCTCTATACGATGGAATACTCTATCGGAAAACCAAGGAAAGATGCCAACTTGTACTTCCTGCTAAGTTCAGGCAGCTAGCCTTGAGACAAATGCACGATGACATGGGTCATGTTGGAATTGAAAAAGTTCTTGACCTAGCAAGGAGACGATTTTATTGGCCATTTATGAAAAAGGAGATCGAGCACTATGTCACCCAACAGTGCCGATGCATCAAACAGAAAAAGCCAGTGGTGCAAGTTAAAGCCCCAATGGGAAGTATCACTTCAAGTTGCCCATTCGACCTGGTGTCCATTGACTACTTGCACCTAGAACGAAGTCGTGGGGGATATGAATATATCCTGGTTGTAGTAGACCACTTCACCAGATTTGCCCAGGCATACCCGACAAAGGACAAATCTGGACGAACAGCTGCTGAAAGAATATTTAATGATTATATCCCAAGATTTGGCTACCCTGGTAAACTCCATCATGACCAGGGGCGTGAGTTTGAGAACCAGCTCTTTACAGCATTACAGCGGCTGACAGGTGTCGGCAACTCAAGAACAACACCCTACCACCCCCAAGCCAATCCTGCAGAACGCTTTAATCGAACACTGCTACAAATGCTGAGAACCTTGGAAGAGAAAGAAAAAGACAGATGGAAAGAGCACCTCTCAAAAGTAGTACATGCATACAACTGCACCAAACATGAAGCGACAGGGTTCTCTCCATTCTTCTTGTTGTACGGACGTCACCCTCGTTTGCCAGTCGATCTGTTGTTTGATCTGAAGATGGAGGATGATCAGTACTCACCTCGAGATTATGCAGAGAAATGGGCACAAAGAATGGCTGCTGCATATAAACTTGCATCGGACAACAGTAAACAGGCAAGCACACGAAATAAGAAATATTATGACCAACACCTGCGAGGGGTTGTTTTACAGCCAGGAGACAGAGTTCTTGTTCGAAACCTAAGTGAACGAGGAGGACCTGGCAAATTAAGGTCATACTGGGAAAGAACAGTACATGTGGTGAGAGAAAGAGTAGAAGATGGTCCAGTCTATAAAGTGTATCCTGAATCTAGCAGAGGCCATGATCCAGCAAAGATACGTACCTTGCATCGGAACCTTCTTCATCTGGTTAATGACCTACCTGTAGAATTGCCAACTTCAGAAACTGAAAAGTCACAGAAATTGCAAAGGGAAAAGCCACGACAAGTGAGGCCAGCAAGAGATTCAAGTTCAAGTGATTCATGTTCAGATGATAGTGATGCTCCACGTACCTATTACTGTTTGCGCTCACCACTACAAAGGAGATCAATGAGAAAAGCATCCGTATCTGAGGATTACAGGAGAGATCGTATGGGACTGAGAAACAGCTTTGAGCAGCCTAAAAGAGATACAAACGAGACAAACAAGGAATACTTACCTATGTCAGTTGAATCCCAAGCACCACGAGAGTACTTACCTGTGTCCAATGAACTTCAGTTACCTGATGAATTTCCTGCTATGCTGGAACTAGAAAGAATGGATGAGGAACTGGAAGGGACAGTACCTGTGGAGGGGAATGAAAATATGATTAGTCAGGGAGAAGAGAGGACTGAAAGAGAAATTATAAGGAGATCCAAAAGAGAAAGAAATCCTCCAAGATTTTTATCTTATTCCTCCTTGGGTCAACCCAGTTATGAATGGCCAACTGAGATGGGTGCAGTACAAGTGATGACAGTTCAGGGACTGCCATTTTATCCCCATGCACAGGGACCAGTTCAGATGGCAAGTGCCTATGTCCCATCTGTACTTCCCTACCAAATAGGGTTCTATCCCGCATTATCTACCTACCCAACTTACTGATTTAGTTTAATACATGCTATGGTAGGATAGTTAAAAATACACCTTTAGTGCATGTACACACACTTTAAAAACCAGTTGAAATGGGGAAAAGTTCATTTTTGTGAGAGTAAAGGGAAAAGCGATGGTTGGAGCATTTTCTTTTGTTGGGGAGAGTGTGACACTCTGAATGATTTGTCACATGTAAATATATGCATATTTATTCCTTAATTAAATATAATAATTATTGTATATATTGTTACATCTAATGTTGTATTTATTTGAATTACCTTGAGTGGAGAAAATGAGTGGGACAGTTTGTTGTCTGAGGTTGCTAGGGTAACGATGAGCTGCTGGACTGTCATTACGAGAGCGACTCGACTGTGAAGAGCAACAGAACTTTGACTCTCTCATATTTCTATCTTTTAGGTGGGTAAATTCTGTCATAATGTCATTGAAATGTGAAGAATACATGTTAAGTGTCTTAACTATTTTACTGAGGGTAATGTGCAGTGAAATAGTTACTTTGTAGCGAAGATTGTATCTTTTTGCTGACAATGTATCAAAACAGCCTCCAGCGGCCGATGTGTTAATTGGTAACTGCAAAGTTTATAAAAAGAGCTCCACCTCGCTTAAGTTCAATGTAGAGGTTATATTTTTGTACTGAGGTTGTTAAAAGAGTATTAATAACTATTTATTTGTGTAAATGTACTTTTAACCAAAGATGACAGTTACACTCAACGACTGTAACGGATTTGTTTACATTTGTATTTCTCAGAGCTGGTTCATATATACAGAGCAGATATGATACTGTGTTAGAGATATTAATGCTTAATGGGACACTTTGCAAAATGTTTAATACATGAAGCCTACCTTAATGTGATAAAGTATAGTTATCGTATAGAACTAAGTAATAACCTGTATGTGAATAATATGTTTATGAATGAGCTATTTATATATATGCATATAATGCATATTTATTTCAGACAAGACAAGGGTTTGTTGGGTATAATACACTGTTTAATGATGTTGTATAGTCTGTTTTAAGTATTACTGCATAGAAATATTTATGAAATTATAGTATATTGTGATCAACTGTCTGTAATAAACATTACGAGAGCGACTCGACTGTGAAGAGCAACAGAACTTTGACTCTCTCATATTTCTATCTTTAGAAATTTAAACTGCAGCACCGCCAGCTCAACGCCGGGCGTGCTACATTGGTCAATCTATGAGATTTGTGCTTTTGTTCACATGCCTTGAGCTGCTGAAGTTACAGTAAAAAAAGACTTGGTGGCGCTCAAGTGCAAAACGGTCTAACAACTCGAATTGCAAATCAAATAGAAGCTGATGGTAACTTTCATTTCATTTTCTTTCATGACTTGCAACATGAGAGTGACTTCCTCTTTGCAACTAGCAAGTGTCAGAAGCATAAAGTTGCACAACACAACCTTGTCTACCAGGGTATTTCTGTAATTTACTAAGAGCCATCTAACGTCAGGTAATGCTTTTGCACGATCACTCAGATGAGGAATTTCAGAAAAGGTCTTGAAAAACGCTTACAATAAGCATGAGAAATTAACATTTTAGTGTGCATGTGCCAGTTCAATCTCTGAAGGCTGATTATACTTTCGTCTGGCACTGCATCGCTGACCTCCGCTGACTCGTGTATATCTCGTGGCGCGTTCATCGTGATATTCTTTAAAAAGACAGGGGACCGTCAAAAGAAACTGACCGTAAAGTCAGATGCATAAACAGAAAAGTCATATCATTATTATCCTTAAAGATTTTTAATCTAATTATTTTTTTATTATTTTTATAATTTATTTTAATGATTATAAAGATTTTTATAAACATTCAAGATTTTTTAAATCAAACTTTGATGCGTCACTTGGTTTTGTTTATATCTCGGACAGTTCTACCTATTAAAGTTAAATATTAATGACAACAAAACATGGATTGCTTTACAAATGGAGATAAAAAAGTCAGTATTTTTTAGTAAGTGTACTTTTTTTTGGCTTTTATTCCTGCCATAATATTATAATAGTACACTTACTAAAAAATACTGACGTTTTTTATAGATTTAGCCCACTCCACAATTCACACATTACTGTCTGGCTAGTTTGTGTCCTCTGCTTTTCATGCTACGGCAATAATGGTCCAACATTTCTGACTATTATCACCAATAAAGCCTACAAAATAGGGCGTCAGTATATTGTAAACCGATAGAGTCAAATATTTTTTTGCAGTTATCAAAGACATTATTTTGCTTTTTCATTTTAGTTTTGTAGCTATTAAATTGTTTTAAATTCAAAATTGTAATATATACATCAGTGTAAAACCTATGAATGGTGTAAAACCATATTCTTTAATTGTGCATTAAAACCACCTGGGTCTCTACTTTTACCGTGGCCTCTCTTTTTGGTTTTAACAAACTTATCCCTCAAGTTTTTCTAAACTTTTTTACAAAATCTTTCTTCCTTTCCCAGTGCTGTTGCAATTTCTAGCTAAGAATTATTGGTCATCTGTTTATCCCTATGACCACGCATGGATGGAACATAATGATGTCTGTACATTCATACCTGTTTCAGACAAAATCTCTTTAAAGTAATTCATATTCAACTCAAATGAAATGCTGTGCTGCGTAAATTGAGTCTCTAAACCGCATAAGCTCCAGTCTCAAAAAATGTTGTGCTCTCCGCCAGCTGAAATCATGTAGCGCGCACCCAAAGCAAATCTCCACAAAATCCGCGACAACATCACATTCGCCACGTGCACTCAAACAAACGCGTCGAGTATAAATCAGCTGTTGACTGCAGTTTAGGCGTTGACCACTGGTGTCACTATTAACAAGGTGTTCTGAATTTTAAATAAGTTCCTTTTAATTTTATTGCTAAAAAGAAATGTTTTATTGCGTTTTAAAGGATAAGGCTGAAGTAGTTTATATTTGTGTAATATCTGCAACATTTCTTTCTCTGCTGGAAAATTTTAATCTGGTTCCAGATATTTTTACATGGTTTCAAACTGTCTTTAACTAGCCTATATTGTTGGATGCTCGTTTTTGACTTGTCAGCCAAATTGATCAAGCGGGTTAGTGCTGGTCTGCCTGTTTAAACCAGCACAGGGTACCAGCACCATTTTCCAGAAATCAGCTTGAGAACTTTAAACTGGTATCACCTGTTTTTTTTTCCTGCAGGGCTAAACTCATTTGCAGTAAAGTACCTCACGATTTTATATCTGTCTTGCCTTCTTTCCTGAAGAGCTGAAATCATGAGCTGACTCACTTTTTACCCTCGGAAACCCAACTGAAGAGGTTATGAGGACGTGACCTGAAAGCAGCCTCGATGCTGCATAAAATAGTGTGAATAATGACTCCATTTTCATTTCACGACCTGACAGCGGTTAAAACAACAAAGTGTGCAGCCCGGGGTCATCTGATGGTTTTGTGACGTAGTTTTGCTGTATTTTTAGAGACTAGACGATCTGAAGGAGATCATCTCATCCCCCCACCTCCACCCCCTGTAAAAGAGTTTGACTTTGGCTATAATAATCTACCTTGATGAAACGTTTAATTTATTTAAATCATCTTATATAATGCCTTCTTCATTTAATCAGGGACTCTTATTTGCCCCCACAGAGTGGAGTGATGGATGAGGTGAGTGGGTGAACGCCCTCTCCTTTGTTCCTTCTTTGTCTCCCGCTCCCGTTTGCACCTCTCCCATTCTCCCTGATCTGATTTTCAAAAGGAGGGAGATTGTCGCTATTTCTAATTATCATGTAAGATACTCGAGGTGGGTGGTTAGTGTTGGTTTGTTGTCAGTTGCCTGTTGAAATTCGTACAGGCTCTTAGGTAGGTGTGTGAGTGGAAATCTCCTTGCATAATTAAATGGTTCTGTCATATTACGCTGAATGTTTATAATTTAGTTTCACCATGTGAAATATGTAAAGCATGGCTTTACAAGCTAATTCCACTGCAAAAAACCATTTCATTAATCAGTATTTGTTTTATTTAACTGTAGACTTTTAAAAGTAAGCAAATACAAAACTGTTTATGCCACTAAGTTTCATATTTGAAAAATATTTAACTACATTGAAAAAAAAAATTCATTAGTTAATTCATTACGTTTCCGTATTTTGTGACTCACGCGTGGTTTTTCATTTAATTACGGTTAAGAATTGCATCATGGGACCTTGATCTCTGCTCTGTCGACTTTCAACTCTGTCAACTCTGCAGTTTAACAAGGTGACTTTATTGACATTAAAGTAGTTTGAAAAAATATATTGAAATAATATATATAGAATTAAGTCTGTATTGTAACAGAAAAAGCACTGTCAGTTTATTACCAGGATTTTGTATCGTAATCTACAACACCAATACAGAAAAAAATCCAACATAGGTTCATTCTGAAAACGTAACCGTATACGTTTCTGGAGATCGCAAATTATGTAGCCAGAACTATGTATGGCTGCCTTTTGTTTTTAAAATGAATGCTACAGGGCGATATGACGCCGTTGCTTTTCTCGCTTGTAGCTGACCGCTTACCTCCGTATGAATGGCTTTCCCGCTGTTACCAGTTTGTCCAGTTAGCTCGCCATGTACGTCAGTGCACTTGAGATGCAGTGAGGAGTTGACCACAATTATGGGGTTCGAGTGCGGTGAAGAACAGTTCCAGAAAGCAGGTGAGACAAAAACAGAATCCAAAAAATAAAATAAACAGATAAATAACCGGGTGAGAATGTGGTAAAGTCTGAAAATGTGGTAAAAATCAGGCGAGGGCTTTTTTTTCGGGATTACTTTTTAAAATTGTCGGTTGGGTTTAGGGAAGTGCGTGGGCGGGTCAATCGGTGCTTTTGAAAACACTGTTGGTTGGGTTTAGGGAAGGAGGAAGGTGGGTCAGTTGATCGGTCAGTCAGTCAGTAAAACAATCAGTCAAATTCACTCTGGTGAATTTACGCGAGAAAAACGGGCGAATGGCACTTGCGAGAGAAATTTCGAGATCTCAAAAAGCGTACACAGCAGCCTCTGGTGGATTTGCAAAAACTGCAAAAAAAACATAGCTCCTGGGACTTATTTGGCGCACTCCAGAAATGTATATAGAGGTACGTTTTCAGAATGAGCCTGAGTTGAAAAAATCTCAATAAAAGTCACTTTCTCAATTTTTTAACATCAAAAGTTGTTGGAGGAAACATTAAGGTCCTATAATGCAGTTCAAAAGGATAAATAAATTGAAAAAAAAAAAAACAAACAAAAAAAGTGCAATGATGCAAGAATAATAAATGTTTGTACATATATAATCAATGCTTTTCATGTCAAATTAAACAGTTCAAAGGATTTTTCATAAGTACTTTTGTTGAAAATATTGATGAAGAACTTTTTTTTTTTGCAGTGTGCCTTTAATGCAATACTGACTTTAACTCTTTGGCATCTACCATAAAAGTAGCTTTTAGTATTGATCATTTCCTTTGACATTCGCAAGTGGCAAGCTGTTTTGAGGAAAGAAACACCAATAAAGAAAGGTCATATTGAAGGTCATACTTCTTAAAACACACACACACTAGCACAATGTAACCGTTTCTTTAGCACAACATGTGATGCTGCAAATATCTCGGTTTAAAGCTTACAAATCTTGTGAAAGGCTTCAACACATAGAAAACATAGACTTTTTAATATAACTAAATCAACTCAGAATGACGTTTTCCCTCTGGCTGTTATTGTGAGTGTATAAGTGGTTTTATACAAGGATGCTGTCCTGAGCATGAGTGTGAATGGTGGTACTCTATATTGTGCGACAATGTGGTTTCCTTATATCCCATCATGCATTCCACTCACCTGCTTGTATATTTATATACTCACTTTCTAATACTGAATAAATTGTCTCTGCTATTTGCTAGCCTGGGAACCATCTTGCTCATTGTTAGGAGAAAATCAGCATCTATTTAGGTGTTAATTATCTTTCACACACCTCTAAAGTAGTACCTCATTACATGGTAAAAATAAAACCATCCAACATCACAGTCCTCGCTCTGACGTAGTGGAAAAAATAAATAAATCAGTGGAATATGGAGAGCATGGATAAATGTCTTCAAGTCACTTTATTGCTGTAAATCACACCAAACAAAAAGTGCATCATGTTCTACTCGATATCCAAGCAAAAAACATACTAGTGGTTGACAACCTATTTTGTGCAAATCTTGTTTACAAGAAGAGAGGTTCGGACAATATGGCACCCAGGCTAGCTTAGTATTGCATAATGATACTACTTAAAGCTATCACTTCAAACTACAGTATGAAACAGATAATCAGATTTCAAGTTTTCCTACAGGAAGGCCTCCGACATCTACAAAAAGCACTTTCTTTTCCTGACCTGCCCTCGACTACAGCATGGCTATAGGACAGTGGGTCAAGGTTTCATATGGCACTTGCATTGCTCTGTATCTATCAGACACTAAAACAACTGACACTAAAGGGCTTTTCACACTTGAATCTGTTAACCCTGGGTCATCCTAAACCCTGGATAAACTGAGGCCCCGTTTACACTAATACGTTTTAGTTTTAAACTAGGCGTTTTAGAATGAAAACGATCCGCGTCCACATTGGCATTTCGCCCAACATTTCTGAACAACTCTCCGTCCACACTACACCACTGAAAACGCACATCACATGACCACACACACACTCTGGCATGCTCTGCAGCGATGAGAGCTGTGCACGTCGGACTGTTCATCAAGGATCTACCGCTGGATCTAATCGCACTATATTTGTTAAACGTGATATTTCATTCATCTTGTTGTCTATATCTGATGACATATTCCCCGACTTTGGGCTTTTGAATCTATTACTTGTTCTCAGGTAATGTGTTTTGGCTGAGCGCAAAGATAAGTTAATATATTAATTTATGTGAACATCTGCACTGATTCTGCACATTTGACTAATTGCTTGCTTTTATTTCCTATAATGTATAAACTTATTGTACATTGTACTTTTTTAATGGCCATTATTGATTATTAAAACTGATATTCAGCAAAAGAGAGGGTATATTTCGTATTTTCAATGAAAATGAAAGGAGGCAGTAATGTTATAGACTCTGTTTTGTTATAAATATGCATACAGTGAAGAGGACGGTCATATAAATATGTAGCTACACAACGTCTCAACATTTTTGGTGTCTGTTAAGTTGCTAATATCAAAATAAAAATAGTTTTTTATATTATGTTTTCATTTTATTGTTAAGATGGTGAAACAACGTAGCCAGGGTGATGTGAACGATGGCATAAAGTAGCCTACGCTGTTCCCTTTAAAGATTTACCCGATGTGTTTTCGGTAGTTTGTTTTGCATATCAAACCTGCGAAGTCTGAACTTCAGGAAAGGATGCAAGAATGAACTTTGTGTACTTAATATTGAGGAAAAATGAGATGATGGGGCGAATGTCTGCAGCCCTGCCTCCGTTTTCAGATGTCTCAGTTTTTCCCCATCCACACTAACATGGAGCAGAAGCGTTTTAGAATGAAAACGGGCTCTTCAGCCTTTCCAAAAAGCTCAGTTTTTGGCACTCGAAAACTCCGGCGTAGTGTGGACGGATGGCATAACAGTAGCAAAACTTATGTGTTTTAAAACGAAAATGTATCAGTGTAAACAGGGCCAGAGTCCTGGGTTATATTTAATCATGTTTCACACTGCTTATACCATACCAGTGGTTAACGAATAATTCTGGGTATTTATAAACCCTAGATTAATGTTCTTATTTGGATATTTTAATTGTCACTATCGCTAATGGACTGACCAGCAGGTAACTTTTTACACAGCATTTCCACATCTTCTTGTCAGTTATATGTCATTTAGATATTTTAAGCCTTGTGAGATGCGCAAAGGCAAGAAAACAAGACAAAAGTACAAATGAATGAAAACAAGGAGCAGCAAAGTATGCCATCTTACAATCTCCTGATCACAATTTTTCTGACTTTTCTCTCACTTACTACTGTTTATGGTGTATGCTGCGTCTATAACTAACATGACTTGAGCATCGCTGATCAGTTTCTGATTGGCTGTCTGTTGCTAAGAATCCAGCAGCAACAAACAAAAACCACTCCATTTCACACTAAACAACTTTAGCACTGCAATCCAGGATTAACACCTCAAATATTGTGCTAAACCAGGGATCACCAAACTTGTTCCTGGAGGTCCGGTGTCCTGCAGATTTTAGCTCCAACCCTAATCAAACACACCTGAACAAGCTAATTAAGGTCGTACTAGGTATACTTGAAACACCCAGGCAGGTGTGTTGAGGCAAGTTGGAGCTAAACCCTGCAGGGCACTGGACCTCCAGGAACGAGATTGGTGACCCCTGTGCTAAACCCTACTTTGGAGCAGGGTTTCATAACTCTGAGTAAAATGCAGTGGTAAAACTGCTTTCAAATTACTGGTGTGAAACATGTCGTTACCCAGGGATAAAAGTGGTGTTTAGTGTCACGATGAACCGGGGTTAAGCGCAGTGTGAAAAGCCCTTAAAAGAATAGCCTATAGAGTCTACAATAAAGCAAAGTCTTTGATCTGGGGTCAAATTTCAGACTCCTTGTGATACGACCTCTGATCAAAGTTCAGATTGGCTGAAAGTGTCTCTAACTCAGTCCCCCTCTCACCCCGGTCCTCCTCTTGCTCCTCTTCATCCCTGCTAATAAAAGCTAACTCATTCTCATAACAGAAGTTGGCACCGGACTCCAAGGATTTGTTGTCTTCCAGGTCTTTGGCGCTGCAGCGCGGAGTCGAGGGAACTTCGTAGGTTTTATGAAAGTGCGAATAGTCCACCTTATACTGGTTGCGCTCCTCGAATACCACAGGCTCAAAGCGATGGCCCCATAAGATTTCACTGGACAAGTAGGAGCTGCGTACCTGAGCCGTCATGGCGGTCGCCTCCACCATTCCTTCCAGTATGACCACAATCTCAAAATCAGATGTTTCCAGATCCTGCTGGTTGATTCCAAACAGTGGACTCTCCTCATTTATCTCATGGAGGATGGTGAGGGGAGCAACCAAGAAGATGCGGTCCAGGCCTTGGTCGTACCCAACATTGATGTCAATTTGATCCAAAGGTATGTACTCGCCCTCTTCTGTGATTCGGGGTTTAATAAGTTGCGCTCGCACATGAGCTTCAACAATGTGACTCTTCCTCAAGTTCCCGACCCGCCACATGAGGCACAGCTTTCCGTCACGCATTGAGATGACGGCGTTATGCGAGAACAGTATCGTTTCTGCACGTTTTTTAGGTCGTGCCATTTTGGCCATGATTGCACCAATCATGAAAGAGTCAATAATACAACCCACAATGGACTGGAAGACGACCATGAACACCGCTAAAGGACACTCCTCAGTCACGCAGCGAAATCCGTAGCCAATTGTTGTTTGCGTCTCGACTGAGAACAAAAACGCTGCAACGAAACTGTTGACCTGCATGACGCATGGCGTGAAGTTTTCTTGAGGTTTCTCTAGATCACCATGGACAAGAGCGATAAGCCAGAACGCAAATCCGAACGCTAGCCAGGAGATGACAAATGCAAGGGAGAAAAGTAGAAACATCCAGCGCCAGCGAATGTCCACACAGGTGGTGAAGATGTCGGCGAGGTATCGCTGGGATTGCTCGTCCATGTGAGCGAAGCTGACGTTGCATTGGCCGGTTTTATTAACGAAGCGGCTCCGCAGCTTCCGCCGGGTCTGGATCTTGCCATTTCCGAAGCCATTGCCGAGGGCGGGCATGGTGCCGTGGCGGCCCACGTCCTCCTCCGACGATGACACGATGTTGTAGCGGTGGGGCTTGCCCACACTCATGCCACTCTGCCTGACTGTGAGCAGTCCGTAAGCAGGAGAGAGTACCAACGCAGCTCTGGATCAGTTCGTGTTGCCTGAGGATGAAGCAAAGCATTACATCAGTCATGCAGGCTTTGTTTGACAGACAGTTGTGCTACTGCTTTCGCATATGCCTTGCACAATCTGTATTAGAGACACAATCCTGAAAAGTCTGCAGGACACATTAAAGCAGGGGTGCTCATCCCTGTTCCTGGAGATCTACCTTCTTACAGAGTTCAGCTCCAACCCTGATCAAACACACATGAACCAATTAATTAGGACATGAACAGCACTTGATAATTACCGGGAGGTGTGTTTGATATGGGTTGCAACTGAAATCTGCAGGAAGGTAGATCTCCAGGAACAGGGTTGAGTACTCTGCATTAAAGTATCATCCACGTTTTTAAATACTTTTATTTTTAAAGGGACAGTTTTACAAACAGGCTTAACTTAAGGTAGCACTATACTGAAAAAAAGTGATTCATTGGATTAACTAAATGTTTTAAGGTGGTTGCAAACAATTTATATGGGCCTTTTATATGGGCAATATAAATGAGTTTAAACAAATTAAGTTGAACATTACTACATTTAATTTGTTTAAATTCAGGCGTATAAATAGTTTTCAACAATTTAGCAAAAATCTTTTTTTTCAGTGTAGGTCTTATTTAATTTAGTGTATTTAAGCAGCTTTAAATAGAAATGATTTCGAAAAAACAAATTTAAAGGCCTTAATAATTGGAACAAGCAATTCCTACAAAAGGCAGTGTGATGAGTCTAAATCAGAGGTGCCCAAACTTTTTCTTATGAAGGGTCAAAAACCAAACTTGATTGAGGCTTGTGGGCCGAAGGTAAACCGTAGTTGCTGCCTTGATTTGCTCGCTGATGTCTTCTGCATAGTCCTCTATCTGTCGCGTGACAGTATTTATATATTTTTTTAAATCGAATTCATTTACAACATTTAATTGAAACATTTAATTTTAGTTTTTCCTTTTTTTTACGTCAAATAAAAAATGACAATCTCTGTGTTAAAGGCATTCGACTCAACCCTCTCCATCAGTTTCACGGTCCCACTTTATATTGTGTCGCTTATACCTGTGAATTTACATGGTAATTAGATGTGTAAGTAGTATGATCTGCAAACAGGTGTGGAAGTGGGAAAACATCTGCAAGTACAAATTGTTGTTACACAATGCACTTACATAATTCTTGTTACAGATGTGTACTTTCCTACTGTTGTTACCAATGTCATGTTACACATTTGTACTTACACATACTATTCAGTGGGTTGTTACATGAGTGTAGTTACACCAATAATACAAAAGTAAATACTATGTAAACGTGTGTACATACACTGTAGTTACATACTACTTACACATCTAATTACCATGTAAGTTCACAGGTATAAGCGACACTTAATATAAAGTGGGACCAGTTTCACTCCTCTCAGATGGGATGCAAGGCCAAATCAAAGGTTACAATGGGCCAACTTTGGCCTGCGGGCCCTACTTTGGGCATCTCTGATCAACATTAGTGTTGGAATCAGCTGAAAATTCTTTGTTAATCATTATCAGTATCAGCCAAACAAAAATAAAAAATGCTATCAGTACTAAGCAAGGGACAATAACCGTTTTCAAGGTATACCGCGGTTTGGAAAAGTCAAGGTTTTAAAAAAACGCCAATATTTTCTGCTACACCGTACCTAAGGTATATGTAAGATTTTTTTATTTACTTTTTTGTTTTTTATGACAGCAGTATCTCCAGCAGAAAAAATATCCAAAGATGCCGTTTTAAATTGTAAAGAAATCTGTGTTTTTGACAATAAAGATGACAGCAGAAGTCAATGATTCATTTGAATTATTTAGCCTGACATGTTTACTGCTCCAAAATATTTTAAATGTTTCTCAAAATAAAATATATTATGTTCAAAGGGGGAAAATGTTTCGTTTTTTTACCCAGACATTTAAAAAGAATATATTTTAGAGCAGTAATCACAATACCGTGATATTTTTATCCAAAGTTATCATACCATCAGAATCTTATACCAGCCCATGCCTAATCAGTACATCTCTAATTAAAGCACTTCAAAATATTTAGCTAAAAAAAGGAAACCTGACGGATGCAGGCCAAAATAGTGCCAAAAATAAATCTCACAAATCGTCATTGGAGCTAAAAAAGTGTGTTACTCGACTGCGAGCCTGTGTGCGCAAAAGTGCTACTCTGTGAGTGTGAGTGAGGAAGGAGCAGATGTGCAGATCTATCGTCTGCCTGTTTCTCAGCAGATGTAGCTAATTAAAGAAATTTCCCACTTCTCCTGTGAAACTCTGCACCTTTTTGTACAGTGAAGCGCTCAAGTCCACACTCCTCATAGGCTGTACTGCAGTCCTTATTGCTATCATTATCATCATCATCATCATCATCATGCCAATTTGCTGTTTTTTTTTTCTTTTGACAGAGCTCTGAGCTGGGAGCTGCCGGTAGGGTCCAGATTTAGGCGTCTAGCCAGTGCCTGAGTCAAGTGATCTGTCTTTCTAATAATAGACGCCTGTCTCAGTGAGTCTACTGCACGCACACACACACACACACACTTACAAGAATCTGCGCTCCAAGACATACTGTACTGACAAGAGACACGTCAAAACACACATGCATGCACACATATACACACACACACACATGGGGCTGTGTAGTGTCAGGTGCTGCTGTGTTGGTGAGTGTGAATAACTAAGAAGCCTCAGAATCGACTAGAGTGATAATGAGAAAAACATATTTCCTTGATGCGTATTCAAGAAAAGCAGGATAGATCTTACAGTACACGGAAATACAAGCATCGCATGAAAAGCTGAAGGGATATAGAGGTTTCCATGGAAACCTGTCTGGTAGAAATTTTGTGTGTGTGTAGGTGTGTGTGTTTGTTTGAGGGGTGACTGTCGGCTTCATGCAGTGGTATTTTAGTCATCATCCAGGTGGCCAATCACTCAAAATTGACAGAAGAGAGAGACAGTTGAGCACTTAATAAGTTTTTCAGTGATAGCCGTGAGAATAGATTTGCAGTCGAAGGCGTCTTCACTTCATCCTGATGTGATGTCAGCTAATTCCTATCTAAATGTCAGCAGATCCTGTGACCATTTAGTGGTTTGATAGCAGTACTGCTGGGATGAGGAAAGATGGAGTAATCCATGTTCTGTGATGGCTGAAGGTCTTACAAATATTGTTTTAAGATTTAAAATTCTTTTAATTCTCATTTCAAGAGTTACCACTTACACTGTAAAACCCAAAAAGTTAAGGCAACTAAAACCGTTTGAGGAAACCGATTGCAACAAACCATTTAAGTTCTAATCCTAATGAGTACTGTGAACTTAATCCATTTGAGTAAACGAAGCATTTTGAGCACAGTAAAACCCAATAAATGAAGAGAACTCAAACCAACTGAGTACTGTAAATCCCAATAAGTTAAGGCAACTCAAACCATTTGAGGAAACTAATTGTAATAAACCATTTGAGTTAAAAAAAACTAATCCATATAAGTACTGTGAACTTACTCCATTTAAGATGAAGTAATAAGGTATTTCATTAACTCATTATCTTCAACGCTGAGTTCAAACTCTTCTCAGATAAGTAGAATTAACTTTCAGTCAGTTTTGATTTAGCTACAGTGTAGATATGCTTGGCATTAATAGGAAGTTTGGCATGCTGTCCCAGGAGAGAACCTTGAGCTCGGAGATAATTGAGCCCAAGGCTCCCGCCTGGTCAATAAGCATATAAGGGGGTCCGCGATCAGGTAGGTCCCAAGAGCTCCCCTTAGAAAAGGGAGTAAAAGGAGGAGATAGGGTGGAGGGGGGGATTCTTCCAAAACAAAGATAGAGCAGTAGGGAAAAATCGGTCTATTTATTGTAAGCTTGGATCAATCTGATTGGATTACTATTGATTACAGATGAGCAGCCAGTTGTGCTCAATCATATCACGTGCTCCTCTCGAAATTAGTTTACGAAGCTTCACTTAAAAGCACTTTTCACTGTTATTTGTACTATTTATGTGTAAAAAGAGTAAAGTTTCTGTTATTATTTTAGCTCAATCAGAAACACACAGATATACTGAATTTCTTAAGTTTTTCATTAGTGAATGCTGAAATGTGTGGTGACATTTTCATTCATTCATTCATTTTTTTTTTGGCTTGGTGACTTTGTTATTCTGGGGTCACCACAGCAGAATGAACCGCCAACTTATCCAGCATATGATTTGCACAGCAGATGCCCTTCCAGCTGCAACCCATCACTGAGAAACATCCATACACACTCATTCACACATATACACTATACAGACAATTTAGCTTACCCAATTCACCTGTACCACAAGTCTTTGGATTGTGATTGACCCAGCCAAGGCTCAAACTAGCGACCTTCTTGCTAAGACACTTCTATACAGCTTAAAGTGACATTTAAAGGCTTAACTAGGTTAATTAGGTTAACTAGGCAGGTTAGGGTAATTAGGCAAGTTATTGTATAATGATGGTTTGTTCTGTAGACTATTGAAAAAAAAAATTAGCTTAAAGGGGCTAATAATTTTGACCTTAAAATGTGATTTAAAAAATTAAAAACTGCTTTTATTCTAGCTGAAATAAACCAAATAAGACTTTCTCCAGAAGAAAAAATATTATCAGAAGTACTGTGAAAATGTCCTTGCTCTGTTAAACATCATTTGGGAAATATTTAAAAAGAAAATATTTTTTAAAGGGGGTTTAATAATTCTGATTTCAACCGTATACAAAATAAAATATTGCTAATTCACATTATTTATTTTTATTGTATGCATTTATTGTATTGTTGTATAAATGTTTCACACTAAATGAAAAACAAATACTTCATGCCATCAAAAATGCATTATATGTCATCAATTTCTTTTAAACATGAACCATTTTACACTAAATGTAGAAACAAACTAATTGAATTAGATTTTATAAATCAGCTATAAGGGGCAGCATGGTGGCGCAGTGGGTAGCACAATCGCCTCACAGCAAGAAGGTTGCTGGTTTAAGCCTCGGCGGGGTCAGTTGGCATTTCTGTGTGGAGTTTGCATATTCTCCCTGTGTTTGCGTGGGTTTCCTCCGGGTGCTCCGGTTTCCCCCACAAGTCCAAAGACGTGGTGTAGGTGAATTGGGCAAGCTAAATTTGCCGTAGTGCATGTGTGTGAATGGGAGTGTATGGGTGTTTCCCAGTGATGGTTTGCAGCTGGAAGGCCATCTGCTGCGTAAAACATATGCTGGATAAGTTGGCGGTTCATTCCAACAGATTAATAAAGGGACTAAGCTGAAAAGAAAATGAATATAATCAGCTAGAATAATAAAAACAGCAATTATTATTAATAGTTACATTTTAAATTAGGTGCATTTGCATGGAAATGATTGATCTGATGCACTTCTTTGTTGCATTGCAAAGTAATTGTGGGTAAAGATGCTCTTCTGATATACATAAGATGGTTCTGGGTGTCAGAGGAAGATAACTGTACCCTGTGGTGGTGCTCGACATAAACTTCATCTGAACAGAACATTCTGTTTCCTTTTTTCTGCTTTCCATGCACACAAAATCAAAAGGGACACCCGTCGGTTTAATTCTCAAGCGCATTTA
Source organism: Danio kyathit (assembly GCA_903798195.1). Taxonomy (NCBI): domain Eukaryota; kingdom Metazoa; phylum Chordata; class Actinopteri; order Cypriniformes; family Danionidae; genus Danio; species Danio kyathit. Next base: position 22,957,773 of record LR812521.1, on the reverse strand, counting down.
ACACATTCCACCCTTCCAACTGCTCCTCCGGTCCCGAAATGGCAAATACGCCGAGGAATCAAAGTGATGACAGATTGTGAGAAGTTTGACAGGCAGTTGACAGACTTCAGATATTTCTCCTCGTCGCTCCTCCCTCCAACCCTTTTCCACAGCCTCTGAAGAGCCGCATCGCTCTCCTTTAATAAACTTTATGAACTCATATCACCCTCGCCATATGCGCCAGCGCTAACATGAAGTTTGACTTTCTGATTCCGATTTTTCAGATTTGGTTTGGTTTGTCAAGCTGTGTCCGTGCAAAACAGGTGCCAGCGTTTGCACAACCAGGATTTGAATTACCTCTGACCCGTTCTAAATATAGACTTTTCATACGACTTTTAAGATCAGGGACATTTTCCAGCATATTCCAGGAACGCTGCGACAGCCTCTCATTGATTTGATGATACACGGTGAAAATTACAGGGCATGCGGTGTTGATGAGCATCACCTGCGGCACATGAAACGCTCACAGACATCAAAAAAAAACGCAAACCGCCTACAGGTTGCAGAAAATACCTGTAGGACTATCCGTGTGAGACAGAAGCCGACGAACATGCATACTCAACAACACCGAAACACCTTCTGCTTACCTTTTCTCTTTCCCTCGTGTGCATGGAAATACCTAAAAACCGAAGTTAAACTAAAGCATTATTCCGCAGAGTTTCTCACAGCTCCCCCACCAATAACATGCTTCCCTCAGAGGAAGAAAAGGGATCCTGACTGTCCAGCGAGGTCCTCATCTTTAGCGTCACACACACACAGATGGAAAGTCGCGCACATGTACGCATATATTGGAAGGAGGGTCTTATCTGTGTGCTAACAGGTTCCAGAGATCTTCAGCTCAGTCATGGTCATCCTGAGGCTTATGCATGCACGGCTAGAGATTTCCTAATGTTTCCATGCAACACCTCGCAAACGATTCTCTCTTTGAACATTTAAAATACTGCTCTCTCTCTCTCTTCTCTCTCTCTCTCTCTCTCTCTCTCTCTCTCTCTCTCTCTCTCACACCCTTGTCTGCTATCTGATCTTTGCTGCAGTTTTTCACACCCGCTCTCTCTCTTTCTCTCTCTTTTTCTCTCTCTCTCTCTCGTTTGCACGCTCTCTCTCTCTCTCTCTCTCTCTCTCTCTCTCTCTCTCTCTCTGAAGTTGGCATTTGCAGAGACCACAGTCTCATCGATGCTCCCTCAATAGCAGAGCTTTTGAAAAGCAGCTCCAAACCAAAAGAAGTACATTTTACTTCCTTCTATGTTGGCTGAATACATTGCAGTTTCTGGGAAATTAGCAGTACATTAGTAGTAGGTTTTTTGTGGGGGGAAGTGCATGCTCTGTTTGTATGAGGTTGGTGTATGTGTGTACTTATTTTGGTGGGTTATGAGGACACAAATGTTTGTAATGACATTTATGATATACAGTTGAAGTCAGAATTATTAGGCCCCCTGTTTATTTTTTTCCCCAATGTTTGTTTAACGTAGAGAAGATTTTTTCAACACATTACAAAACATAATAGTTTTAATAACTCATTTCTAATAACTGATTTATTTTATCTTTGTCATGATGACAGTAAATAATATTTGACTAGATATTTTTCGAGACACTTCTATACAGCTTAAAGTGACATTTAAAGGCTTAACTAGGTTAATTAGGTTAACTAGGCAGGTTAGGGTAATTAGGCAAGTTTATGTATAACGATGGTTTGTTCTGTAGACTATTGATAAAAAAAAAATAGCTTAAAGGGGCTAATAATTTTGACCTTAAAATGTTTTTTTAAAAAAATGTTAAACTGTTTTTATTCTAGCCGAAATAAAACAAATAAGATTTTTTCCAGAATAAAAAATATTATCAGACATACTGTGAAAAATTCCTTGCTCTGTTAAACATAATTTGGGGAATATTTAAAAAAGAAAAAAAAATTCTAAAGGGGGCTAATAATTCTGACTTCATCTGTAATGTGCTTAATGATTGTGTTTTTAGATCATTCAGAATGAGTAAGTAAATGATTAATAAACTATTCAAATGAACATTTATATATCTTGTTATTCAGCCATATACTAATAGTTAATTTGTACGTTAATAAATGCTTTATTAACTCAACTTCATCCAGTTTTGTGACCTAATCTAAAGTGAGGACTATTTATGCTTTATAAATCCCTTATAAATGACAATTAAAGGCTCTTAAGCTTATTAAAGCTCTTAAAGTTATATTCTAAACAGAAAAAATAAATAAATAAACGACTTTATTTATTTCTATTCATTTGAAGATACACAACAGAAACTGTATTCAATGAAAATAAAATAAAACTAAACTAAAATAAAATGACTATGCAGATTAAACATTGCTAAAAACATTGAAATGTTGTATCATAATATATTGTTAAATTATTATATTGTCGTTGTTTTATCTAGGCAATGCAGTGGTTCAGTAGGTAGTGCTGTCGCCTCACAGCAAGAAGGTTGCTGGTTTGAGCCTTGGCTGGGTCATTTGGCGTTTCTGTGTGGAGTTTGCATGTTCTCCCTGCATTCGCGTGGGTTTCCTCCGGGTGCTCCGGTTTCCCCCCCAGTCCAAAGACAGGTGAATTGGGTAGGCTAAATTGTCTGTAGTGTATGAGTGTGATTGAGTGTGTATGGATGTTTCCCAGAGATGGGTTGCAGCTGGAAGGGCATCCACTGCGTAAAACATGTGCTGGGTAAGTTGGCGGTTCAATCTGCTGTGGCGACCCCGGATTAATAAAGGGACTGAGCCGAAAAGAAAATAAATGAATGTTTTATCTAATTTTATGTTATATTTTGACACTCCTGTTATTTGGCAATGTTTAAACTTTACAGTAATTTACTTTTTAGATAAGATTGCATAGATTTTTATTTGATACTGAGCCTTTAATTGTCATTAATAAGGGATTTATAAAGCATAAATAGTCCTCACTTTAGATTAGGTCACAAAACTGGATGAAGTTGAGTAAATAAAGCATTTATTAACATACAGATTAACAATTAATATATGCCTGAATAATAAGATAAATGTTGATTTAAATATTTATTAATAATTTACTAACTCATTCTGAATGATCTTAAAAAACCCCAACTACTCTTAAATACAAATGATTTGTAAATAATGCAATACTTAATTGAGTCTTGAAAAATTAATTAGTAACAAAGTATGAAAGAACGATTCTTATTATCTACATTTTAAATATGCGTATACAGTACAGTGTTTCCTCTAGGATTTTTTCCAGCTGTGGCGGCAGGACTTTTTTTTTACACAGATCTGCCAACTATTTCAAAGACACGCAGTATTACAAGTCGAGATAGCATTCATGTAATACGAGCATGCGAATCTCTTTGCTTGCTCGCCGATTTCCTCTGTTCGAGCACAGAACTTCTTGCACGCACTCAAATTTACACGTTCAAGTGCAGATCTTCTTGTGCGCTCTCCAGTAAGCGCTGCTGAAGCGCGATTTAGTGCGTTTTTGTGCATTTTCCGACATTAACGCGTCCTGAAGTAAAGTGAAACGGCATTAAACTCCAGCAAGATAAAGTCATTGTATGCAGAGCCATTGACCTTTATCAATAAAGTATACTTATGGAAACGGTGTTCATCTTAACTGAAAGCTACGCGGTGTTTGCTAGACTCACACACCTGTCAGTCAGTCTGTCAGAGAGTCAGTCAGCATGTCACCTTGAACAAATAGCGCACAGCACTACTACGGTTACAGAAAAGTTTGCGTGGTTTACCTCTAATATGTTTTGGTGCGATTATAATCCGCTATAAAAAACACGACTAAATGTTTTAAATAAGAAGCTGTAATGTAGCCGTGGCGGGATGAATTTTGGCGTGGCGGCCCGCCACGGATGAATGAATGTAGTGGAAACCTTGCAGTAAGTCAAGAATAGAGCATTTATATCTGCAGTTATAGACTGCTTACTAACGTCTATTAATGTAGAGTTATTGCTTAACAAATAATTAGTTAACTGTTTGCTAATGCTTCATAGATGATTCATAGTGTGTAGTTATTATAAAGTGTTACCAAAAATCTTACTTAACATGGTCTAGTCACAAAATTTGCCCCAGGTTTCCTGTGAGAGTTGTGTTTATGTGAAAGTTAAGACTATATTATAAGCAGTTTTTATGGTTTAAAATACATTATTTTCATCATCAACATCAGAACAGAATACAGAGTCCTCATAAACCACCAAAACCAACATGCATGTGTGTGTGTCTACCTGGTGTTCCTTATGTAGTGGTAATACCAGTGATTATGACCTTGTAGGGACATTTTGTTTGAAAGCAGCTCATAAATCCCAGAATTTCTTTTGAATATGTGCAAATAGTTGAAGTTTTGGGGTAGGGGGATAGAATATGCAGTTTTTGCAGTATAAAAATCATTACGTCTATGGAAAGTCCCCATAAATATTGCTGTACAAGTGTGCATGTGTGTGTGTGTGTGAACATGTTCTCGGTTGAATAATCGTTTTAAAGAGGCTGGCTCTTTGGTTTGGGTTGCACACACACAAGGGATGGTGACAGAACCAGGACATTTGCCTCTACAAATAATCACAAAGGAACACACGCATACGCTCATCTGTCATGCATGGTCACGCCGGCTAATTAATCCGACTCCTACCTGTGCGTAAGAGTGCATGTGATAGATACCGCCAACTATTGCAATAGGTCGATGGATAGATCCATGTGTTGAGCGCTCATCGTGGTAAACACAGACACTCTGGCTGTGATGTCAGCTTGGGTTGCACTGATGGCTTGTCGGTTTCATGTTGTGCGCTTGCTATGTTTGGAACTGTGCTACAAGGACTGCTATTGATCTGTTATTGAAAGAAGGGCTGAGAAGTTTACTGTAAACAACAAGCACAGCTCGAGTGGACTCGTGTTGAGTTGCATGCATGCTGGTGTGTATATACATACTACTGTTTAAAATAAGATTTGATTTTATGTTTTTGAAAGTTTGTTATGCTCACTATACTGTATTTGATTTGATCAGACATAAGGTAGAATGGAATTTTGTGAAATATTAATTTAGATATATTATTAATTGTAAATTTTTCTGAAAATAATTCAGAATATTTCTTAATATTTTATAATCACATGGCTAAATTCAGAGACTAAATGAAAGTTGGATCTGATCGCTGAATGTTTGATTTGATTTTGATTTGATTTATTTAGAACAGAAATATCATACATAAAAATTCTTTAACAAAAAAATAAATACATTTCAACATAGTCAAAATGGAGCCGGATGAAGCGCAAGTTTATTATTTTCCCACCCCATTACCACACACATCATTCATCCATTACTTCAACTTATTTCTTCTTTTATTTATCTCTTCTTTTCACAGACATGTGAGCTTTGCATTAGACATATTTTATCCTTTTGACATATTATATGTTTGATTCCATTTGTACATTTACATTTTATAACATAAACAAAAATACATACTACTGCAAACAGCCATTAATTGAATTTTCATCATACCTTTCTCATTTTATTCTTGTTTAATCACCTCTATTCATCATTACATTCTTTTAATAATATATATATATTTATACAACTTATTAAATTGGGCGACGCAGTGGCGCAGTAGGTAGTGCTGTTGCCTCACAGCAAGAAGGTTGCTGGTTCGAGCCTCGGCTGGGTCAGTTGGCGTTTCTGTGTGGAGTTGGCATGTTCTCCCTGCGTTCGCGTTGGTTTCCAGCGGGTGCTATGGTTTCCCCCACAGTCCAAAAACATGCAGTTCAGGGGAATTGGGTAGGCTAAAATTGTCTGTAGTGTATGAGTGTGAATGAGTGTGTATGAATTTTTCATAGAGATGGGTTGCAGCTGGAAGGGCATCCGCTGTGTAAAACATATGCTGGATAAGTTGGCGGTTCATTCCGCTGTGGCGACCCAGGATTAATAAAGGAACTAAGCCGAAAAGAAAATGAATGAATGAATGAACTTATTAAATTGATTGATATTCTGACATTGTTTGAGAATCTGTACCAGACTGTTCCATAATTTCACGCTACATATACAGACATACTCATTTTTTTTTTTAAAGTTGTCCATGTTTTTAACCTCCTACATTTTTGTTCTTCTCTCAGATTATATCCCCCTTGTCTTTCTTCAAAAAACCTTTGTATGCATTTCTGAAGTAATTTATTTCTAGCTTTAAACATAAATTGTGCTGTTTTAAATTTAACCAAATCCTTGAACTTAAGTATCTTCAATTTAAAAAATAAAGGATTTGTATGCTCCAAATACTCCACATTTTCTATCAGCCTAATTACTTTTTCTGCATTGTACATAAGGATGAAGTAAGTTAGATTTATATGTATTCCCCCAAATTTCAACACAATAACTCATTTATGAGGCAGTGGGTAGCACAATCGCCTCACAGCAAGAAGGTCGCTGGTTCGAGCACCGGCTGGGTCAGTTGGCATTTCTGTGTGGAGTTTGCATGTTCTCCCTGTGTTGGCGTGGGTTTCCTCCGGGTGCTCCGTTTTGCCCCACAACTCCAAAAACATGTGCTATAAGCTAAACATTGTCAGTATTGTATGTGTGTGAATAAGTGTGTATGGATGTTTCCCAGAGATGGGTTGCGGCTGGAAGGGCATCCACTGCATAAAACATATGCTGGATAAGTTGATGGTTCATTCCGCTGTGGCGACCCCAGAATAATAAAGGGACTAAGCCGAAAAGAAAATAAATGAATGAATAACTCGTATATGGCAACATAAGTGTGTTATATAACACATTGATTTATTGTCCAGGATAAATCTTGCTTTATACACTATTGCTACAGTTTTTGCTACTTTTGATATCACATTATTTAACTGTGGTTTACAACTAATTTTATGATCCAATACAACACCAAGAAACTTAATTGCATTAACTTTTTTTATTATTTCATTATCAATTTTTAAATCTATATTATGACTACTTTTTAATTTTCTTTGGTTTACTTATATTTAATGACAGTTTGTTTACGTCAAACCACAATTTCAATTTATTAATTTCTGTTTTAATCAACTCCATAAGTTTTGGTAAATTATCCCCAGAAACAAAAAGATACTTGTATCATCCGCAAACAAAATAAACTTGAACAACTCTGATATCTTACACACATCATTAATGTAAATTATAAACAATATTGGACCTAAAACTGATCCTTGTGGTATGCCACAATTTACATTCAGATATGAAGATTTATGGTTGCCAATTTCCACAAACTGTTGCCTATTTTTTTAATAATTCTAAAAATAATTTAAATAATTATTGGTAACTTCTACGGAAAAGCAGGAAAAGACACAACTAATCAACAACAAATCTAAAAACAGACTACAAAACAGATATGAAATACACAACAATGTAACAGTGTCTAGGATTTAAAACATATGTTTTGTATTTTAGTATATTTTTTAATGTAGTTTACTGCTGCCATGGCAATGGAAGAATGTTTAAAATCAAGATATTGTATTGTGAATAAATTCTCATAAAATAACTAGTGAATAAATTCGCATTATTATGCAATTATGTTGAAAACATTTGTGCTGCTTAATATTTTCACGGAAATCAAGATACATTTTCCTTGACTCTTTCAATAATATAAATATAAAAACACTTGAAACAGAGCGTCATAGTGGCGCAGTGGGTAGCATGATCGCTTTACAGAAAGAAGGTCGCTGGTTCGAGCCCCGGCTGGGTCAGTTGGCATTTCTGTGTGGAGTTTGCATGTTCTCCTCGTGTTCGTGTGGGTTTCCTCTGGGTGCTCCGGTTTCCCCCACAGTTCAAAGACATGGCTGTAGTGTATTTGTGTGAATGCAAGAGTGTTTGGGTGTTTCTCAGTGATGGGTTGCGGCTAAAAGGGCATCCTCTTTGTAAAACATATGCTGGATAAGTTGGTGGTTCATTCCACTGTAGCGACCCCTCATTAATAAAGGGACTAAGCCGAAAAGAAAATGAATGAATGAATGTTTGGAAATCACATAGAAAATATTAAAAGTTTTCACTAAAATCTCTTAACACTTCAAAACATTTGTACTGAGATAAAGTTTTTATTCTATATGAATTCAGTGGTCTAATCGAAGTCTTCTGCACAGATTATTGATTTACATGAGTAACAGACCTAAAGCCTTCATTCATAAAAACATTGATTATCAAAGACAGTAAACAGAAGCTAAAGCATTAGAATAAGCCTCATTGGTTCTTGTGGAAGCTCATACATGTCACATCACACTCAACAATGAACCTTGTTGGCAGTGATGGGGATAACGTGCTATAAATAAACGGCGATACTTTATTTAGTAACGAGTAATCAAATGAATTACTGTTTCCCGTTATAACGCCGTTGCCGTTACCGACAATAAAATGTGCGTTACTATAATTGAGAACACTGAAGCGGTTTTCATGCTAGCAGCATCTCTCTCAGCCATAGGACTTCTCTTTCTCTGGGATGGGTGTGTGTTCGAGGCACATAACCAACCAGTGATGATGATTGCTGGTCTTTGAACGAGGTATAACTGCTACCAAAGGAGGAGACGAACCCATGACATTAAAGCAACTAAAACTTAATTTTTCTCCACCGCAAACACTTATTACTCAGACAGAATTAAACAAAATAATATCTAAATAGTTTTAAACGGTTTATTGAGTTTTATTGTGCAACTATAGTAATGATAATATTTATAATGATATGTTGAATTTGATGGTTGTCAAATAATTTTATAATTGTGTAACTCAGTTACTAACTCAGTTACTATTTCAGAGAAGTAGTAACTACAGTATAACTAATTACTCTTTTAAAGGAACGTGTCTAACATTCATCATTGGTTCTTGCACATTAGGCAAGCATGTTTGAGCATTTATGACAAAATCTGAGTGCTGCAAAATTTGTTCACTGATTCATGTTTATATGCAAATATACCTTAGCCTAGATTTGCCCATCATATAAACGCTACCACACATATTAAACCACTCAAGTCATAAGGATTTCATTTTTCTTTAGGAATATTTGGGTGAACAGACTTTCAGAGTAGTGATGGAAATATCTCAGATTTTCTCTGATCGATACATATTTTTGGCTTTGGTACAGTATGACTTAAAGGCATATTTAACCCAAATATTTAAATTTACTCACTTATTATTCATCCACAAGTGGTTCCAAACCTTTATCAATTTCTTTCTTCTGTTGAACACAAAAGAAGATATTTTGAAGAAAGCTGAAAACCAGACACCACTGACATCCATTGTTGTAAGAAAATGGATGCCAATGGTTTCAGCTTTCTTTAAAATATCTTCTTTTGTGTTCAGCAGAAGAAATAAAGTCAAACAGGATTGGACAAATGAATGGCAAGTAAGTGATAACAAAATTTTCAGTTTTGTGTGAACTATCCCTTTACTTGTAAGTAAATAATGTTATCATTTTAATTTGGCTGATTCAAGATTCTGTGACATCATAATGTTATTAACTCAAGTCTTTGAGTACCATTTGTTTGGAGTGACTGCCTCTTAATTATTTTTGTGTGTATAATTGAATCCTGATAATTAGAACTAATGGTTTTGGACAGCTAAAGCCTCATGTGTACTCTTTGTATTTCATTTGCGTCATAAATTGGAAAAGTTCCCCACGGGTTTTTTTTTCTTTCTTAAATTTGTTCAGACGTTGACTCCCAGAGTCCCTAAGGTTTAGCTTAGTGTGATTAATAAGAAACAGTGTCATTATTTACGAACTCCTCAAGCCTTTCTAAGCCCAATAGTCTTTTCTTTTATCAGTCGAACACAAAAAGCGAATGTTTGAGGAATGCCAAAGTTGAGCTTTTACAGTGAAAATCAATAAGAAGTAGATATATCACACACCAAATATTCATTCATTTATTCATTTTCCTTCGGCTTAGTCCCTTTATTCATCTGGGGTCGCCACAGCGGAATGAACCGCCAACTTATCCAGCATATGTTTTACACAGCGGATGCCCTTCCATCTGCAACCCAGTACTGGGAAACATCCATACACTCTCATTCACATAAATACACCGGCCAATTTCATTTATTCATTTTCTTTTCGGCTTAGTCCCTTTATTAATCTGGGGTCGCCACAGTGGAATGAATCGCCAACTTATCCATCATATGTTTAACGCAGCAGATGCCCTTCCAGCTGCAACCCATCACTGGGAAACACCTATACACTCTCATTCACATACATACACTACGGAAAATTTTGCTTACCCAATTCACCTGTACCGCATGTCTTTGGACTTGTGGGGGGAAACTGGAGCACCCGGAGAAAACCCATGCCAACACTGGGAGAACATGCAAACTCCACACAGAAATGCCAACTGACCCAGCAACCTTCTAGCTGTGAGGCGGCAGTGCTAACCACTGAGCCCATAATATTATATATTTTTAATTAAGTTATCATTTTTGAAATCTCTTTTCTTCATCTATGTTAAGCTGCTTTGACCCAATCTACATTGTAAAAAGCACTATAGAAATTAAGATGATTTCATGCGCCTTTTTCTATACAATAAAAAATGTTAAATAAAAATGTATTCTATACACAGACAATCAGATGAAGCCAGAATATGAACTCAACACACTAATCTGCGCAATTTTTTCAATAAAAATCAATAAATGTGGATTATCATAATCATAATGCATAGTGTAATCATTTTTTTATTGTTCTCATGGGATATAATGTGCCTTTTTTAGCATGGAATTTACATAGTGTTCATATTCTGTGTTCATCTGATTTCCTGTATGTAGAAAATAACATTCTATATAAAAAAATTAATTGAAATGAAATTAATTGAATATAATAAAGGTTTAAAAAGCTTGTGCCCTATTTCTAAACCAGTACAATAGGCAAGGCAAGTTTATTTATATAGCACATTTCATACAGTGACAATTTAAAGTGCTTTACATAGACAGGAATAAAAGAGACATGTATAAGAAAATAAAAACAAATGATAAAAGTGATTAAAAACAGATTAAAATGTGTTAAAACAGGTTATAAAAGAATAAAAAGGAATGAAAAGTCATAATAGTGCGATCTGTCCGACGTAGCACAGTGTGTAACCAGGGATGTGACACTGACAACAGGGTGTGGATCCAAATGCAGGTTTATTGGCAGGGTCAGGTAAGCAGTGGTCAATACAGGGGCAAACAGATGTATACGGGCAATCCAGAGTCGTAGTCAAAATAGCAGGCAAATGGTCAGAGGCAGGCAGCAGACAGGAATACATGGATAACCAAGGCGAGGATCAAAACACAGGAAAACAAACCAGTAAAACGCGTTGTAATGCCACTTAAACAGATAACAAGACTCAGCCACTACTGTGTGTTTGTGTGCTGACTTTATAGCCCATGTAATCAGTTCATGAGCGGCTTCAGTTGTGAGTTTGAAATCAGACAGGATTTGCAACCGGTTGTGTGTGTGTGGTGCATGACAGAATATGTAGTCCATTTACCAGCAGATTTGTAGTCCTATGTGTTTATGAATGTATTCCAGCGATCTATGGTGTTTTAGATTGCTGGTGATCATGACACAGTGCTCATTCAGTAAAGGCACAGCTAAACAGATGTGTATTAAGTCTTGATTTGAATGTGCCTAATGTTGGAGCACATCTGATCATTTCTGAAAGCTTATTCCAGCAGCCGGGGGTGTCGTAGCTGAAGGCTGATTCACCCTGCTTTGACTGAACTTTTGGAATTTCTAGTTTATATGATCCTAATTATCTGAGTGATTTGTTAGGTTTGTACTCAGTGAGCGCATCTGTAATGTATTGAGGCCATTTAGTGATTTATAGACAAGTAATAGACTTTAAAATCTATTCTGAACGTAACTGGGAGCAAGTGTAAAGACCTGAGGACAGGTGTGATGTGCTCTGATTTCCTGGTTCTGGTCAGAATCCTGGCAGCAGCGTTCTGGATGAGCTGCAACTGTCTGACTGTCTTTTTGGGAAGGCCAGTGAGGAGTCCATTACAGTAATCCACCCTGCTGCTGATAAAAGCATGAACAAGTTTCTCTAAGTCTTCACTGGAAACAAAGCATCTAATTCTTGCAATGTTTTTGAGATGATAGTATGCTGATTTACTTACTGCTTTGACATGACTACTGAAACTCAGATCTGACTTCAGAATCTGAGCAAGATTCTTGAACTTATGTTTTGTTGTTTGGCCCTTAGAGCCAAGGTACGCATTCACCTGTTCCCAAATGCAATGACTTCCGTTTTATCAATAGCTTTATGTGGGGAACAGACCGAAAGTTCAGTTATTAAAATTGTCATCAAAGAAAACAACACACTTTTTTACATGGAGAATGGTTTAGATAAATCATCTCAGCTCTCACAGAGACTGAATTATGTATAATTTCTTACTCCACATACACCAGTGGAATCAATATGTAAGCACGACACGTTAGAGCACTTCTAATTTGGTCTAAATCAACCATAGCATGATCGATTGCTCATTTAAAGGCGTTTGTCGTCCCAGGATGTCATGTGTTTATGTGCATGTGCTTTTGTTGTAATATTTATTAGGAAATATGTCTGCATGTTGGCCCCGAGGCAGAGGAACAGATGTCTGTTGTGGAAATTCAAGGGTCCATATGGACTAGAGTTTAATTATTACTGTAGAGATTTCAATCACGCACAGACACACATGCGCGCACAGACTCAATCATGTCAGTGTCTTTTTTTGTCAATGAAGTGACAGTGTGAATGTTTTCTTCGCTGTGAAGATAATCTTGATCTTCTGCAGATATGAAAGAAGTTGTGTGTCCTCCTTAAACTCTGCACCGCTAAACACCGACCGTTTTTAATCAAACTGACGGGGTGTGTGTGTGTGTGTGTGTGTGTGTGCGCGCGTGTCCCTTTTTCTAACTTAATGCCATATGGAGCATGAAAATAAGATGAGTGGAAAAATAGGCTGATCGAAAGAGTGGAAGGAAATGAACAAAACTGTGCACACAGATATGTTGAATGAGACAGAATTACATTTAATCATTTGCTATTCAAATGTGCAAGGCGTGTTTCGATACTTTGTATGTAACATTAAGAGGAATCATTGAACGATATGCTAAAATGTGATACACTGTAATATGTAATAAGTTGACCTTAGAAAAATTGAGGACATCGATTGCCTTAAAACTGCCTTAAAAAGTAAAGTAGTGTATTAATTTCAAGTGAGCATAATTTAAAACAGCTTGTATTTACAACTTCTTAATAAAGTAAACTTCAGTATGTATACTCAAAATAATTAGTTGTGTTAACTTCTTACTAGTGTTTACATTACTAGGAAAATATTAGGAAACTGCCTTAAAACGATCAAGTTAGCTGAACTAAAACATTTAAGTATAGACAAAAAACAATCCCTTACATACATACTCACTCCCTGGGCCGTTTATATCGAAGTTCATATTTAGCCACTCCATGTTGGTGTTTCGTAACATTTTTTACAAGGTATTTATATATATTATTATATAAATATTTATTTCTTTATTTATTTATTATCATATATTATATAATCATATTGTGGCGAGGGGGCGTGGCCGAAAGCCGTGGGAATGAAACGAGGCCCGCCACAGATGAGAAACACCTGTGGCGCGCATCTGCCTCCAATCCCACGGAAGGAGTTCTGGACTATAAGAGGAGGAACGATGGCAGAGGAGAGAGAGAGAGAGGACCGAGCCCGTTTCGTTTCGTTCTCGTTTCGCTCCCACGGCTCTCGGCCACGCCCCCTCACCACACATATAAATATTTTTTAATGTATTAATATTAATATATAAATGTATTATATTAATATATTTAATCATTTTGAACATCAAAGAATTGAAAAAAGCTTATTATGCTTATGTCTGATTATGGTTAAGTTTTAATTCTTACACCCGTTTCCTCAGTTCCCTCATCACAATTCTCATGCTTTTGACACATGACCACTCAAAAGTTGTAAATGCATATTATTGTGTCAAGATTACTTTAATCTATTTAGTTTAACAACTTAATGTGCTAAAAAGTTGGGATTACTTGTTTAAATATTGTAAGGTGAACAAACTTATTCATAATAAGATAACTGCACTTCATTTTATTAGTGAGAACAGCTATTGCTTTTTACAGTGTAGAAATGGAATTTTGTGTGAGCCCATATTGCCATGCTACCATTCAAGGTCACTGAGACAAACAACACTTTCTCCAAACTAAATTAAAGTTAAGTCATTTACCTTTTAATTCAGGTCACTGCACTAATGTTGTTGCTATTAAATAAGCCTTTTGTTTCAATTTTAATTCACATCCACCTCTGTTTTAGCATGTTACTACATAGTATATCAGTACTTCAACAAGAAAAATAGCAGATGAAGAAGCTTAACAATAGCTACAATTCCATCCACCTATTTTTATGTGCATTTTGGATGTGCGCATAAAAAACGGTTGATGGAAACACCAAGATGCGCATACATTTTGAAAACGCGCATAAAAAATATATGCGTATAACTGAGTAGGGTAAACTTTTTATTCGATAAGAAAAGATGCGCATAAACTATGATGGAAACACTTTTACCAAAAAAAACTCCAGTATGCGCATTAAAATAAGTCATGTGATTTTGTTATTAGAGATCATGTGATGAAAATGTGTGTGAATGGACAAACCAGCAGGCTGAGCACATTGTAAAAATGTGAAATGTTGTTTGGTCATTTTTAAATGCCTTAACAATTTCAGTATTAGTGTTATTATATTATTAATTACCTCCAGAAGTGTCAACAGCATCTGTACTTTGCATCTGATGCCTTCAAACGCCACCACGCGATCGTTACATGTCAGCATACTGCTTTCTGAGGTGCAAGTCATTTATTAAATGAAGACAAAATTCATGCAGCTTCTCCAACCGCAGCAAATTCTGTCTTTACTGTTGTGTTTGGCGCCAGGTAATCAGGAAGTGATGATTTTGTTCTCTTTGACTACTTGGATGGAAACGATGCTTTATTCACATGTCTTATATGCGATATTCTAGTTATGCGCATAAATGTAGTTCGCATCTTTGGATGGAAACATAGCTAATGTAACACTTAATTCCAACCTACAGAGAAATATATGACTTTTTCAAAACTTTACCCAATAAACAATAGAAACAATTTACATTGTAATATTTTCTTCTTCTTCTTCTTTTTCTTCTTCTTCTTCTTCTTCTTCTTCTTCTTCTTCTTATTATTATTATTATTATTGTTGTTGTTTTTATTACTATTATTGTTATTATTATTGTTATTGTTATTATTATTGTTATTATTATCGTTATTATTTGAAACATGCCTCAATAATAGTTGTTTTATTTAGGTTAGGGCTTTTCAGTTAGCTCATATTACAGTTAAGGTGGGCAAAAGGTTCTGATCTCATTCTATGGGTCCAATTAGATGAGAAATTACACTGAAAGACACATTTAGCATTAAAATGTAAATTAAAACATAACATTATATAAAGTCAACACTTCATTTCTGTCCTAACTTGCCCTCTGCAGTTAAAATTAGAGGTTGCACTTAAGTTTTGGGGGTCTTCCATTCAAAATAACTGAAACAAATCATTTCAAATGATATGGCTGTGCTGCACATAATTCTCATATGTAGTGAAAACTGAATGCGAGATTATATTTCTAGCAGTCTTGAAAAATTATGTGGTGGTTCATTCCGCTGTGGCGACCCCTGATTAATAAAGGGACCAAGTCAGAAAGAAATAGAATGAATGAAAAATAATGTCACTTTAATATTTTAAGAGTAGCGTATTATAAGGATGTCTGTGGCAAGGGCTCTTTTGACTGTATTTTTTATGATACACACTAAAATAGTGATCACTAAAAAGCATAGCAACATATTTTCCATTCATCTATCCATCCATCCATCCATTGTCTGCTGCTATCCAGAGCCGGGTCGCAAGATCAGCAGCCCCAGGAGAGAAACCCAGACTTCTTTCTCCCCAGACACATCCTCCATGTCCTCCGGGGGGATCCCGAGGCGTTCACAGGCAAGCTGAGAGACATAGTCCCTCCAGCATGTCCTGGGTCTTCCCCGGGGCCTCCTCCCTATGGGACAAGCCCGGAAAATCTCCCTAGGTGTCCAGGAGGCATCTGAAACAGATGCCCAAGCCACCTCAACTGGCTTCTCTCAATGTGGAGGAGCAGCAGATAAGGGTGCGCCCTGCCACCCTGTGAAGGACAATCATTTTAGCCGCTTAAATCCATACCTTTCAGTCATGACCCAAATTTTGTGTCATGTTTTTTGTGATTTGGAGAAGGTATTCGACCATGTCCTTTGAGGCATTCTATAGAGGGTGTTCTGGGAGTATGGCGTCAGAGGTGCTCTCTTAAGGGCTGTCTGGTCCCTGTATGAACAGAGCAGGAGATTGGTTCGCATTGCCAGCAATAAGTCAGACTTGTTCCAGGTGCATGTTGGACTGGTGGTTCTGTTCATTATTTTTATGGACAGAATTTCTAGATGCAGCCTAGGTCTGGAGGGGGTCTGGTTCAGGGACCACAGGATTTCATCTCTCTATTTCATCTCTGCTATCTATAGAAGTGGTTCTCAACTATCCACCACGCACTTTGTCATAAAGTGCTCTTTGTTGCGAGTGACAACATCCTTTATTTTGACTTTCGCTTGTACGGTGACTGTGAATTGTCAAAACACCTCTCAAAACGCTTTCAGATGCGGAAAATGGAAAAAATATAAACTGATCCGAATTGAGTGTGCAATGAACTTTACTCTGCTTCATACTTCTATAATAGTAAGTTTTGAATACTTTAGCTTAACTCCCATGATTCCACACTCAGTCGCTGCATCATCAAAATACGCCTTTGTTTGCTGTGAATACATGCCCTCTAGTGGTAAAAATTACATTTATACAACATTAAAGTTATAGTTCGCCCAAAAATGGAAATTGTCATCATTTGTTCTCTTGTTCAAACCTTTATGAGATTCTTTCTTCTGTTGAACTCAAAAGAAGATATTTTGAAGAATGTCAGAAGGCTGTAACCATTGACTCTCATAGTATTTGTTTTTTCATGCCATAGAAGTCAGTAGCTACTGGATTTCAGCTTTTTTCAAAATATCTTCTTTTATGTTCAACAGAAGAAACTCATAGAGGTTTGTAATCACTTGAGGGAGTGTAAATAATGACACACTAGTTTTTTATTTTGGGGTGAACTATGACTTTAACCAATGTTAACAAGCACAACTTTTAATTTTAATAATGCATGAGTAAATATTATATTAACATGTATAAATATTGATCATTCTTAGTTCGTTAACTAATAGAACCTTAAGGCTGGTTTATACTTCTGTGGCGAGCAATCGCCATGACCCACAGCACATGCTTTGCGTATAGCCGTGCATTTATACTTCTGCGTGCTGTTTGTGTTGCTTTACAGTAGGTTATGTTTCTTTGTGTCGAGTTTCTTTTGTTTTGTTTTTCTGAATGCTACCTTAATATACAAGTAGCTAAAACTCACTCATCAGCAAACTTAATCATAAGGTAAACACAAAACATCTGGAGCTCCTTCACGGGACTTGACACTTGTGAACAGTGCTGAATTTGAGCCAGATCCTGTTCCGGGAAATGTCAGATATTTGTGCTTTGCATTCCGGTATTTATTTTAACTGATCCAGCATTTAC
Source organism: Danio kyathit (assembly GCA_903798195.1). NCBI lineage: Eukaryota > Metazoa > Chordata > Actinopteri > Cypriniformes > Danionidae > Danio > Danio kyathit. The sequence continues at coordinate 22,940,098 of LR812521.1, read as the reverse complement.
TTTTGCGTGGTGAATATCTGCATGTGTGTGTGAGAGAGAAAGATGGTGAGAAACCGAAAACCGAGTGAAAAACACATAAAGTTAGTCATTAGTTATACTTTCGACCAATCATCTTTCTTACGTTAACAATCACTCTCATTGGTTGGGGATTATTGTTTCGCTCGCAGTGAGCAGTGAAAATAAATAATGCCATAGTGGCCTACCTAAATAATATTTGTATTTTCAAAATGCCAGAGGCAGTCAAGCAAATACATTTGAAGTCAGAATTATTAGCCCCCTTTTGAATTTTTTTCTTTTTAAAATATTTTCCAAAAGATGTTTAACAGAGAAAGGAAATTTTCACAGTATGTCTGATAATATTTTTTCTTCTGAAGAAAGTTTTATCTGTTTTATTTCGGCTAGAATAGAAGCAGTTTTTTATTTTTTAAAAGCCATTTTATGGACAAAATTATTAGCCCATTTAAGCTAAATTTTTTTCAATCGTCAGAACAAACCATCGTTATACAATAACTTGCCTAATTACCCTAACCTGGCTAGTTAACCTAATTAACCTAGTTTAGCCTTTAAATGTCACTTTAAGCTGTATAGAAGTGTCTTGAAAAATATCTAGTCAAATATTATTTACTGTCATCATGACAAAGATAAAATAAATCAGTTATTAGAAATGAGTTATTAAAACTATTATGTTTAGAAATGTGTTGAGAAAATCTTCTCTCTGTTAAACAGAAGTTGGGGAAAAAATAAACAGGAGGGCTAATAATTCTGACTTCAACTGTATATATATTTTTAAACCACGAGTAAAATGAGCCTGATCAAGAGAAGATGAAACTGCGCCCCTGGATCAGGACAGCGGTAAGCAGAAGAAAAGCGATCTCAAGTCAGCCAGAAAATATGACGGAAGAGGTAACTTTGGGCTCTTCTTGGAGATTGAACTGAGGCAGTCATTTTCGCTTGCCACTTAATAGTGAAGTGAACTGAATGTTAGTGGTGTTAGTAAACTGGATATTGATGTTTCATACGATTTATGTTTGTAGCTACATGTTTGTTTAGTTTTTTTTTACCCATCGTTGACCCATAACGTTATTGTTACGATTACCAGTGATCCAGCCTGAGCAGATCGCTGGTAAACACCTAGGACTACAAATCTGCTGACCAATGGACTACATATTCAGTCAAGCACCACACACACACAACCGGTTCCATATCCTGTTTGATTACACACTCGCAGCTGATACTCATGTATATTGATTATGTGGACTATTTAAACCCTTCCGTTTCACACTCATGTTGCTGAGTATTGTTAAGCTGTTGCTGTCCTTACGTAAGCGTTTATTCCTGTTTCCTGTATTTTTGATCTTGGACTGTTTTTCATGAGTTCGCACTTACAGAAGTTTAAGAATTAAAGCATATTTGGCGTGCTGTCCAGGGAGAGGGCTCTGAGCTCGGGGAAGACACCCCCAACTCGTGTTATTCCCCGTATCGGGGAACAGAGAGGAGTTGGGGTTCGAGCGAAGTGTCTAGCCCGGCCCCAGAACGCTCCCCCCGGGTAGATAATGTTTAAGAAGTGAGGTGTTGGGGTGGTGGAGGGATGCTAAAGTCGTGAGGTAATGCAGGTAGGACAATTGTGGTATTTATAGGGGTTTGGTCAAATACTAATTGGATAATAGAATGATTGTCAATGACGTAATGAAATTCTGAAACGTCTGCGCGTGCTCCTCCCGAAATTTGTTTATAAAACATCACATCGTGTTTTGACCCTTTGCCTGTTTTTGGATTACGCCTTTGAATTCCCTACTACACTGTTAATGCTGGTTTTTGATCCCTGCCTGTCCGACCATTCTTATAATAAAGCTGCATTTGGAACTACCCCGGTTTGCATAGCATCCATACGCAACAGTTATATTGCACAAAATAATTAAAGAACGTTCAGAAATGTGATGCTCTTTTTTTGCGCTATCACCGTTTAATGACGTCATGTTCTGGAAAAAGTGAAATTGTGTATCAGACGTCAGTCACGGTAACTTTTATTTCCTGAGATTGTTCCATAAATTATCCATTTACAAATTAAGCATTCCTTTTAAACACTTGCTTTATCGGGCTCGCGGCTTTCAGCACCGGCCACACTCATCACAGCTACCAAGCTGACCAATCACAGAGCTTGCGCTACAAGTTGTTGCGACGTGTAGTTAAATTTTTTTAAGAGGTACACGTCAGCATCAGCCACGGCGAGGGCTATGCAACCGCACAAAGCCTCCGCCGGACCATACGTGTGTGCTTGATGCAGAAGTATAAATCAGCCTTTATTATTAAGTGTTACCAAACGAACAATAGTAGGGTTGATTAAATCTGTTTGCTTGTTTATAAGTGCATGGAAACTTGTGGCATTTGACTCTGCGTTTATTAAAATGCTACACAAACACATGTTAGTTCTCTTTCCAGCTGATTCCCACACGCAGCCATACAGACTCACATAGGGCATATTTATCATGTCGAATTTAGGCCACAGACTCTCTAATGTGTTGCCACTTTTTAATTAATTCTAATCTTTGTTTGCTGTGTGTTTCATCAGCGCAGCCCCGCTGGAGAAGTTCTTACACGTTTCTTTATAAAGATAAATGGAGTACAGTAAGGATGCATCACACAGGGAATGATACCAAATTTAAAGAGCACACAGACCCATTTATACAATATGAATTTGATGAATATCACAAACACACACACACACACACACACACACATAGTGGTGCACTGAGCATGATCTACTTAGAGAAGTGTGTGAGTGTGTGACCTCAAAAATGCTGCGCTGTTTCTCCACCTTTCTGTAAACTAGTTTCTCACCTTGTTTGCCATTCATCTTTCTCTCCATCTTTCTCACAGTCCCGCATTCATCCGGCTTAATCAGAAGTAAAATATTACACCTGCAAAAATAACGACCCAAAATGTGCAACATAAACGCAAAACAATAAGTGTTACAAAGTCTCTAACTCTGTTTCTGTCTATTTCTGTCTGCTTAAAGTGAGGCGCATTGTTTTAGGGCTGTTGCTTGATATAAATATATGATACTTTAAGGAAGGTTGGGCATGGTGAGCCTTCGTTTTTTTCTGTATTTTTGGATCACTGAGGCTGGATTTGAGGAGGAATTATGTAAAAACAGAAACATTGTGAAATAATATTTAGATTTTATGATTATATAGATAAACGTGTGTGTGTGTGGCGCTACACTGGCTCAGTGGTTAGCACTGTCACCTCAAAGCACAAAGGTCACTGGTTCCTGGCTGGGTCAGTTGGCATTTCTGTGTGGAGCTTGCATGTTCTCCCCATGCGCTATAAGTGAATTGGATTGTTGAATTGTCCATAGTGTATGAGTGTGTGTGTGTGTGAATGGGTGGGTATGGGTGTTTCCCAGTACTGGGTTGCGGCTGGAAGGGCATCCGCTGTGTAAAACATATGCTGGAATAGTTGGCTGTAGGTTTTGGACCTCCGTGAAGTTGGCACCCCATAAAAACAAATAATCCCCAAAACTATGTCATTCGTTTGTGCTACGGTTGTGCTAATTTGTGCTGCAAAAACGAACGTTTGTGCTGGTTTGGGGTCTGACATATTAAGCATTATTTTTTTGACCATGTGACGTCACTTTCCACCCCATGTTGCTCAAATGACTTCAAATCAGCACAGGTCGTTTGTGCTGGATTTGTGCTGGTTTGTGCCGTTAAAACAAACACTGTATCTGTTTTCCTCCTTTAGATATAAGCAAAATATTTCAAGAGTCGTGACGTCACTCTCCACCCCATTTTCTCTAAATTGCGCCATACTGGTGTCATTCGTTTGTGCTAGATTTGTGCTGGTTTGTGCCGTTAAAACAAACACTTTATCTATTTTCGTTGTTTAGATATAATTAAAATATTTCGGGAGCCGTGACGTCACTCTCCACCCCAGGTTATCTAAATCACACCAAACTCATGTCATTCGTTTGTGCTCGATTTCTGCTGGTTTGTGCTGTTAAAATAAACACCGTATCCATGTTTATTGTTTAGATGTTGTTTAGGTTTCATTTGGCTGTGACAACTTCTAAAATTAAGATCATGAATAAATGACGTGTGTGTGTAATCAAACAAAAACTCAATCTTCGGTGTCAAATAATTTTTCTTAAATCATTTTAAAATGATGATTTGGCACTCATTAAATGTCACCTGATCAGTTTATTCATTCATTGTCTTTTCGGCTTAGTCCCTTTATTAATCTAAGGGTCGCCACAGCGGAATGAACCGCCAACTTATCCAGCACATGTTTTATGTAGCAGATGCCCTTTCAGCCCCAACTCAACACTGGGAAACACCAACACACTCTTGAACACACTCACATACACTACGGCCAATTTAGCTTATTCAATTCACCTACAGTATAGCGCATGTGTTTTGACTTGTGGGGGAAACCGGAGCACCCGGAGGAAACCCACGCGAACACGAGGAGAACATGCAAACTCCACACAGAAATGCCAACTGAACCAACCGGGACTCAAATCAGCGACATTCTTGCTGTGAGACGATCGTGCTCTGATCAGTTTATAGGATCCCTAATAATTTATAAATGTTTATAATAATATTTTACATAAATAAACAATGGACGACAAACTTATTAGCCTTCCTGTGAAATTTCAATTCATTTAAAATATTTCCCAAGAGCTGTTTAATGAAGAGAATGCATTTTTAACTAAATAGTTTTAATAGCTATTTTTTGTCTTTGCTATGATGTATATAATATTTCACCAGTTACTTTACAGGATACTAGGATTTAAGAGCTTAGCTAGGTTAATTAGGTTAGGCAATTTGGCTAATTAATCAAGAGAAAAACAAGTCCTAAGGAGGCAAATAATATTGGCCTTAAAATAATTTTTTTAAATGTAAAAATTGCTTTTAATCCAACCAAGCTAAAGGAAATAAGACTTTCTGCAGAAGAAAATACATATTAGAAAATACTGTAAAAATGTTTTTTCTCTGTTAAACAACACTTAGGGGAAATATTTGAAAAAGAATTACAATTTTATAGTAAGGCTAATAAATATGTCTTCAACTGTATATTCAGTTATACATTACATTTATATAAAATGTATATACAATCTGTATATGTTTCATGCAATCTATCATTTATTTTTGAAAACAGTTCTTCAAACTGGTTTTCTGGATACCTGTTCGGAAATAATAATTTCTTTTGCGCTTCAGTTTGATATTGCTAGTAAAATATAGTCAAATACCTACACAAAATGTCTTATTTAAAGGGCACCTACAGTATTTAACTTTTTTTTTCAAGATATAAGATAAGCCTTTTGTGTCTCCAGAATTTGTCTGTAAAGTTTCAACTCAAAACACCCATCAGATTATTTATTATACCTTTCAGAGTATTATAACTTTCTGCTCTAAACCTGTGGCCTGTGTCTTTAATGCTAGTTCTCCCTGCCCATCGTTTCCACTTGCCTGTCAGAGTGTGCCTCGATCTCCGGCTGCGTGTGTCAGATAAACAGCACAGTGACAGACATGAAGGTAGCAGATCTCACATAATGTTTGTGATAAATACTACAGTAAGAACTTTGCAAATGATTATTTGATGTATTTGTTGTGGAGTTAATTCAAGCCTTTCTGCAACGATCAGTCACACACAATGTTGTTACAAAGTTCACGCACATACATACAGACAGACACACACAGTGGACACACATCGCGCATTTAACTTTGCACTGTTTTTGCACGGCAAATGTGACAGGATACACATTAATATCCACTGCTGTATGGATATCCGTTATGTTAATGTACAAAATAAACCTGATTTAACGTCCACAAACTGGGATTGATGCGTCTTCTTTTATAATTGTACTGACATGCGGCTGTGGTGATGAATTACAGCGATTTTTACCATCTTTAACTTACTTTATTACAGACATGCACTGATTTACAACCATTTTAAACTTGTAAAACTCATACTTGATCACATTTGATGATCACAGGGAGCTGAACAGATCTTTTAATTTGCTTTGCACATTAATATGTGGCTGTCAATCAATTCAGTGGGCTGGAAAACTGCACTCCTACGCACATTGCGGTGGGCCTCAAAATGGAAGGGCTTTGGATCTTATTTTAACGTCAGAAAATAAAAAGAAAAGAGACTTATTGTGTTTATATCACCTTAATATGACTGTGAACACCTATACCTACACACAGTTCTGTTCAAACAGCTTACAAAATATGATTTTCATCATATGTGCCTTTTAACACCTGAGTTTTACAAAAGAATTGAATAACGAGCATTAATTCAGCCTCTTGTTGTGTTTCCGTTATGTAAATAGAGTTGACGAGTATTTTCTCTTTATATGTGTGTGTGTGTCTCTTTTGTGTCACATGATTTTTACTTAAATCATTCTAATATGATGATTTGGCACTCATAAAATATTTGTAAATGTGTTTAGTGTGTATTAGTGATGCGCGGATGGCGGGCACTGCGGATAATCCGCGGGTTGGGTGAGTCGGGTAATAAAAAAATACATTATGATTAATTGCGGGTGGGTCGTGAGTCATAGCAGTTGACCAGCAAAAAAGCAGAGAGTGGACTAGGCAGAATGTGAAGATGAGACGCCCAAAATAATGGATGAAGTGCAAGAGTACTGTGCAAACTTTCAGTTAGAGTCATCATCAGAGGAAAATCTGCTGTCGTTCTGGGAGAAACCAGATCGCTTATTTACACGACTGCAGCGCCTTGCAAGGAGAAGCTTGTGCATTCATGCAGCCAGCGGTGCGAGCGAACGCTCATTTAGTGCAGCTGGCCGTGTTTTGGAGGCGAGGCGGAATCGCCCGAATCCAGGCACAGTAGATGCTTTTCTGTTTTTGCACAGTGTAAAGAAAAAGGCCAAGTAAACATAACATAGCTGCCGTTTAGGCTGAAGTGGCACCATTTTTTTCCTGTAAATGTAAAAGCTGAATCTGCTGTTAATAACGAACAGTCTACGGTGACCTACTGTATCATCATGCTTAAAACAAAGAATTAGAATTATTAAAGTGTCGATCGGGTGCGGATACATATATCAGATAAAATAATATGTGCGGCTTAGGGGTGTCAAAATTAATTGTTTCTTCGGTGCAGACGCGGACAATTCGGTATCGGTTCAGTAATAAACATAACCGGTTATTATGTACTGATGTAAATTATCTAATATGAGCCATGTCGCCGTAGCATACTATAGTGAGGGAGGCGAGCGTGAGTATTTACAACGCTCCAAATACTTAAAAACTGTGCACAATTTTACCGTGTGTGTGTGTTTGCTGGACTGTGTTTCACTGACACTTACAGCAGAAGCCCCTATTTCACGGCGATTAAGAGAATGAAAGTAAACTCCATTTCTCTCTCTCTCTCACTGTGGCCCATGAGTGCATCTGTGAAGAGCGCCAGCGTGTAAGAGCCAATCGCAGCCCTTTCTGTTGAGCGCGTGACCAATCAAAGGGGTGTAAGAAAGAACTTGGTAGACAAGGCTCAGAAAGCGAGCGGGATATTTGTATTTGTTTATTTGCTATAAATGCTCGTGTTGTTTAAAGGTACAGTTTGTATATCTGACTGTTTGTATTAAAGGCCAAAATTCTCTTACAAATAGTAAATAAATATATTTATACATTTTAATACAATAATTGCTGTGCTGTGAAGAAAATATAAAACTGTGTATGGAAAGAATCGTCAATGCACCGTGATGCACCGAGATATCGAATTGAACCGAATCAATGGCTTGATAATCATAACCGAACCGAACAGTGAGACCAGTGTAGGTTCACACCTCTATGCGGGCTGGTGGATGATTAGTATGAAGGAGCGGATTCGGGTAACATTTCAGCTGATCCGCGCATCTGTAGTGTGTATACAGAACTAACAGCTTTCATATGCAATATAAATATATTTTTAGACATTAACATTATGAATGCATTTCTTCAAACTGGTTTATCATTTTTTTGCACTTCAGTTTAATTTTGCTAGTAAAATAGCTACATATAATGCCTTTTTTAACACCTGAGTTTTACAAAAGAATTGAATAACGAGCATTAATTGAACCTCTTGTTGTGTTTCCATTATGTAAACAGAGTTTACGAGTATTTTCTGTTTATACTGTGTGTGTGTGTGTGTGTGTGTGTGTGTGTGTGTGTGTGTGTGTGTGTGTGTGTGTGTGTGTGTGTGTGTGTGTGTGTGTGTGTGTGTGTGTGTGTGTGTGTGTGTGTGTACGTGTTTTTGTGACATATCAGGACACAAATCTGTATAATGACATAGGTATGACACAGGTATTACAAAAAGGAGGTGAAATATGAGGACATTGGTGATGTCCTCACTTCTCAAAAAGCTTATAAATCACACAGGATGAGTTTTTTCAGGGAGTAAAGCTGTACACTGTCTCCTGTGATGGTTGGGTTTCGGGGAAGGGTGGGGTGAGGGCAATATAATATACGCTTTGATCTGTATAAAATGAATGGAAGCCTGTGTAATGTACCCACTTTTCACAAAAACAACCGTGTGTGTGTGTGTGTGCGTCTCTTTTGTGTCATGATTTTTACTTAAATCATTCTAATATGATGATTTGACACTCATGAAATATTTGTAAATGTGTTTAGTGTGTATACAGAACTAACAGCTTTTATATGAAATATAAATATGTTTTTAGACATTAACATTATGAATGCATTTCTTCAAACTGGTTTTCTGGATACCTGTTCGGAAACAATCATTTTTTTGCACTTCAGTTTGATTTTGCTAGTAAAATATAGTAAAATAGCTACATATAATGTCTCATTTAACACCTGAGTTTTACAAAAGAATTGAATAACGAGCATTAATTAAGCCTCTTGTTGTGTTTCCATTATGTAAAAGGAGTTGACGAGCTCTTCTGCTATTCTTCCCTCTCAAGAGTCTCATCAACTACAGCACAAGACCAACTGCTGATTAACAGGTGTGTGTGTGCGTGTGTGTGTGTGTGTGTGTGTGTGTGTGTGTGTGTGTGTGTGTGTGTGTGTGTGTGTGTGTGTGTGTGTGTGTGTGTGTGTGTGTGTGTGTGTGTGTGTCCAGTAATCGACTCAAGACATAAACAGTCAATCCTGATGCAGTAGATGCGGTGAGGTCTAATTATAGCCTCTAATATGCCTAATGTTAGAGATGAGGATGAGCCAACAGAACAGACAGAAGCAACAGAAAATGAACATGTAACTGTAGAGGACCAGATGCATTGGATCCAGAAGAGAGCGGGGGGATTGCGCACAGGGGAAAGTGTGTCGTTTATTTTCGCCGCTGCCCAGGTGTGCTGATCAAAATGAGTAATGAGAGAGTTAGTAGAGCAGCACCTCAGAGAATACACACTCACACGGTGTGCATACATGCAAACACAAAACTCCCAAAAAGAGAATCGGAGAATAAAATATTGTACAGACAGCATCAGCAGTCTACAGTGTGATAGTAGCATTCAGAAATCGGTTTTGTTTGGTGATTGGGTGAAGCTCTTGTTTTTAGCAATACTGAAAACTGTTGTTCTGCTTAATGGTATTGTAATCTGAGGTGCTTTTTTAGGATTCAGGAAAAGCTAAACAATACAAACATAAAAATAAAACAAAATCTGAAAAATTAGGTCTATTCTCAACAGAGTGTAAAATCTTGATGGTTCTGTGGATCTCGTCTATCAAATCTGATCTTTATTTTGTGTTTCCTATTGGAGTCAAGTCAGGTGATTGGCTGGGCCATTCTACAGCTTGATTTTTTTTCTCTGAAAGCATTTGAGAGTTTCCTTGGTTGTGTTTTAGATCATTGTCTTGCTGAAAAGTCCACCCTGGTTTCATCTTCATCATCCTGCTAATGTAGATGTTGGACTTGGGACAGGGTGGCTGAATAACTACTGAGAGATTTCAGCTGCTGTCTGTGCTTTCACTGACTTTCTACATCTCCCTTTCTTCATGTGTTCAATACTTTTTTCTGGTGTCGTTCATTTTATTATACTTAACTTCATTTGTAAACTAATTTGTTTTGTTTTCTTTCATATATGTGGTATTTCTTTTTACTACTGGCACCAATAGCCAAGTGGTTAAGTGCACCAACATATAGCACCATGATGCTCACTGTCTTTTACCAACTCTTCCCCTCTCTCTGCTCCCAAAACTTTCCTCTCTGAAATCTCCACTGTCCTATCTCAATTAAAGGTGGAAAAACTCCCAAAAAATTATTTTCTATATGCACTGTAATAAATGACAAAAAGGGTTTTATGCTGCAGGGTGATATGGCTGTAGCCAGTGTGTTAATTTTAAGGATGTCTATAAGCTAGTGTGCTCCAAAACAAAAACTAAAATTGCATTTAGAACACATAAACACCTCATACTTCAGTTTCTAATCAAATCTTCTGACCAATCAAATGTTCTCTAATATCTGGCATGCCCCACCCCCTTCAAAACACTTCTCATTTGCTTGTATTTGTGTGTGTGAGCTCAATCACTCTCAGTGGTAGATCTGGTATAAAAACTAAAGGCTATTGGCTGTTTTTTAAAAAGAAGAGGAGCTACTTTATGTCCCACCCTGACTACATGTTTTAGGTCAAAATATGTCACTCATTGAACAAAAATGCACATTTCAAAGCACTTCATGGGGCATTTACGTTGTACAGTTCAACTTAATATTGTTAGTTAGTTTAATTGATGTGAGTTAAAATGTAGAAAATTTAATTTGATTCAACTTAAATGTTTAAAGGGATAGTTTGCATTAAATGCATTAATTATGGGGACACAATCGTCTGAATGTACATTATCCCATTTATTAAATTGCATTAAATAATTGATTGGGAAATATTGACTTAGGGGCGACGCAGTGGTGCAGTAGGTAATGCTGTCGCCTCACAGCAAGAAGGTCGCTGGTTCGAGCCTTGGCTGGGTCATTTGGCGTTTCTGTGTGGAGTTTGCATGTTCTCCCTGCGTTCGCGTGGGTTTCCTCCGGGTGCTATAGGTGAATTGGGTAGGCTAAATTGTCCGTAGTGTATGCGTGTGAATGAGTGTGTGTGGATGTTTCCCAGAGATGGGTTGCGGCTGTAAGGGCATCCGCTGTTTAAAAACGTGCTGGATAAGTTGGCGGTTCATTCCACTGTGGCGACCCCAGATTAATAAAGGGACTAAGCCGAAAAGAAAATAAATGAATGAATGAATATTGACTTACGTTGAAAGAAACATTTCATTAGCGCACTCGATGAAATGCTTCCATTAAGAAAAGTTTTTGCAGGAAACTAGTATTCAGCTTAGAGTGCACTTTAAAGGCTTATCTAGGTTAATTAGGCAAGTGATTGGATATTAGTAGTCTGTTCTGTAGCCAATTAAAAAAAATAGGAATTTCTTAAGGAGGCTAATAATATTGACCTTTGAAGTTTTCCCTTTTTTTACCCCAATACTTTGAAAAAATGTCTTTGTTCTGTTAAACATCACTTAATCTTAATCAGTGATGGGGAGTAACTAGTTACATGTAATGGCGTTAAGTAATTTAGTTACAAAATAAAAGTAACTGTAATTCGTTACAGTTACTGGGAAAAAATGTGTAATTAAATTACAGTTACTTATGAAAATGTTAAAGATTACAAATGGGGTTACGTCTAAAAATTTTCTTTAAAAATCTGGGATATGTTGAATAATATTAATCTGTTGCTTTGCCTGTTTTTGATATGCACAATGCCTTCTGCTAAGGCCATTTATTAAAGCGGTGCTATTCTGCTATAACTACATTATTTCAGTAGCGTGGCGGTATCGTCACTACTTTCTAAATGAAATAGCTCTTGAGTAGCGAAGCTAATTTTTTAGTCAAGTAACGTTAGCGCAGTAGCGCCCACATAAGCTAAATTTTCGATCGCGGATCAATAAGTGACGCACCGACATTCACAAAGCTGTGAGTCAGGTGTCTAGCCGATGACAATAAAGCCATATGAGGACGAGAATGACGATTTCTTCTTCTACCTGTTTTTTGGTGTTCAACAACACACTTTTTGGTGCGTTACTGCCACCTATCGCTCTGGGGTGCGTTTCCCAAACAACGACATAACTCGCGGCTGAACTATTATAGTACGATGCACCGTTTGGGAAAAGAACGGTGTAGTGAGGAGTGTTTCCCAAAACCCGTAGTTTCTCTGTCACAGATCCATCATTTGAACCACGTTAGTTATAGCATAAAATGCCCATAATGATGCTCTAAACGGGGTGGTGGTAACAACCTTTTTAGAGAAGAACCCTATAATTTCTTTGTGCAAATTATATTGTTTTACACGCACACGCTTTTTATAAACAAATCCAATATTTTGGTAAAAACATGCACTCGTTTTCCATATTAATTGAAATATATGTAAACGTCTCATATAGGACCAATGTTTCATTACAAATATTATTGAGAACATTACATATTTTATTTTAAAACATAAAATCACTTACAAAAGCTAACACGTATTCTAATATCATATATAAATCATATAAATAAATAATGAGGCTATTTATTAAGAAATGAAATTTAATATTTATTATTTATTAGGAAATGAAAAAACTCATACTTGAATAATAATATTAATGATGATGACGACTATTATTATAGTTATTATTAGTAGTAATAGTAGTAGTATTAAGTAGGATATTGCTTACTTTTACAATTTGACACATGTAAACACTGCAGAAATGTTCTAACCAACAGGCCTATGTCATATACAGTACAGATAATTAATAAATAACCCACTATAAATTAAAAGCATTAATGTATGCTATGTTTTTTGTTTTCACAAGCTTTGGAGACGTAACATAAATTCCCCTTTTAAATAATAGGTCACCTATAGCTTTCGTCTTGAGGCTGTGTTCAAAATGACATCAATGATTTCAAAGTGCATTGCGAAGGGAGCACAATTGTAAACTTGAAGATCGCTAAAACTGAACTGTAAAAATACTTTGAAAGCAAATTACACCTAAGAGAAAACTGCAAAAATAGCTCAGATGTACTTTTTTATTGCAAATGCCACAAAAATCACCCTGCACAACTAACTTAAATTTTGATTTTGTAACAGTAAACTATTTTTTTTTGTTATAAGGTCTGGTATTGTGGTGGCTGTACTTTAAAATTCAATTAACATAATCTTAATTCAAGTGATGAAAGACTTTGAAATTCTAACAGTAAACAGAGCTACTGTAAGGTCACACCTGCTTGGTATAAATGTTTGAAAATGATTTAGTTGAAAATATCCATTAGAAACTTAAAAGTAATTAAAAAGTAATCAAAGATGTAATCAGTTACTTTACTTTTATAATGTAATTAAAAAGGCACACTACTTATTACATTTAAATTAGGGGTAATTTGTAATCTGTAATCTATTACATTTCAAAAGTAACCTCCCCAACACTGATCTTAAGGATATTTAAAAGCTAGTGTGCCCCAAAACTAAAACTAAAACCTTGCAGTTTGTTCATAATGTCCTAAACTAATGGATCAAACCATTTTTCAAATGTTTAAACAGATTTACATTTTTATAAACGATGAAATCTTACTACCCTGATGAAGGCAAGTGTTGCTGAATGTGCTGTTTTATAGCATAGCCATGTTAATAAAGCCTTTATAATTTTTTTCGCTTACTTTTCGAGTACCTTGGACTTACATTTTCATCGTTTGTCTTTTTGAAAGCCTTACCCAAAGAGCACTGACACATTAACTATCCCTGAAGCACTTTTGGTTTGATTTTAAAATGACATGTTTCTTGAGGATTGAACTCATGAACTTCCCTCTGCACATCGATCTACAGTAACCCTGTTCATCCGTTCTGTCCGCTACAGTATTTTTATTCCATACTTACATTTCTCCTTTATACCAGTGTATCTGTGTTCATGGTCCATACTGTATGCATTTTGGCAGCGTCTTGTTTGCGTTTGTGGCATTTGGCATCGAGCCCCTTTGGAAAACGGATCTCTCGCACCCAAGAGCTTCCCGAAGTCTCCTCGGCATTTTCCTCAGATAGATTTTTAAATGGCACACATGAGCCCTGCGGCAAACAAGTATGGGGTCCCATTCCAAAACATCTGCAGCAACAGATCGGGCTGGTGGAAAACGGCATCTGTTATTCCACCCGTGCACTTAGGATGATTTATTTCATCCAGTGATCTATTTGTGATGATATGAGGCTTCGCATGCGATCACGTAGACACAATATGATATCGCGTGGATGATGTCATCGCATAACAATAGCATAATTAACATGCACGTTTAATGTGCAAGTGCTTATAATACATACTAAATTAGTGACCCAGGTAAAGCTTTTATAGAACAAGTCATAGCAACATATTTTTATGTTCATTGAACTCAATTTTTTAAAATACAACCTGTTTTAAGTCACTTTGGTGTAATGCATGTTAAAATAACTAAGATTTAAAGCACTGTAAAAATGTTGAGTTCCACACAATCCATTTATGTCCCCCCAATGGAAAGCAATTGTTCATTCATTCATTCATTTTCTTTTCAGCTTAGTCCCTTTATTAATCAGGGGTCGCCACAGCGGAATGAACCGTCAACTTATCCAGCATGTGTTTTACGCAGCGGATGCCCTTCCAGCTGCAACCCATCACTGGGAAACACCCATACATTCTCATTTACACACATACCACATATACACTTACCCAATTCACCTACTGTATACTGCATGTCTTTGGACTTGTGGGGGAAACCAGAGCATCCGGAGGAAACCCACGCCAACATGGGGAGAACATGCAAACTCCACACAGAAATGCCAACTGAGCCAGCCGAGGCTCGAACCAGCAACCTTCTTGCTGTGAGGCGACAGCGATACCCACTACGCCACCTCATCACCCGCAAAGCAGTTAAGTTAATGTTTTTTTACTATTTTAAGTTGGTTGAACATAAAACAATTAAGTTGTCCCAAAACAAACTCAAGAATTGTGCTAATTCAGCTCATTTTAAACAAGTAGTTTGAACAAGCAGCAAAAATATTTTTGAGCAAGGGATAGTTCACCCAAAAACGACATTTAAAAAAATATTATAATTAAAATAATAATAATAATATTTTCCCCTTATTAAAAAATACTTTGGGGTTCAATGGGTGCCAGCTATACCAGCATTCTTCAAAATATCTTATTTTACAAGATATTTATTTTACTAATTCAACAGAAGAAAGAAACTGAAATAGGCTTTGAACAAGTCAAGAGTGACCAAATGGTGACAGATTTTCAATTTTTGGGTGAAATATTCCTTTAAGGCAGACACATTTTACAACTAAACCATTCATGCATCCTTTTAATGACTTTCAATGTTGAGGACTCCGTAATCACAAGTCACATTGAAGTGGGTAGAGTGAATTTATTTCTTCTGCTTTTTTTGGAGACTGATGCAGCATGGTCAGTAAAACACTTTATGCTTCCCTGAGACTGACTGCTATCATTAGAAACACTTTGGGCCCCATTCATGAAACACGATCAGAACAGATTTCTGTTTAGGCTAGTCTCTCTCTCTCTTTCTCTTTCTCTCTCTCTCTCTCTCTCTCTCTCTCTCTCTCTCTCTCTCTCTTTCTCTCTCTCTCTCTCTCTCTCTCAACCCTGGCTGTAGAAGAAATCCTGTTAAAACCGGCTACTACTGTACGCAAGGTATTCACACATTTTGGTGCCTGTCTATTTTACAGTGCATAGCTGTGTGTTTTATTATCTGCAATAATGTTAGTATATGAACCCATTTTAACTTCAAACATATGCTTTGTATATCCACCCAAATACAGGAGGGACCCCCTCTTGTCTCCCCACCACACGACAACCCCAAAACATTACTAATTGTGAGGGTGCCTGACACAGGTGAGTAGGTTTGACAAACCACCTGTAGAAAACTCTTTCATCTTTCTGTCATTTTAACTGATACTTGCACCAGACACTTCTTACAATCACTCTATATCAAAAACCTGCTTCACTCAAGTGAGTAGGCTTGACAAACCACCTGTAGAAACACTTTTCTCTCTCTCTCAAAAACATAACGAACAAAAAACACTTAATTCAAGCACTTAATTCTCTGACCACAAACAATTGCTTTGTAAAATTAGCACTTCTTGTGTGTATTGCCTCTTCTTGTTGAATCGCTGAATGCCTTGTAAGTCACTTTGGACAAAAGCGTCTGCTAAATGACTGAATGTAAATGTAAAATATAAAATAGCATCATAATTTATGTTTATTAAGGCGAGACAGATAAATGCACTGCCAGTGTCGGTGTATTTTGATGAAGAGATTTTCAGGACACATCCAAAATAAACTTTTAAATGTTCTTTTTTAGCACTTGATTAATTTGTGTCGGTAGATTTCAAATACAGTAAAAATTTGTAATGGCTATTTACTTTAAATTAATTTTTTCTCCATGTTTTGAGCCATAAATTCTCATCTCAGCAGCTCTTACATGCAGCAAAACTTCAGTTTTATTCATATCTGCTATTCTGAATATTGTTACAGAGAGATGTGTATTTAAGTAATTTGCCTGATTAAATACAATTTTATTATACAAAAAGTTATGATGTTTTTTCTGCCTTTTTGCAATATTTATCTCCTTTTCTGGACATTGAATGTCTCTGGAAGACTGCTGTTTGTAGAGGATCAGAGAGCTCCAGGATTTCATCTAAAATATGTTCATTTGTGTTCTGAAAATGAATGAAGGTCTCAGGGTGAGTAATAACTGACAGAATTTTCATTTTTGGTTGAACTAATTCTTTATTGACTCCCTTAATAACACAGTCACATTCCGCCCCCTACTGGCAGTTCATTCATTCATTCATTCATTTTCCTTCGGCTTAGTCCCTTTATTCATCAGGGGTCGCCACAGCAGAATGAACCGCAAACTTTACCAGCATGTTTTACACAGCGGATGCCCTTCCAGCTGCAACCCAGTACTGGGAAACATCCATACACACTCATACCCTTTAGCCAATTTAGTTTATTCAATTCATCTATAGCGCATGTCTTTGGACTGTGGGGGAAACCGGAGCAGCCTGAGGAAACCCACGCCAACATTGTGAGGCGCCAGTGCTAATCACTGAGCCACCGTGTTGCCCTACTGGCAGTTTATTATTTTAAATAATTGCGTTTTCCCCTAATTTTTCACATTTTATTATGTGTATTTGTGTATGTAATTAATGAAGTTTTCTTTATGCAATGTAAATGCATTCAAGCCATATCTGAGCTTCAATAAACTTACTGTGTAAATACATATTTAGTGCTTCCATTTAAGATGCTTTTGTTGTCATTTTGTTTAATACTGATTTGCTTTGATTGTTAACATATTATCAAATTAACTGAATGTATCACAATTTAATTAACTTTCAATTTTTTTATTTACAATTAGATTAATTTTATTACTTAAATGTGTTTGGACTTTCAGCGGTGAAAATTAAACCACACTGAATTGAGCTAAACTGAACTCTGAAAACTGGACTGACACAGTTTTCGATTTTCAATTTCTATGTTAAGCTGCTTTGACACAATCTACTTTGGATATGAATGATTTCACATATGAAGTGAGTAAGTAATGTGTATTTATTTAGCACATTTATCGTGTATGGACAACACCCAAAGTGCTTCACAATCATGAGGGGGGTCTCTCCACACCACCATCAGTGTGCAGCAACCACTTGGATGATGCGACGGCAGCCACAGGACAATAACGCCAGTGTGCTCACCACACACCAGCTATAGGTGGAGTGGAGAGACAGTGATAGAGCCAGTTTAGTGGATGGGATGATTGGTAGACCATGATGGAGGGAATTTGGCCAGGACACAGGAGTCACACCCGCACTCTTTACGGGACGATGGGATTTTTAATGACCACAGAGAGTCAGGACCTCGGTTTAACGTCTCATCCGAAAGACGGCTCCCACTGACAGTATAGTGTCCCCTTCACTTTTACTGGGGCATTAGGACTCACGCAGACCACAGGTTGAGTGCTCCCTCCTGGCCTCTCTAACACCACTTCCAACAGCAACCTAGTTTTCCCATGTGGTCTCCCATCCAGGTACTGACCAGGCTCAACCCTGCTTAGCTTCAGTGAGTAACCAGTCTTGGAGCCAAAACAACTCATTAAAATTGGCTCAAGATTGGCAATGAAAATTGGCAAATTGCAGCCAGCAGAACCTGGGAATTAAAAAAAAAAAAGTAAAAAGTCTTGGACTCCAAGGTGATATGGCTGTATATAAAAATTTTGTTCCTTGATATGCAAAACAAAGAGAGAATAATTTAAGGTGTCAAATGTTATAAATATGCAGATTTAAGAAAGTAAGGTCTGATGTAGAACTCTGCTGAAAATATTGAATGAGAAATTTTTGCAAGTGGTTACTTTCAGTTGTTACAATTTAAATGAACGGTTTTTAAGCTTCCTACACTTTTCTATGATGCAATTCATTCACATTAAGTCACATTAACCTTCAGAAATCATTTTAAAATGTTGATTTGGCACTCAAGAAACATACACTTATTGAAAACGGTTATGTTTGTAAATCTTTTTGTAGCTTTTCCAATGAACCAAAAGATAAAAACAGCAGCACTTGTTTGAATGAATTTTGACATGTTAGTATTCGCTGATACTTTAGAACAAATAAATGAATTTGTGTTAAATAAAAGTCTTTCAGGTGACACAGTGGCTCAGTAGGTAGTGTTGTCACCTCACAGCAAGAAGGTCGCTGGTTCGAGCCTCGGCTGGGTCAGTTGGCGTTTCTGGGTGGAGTTTGCATGTTCTCTCTGCGTTCGTGTGGGTTTCCTCCGGGTGCATGCTTTGGTTTCCCCCACAGTCCAAAGACATGCAGTAGGTGAATTGGGAATGCTAAATTGTCCGTGGTGTATGAGTTTGAATGAATGTGTATGGATGTTTCCCAGAGATGGGTTGCAGCTGGAAGGGCATCCGCTGTGTAAAACATGTGCTGGATAAGTTGGCGGTTTATTATGCTGTGGCGACCCCAGATTAAGAAAGGGACTAAGCCGAAAAGAAAATGAATGAATGAAAAGTCTTTCAAAAACACATTTATGCTATAATTCACATTATTACAATTCTAAACACTTTCATTTTACATATTATTTCACATTTTAAAGGCAATTCTGGGATTACTCTAAACATTTTTACATTCACATGAAGAATTCATCTCCTGCATAATTAAAATGTTAATAAAAAATAGCACTTCATATCTAGGGTGTAGAATTGGTATGGACGGAGGGGATATGTCCCCACCAATATCCACCAATTACTGAAATGTCCCCACCAATAATTTAATCGCCTTCAAAATAAAATAATGCTGTCAACCCTTAGTAACCCAGAGGTGCTCAAAGGGTTAAACCCATAGACATATATAATAGATAATAAGATGATTAAATTGGCTTTCTAAATTTCTGTACATTCATACCTCATCAAAGCTAGATTGCAGTAAAATCGTGTAAATTGACTTTTGCAGCATAGGACGTGCTTCATTAATTGTTATTTGTATTATTAAGTGT
This sequence comes from Danio kyathit, assembly GCA_903798195.1. NCBI lineage: Eukaryota > Metazoa > Chordata > Actinopteri > Cypriniformes > Danionidae > Danio > Danio kyathit. The sequence goes on along the minus strand of LR812521.1, from coordinate 22,920,584 downwards.
GGCGACGCAGTGGCACAGTAGGTAGTGCTGTCGCCTCACAGCAAGAACGTCGCTGGGTCGCAGGTTCGAACCTCGGCTGGGTCAGTTAGCGTTTCTGTTTGGAGTTTGAATGTTCTCCCTGTGTTGGGTTTCCTCTGGGTGTTTCGGTTTCCCCTCACAGTCCAAAGACATGCGCTATAGGTGAATTGAATAAGCTAAATTGGCCATAGTGTATGTGTGTGAATGCAAGGATGTATGGGTGTTTCCCAGTTTTGGGTTGCAGCCTGAAGGGCATCCGCTGCGTAAAACATGTGCTGGATAAGTTGGCAGTTAATTTCTCTGTGGCGACTTCTGATGAATAAAGGGACTAAACCGAAAAGAAAATGAATGAATTATTAAGTGTTTAAAACCTTTATTCATGTTTTTAAACACCCTTGCTTCGTATCATAATGTTTTACTTCCTTTTTAACTTTTACACATAAACATATTACAATAAATTTTCTTTCAGTGCTCAAGTGTGCTTTTAGTGATGATATGTTTGGACTGACAAACAAAATCTTTTTTAAAAAGCTGTCGAACAGCAAGAACCTCGGCTGGATCAGTTGGGGTTTCTATGTGGAGTTTGCATGTTCTCCCCGTGTTCGCGTGGGTTTCCTCCGGGTGCTCCTGTTTCCCCTACAGTTCAAAGACATGCGGTACAGGTGAATTGGGTAGACTAAATTGTCCGTAGTGTATGAGTGTGTGGATGTTTCCCAGAGATGGGTTGCGGCTGGAAGGGCATGTGCTGTGTAAAAATGTGCTGGATAAATTGGCGGTTCATTCCGCTGTGGCGACCCCAGATAATTAAAGGGACTAAGCCAAAAAGAAAATGAATGAATGAAAAAGCTGTTGAAGCAGCCATTTCAAAAGCTGTTTACTAAACCTGTTCACTAAGTGTGTGTCTATTTGCAAATTGTACATAGGCCAATATACATTTCCTCATTATCTTGTCAGGATTTTGAATACAACGTGGTGGCAGTGTTATTACAATAATTATTTTTCCATTCGGAAAGTCATAGTCAGTGTTGACCTATGCAGTCCTGCCAATGTTCAAGTGCCATATGAGATCCCGGCATCAACAAATGGAGCCTGAGTCACACTTGGACATTGTAAACTATGTGGTACTGAAAATACTAGAGATGCTCATGAGTAAACCCAAAGAGGACTATAGGAAACTCTGTTTAGAGATGCACACAGGTGTTATGGTGCCATCTACTGTCAGTTCACTTCATTTTATGAGAGATTGTAGGCCTAGTAGGCTATCAAATCGGATGAGTCTTAAGTTGTGGAAAGAAATTATCTATGTAAAAACGTAATTTAAAATGTTTGACGAGTTTGATTAGATTTTTTATTCATATGAAATATATTTATATTATTAGGTACAACACAGTTTGGTTGTCTATTAGTAGGCTACATTTGGATTTTTTTTATTTAACTAACCTGTCAGTCACCCCACTTTTTTAATGAAAATTATACATGATAGTTTGTAGTTATAGTTTGTCAAGTAATTCAGGTTTAGACACTTTTTTTTAAATAAATATACTGAAATACGTCACTGTGGGGCGGCGACGGTTATAGGGCAAAAAAAGAGTTATTTTTATAATAATTAAAGTTTTTTTTTATCATATTACTTAAAGTTTTCCCTTTAGTTTTTGAAGCCGATATCTTTTTGAACCACAGAGTGTTTATTTACGTTTTTGTTTTTACTCCAACATTAAATAAGAGTGGCCAAAATTCTAAAATTGATTTATAAATATATGAAAATTACAAGCCTTTATAAAAAAAATTATTAAATGCTGACTGACTGCAACATCTTTTGTAAGCTGTTTTGTTTTTTTTTTCAAACAGGCAACATGTTTGGCGACCGCTGATGACGTCACCAACGTACGACCTACGTTGAGCTGTGGGAGGACCTCGCGGTGCATGGTTTGGAAACAGTACGAGGAATCACTTTGAAACAACAATAAAATCACCCCGGGATTAAACAAGACTCGCACACAGGTATAACACTGTTATAATGCGCGCTGCATTTACAGGCGGTAGACGGAAATAATTATTTACACGAACAATTCATTAATTCATTCAAACTCTGTCGTACGTCTGCTGCGCGTTCAGTTGCAATTGAGGCGGTTTTACATGCTAATCTTTTCTATTTATTGTGATTTTCAGTATGTTATGAAGTCATTTATTCACTTTAATGTTTGCAGTGTTTATTGGGCTCTTAAAGATAAATTTCGAATACGCAGCATTTTATTGAGGTAACGTTAGTTAAAGTTTTCTTTCGTTGACAACTTGTGACACGGTCCCTATGTTTTTCACCATGCTACTCTTAATATTCAGTCTGAAATAGCTTGCAAGTGTGACTTCAAAACTGTGAAGAATTTGACTGTAAGCAATGTTGTATTTTGAGGGACATTCTAAAACACTTAACGTGGCTTAATGGATCTAGACATCAACCAGAGAAAACCAAATTTCTGTCAAAATGTACTTTTAATTAACCCTAACTACTGTATAAAAGAACGAGTCCCAATTTCATAGAAAAACATCACATTAAGCGTTTCTCTCTCATTGAAGTCTATTATAAGCTTAACGTGGCTTAACAAGTGGGAAAATCTAATTTCTATCAAATTTTACTGATGACAAACACTTTCTGATGTCAAAAGAATGAGCTCTAATTTTAGTGAGTGAAAATGTTCACGTTATGTGTTTTAAGTCCACTATTAAAGGAAAAAACTTTACCTCAAGCGTACCTCAACAAGTTGGGCACACCAAAAATGTATGAAATTTTACTTTTAATTAACACTGACTACTAAAAGAAGTCCTGATTCTGTGGATCAAGTGAACAGTATAACTGGTTTAACTTAACAACATTCGAAACCATCAAATTTCTATCAAATATACTCATATTAAACACTTTTTGCTTTTAAAAGAACAAGCTTTTATTTTAGTGTATCAAGTGAACAATATCACTTAAAGCGTTCTCCCTATAGAAGTCCATTATAAGGAAACAGTTTAACGTGGCTTAACACCGACCAGGAAAACCCAAATTTCTGTCAAACTTTACTTGTGATTAACACTAACTTGTCAAAAGAAAGGGCCCTAATTCCATAGATAAAGTGAACAATATTAAGCGTTTTCTCCCCATTGAAGTTATAATAAGGAAAGGCTTAACGTACAGTTGAAATCAGAATTATTAGCCCCCCTGTTTATTTTTTTCTCTAATTTCATTGTGAGAAGATTTTTTTAACACATTTCTAATCATAATAGTTTTGAAAACTCATTTCTAATAACTGATTTATTTTATCTTTGCCATGATGACAGTAAATAATGTTTTACTAGATATTTTTCAAGTCACTTCTATACACCTTAAAGTGACATTTAAAGGCTTAACTAGGTTAACTAGGCAGATTAGGGTAATTAGGCAAGGTATTGACCTAAAGGGGCTAATGATTTTGACTTTAAAATGGTTTTGAAAAAATTAAAAACTGCTTTTATTCTAGCTGAAATAAAACAAATAAGTCTTACTCCAGAAGAAAAAATATTATCAGACATACTGTGAAAATTTCCTTTCTCTGTTAAACATCATTTGGGAAATATTTAAAAAAAGAAAAAAGAATTCAAAGGGGGGCTAATAATTCTGACTTCAACTGTAACTTTACAACAACCTAGAAAAATCAAATGTTGAAAAGGCTGTTCATAAAATCAAAGTTAGTGCTAATCACAGGTAAAATTTGATAGAAATTAGCTTTTTCCCACTTGTTGTTAAGGTACATATTAAGCCACGTTAAGCTTTTTCCTTATAATGGACTTCAATGGGGGAGAAACGCTTAACGTGATGTTTTTCACTTTATCTATCGAATTGGGACTCGTTCTTTTTACAGTAGTTAGGGTTAACTACAAGTACTGTTTGACAGAAATTTGGGTTTCTCTGGTTGATGTTTAGGTCCATTAAGCCACATTAAGTGTTTTTCATGTTAAGCGTTTTAGAATGTCCCTACTTTGATAGTCATTGACTGCTTATATGATTTGCCTATATAGAATTTGCAAATAATGCTTTATTGAAATTGTTTTATTATGGAGAAAGTATGAATGTGCAAATGTAAAACCAACTTCACCTCGATCAGCATTTTGTGCAGTAATACTAAAACCATTACAGTAACGTTTTTCCCCAAACTATAAAATAATACAAAAAGAATCATGAAAAAGATGCCGGTAGCCACTGCTGCATTTTAAACAAGTTAATCTGCATTCCGAATCGTTCTCCTGCACAAATGTAAGTTAATGTCATTCGTGTCTGTTTTATCCCGTCAGAGATCATCGTCATGGAGACTGATCTTTATGACGAGTTTGGAAATTATATTGGGCCAGAGCTGGACTCTGACGAAGATGAAGAGCTAGATGCAGAGGACCGAGAGGCTGATGAGGTGATTGTATAACCTGCAATCACAATTAAACTGCCAAAGATGTTGTTAGTTGTAGCATTTGTGTCATATAAGTGCACTTTCATTACATTATTATACCTTTATATGTATTAATTTCAATGAAGACTGAAGTAGCAGGTCAAATCACCAGTGCTCTAATTTATCAAATTTGCATATAAACCTTCCTAGAGGGAACATACACCACAATAAATTGTAGTTTATTTATTAATGATTAGCTCTATTTATTAATATGATAGCCCATATGCTCATTTAAAGTGGTTTAAGTCAATATTTAAATGAAATATTTTTACTTAGAGTTTGCTTACAGCTGCGCACATTCTCCTTTTTACAGGGAGTGCAGAATTATTAGGCAAGTTGTATTTTTGAGGATTAATTTTATTATTGAACAACAACCATGTTCTCAATGAACCCAAAAAACTCATTAATATCAAAGCTGAATATTTTTGGAAGTAGTTTTTAGTTTGTTTTTAGTTTGAGCTATTTTAGGAGGATATCTGTGTGTGCAGGTGACTATTACTGTGCATAATTATTAGGCAACTTAACAAAAAACAAACATATACCCATTCAATTATTTATTTTCACCAGTGAAACCAATATAACATCTCAACATTCACAAATATACATTTCTGACATTCAAAAACAAAACATAAACAAATCAGTGACCAATATAGCCACCTTTCTTTGCAAGGACACTCAAAAGCCTCAATCCATGGATTCTGTCAGTGTCTGTTCACCATCAGAGACTTATTTTACATATAGTAATGTAGTAGTATAGTAGGGTGCAGTGGTTGTTTTTTAGGCAAATATCAGCCTCTTGGCTTGAATTCGATGTAAATTTTCCTAAAACAGGCGGATGAGGAGGATGACGATGATGACCAGGCTGAGGCTGATGAGGATGGAGGAGGTGGTGGTATGGAGGTGGTTCTGCATGAGGATAAAAAGTATTATCCCACTGCTGAAGAAGTGTATGGTCCTGAGGTGGAGACTATTGTTCAAGAAGAAGATACACAGCCGCTGACAGGTAACAGGCATGCTGGTGAAATAACAGTTTATTTATTGCATACACACTAAGGCCCCGTTTACACTAATGCGTTTTCGTTTTAAAACGCATAAGTTTTGCTACGGTTACGCCATCCGTCCACACTACGCCGGAGTTTTCGAGCCCCGAAAACGGAGCATTTTGAAAACGGTGAAGAGCCCGTTTTAATACTGAAACGCTGCTGCTCCGTCTCTGTGTGGATGGGGGAAAACGGAGACATCTGAAAACGGAGGCGTGGCTGCTGAGATTCGCTACCTGATTGGGGCTTTTGGGTCATTGCGTATCCTTCCCTTATTTGTCAAGCCTCTATCACATGACTATAACGCTACCGGAAGACGGCAGACCAGCCTTCACTGTAAACAACAACATGGACACAGAAATTGTCCGTTTTAGGCGCCATTGTGCAGTTGAACTCTGCCTTTTTTACTACAGCAGCTGCATATATTCGCAAGAGGCAAGCTATTGTTCGAGCACTCGCCAATCGCTCGCGTTCATCGTTCAACCAGCGTTTGTTGACTAACAATAACCAAACGCCGAGCGAGACACATGCTTCCTGTTTATACTTGAACGCGCATGCCCAGAGTGCGCGAATGGTCACGTGATATACGTTTTTGGTGGAGTGGTGTGGACGGAGATATGTTTAGAAACGCTAGATGAAACGCTAGTGTGGACGCGGATCGTTTTTGATAAAAAACACCGTTTTAAAACGAAAACGCATTAGTGTAAACGGGGCCTAAGTGGAAAATCAATGTATCTGACTTAATTGTTCCTCAGAGCCCATCATAAAACCTGTGAGGATGAAGCAGTTTACTCTGATGGAACAGGAGCTTCCAGCGACCGTCTATGACATGGAGTGAGTTTTTTATTGTGTTTTTTCCCCTCTCTTTTCCTGTTTGTTTGAATTCCATAAGCTTACATGCATATATCTGTTCACAGATTCCTTGCTGATCTTATGGACAGCTCAGAACTGATCAGAAATGTCACACTGTGTGGACACTTACACCACGGCAAGGTAAAAGACTTAAATATGCTGATTCAGTTTTTAGATGTTGTCTAATTAATTAAGGTGCATCATGTAATGGCTTTCAGTTGTAAAGTTGTGTGTGTTGAGTTCGGTAGTCATTTTGAAAGCAAATTAAAACGCTTTTGTATGTCCCCACAGACATGTTTTGTGGACTGCCTCATTGAACAGACTCATCCTGAAATCCGCAAGAGAGATGATGAAGATGTAAGTATATAGACAACAAGTATTTGCACTTTGTTTCATTATATGTTCACTTTTCTGTGTGAAGAAAAAAAATATATATACAGTTAAAGTCAGAATTATTAGCCTCCCTGAAATATTAACCCCCCCTGTTTATTTTGTTCCCCAATTTCTGTTTAACGGAGAGATTTTTTTCAACACATTTCTAATCATAATAGTTTTATTAACTCATTTCTAATAACTGATTTATTTTATCTTTGTCATGATGACAGTAAATAATATTTGACTAGATATTTTTCAAGACACTTCTATACAGCTTAAAGTGCCATTTAAAGGCCTTAACTAGGTTAATTAGGTTAACTAGGCAGGTTAGGGTAATTAGGCAAGTTATTGTATAAGGATGGTTTTGTAGACTATCGAAAAAAATATAGCTTAAAGGGGCTAAAAAATTTTACATTTAAAATGTTTTTTAAAAAATTTAAAACTGCTTTTATTCTAGCCAAAATAAAACAAATAAGACTTTCCCTAGAAGAAAAAATATTATCAAACATACTGTGAAAATTTCCTTGCTTCGTTAAACATCATTCGGGAAATATTTAAAAAAGAAAATAAAAATCAAAGGGGGTTTAATAATTTTGATTTCAACTGTATATATTTATTTATATATATATATATATATATATATATATATATATATATATATATATATATATATATATATATATATATATATATATTAGTTAAAGGCTAAATTATTAGCTTAGTGTTTTTTTTTTTTATATTTCCCAAATGATGAAATATTTAATGCAGATTTTTATATTTTAAATGATGAAATATTTAATGCAGATTTTTATTTTGTGTATATTTTGCATTCATAAATTATGTACATGTATTAACATTAAGTGTGTAACAGTTAACAAAATTCATGGTTCAATTCAGTATGATACAGTAGTGTCATGGTTCAATATATTCTCAGTATACAGCAAAACAAATAAATAAAATTTCTTGATTTTTGCTTAAAAAAAAAGTATTAGCACTAAGAACATTAAGCATGATCTTTTCTTTACTTTGAACAATGATGGAGGTATTTTTGACTCAACTTCTGGAGTAGGCATGGGCCGGTATAAGATTCTGACGGTATAATAACCTTGGATATAAATATCACGGTTTCACAATATCACAGTAGTGTGATTATTGCTCTAAAATAAGTTCTTTTTAAATGTCTGGGTAAAAAAAAAACTTTTTTCCCAGTGAACACGGTATATTTTATTTCAACATTTTAAATATTTTGGAGCCGTAAACATGTCATGCTAAAAAATTTAAATAAATCATTGACTTCTGCTGGCTTCATTAGTTTCAAAAACACGATTTCTTTACAACTTGAAAAGGCATCTTTTCTTTTCTTCAGATCTTCTTTTCTTTGGATATAAAGTAAGTCACTGCAGTGTTCAGGTCTATAGCATGCTGGATGTTGGTTTATAAGTAATTTGTTTTTCAGATGTTTGCAGAATCATGGACTGACCAGTAGCTTTTGATGTGGGGGGTCTTTCTCTGCTGAAGATACTATTGCCCTAAAAAAAACTCAATAAAATAGTCGTAAAAAAACACGGTAAAAGTACAAATACCTTAGGGATGATATAACAGAAAATTGTAGCGGTTTTAAACCCTTGACTTTTCAAAACCGAGGTAAACCTTAAAACCGGTTACCGTCCCTTGCCTATTCCAGAGTCAAGTATATAAAACAAAAACAACTCCTAACTCGCCCCCTTACTGATGTTTTATTATTTTGCATGTTTGTCACACTTTATTTTAAGATAAATATTAGTCAGTGAAAAACAAGTAAACACTTCGTGTAGTTTTTAAAGGAAGGTTTTTATTATTAAAGTGGAAACAAAATACAAAACAGTGTTTATATATACACTGTATGTGCATTCTTGTTCACACCTGTAGTTTCATATGAATACAAAAACAAAAAAGAAACGAATAAAAATTGAGATATTACAAGTTCATAGCAACATTTTACACTGAGGCATTCTGTGTTTGTTTAGCTTTATAGTCATGTAGTGATGTATTTAAATATTGATCTTTTGTTCTTTCTGCAGTTACGATACACCGATATCCTTTTCACTGAGCAAGAGGTAAGATATGAACTGAAATAGGATATCAATCAAACATTTCTTTTTCAGTTATTTTATTTATAGTTTTATTTTTTTTGCTTTCTGATAGAGAGGGGTTGGCATCAAGAGTACTCCTGTAACTATGGTGCTGCCAGACTCACGGGGCAAATCCTACCTCTTCAACATCATGGACACGCCAGGTACTTTCCTGCCCTATGAAATCACTCATAGATGCACACTAAATACATTTGCACACAGGTGATTTATCTCTCACACTTCTCATTCTTCAGGTCATGTGAATTTCTCTGATGAAGTGACCTCTGCAGTTAGACTATCTGACGGGATTGTGCTTTTTATCGATGCTGCCGAGGGAGTGAGTTCACACACAACCACACACATAAATATTGCCTATGTTTTTGCTTTTTCACACACATACATATCGCTTTTCACTCCAAGACTTTTGCTATGTTGTTGTCATTAAAACAGTGTTTCTCAACCACGTTCCTGGAGGCCCACCAGCTTTGCACATTTCCATATCTCCTTAACCAAACACACCTGATTCCGATCATCAGCTCATTAGCAGAGAGTGAAAGACCTGTAATGGGTGTGACAGACAAAGGAGACATCCAAAACATGCAGTGATTGTAGTCCTGCAGGAACGTGGTTGAGAAACACTGGCATTAAAATACACTGTTGAAGTAATCTTTGCCTTTGAAGTATTTTGCATATTACACTTGCTGTGTTATGGAAGTATAATCTTCTTTTAGCATGCTTTAAACAGTTTGTGTGAATGTGTTCAGGTGATGCTGAACACTGAGCGACTGATCAAGCATGCAGTGCAGGAGAGATTGGCCATCACTATCTGTATTAATAAAATAGATCGTCTGATTGTGGAGCTCAAACTGCCCCCTACTGATGCCTACTATAAACTTCGCCACATTGTGGATGAGGTCAACGGCTTGCTCAGGTACGCCACAGTGTTTGAAATAATACGTTTTGGTTGATAGAACATACTGATGCTTTTACAGGACACATATTAGATCAAAAAATGACTATGGGAGCATAGTTTACGGATCTGCAAGTATATCATACATAAAGATGCTTGATACAGTACAACATACAGGACTGAGACTTGATCTTGGAGCATACAGGACTTCTTCAACTCAAAGTTTATATACGGCAGCAGGAGAAATGTCACTTTACAACAGAAGATTGAAACTGGCTCTCAACTATGCAGTCAAGCTGCAAGCTAATAAAGACAATCCAACATATTCTACAGTTTTCCATCATCAATATCAGCACATATTTGAAGCCAGACCCAGATATATCAGACCTTTCGGAATTCGAATGAAAACTCACTTGGAGAAGTTGGATATTAATCTGGATATAATAACAACGATGCATGTATGCCCTATACCACCTTGGTATATTAAAAAGCCATCTATTATAACGCACCTGTCTCAGTTTGAAAAAAGGGAAATCCACCCAAATGTTTATCAGAAAGAATTTATGAATATCCGATACAATCTACCAATTTATGTACCAGTGTACACACACAGTTCAAATTCAGATGGACGAGTATCTGCTGCAGCAGTCATTGGTTCAGAGTGTTTCAGAAAAAGTATTCCCGGACAAAGCTCGATATTCACAGCTGAAGCTTGTGCCCTGGTTTTAGCTCTGGAACAAATATAAAAAGAACAGCAACGCCAGTTTTTAATTTGCACAGATTCGATGTCCTGCTTATAAACGCTCGAATCAATGAAAATTGATCATCCTATGATTTTTTTTTTTTTAGTATAATAGAAAAAGTGGACCTTTTAAAGACTAAAGACTTTGATATTATTCTCTGCTGGATACCTGTTCATATGGGATTCATTGGAAACGAACGTGCAGAATATAGCCTTACAGTTGGTGATAACAAAATGTAAAATTCCTGTGTCTGATATTAAACCTGTGTTAAATCGGTATCTTAATGAGAAATGGCAAATGGAATGGGATGAATGTTGGAATAACAAATTGTATGAAGTGAATCCATTTGTAAATGAAAGAAAAAAATTACCATTTTGAAAATAGACATGACCAGGTTGTACATACGAGATGTAGAATCAGACACTCAAGACTTACACACGCATATTTATTGAAAGGGGAAGAAAAACCTATTTGTGACTTGTGTAAGAATATCTTGACGATAAAACATTTTAATAGAATGTGTATTTTTAAATAATTTTAACAAACTTTTTTATTCGGGAAATATTTTAAGTGAAATGTTTGAAAAGATATCTTCTAGAGCAATTTTAGAATATTTATCCTTAATCAAACTAAAAGATTGTATATGATTCTTTTTCAGTGTTGTTACTACTTGTATACTTTTTGTTGTTTTTTACAATGTATGTTTGTTAAGAAACTGATTTGGTTTTATGATTATACATTGTATATTTATTAGTATATGTTTTTGCCATGAATAGAGCCAATGCTGCTGATATGGCATTAAAACCTAAATAAATAAACATACTGATGGTATTATTTGTGTTTCACCTGCTCACATTTGAAGCAATAGCTGTTGTTTTTAGTAAGCAGTTTTGTCTGAATGTGTTTGTTTTTCTCTTTGGCAGCACATACTCTACAGATGAGTCTCTGATTGTGTCGCCTCTGTTGGGGAACGTCTGTTTCGCTTCCTCGCAATACTGCATCTGCTTTACTCTCGGCTCCTTCGCCAAAATCTATTCAGACACCTACGGTGAGATCATTTATTTTAGATATAATGATCAGCACTCAAATAAAAAAATATATTATGCATACATGTTAAATAAACAATATAGTTTTTAGATGAATTAATACATCTAATTCTAAAACTTGTAAATATGCACTAAAATTAAAGTTCTTGGCAGAAAGCAAAAATTCTGGACACTTAATCAAAAACCGAAAAGGCTTTGTAATAGTCATTTATAGTTTAATTAAATAAGGTAATTTTGTAAGACTTTTTAATTGGACCCAGTCACTTAAATTATACAGATTTTTTTTAAATGCAAGACTAATAAAATAACAAAATTATTGACAGTGAATTTTATTTTACCAGTGTATGTCATGACAGCACAGTAGCACTATTGAAAGCAACAGAAACAAGTACACTACATAGAAATGTCCTGTCAGTGCATTATTTGAGCAAGCCTTTCTTTTCTTGCATATATAAGTAGGATTTTTGAGCAATTTTTTTTATCTTTGACCATGGTGCACGTAATCTAGTCAATGGTGTGCTCTGCAGAAATTAATGTGTTTTACAGTACATTGCTGTCCACATTCAGTATGCTTTACCTTGTGCAGTGACTATGGCTGGGAAAAGAGTGAAACCAGCATAGCCTATTTTGTTGTTGTTGTTGTTGTTGTTGTTGTTGTTGTTGTTGTTGTTGTTGTTGTTTTTTTACCCCATCTCAAATGTTTCAACATTTTGTCAGTTGAAAGTGCCATTTCCTTCAGTGGCCCGGTGCATCCCTATTAAGTAGTAAATCCCTATTAAGTAATATCCATGACACATTTATTTCATTTAAGTTTAGAGATTATTAACATATTAAGTAAAATATAGTAAATGTATTGTCTTACCGTGCAGTGGTTAAAACAACACAATAATCGTAGTGCCAATTTTCAATATGAATATATGTGGCATTGCTCCTCTAGTTTAAATACATCCTTAACCTTGTTTTATGATGTTTTCAGGTGACATTAGCTACATGGAGTTTGCAAAAAGACTGTGGGGAGACATTTACTTCAACCCCAAAACGTGAGAATTTCAAGCTAAATTTATTTCACAGACAGTGTGAATTTATTCATTTTTTTTATAACTGGTTGCATTCTGTGTCTGTCAGGAGAAAGTTCACAAAGAAAGCCCCCAACAGCAACTCCCAGCGCAGCTTTGTTGAGTTTGTGCTGGAGCCGCTGTACAAGATCCTTTCACAGGTCAGATTTACTCTCTGGCTACTTTTACATGACATTAGTGTACTCATAATTGTAGAGAGTGTTTCAAAAAAATTTGCATACAGTGATTTTTGTTAAAATAATTCCTGTTCACACAGATAAAATAGCAAAAATGCTGTATTATACATGCCAGGCCGGTAGATATTATTGTGTAGTTTGTTGTTTTTGTTGTTTTGTTATCAAGTACATTGACATACCTATAGACTGAATTCTTAAAGTAATAGTTCACCCAAAAAGATTTGAGTTTCTTTCTTCTATTGAACACAAAAGAAAATATTTTGAAGAATGCTGGTAGCTGACACCCATCGACTTCTATAGTATTTATTTTTTCCCTTCTGTGGAAGTCCATGGTGCAAGAAACCAGCATTCTTCAAAATATCTTCCTTTGAGTTCAACAGAAGAACAAAACTCCACAAAAAAACACATGAGTCAGAATACATTAGGTAATTTTCATTCGTTTGTGAACTATCCCTTTAATTCACATGCACGTGACATTTCTGTTTTCACAAAATCACATTCTTGTAGTTTACACAGACACAATAACAGTAACAATTTTAAAAACTTGCACATTGAAACCATGAAACATTGAAATCTTCAAATATTTGAGACAAAAAAAAGTTCATTTTCAGTTGAAAACCCTTCATGCATTTTGCTTGTTATATTTAAATGAGACATAGACAGTCACCCACGCATGTACAGGTTGTGTAACTGGTGTGTGTGTCTGTAGGTGGTGGGTGATGTGGATACGTCTCTGCCGCGAGTCCTTGATGAACTTGGCATTCATCTGACCAAAGAGGAGTTAAAGCTCAACATCAAACCTCTGCTGCGCCTCGTCTGTAACCGCTTTTTTGGGGAGTTTACAGGTGAGGTAGCTGCATTACTTTATAAATATTGCAGATATGTAGGGCATGTTCGGTTTAATAATACTTTTTGATGATTCCACAGGCTTAGTGGACATGTGTGTGCAACACATACCATCTCCTCAGGGAGGCGCCAAAGCTAAAATAGAGCACACCTACACAGGTGGACTGGACTCAGACCTCGGAGAGACCATGTCTGAGTGTGACCCTGATGTAAGTGTGGCATCCGCAGAGAATTTCTGTGCTATGTTCAGCTCATTTCTTCACTTTTCTTGTGTTCTAGAAAACAAAAGTTAAAATATATATATATATATGTGTGTGTGTGTGTGTGTGTGTGTGTGTGTGTGTGTGTGTGTGTGTGTGTGTGTGTGATTTCTTAAAAAAGGGTTGTGTGACATTGTCTCTTTATCCAAGGTGTCCGTGCGGTCTTTAAAAGGCTTAAAAAGTTTCAAATACAAAAATTTTAGGCCTTAAAAAGTTTTAAATTCATTGAAATATTGTCTTGTGGGTCTTAAATATTTTTAATGTATTGTACATGTAACGTTACCAAATTAGGCAGACAGACACCCATCCAATCACCAGTAATCCATCTCAACAATTCTTTTTAACAAAACTATATTATAATAGCTAATGTAATAGCTTTATAACCAATGTAGTTTAATTATCTTCCTTACAATAATACAAAACAATTTGTTTAAAAGTTGTCAGTGTATTTATAGATAAGTATGTAAATAAATAGGGTAAAATCGTTGACCTGGACAGACTGTTATGCATACATTGTTTATTATAGGTTTTATAGAGTTTTTTTCTTTTTAAGAAAGTTATTTTGAAAGAAATGTATGCATACAAATAGGGGTTGCTTGTTTTGACATTGTTTAAATATGTGGCTAAGAATTTACTAATTAGAATTTTTATGATTGGGTGAAAAATTAGAAACAGTCCCTAATGTTTGTCTTGGCATAAGTCTGAAATTTTTTTCATAATGGTCTTAAATAGTCTTTAATTTGACTCCACTAACCCTTTAAGAATCTGTAGTATTGTGAAATATTAATATAAAATATATAGTAATAAAAATAATAAAACAGATTTTTTTCTAATACTTTTTAGCAGTCATCATTAATCCAGTTTATAGTGTCACATGATCGTACAGAAATAAGACTAATTGGTGCTTAAGAAATATTTAATATCAATCTTGTATACAGTTTTAATTTTATTTCAGTCGACCATGATACATTTATTTCAGGATACCTTGATCAATAGAAAGCTCCAAAACAGCACTTGTTTGGTCAGTGTAATAATAAATCACTGTCCTTTTTCAATTAAAATGTTACTTCCAAAAAAATTAAAAAAATAAAATTTCAGAGGTGTATATTTTAAAAATAGTTTTTGTTATTGTGGACGCCACTGTAGTTCTTAAGGGTGAATATTAATAAATAATTGTTTATAGCTTATTATTCTGATTATTTGAGTTGTTAAATAACTGATTATGCATCCCACTGCGTGAGACTTATGCTGGAATAGTTGGCGGTTCATTCTGCTGTGGCGACCCCTAATATATAAGGGACTAAGCCAGAGGAAAATGATATATGATGAATAACTGATTATTTGAATGCTGTGCAAAATTGGGAGAGACAGTGTGTAAAACTATGAATTCTGACTAATGTTAAATGATTTCTTTTTCTCTGGGTGAATTATCCAATCACTGAATTTTGCCATGTAAAAAGTTTGCTTTCTTGTCGTAGGGTCCACTGATGTGCCACACCACTAAGATGTACAGCACTGATGACGGTGTTCAGTTCCACGCGTTTGGCCGCGTCCTGAGTGGAACCCTGCAGGCGGGTCAGCCCGTGAAGGTTCTGGGAGAAAACTACAGTCTGGAGGATGAGGAGGATTCACAAATCTGCACTGTGGGGCGCCTATGGATTTCTGTCGCCAGGTGAAACTCACACTTATTTAGTCTGTTTGCTTGGAACATATTTGACTCCATTTACTGAATGAAGGAAGTAGTCATAATTCTACATTTCTATCCCATAAACTGTTTTATAGCTTGGAATATCTAGATTTATAGCCATTTTTAAAGTATGCAATAAATTATATAATATTTAGACATTTGAGTCTAGAAATACACTTTAAAAATTAGGATTTTTGAAGAGTTGTTAAATGAGGAGTCTTAAACTGAGAACAGTTTATATTTTTGTGTTTAACATTATTGTAGTACTTTCTTTGGCTAATTTAAAATACACGTGCAAGTATCAATCAAAACACTATTGTGCAGTAATGAGTCTGCACAAAATTGCCAATTCGAAATGCTGTGAATTATTTTGGGATTTAAAAAAAAATGTGTTTTCAGTACACATTGTATGTAACTTTTCTAATGATCTACTGACACTGGATAATGGGATGTAATTACAAATGTAAGTGTTTTCATATAAAGGGTTAAATGACTAGTTTACTCCAAAATGACAATTCTGTCATCATTTACTCACCCTTCACTTGTCACAAACATGTTTGAGTTTTTTTCGTCTGTTAAGAAGAAGATAATGTGAAAAATGTTGGAAACCTGTAACCACTGACTTTCATAGTATTCGTTTTACCTACTGGTTTCATGTTTTGAACATTCTTCAGAATATCTTCTTTTGTGTTCACCAGAGGTTTAGAAGTTGAGTGTGAGTAAATGGTAAGTTTACTATTTATTTTGGGCCTCTTTAAGAGGACAAAACCCATATATGTCGATCTTTTAAACATCTTTTATGTTAAAATAAAGTATACTTTGATAAAAGACTCATCACTCAAGCATTTATTGTGCCATCAGATTTTGATGGTCAGTGTTTAAGTGGTTATGGTATTTAAACCATTTTAAGTTTTCCTTGAGTCTGCCTTGTTGAAAACCCCTGTTTATATGCCATACAAAAATACTTTTTCAAATTTTACAAAAAAACTTTTTTTCTGAAAATGTTTCATTCAAAATGTTTCTTGCCATTTCTTATGTGATTATATGTGAAATTTACTCGACACCAATTTATTTTTGTCTGTGTAGCGTTTGTAAATGTTATGTTTGTTGTGTTGTTAAAGGTATCAGATTGAAGTGAATCGAGTCCCTGCTGGTAACTGGGTGTTAATTGAGGGCTGTGACCAGCCGATTGTTAAAACGGCCACAATCACAGAGCCTCGTGGAAATGAAGAGGTGGGAAACAGGAACATGCATTGAAACAGCAGTGTTCATTTATGAGGCTTTTAAAACTCATTGGCATTTGTGTTGTTGTGAGCAGGCACAGATCTTCAGGCCACTCAAGTTTAACACCGCATCAGTAATAAAAATTGCTGTGGAACCGGTCAATCCTTCAGAATTGCCCAAGATGTTGGATGGACTTCGAAAAGTTAACAAGAGTTATCCTTCACTTACAACAAAGGTAACACACTCTTTTGCTGCCAGTATTGTTGAAAAGCTGTCTTTCTGTCATGACCAAACCAAATGCTACTTATTGTACTCTACTTTGTATTAGCTATTACCTTGCAATAAAATTATAGTTGTTTTTTTTTGTTTTGTTATGTTTATGTACCTTTACAGTGGTCCCTTGTTAATCGCAGGAGTTACATTCTAAAGATAACCCGCAGTAGGCGAAATCTGTGAAGTAGTCAGCTTCTATTTTTACAATTATTATAGATGTATAACCTCCTAGGGCCCGAGTGTCCACATACGTGGACAGCACATTTTTAATTGCTTAAGTGGCTATTTAAAATACTTTGTTTATATTTTGTTACAGACATACAGTGTCATCCTGTAACTGTTTTGCAGCATATGAAATGTCCCAAACCCTATTTTTAACTTTCCAAAATGGGATAAAATGTTGTTTTTACTCTCTGATAGGCAAAGCAAGTTCAAAAAAAAATTTCTCGGATAAATATGCATAAAAGAAAATTCAGGAAAAAGTGTTTTATGTAAATTCGGACTACGAGTCCACATATAAGGACATCATTTTTTCTCTAAAAGTACATCATATCAAAAGATTATACTTAGATTTTTATTCTAATTAGGTTCCAATAAGCCCAAATAGCAAAGAGAAATAAAAAATGCATGTAAAAAAAACACCTTGGGCCTTAAGAGGTTAAGGCTGTAAAACCCCTCACTACACACTTTATGCCAACCCTCAACCCTGCTCCTGGAGATCTACCTTCCTACAGAGTTCAGCTCCAACCCTGATCAAACAGACATGAACCAGGTTATTAGGACCTAAACAGCACTTAATAATTACAGGCAGGCGTGTTTGATATGAGTTGTACCTGAAATCTGCAGGAATGTAGATCTCCAGGAACAGGGTTAAGCACCCCTGCTTTATGCACTTTTCTCAGACAGGCATCAGCATTTTTCCTGCAGTCACTGATCCATAAATCTAAAGCAGATTCCATCTTTACGATGGTCTTGTTGCGAACAGTTACAACCATTTTTGCATCTTTGTTGAATCTTATTGCTGCTGTCGTCTTTGTTATTTCCCTCCTTCTTTATGCAACGAACCGAAGATTTACTTATTTTGTAATGGCGCCCTACAGCCACGTAGGATGTTTAGCAGTCCAACTTTTCCTGTGAAGGTTGGCATCTTCATCTGCCTTTTGGGTGCTACCGCAGGTGCCTTTGACAGTGCAGAACGTTTTGTCGACATTGTGGGGTTTGTTGGGGAAAAAACTTGCAAACATACAGTACAGCACTTCAGAGTCACACTGCTAATGATCGAAGATTTATATAAATCTGGCATTCAGAACACATTCTGTACTGTACAGGAGACACGGCACAGAGGAGATTGATTGACAGTGATCTACAGCTAATCAGGACACACAACATGATGATGCGCTAATCAGGACGCAGAACACAATGCACTGTAAAAAAAAAAAAAAAAAAGCATGTCAATTTGCAAAAAAAAAAATCAGCAAAACAGCGAGACCGCGAAAGGTGAACCGCGTTATAGCAAGTGACCACTGCTTTAGTATTTGTCCATTTTTACAGAGTATTTTACATGCTCTTATGTAAGAAAAATTTCAGATGTAAATCTAAGAATAAAGTATTGTATTGTATTCGTACTTTGTTGGTGTATTTAAATGCAAAACTGAATGCAATCTTTTTTTTTCTTTATTTGTTTATTATGAATGTGTGTTTAGGTGGAGGAGTCAGGTGAACACGTGATTCTTGGCACAGGTGAGCTGTATCTGGACTGTGTGATGCACGACCTGCGGAAAATGTACTCTGAGATTGATATCAAGGTGCATTTTTTGCTTTAAAACAGTTTGAAGATCATCAGTCTTGCATTTATTTCTTTTTCTTTTATGTGATTTTTTTTTTCTCTCTGTTTTGTCACAATAGGTAGCTGATCCTGTGGTGACCTTTTGTGAGACTGTTGTGGAAACTTCGTCTTTGAAGTGTTTTGCCGAAACACCTAATAAAAAGTGAGAAACAAGCTTCCTTTATCTCAGCACTCCAATTTAGTATTGACTGGGAAGAAAACCTTCAAAAAATGTACACAAGTGACCTTTTTTTTTTTTTTTTTGACTATTATACATCACCTGAAATTTGTATAAACAATTGTTGGCATAGAGCAATATTTGTCAGAGATTAAACTTGAAAATCTGCAAAACAATGGATTAAAAATAAACCTAAATACTGAGAAGTTTGCAGATAACTTTATGTATATGAATATTTAGCAATCCCAATTTGAGTTTTGATTTATTTACAGTAGGAAATTTACAAAATATTTTCACGGAACTAGGTTTTTATTTAATATTCAAATGATTTTTGGCATGAAAGACAATTGTAAGAAACAAATTGACCCATACAATGTATATTTGCCTATTGCCAAAAATAAACTTGTGCGACATAATACTGGTTTTATTACCCAGGGTCACATTTGAAGCTTTAAATCAACTTAACCTTTACAAAATTATTCACTGTTTCAAAGCATTAAACACACCACAAGCTTTTACAAGTCACACGCTTTGAAAGTAAAATATATCAAATAGAATTAACAAGTCACAAAATAACATCAATACGAAGTCTCTTAATCGTAATCTTTTCAATTTTATGGCTTGTTTTGTTTGTTTAATGGCAGGATTGTGTAAACAGTACAAGTGACTGTAAAATAGTCCCTGTAGTTCCACAAATATATCATTATACATCTATAAATCTACAAAACCAATCCAAAAACAAGTTAAAAACTACAGACCTGATTGGAGCCACTCCAATGGTTGGAAGTTATGGTTGGAAGCCATTAAAATTTGAAATAGTCCTCATTTGCTGAAATCATGTGACTTTGACAGTTTAATGTGTGTCCTGAACTACGATTTAAAAGAGTTTGCAAAGCTTCACAAAGCAGTGTTTGTGTGTGTTTTGCAGAAATAAGATCACCATGATCGCCGAGCCGTTGGAGAAAGGTCTTGCTGAAGACATTGAGAACGAGGTGGTGCAGATCACATGGAACAGGTAAAACAACAGAGCTGCAGAGAAACCTGTATGTAATTTTGGATAAGATCTGTCTTTTCTGAGTGAATCAAAGTGAATTGGAAATATGTTTTAATTATCTATCAGTTTTTGGTGTGTTTGTTTTTTTTCTCCTGGGGGGTTTTAAGGTATAATTCACTCAAAAATGGAAATTCTGCCATCATTTACAAAACTTTAACTTGTTCAAATTGTATTTGAGTTTCTTTCTTCTGTTGAACACAAAAGTAGATATTTTGAAAAATGCTTGTTGCTGGCACCCATTGCTGTCCATAGTAATATTGAGTTGAACTATAAGGGTAACTTTAAGGGTCATGAAGACCAACATACACAAAACTGTTCAAAGGTTTGGGGTTAATAATCTACATTATAAAAATGACATTCTTCTGGAAATTGTAGACATATTTCACAGTGGTACTACTATAATTGTATTTTTGATCAAATAAATGTGATCTTTGTGACTGAGACTTTCAAAAGCATTAAACCTTATAAACCCCCTGTTTTTCAGTAGTGGTGTTGTGTGTTTTGCAGTTTAAAGGGATAGTTCACCCAAAAATGAACATTTTCTCACTATTTACTGACCCTCAAGTGATTCCAAACCTTTATGAGCGTCTTTATTCTGTTAAACATTAAAAAAGATATTTTGAAGAAAGCTGAAAACCTATAACCATTGACTTCCATAGTAGAAAAAACAAAAACTATGGAAGTCAATGGTTACTGGCTTTCAATTTTCTTCAAAATATCTTCTTTAATGTTTAACAGAATAAGGAAAGTCAAACCAATTTAGAACAAGTGACGTGTAAGATGACAGAATATTTATTTTTGGGTGACCTATCTCTTTAACTGTCCTACTGTTTTAACTATCATCTGCTAACTTACCTGAAACCATTTACAATACATCACCCTTTCTGTGTCTATAGGAAAAAGTTGGGAGAGTTTTTCCAGACAAAGTATGATTGGGATTTGCTGGCTGCTCGTTCCATTTGGGCTTTTGGACCAGACACGACTGGACCCAACATCTTAGTAGACGACACTTTGCCATCTGAGGTCATTTACACAACAGCTGAACACTAATCATTTTGAATAACTAATTGCAATCATTGTTTAAATATAGTTCAAATACAGTTTAGTAATTAATATGATAAGCATTATACAGTTGAAGTCAAAATTATTGTGAATTTTTATTTATTTTTTTAAATATTTCCCAAATTAGGTTTAACAGAGCAATGGATTTTTCACAGTATTTCCTATAATATTTTTTCTTCTGGGGAAAGTCTTATTTGTTTTATTTCAGCTAAAATAAAAGCAGTTTTTAATTGTTTTTAAACACAATTTTAAGATAAATATCATTAGCAATATTTTTTTTGACTGTCTACAGAACAAACCGTCGTTAAACAATGATTTTCCTAATTAACCTAGTTAAGCCTTTAAATGTCACTTTAAGCTGAATACTAGTATCTTAAAAAATATCTAGTAAAATATTATTGTTTTTTAATAATGTAATAATAGTAATATAATATTATTATTATTATAAATATACAGGGGGGCCTAATGATTCAGAAGGGCTAATAATTCTGACTTCAACTGTACGAATAAAAATAATTCAAAATAAAACTGACTTGATCTCTCCTCCAACACAAATATGAAAATAGCCCCTTTAGCCGTTTGAATATAGATGTGTTTTGGCATGTTATTTATTGTGTGTATGGTATTGACATGACTGCTTGCATGTGACACAGTCCGCATGGTTTTGTGAGAGGTCAAGCACTGGACAACTGCACTTGTTGACAGTTAAATTACTGTAAATGATCTGTTTTCTTTCTGTGTGTATGTGTTGTAGGTGGATAAAGCTCTCCTCGGCTCTGTGAAAGACAGTATTGTACAGGGCTTCCAGTGGGGAACACGCGAGGGTCCTCTGTGTGATGAACGTAAGACATTATATGGGAGATGTCTGTGGTTATGAGGCAACAGTCTGAAATTTGACCATTGGTTATTTATATGCACATGGCAGATTTGCATTGGTGTTAAAGGGCCATGAAACCCCCCTCTTTTAGTTCAAGTCTACCTCAGAATCTTTTTCAAAAAGTGCTCCGAGATGGGTGTGGAGCTCTGCGGGCAGAGTGCAGAGTGGGTGTGGCTGGTAGAGCAGGGAAAAAAGAGTGGAGCGAACATCTGTTGTCAGTTGACTCACAAAATGAGACACAAACCTTGAGAAGACGCATGATTTTATAGTTCACAAAGTTAAAATGCAAAGAAATAAACAGTAAGTAATTTAATGTCCTGCTACATTTGTTATTCGTAATTTCATATACACATAACCACCATTTTTGTTACATCATTATAAAGATAATCGTGTTTATATAAACGCTATAAATGAGGAGGAATTCTCTCCTTCTCAATCCCCGGGTCTGAATGCAGACACAGTGCAGCAGGTCTCTTTCCCCATCTATTCCAACCATTTGCCCTGCCGGTAATCTGGAGGATTTAAACATATGGAGAACACAGCAGCACGGATATAGGTGATGTGTCTGAATGGTAACGAACTTAACTGATAAAAGACAAAGTCCGCCGTTCTCCAGTTCTTGTACAGCTCTTTTGACAAAAAAGCTTGCTGCAATTCAACAGCTTTGCTGTATCGGCCCTAACAGAATCGCGGGGAAAAAACATGCAACAAACCCCGTGGATCACGGAAACAAACACATACAACGCTTCATGAACTGCTAAATTTTGCTTGCCGTGAGCGGTCTCACCCAGTCATTGGGTCTCACAGCTTGGCAGGTCTGCCTTGCCTTCGGAAAGCATGTGCTCTCAAATAATTAGGAAGCAGGGTCTTCTCAGAGGATAAGAAAACTCAGCTATGAATAATAATGAGAAATCGACACGTCATCACTCCATTAGCAGATTCGCCCTACGTCACTGATTTTGATCCTGCCCCAAAAATTATTTTAAACCCGGAAGATAAAATTAGCTGACAAAGGCTCAAAATTATCCAGTTTTCCCCAAAATTAAAGCTGACAGCTGCTAATGTTCTCTTAACTGATACTCAACACACACAAATCTGTTAATTTTTTCTTAAAAAGTACTTCAGGGTATCTTGAACCTTTAAAGCAGGGGTGTCAAAGTCAATTCCTGGAAGGTCGGAGCCCTGCAGAATTTAGTTCCAGCCCTGCTTCAACACACCTATCTGTAGGTATCAAACAAGCCTAAAGCACTCAATTAGTTTGATCAGGTGTGTTTAATTGGGGTTGGAACTAAACTGTGCAGAGCTCCGGCCCTTCAGGAACTGGCTTTGACACATGTGCTTTAAAGCCACATTTTATCATTTGTTTAGAAATAAAGTAAGTTTAAATCTTCTGATTTACCTAAATAAGTCCATAGTTAATGTAATCATAAATTACTAACCACAGTGTGTCATTATTGAGTCTTTAAAATGTAAAAAACAAACAAAAAACATTTTGTTGCATTTAATGATTTTTTTAATAGGTATTTTAGCAACCGTTTTGTGGTTCATCAGGTGGTTATTTTCTTTTTGTGCATTTTACATTTAAGAACCCAAAATACTCGCAGCAAAGGTTTTTTTTTTAGTATTTGCTTATCGGTCAAAAATAAAAGTTACAAAATAAAATAATAAAATAAAAATGAAAAATACCATTGCAACATAATACTTATAACCCAAAAAAAGACATGAATTAGTCATCTGATCATAACCTTGTGCTAATGTTTGCACTCGCCACTTCACTAACATTTATTTAACTAAAATTTAAGTAATTTTGCATTATTAAACTCGAAAATACTGTTAGTTTTACTTGCAATTAGAACCAAAGACTCAATATCTACTGTAAATCAGCTGTCTGGTGTTTGTTTTTACTGATAGATGTCTGACCTCTACAGACTGAACAGAAGTAGGGGCTGACAAGTGGCAGTTTGTAGATTTGTTTTTAAGTTAATTCTATAACAGAAAGCACACTTCGATTTTTACTTGCTTTTGTGTAAAATGACATCACAGAAGTTTAATATTCAATTTCACTTGAAGAATATTATGGCATTTAGGTTGTCTACAGTTTAATATTTCATTTCATACTGTGTAACATCTAATCTGCCTGTTTGTCATTCTCTGCATGCAGCAATCCGCAACGTGAAGTTCAAGATCCTGGATGCCGTGATCGCGCAGGAGCCGCTGCACAGAGGAGGAGGACAAGTCATCCCTACAGCTCGCAGAGTCGTCTACTCCGCTTTCCTCATGGTGATCTGTCCTGACACCTCTCTTTCTTGACTAATCATTATCTTTCCACCCACCTATTTTTATTAGCATTTTAGGAATGTGCAATGAAGTGATAGTTCACCAAAAAATCTAAATGACTTCATTATTTATTCTCCCTCACCTTTCTGAGTTTCTTTCTTCAGTTGAACACAAAAGAAGATATTTTGAAGAATGCTGGTTGCTGAAACCCATTCACTTAAATAGTATGAAAAAAAATGACCATGGAAGTCAATAGGTGCCAGCTACCAGAATTAAAAAAAAAAATTCTTTCTTCTTCATCAGAAAAAAGAAACTCAGATAGGTTTTGAACAAGTGAAGTGTGAGTAAATGATGGCAGAATTGTATTTTTCGGTGAACGATCCCTTTGGAAAATGCTAAATGGATGCATACATTTGAAAAATGCATATGAATAAACTGCAAAACTTTGTAGGAAAAACGTATCATATTAGAAAACTATGAACACATTTACAGAATAAATGTCTCGATGCGCATCAAAAGTCGTGGTTTTTGCCTTAACATATAACGATTAATTATATAATAATTAATAAATTTAAGCAAAAGTCCTTCCTTGGTATGATTTTATCATGTTTTTCACAAGCATCATGCACTGCCTCCAAACGAAAGATAACATGACAACGATCTGAAGCACTAATTATTGACTATAGAGGAAAAAGACATGCATACAGAGGTTTCTCAGCTTGCAGAAATTAACATTTTTATCTTGCATACAGTACTGAGCAAAAGTCCTAAGCACAATAACAGTTTTGTTGGCCCAAGACTTTGGCACAATATATAATCAATCAGACTATTTATTAAAAACAAACAGAAAATATTGGAAATATGTACAAAAGAAAAGCTAAAGTCTATGTTTAATGTGACTTTCCTTGGCACCAAACACAGCTTGAACTGTTTTGTTCTAACTGTCCTGATATTTTCTTAAATAATGTGCTGTGTATTATGAGGCTTCTTTTAGCGCTTTTCAGAGTTCTTTTATTAGGTTTAGAGTGTCATATCTTCTTTTTCTTACCAGGTGATCTCATACAGCCTCTATAATATTCTGGTATGGACCCTGTGGAGTGGCTGTCTGTCTTTCATCCGCTGTTTATCTTTCTCCAAATAGGATTTTACTACAATTATCGGATCATTATCATGCTGAAAATGAAAACTATTTCCATTAATGGAAAAATGGATTAAAACTTATCTGTACTTTTCAACATGCAAAATTCCAACAATTCAGACAGTAATGCAAACAACACTGGTATAAATGCAGCTCAAACCAGGACCTCTCCCCAACATCCTTTCACGTGTCTTAAACAGTTAAACCAAAATAATCTAATAACTCTAACCTAACCTAACTTTTATCCTAATAAGCCATACATCCACTGAAAGATAATTTATTCACACTGTATAAATCTCAGTTTTACACTTATGACTGGTTTTGTGGTAAAAGGTCACATATATCCATTATATCATCAGTAAAACAACAGATTTAATGTTGGCACAAAACTTTTGCACAGTACTGTATATCGCTTCAGGAAGTGACCCATTTATTGTCTTGACCAAATAGGATGGAAACTGTTTTAAGCTTACTTCAAGATTTGCACATAAATTCGCAACTTTGGATGGAAAAATAGCTGTTTCCATTAGTCTTATTGCAGTTTTTCATTTAATGATGTGATCCATTAAGTCACTTTAGTAGATGAAGTTGATTATCGTGATTGGTTTCTCACTCACTCATCTACTCACTCTCTGATTGGTTGGTTTCCTGTAGGCCACGCCCAGGCTAATGGAGCCCTATTACTTTGTGGAGGTTCAAGCACCTGCTGACTGTGTTTCTGCAGTTTACACAGTGTTGGCACGCAGAAGGTAAAACACACACACACACACAAACGGAATGAGGACATTGCTGACTACTCGTCTATGAACACACACTCGCATTAAGCAGATTGTTGCTCAAGGCAGCAAATGTCAGCAAGTGTCTAATAAAATGAAGAAGGGGCCTGTGACTGATCCCTCGTCTCTGTGTCTCGTAGAGGTCATGTGACGCAGGATGCTCCAATCCCTGGCTCTCCTCTCTACACTATCAAGGCTTTCATTCCTGCTATTGACTCGTTCGGCTTTGAAACGGATCTGCGCACACACACACAGGGCCAGGCCTTCGCTCTCAGTGTGTTTCATCACTGGCAGGTACAAACACATTCAGTTCAGGTTTTTTACCATCTCTTTCCTGTGTGTGTGTGTGTGTGTGTGTTTGAGTATGAGAGGGATTGTGTGTAAGTGAACCTCCAAAACATTTCTGCGAAATGGAAAGGGAATTTTATTTAAGAAAAGACATAAATAGGCTTCTGTAATGAAAACAAGAAAGTTATGTTTTATTAAAAAAAAAACACTTTTATGGCAATTAAGCACAGCAATGTGTGGGAAATGATTTATATTATACTGTAAATGTTATTTGTGTAATGCATTTTTTTCTATTTTTAAATTTAAATTAAAATTAAACTATGTGTGAATATATTGGCATATGAAGATGTGTGTGTATGAAAGAATCTTATTTTCACATACTGTATTAAAAAAGCTAATAAAATTTTAAGTTCAGTGGTATGAATAAATAGATGTAATAACTTTAATAATAAATTTTATAATACATATAGGTACAGTGGTCCCTCGACATAATGCTGTTCAAATTTCACTGTCTTGCAGTTTCGCTGATTTTATTTTTGTGCAATTTGACCCCGTGTTCTGTGTCCTGATTGGCTGTAGACCAGGGCTCACCAACCTTTTTGAAACTGAGAGCTACTTCTTGGGTACCGATTAATGTGTAGGGCTATCAGTTTGATACACACTTCTCAAATAACAAATTTGCTCAATTTACTTTTAATTAGATGTTATTATTAATAATTAATGATATTCATCTATGTGAAGACACTGATCACGTTAATAATTTTTCACAGTAGTTGGCAATGATTTAACAAGGTAGAATAAATATCAATATGCAACACTTTTATTTGTTTAAATCTCTGCAAGTATGTCCATTTTCAAATGATCACTTCTACAGTATTTTCATTAGCCACTAACAATTATTAACAAATCATGCACTACGTTGTACCATGTTTGTGCAGATTATCAACTTTCAGATTTTACTGAAATTATCACCAAATCTACAGCATTTTTAACATAACTGTACTGTGCGTTTGCAAGTTTTCTCCCCAACAAACTTCATAATGTCGACAAAACATTCTGCACCATCAAAGGCACCCACGGTAGCACCCAAAAGGCAAAGGAAGATGGTAATCATCGCACATAAAGTTGGACTTCTGGACATGTTGAAACGAGACAAAAGTGTGAAAATGTTAATGCCTGTCTGAGAAAATAGTGCAGTGAGGGGTTTTAAAGCATCTATAATAATTGTAAAAAATAAAGCGGACTATTTTGCAGATTTCATCTATTGCGGGATTAAGGGACCACTGTATTGTTGAATTGAAAAGAAATGTACTATAGGATGTTTAACTTTGACAAAACTAGATTCACATTTATCGAGTCACCATTAAATATTTAAAATATTTACGCTTTTTTACAGTTATTTTTAATATAGCAATACTTTGAGAAACATGTCTTCAAATTGTATTCATTAACATTTTTTAAGTAAATATTGTAATTATTTAACATGCTGATTAATATTATTACAGTATTTTTACAGTAACACTATTGAAAATGACAGTAAAACTTTACAATAAGCTATCGCTTGTTAGCATCAACGTAGCAGATGCCCTTCCAGCCGCAACCCAGTACTGGAAACACCCATAGACTCGCATTCACACACTCATACACTATGGCCAATTTATTTATTCATTCATTCATTCATTTTCTTTTCGGTTTAGTCCCTTTATTAATCAGGGGTCGCCACAGCGAAATGAACCGCCAACTTATCCATCATGTTATTACGCAGCAGATGCCCTTCCAGCTGCAACCCAGCACTGGGAAACACCCATACACTCCTGCATTCACAAGCACACACTCATACAATACAGCCAATTTAGTTTATTCAATTCACCTATAGCACATGTCTTTGGACTGTGGGGGAAACTGAAGTACCTGGAGGAAACCCACGCAAACACGGGAAGAAACATGCAAACTCCACACAGAAATGCCAACTGACCCAGCCCGGACTCGAATCAGTGACCTTCTTGCTGTAAGCCAACAGTGCTTATCACTGAGCCACCGTGCTTGCCTTAGTTAACTCAGCGTTAACAAATAACTATTGAATGTCTATCATCAATGCACTGTGAACTAATCTGAATATAAAGGTTTGTATCATTCAATAATGTTAAACACTAAAATAATAATTAATTCATGCTAGTAAATGCATTAAAATAAAAACAAAACAAATAATTGAATGCACATCACTTTTTTAAATAATGGGAATAACAAATATACAAAAGAAAAATAAAACCTCAAGTGTGTGTGTGTACGTTTGATGTTGAGTTGAGGAAGATTGAGTCAGCAGCAGCAGCTTTTTTTTTTTTTATTGGATACCCTTGCCTTTAACTGTGTGTGTGTTTGTCACATGGCATTATATTTTCGCTCCTGTCCTGGGTAATTCTCGCCTCTGCCCCTCACTCCAGATTGTCCCCGGTGATCCTCTGGACAAGAGCATTGTGATTCGTCCTCTAGAGCCTCAACCGGCCCCTCATCTGGCCAGAGAGTTTATGATCAAGACCCGCAGGCGCAAAGTAAGACCCGTTTGACATCTCTCCACTGTCAATCAGCATGTTTAGCTGGAATATGCCTCGTACATAATCATCATCTTTCCATCTCGTCCTCCAGGGCCTGAGCGAGGATGTCAGTATCAGCAAGTTCTTCGATGACCCCATGTTGTTGGAGCTCGCCAAACAGGACGTGATGCTCAACTACCCAATGTGAAGAGACAAATGAACTTAACTCATCCCATCATTCCCTTTCAGCTCCATCATGCTCGCCGCTACTACCAGTCAGTCCAGTTCTGTAAGGTGGAAAATGTTTTTTTATATATGGAAAGAGTTTGACGTTCAAGTCTCTCTTTACAGTCTCATTCTGTGTTTATTTTTATATTTGACAGCATTTTTGTAGTATACTATGAGGTGAAGAACGGGGAAGTCTTTTTTTTTTTTTTTGGAAATCTCCTTACAGTCTAGTGTCATTTGTGTAAGTGTGATTAAAAAGAAAGGATTTGGCCTGTGGATCTGCGTTTGAGTTCATTTGGATGTATTTTTTATGATGAGCATGAAAGTGATGGCCATTGTACTTCTCAGATTCTTTGATGTGACGGGAAAGGTGGTTTTGATAGGCAGCATGAAAGTTTTCTACAACTTTCCAAGAGAATATTCAACAGCGGGGAAACTTTGGAGATCGTTCACTGAATACTGAATAAGACTGAAGCACATACAAAGGGCAGGAGGTGTACATGTGCTTGGAAAAATGGATCTATTTGTGTCTTTATTGGATGCGGAATTAAGGTAGGTTGACATCATGAGTGAAGGCCATTTAACAAACAGATGTCTGACATTTACTTAAATGTCACAGATGTCTTTTTGAGATTTCACCCATGAGTGCTTGGGAAAGATGGTATTTCATGCTGAATGAATATCGGTTCGTTTCTGCCTTTAAAATTTCAGTTATAGCCTAAACCAGTCAAAGTATAAAGGTGAAGCATATTACTGTTATACATGTCCTAAAGTCTTCAAAATATTTTGCTTCCACAGTTTTAAAGGGTCACGAAACACCAAAACACAAATTTGTTGAGATGTTGTCCGTCACATATATGTATCACGTTGCTAAAAACACTGCTAGGACACATATATTTAGCTAACATGTGAAAATTGGTTGTTTTTGCATTGTTTAGAGCAAATTCGTTCTTCCAGTTTGAAAATAAATTTTGAAGCTACGTCACGGCGATGAGATCATTGTGTAAATACCGGTCAGAACAAAGTGACGTCATTGAGTTTTAGCACATCTGTTCATTAATTCATGAGAAAGACTTGGTTCGAACCAATCAGCGTACTCTATTGTAAACGAGTCGATGCAACTTTATTAATATGCATGATGATACAGTGTTCTTCTTGTGAGGTAGTTTAATAGTTTAGAAGTTTTAGTAAACTTAAGCTTGTAGCAAGGGTCTATCGTTAAAGTGACCTTTACTGTGAGGCAAAACAAAGACAATCCAACGTGCTTATATAGCGTGATTTATTGACTAGTCTAATAGATAACAAACAAACGTACAAAACATAGAAAAGAAAGCGAGGAAATAAAGAATTTAGATAAAAGAATGGCAAATCTCACTCAGTTCCACACAACTATTAAGAACCATAAAAACCATAAAAGACCATAAAAACCCCTTTCTGATGAAAGGGGCACAGCATAACGCACGACTAAATACCTGAATTTAGTGGGTCTGTCTCTCTCTTGTTGTGCGAGTTTCTCTGATGCTTGGAAGAAGGAAAGCTTAAGAAGTCCTTTCATTGGCGTGGAGTTTGCGATGCAGATCGGAGGATACGTGAGACGCAAACTTTAAACTGAGTCTAATTTGCGGAACATAATAAACTGTGTACAGAAACGTGGTCTGCCCCTTTTCGTGTCAGAGATGCTTTAGCAGACACCTTCTGCCATGACATTTCTACAGAGGTTTGAGGGGTGTAACAGGTACTTAAAGGCATTGATCAGGTAACTTCCAGTCTCTCCTGACTGACCAATGGCGTGAGAGGAAGAGTCGCTTTTATTCTCGCCGAAATAAAACAAATAAGATTTTCTCCCGAAAAAAATATTATCAGACATACGGTGTAAATTTCCTTTCTCTGTTAAACATCATTTGGGAAAAATTAAATAAAGAAGAAAAAATTCAAAGGGGGCTAATAATTCTGACTTCAACTGTATATTAAAAAAAGTCAGGAAGGAAATATATAGTTTACAAACACATTACATGTACTTTGGGTTGAATTTTGAGATTTCTGAGTACATTTCAAGTGTGTGTGTGTGTCAGGATGGAGGCGACTCTAGCTCTGGCCAGCATCTTGGTAGATAAGATGTTACAGAGTGACTTTCACTGGCAGACTTGCTGGCACCAGGGGTCATAAACTCACGTCGAACGAACCCAGACCCTTTTAGGGGTCACAACGGAATTTTACCTCTGGACTGTATGTTATGTCAGTGTTGCATTTATAACTGTGAAGGTTTTGTTTCCATTTCTCCGCCACGAGAGCACAGCTCATTTCCTTTTTTTAAAAATAAAGACAGGGTTCTAGTTCGTGATGATTGTCCTGTCTCTTCGAATTTGGTAAGTGTGTAATCAGTGTTTGTTGTTTATGTTTATTCTGATGGCAAAGTTAGTTAGTATCGTCAGCAGTACTCTCTCAGTTTTTAAAGACATACCTTACTAAGTTTACAGTAATATTACTACAATATTAGGGACTGAAAGATTTGCTGTAAATACTGCTCTACGAATCACTGTCTATCTCCACTGCGTCTGTTTGTGCTGTGAAAATCAGCTGTAGTGCACATAATGAAACTCCCCTTTTCATGCAAACCCTTCCCTCTTTGGCCACTCGACACTCCCACCTAAACAAAGCAGGACTCCCCCACTTTCCTGACTTTTTTTAAACTAGAGGTATGAAAACACCCTGCTGAGACATGTAAGTTTTAAATGTGAGTTAATTGGCAGAAAAAACATCTTAAATTAGGATAAATTATGATTGATAATAATGGCATGTTACATGCAGTTCACAAATTAGTATCTTTAAAAATATTTGTTTGAGATGCTTAATAAGAAAATTAAGTCTTAAATTAAGCTGGAAAAATGTTATTTATGTTTCAGCAAGATTAAATATTCTGTCCAATATTATAAGAATTAGATTTTTCTGAGGCCCTCAATTAAACAAAAAATATTGACTTTATGTAACTTAAAATGTTAAAACCTGATTAACATGTTCAAATGAGTTAAAGCAACATAAAATATTAGTTGTCTGGACTTTTTGTCATTATTTTTTTTACAGTGTAGATTCACTATATTCCCAAAGTTTTGGGACACCTGCCTTTACATGCGCATAAACTTCAGAATCAGAATCAGTTTTATTGCCAAGTGTGCTTCACACACACAAGGAATTGTGTTTTGGCAACAGAAGCTTCCAGTGTACATAAAGTGACAAGTGACAACACAAAATTAAATATGAGAAAAGAAAAAGGCGATAAACATTAAACAGAGATGCAGTTAGTCAAAAAGATCTGGATGTTGAATTGTATGTACAGATTTGTGATTGGAGAAAGTATTGCATTGTATATTGTTATAAGGTGCTGTGTACAAGTGCGTATGAGCAAGTATTGCACAGTAGGAGAATATTTAACTGTTCATGAGGTAGATGGCCTGAGGAAAGAAACTTTTCCTGTGTCTGGCTGTTTTTGTGCTTGGTGCTCTGTAGCGCCGACCAGACGGTAACAGTTGGAACATGTAGTGTGCTGGGTGCGAGGCGTCCAGAGTGATTTTGCGAACCCTTTTACTCACTCTGGAAGAGAACATTTCTTGAAGTGTAGGAAGGGTAGTGCCAGTAATTCGTTCAGCAGTCCAGACTATTCGCTGTAGTCTACGGAGGTCGGTTTTTAATGACATCTCAGTCTGATTTTAATATGGAGTTGGCTATACTTTCCAGGTATAAGATTTTCCACAAGGTTTAGGATTGTGTTTAAAGAAAATTTTGACCTTGCTACTAAAAAGACATTTGTGAGAGACTACTGTAGCATGAGAAGGCCTGGCTCCCAATCTTTGCTTTATTTCATTTCAAAGGTGTTCAGTGAAGTTGAGGTCAGGACTCTGTGCAGGCCATTCAAGTTCCTCCACACTAAACACACTCATCCATGTCTTTATAGAGCTTGCTTTGTGCACTGCTCATGTTGGAAGGAAGGAGCCATTCCTAAACTGTTCCCACAAATTTGTGAGCATGATATTGTCTATAGGGGTGTCCAAACTCGGTCCTGGAGAGTTTAGCTCCAACCCTAATCAAACACACCTGAACCAGCTAATCAAGCTCTTACTAAATATACTAGAAACTTCCTGGTAGGTGTGTTGAAGCAAGTTGGAGCAAAATTCAGCAGGACACCGGCCCTACAGGACCGAGGTTGGACTTCCCTGGTCTAAAATGTCTTTAGTTTTCTTTAACTGGACCTAAGAGGTCAAAAACAACCCACCCACCATAATCCTCTGTCCACAAACCAGTCTCTGTCAACCACCAAACCCAGACTTGTGCATCTGATTGTCAGATAAAAAAAGCATGATTTGTCACTCTAGAGAGCATGTCTTCATTTCTCTAGAGTCAGTGGTGGTCTGCTTTACACTATTTTTGTTGCTTGGTCAAACTACTTATTTAAAATGATCTGAAATAATGAAATTTTTGAGATCTTTGGGTTACAACCTAATTCGCTTGTTAAGTTGTGACGAATGGAAAACTGTTTCCAAGTCCAAGCCACTACTTATTTGAATTGAGAAAATGTTAGTTTATGGCCACTTTTTAGTCAAATGATATCACACTTTAAAGTGAATTGTATATAAAATCATAGAGTACACAACAGTCTCTGTACTTGCTGCATCACAAATACCAAAATTTTACCAATTTATGAAAAATTAATCACTTTCTGGCCATCGGATATAGGCATGGATATATATATATATTATGTTAAATCCACTTTAAAAAATGTAAGTTAACCTAATCGATTAGTGTAGAGTCACTCTGCTTTACACCACTGCATCCTTGGTGATATAAGGCTTGAAAGAAGCTGCTAGGCCATGGAAAACCATTTCATGATGCTCTCTATACACTGTTCTTGAGCTAAACTGAAGGCCACAATGTTTGCATCGATGTAGCATAGATTTTGTGACTGTACAACAATTATTGCTATTTTTACCTTACTGTGATAAGTAGGTTTATGGGGTTGTGTATAGGGATATACGTTAATAAATCAATGCAATGGGTAATGTCTTAAATAATCAAGTGCTTGATTTTATACACTTATGGCTATGGAAGTTATTGGAACACTGAAGTTAGTGATTTAGAAGGTGTTCTAAAACTGATGTCAGTATGGTGTATTTGTTATTGTTTAATAATAATTCTGCTGAATTTGGATATTTAATGGGAAAGCAACCTGAGTGATTTTAGTTTCTCACAAGCAAAAAAAAACTTGATCAGATTTAATATTCTTATTTTGCATCTTAATTAAAATATCTTGATTTAATGGTTCAATACTTAATAGATGTTCGATTTGGGTTGGCAGGTTGTTACAACAAATATATGCCACATCACAATATATGCATTATACACTTATTAATAATTTTTTTTACTGTTAATTTGTACTTGCAATAACTTGCATATTATTGCATAACTTTTCATTTAAAAATGAGAAATAGAAACATAGGATTTTCTTTTTCACATGCTGCATTTATTAGAAATTCATCTTTAAATCTCGAGAAAAAAAGTCCGAACTTTAAGATAAAAAGTCCAAATTACTTTGTATTTTAACTGATGTAAATTCACATTTTCTAAAAAGAACTATGGCAATACTTTTTAAGTTAGAAAGACAACTAACACAAATTATAAGGTTCGGTTAGAAGTAAAATAAGGTAAACGATTAAGAAAAACATTTTGTGATGATTTCTGACATGCAAGTTTGTGTGTGTCAGTGAGAATCATAATTGTAATTCAGAGACGGGCTGTTTTTATTAATGTGTCTGTGGGTGAAATGCTGAAGAATAATCAGTTTGGACTCTGGCTGCTTGTGAAGCTTGCCTGCATGAATGACGTTTGTGTGTGTGATGTAAATATGTGCGATGTTTCTGGCAGCGTGACTGACAGTCTTTCTAAGTGGCGCTCTCGTACACTTCGTACCACGCTTGCATAATAAAATGTATATCTGTCAACACTTGCAGCTTTACATGTTGGAGAATGTGTCTCCAAGTCTTTATAAATCTCACCACATAGAAATACATCATGTTCCCGTAAGATCTTGTCAGTCTGGGGAGACAATATAGTCTTGTTAGTGAACCTGTTAACAGAAAAAGAGATCTCATGAGAAAACAAATACTAGGGTCACTTTCTAACAGGATGGTGTGATATTTTGCGTGTGGAAGTCTTCTCTTGATGTGTCTTTTTTCTGTTTAGCAGTGATTCTCAAAATGTGCTCAAAGGTTGTTGTTTTTTGGCCATATTTCACATTTGCTGCCATCAGACCAGATGCCTTGAGCTCCACAGTCACACACTGCACACACACAGACACACAATCTGCCTCAGAATCAGAAAACTTAGACACTTCATTGTTTATTTTGGTATTTTTTTGTTATAGATTTGTAATTGATCATAACAACGGTCTTCATGTGTGTGTGTGTGTGTGTGTGTATATATATATATATATATATATATATATATATATATATATATATATATATATATATATATATATATATATATATATATATAAATATATATATATATATATATACACACACACAGTTGTCAGCATTTGAAGTGGATCAAAAAAATTCTTTAGATAAGAATGGGTTTTGAATAATTTATATATAAATATAATAATAATAAACATTAATCCAAAGTTTGATTGATTTATAATAGTAGTTATTATGAATTCAATTTGTAAATTTTGAATGGTTGTGTGTGTTGTGAGTCAGTAGGGTTAAACTCTAGAGGAATGCTGATTATTGGACAGAATACTGATCATGTGATTATATATACAGTTGTGTAATATTACTGACCTGATCTATTTTCATTTTTAGTTTACACAAAAATAATAACTGAAAAAATCAACCTGTCTGGGGACTACAGGTGAAAATTAGCATTTTGCTATAACTTGACATTATGCATCTTGCCTAGTTAGGTTTAATTGAATTTGTTGTATATTGTCCTTGTACAAAAACATAAATTAAACTAATTTCTTGTAATGTTGTGTAAGGAAGTAATACGTAGACATCAGTAATAATAATATGAATCGTCCTAAGCCAAATATTGGCTTTATAGACCTTGACCTTGATACGCTTTTGCATTGAAGCATGTTTCATTATGCAGCCGCCTTTATTTCTGGCAACTTGCCTTCTATCTCTAGGCGTTTTTTTCTTCTATCCATTGGAATATAATTTGGCTGCTGTGCCTTGTGCATTTATTGCTCTCACCTTCGTTCTACCTCGGCGAATCAGAAATGAGTATGACCTCGTTTGAACATTTTGTCCAGCTGGTATTGTTTCGGTCTAGTGCTTAAGCAAGGCTTTGGTTCAAAAGTTCATGCATGAAGGTTTTGCAGCCATCAGACCTTTAGAGTATTTTTGTACTCGCAACCAAAAATGAAAATTATGTCACTGGTTACTCAACTGTGGCGTTTCAAACTTTTGTTAGGGCATAGTGATGGACTCCTGTACTTATAGGGCCATTTGTGTTATACTTTTGGCCGCTTAACAGACATCAATCACCATTTAGTTAACTTATTCTTAATTAAATAAGGTGTCCTTACACAATTTAAATGCCTAAAAATGTCTTTAGAAATCCATAGCATTAATTGTTGTGCAAAATCAGGGTTGCCAAGTTTGCAGTTTTCATGTGGAATTGGGAGACTTTTAACCACTTGCTGCAGGTTGTTTTTATTTTTATTTCATGGGTTAAAGGTTTGGTGAAATATTTATCTATCACATTTACACTCACTTTATTAGGTACACCTTACTAGTACTGGATTGGTCCCCCTTTTGCCTTCAGAATTGCCTTAATCCTTCGTGGCATATATTTAGCAAGATACTGGAAATATTCCTCAGAGATTTTGCTCCATATTGACATGATAGCATCACACAGTTGCTACAGATTTGTCTGCTGCACATCCATGATGCGAATCTCCCGTTCCACCACATCCCAAAGGTGCTCTATTGGATTGAGATCTGGTGACTGTGGAGGTCATTTGAGTACAGTAAACTCATTGTCATGTTCAAGAAACCAATCTGAGATGATTCGCACTTTATGACATGGCGCGTTATCCTGCTGGAAGTAGCCATCAGAAGATGGGTACACTGTGGTCATAAAGGGATGGACATGGTCAGCAACAATACTCAGTTGGGCTGTGGTGTTGATTCGAGGCTCAATTGGTACTAATGGGCCCAAAGAGTGCCAAGAAAATATCCCCCACACCATTACACCACAACCAGGATGGATCCATGCTTTCATGCTGTTGCCGCCAAATTCTGACCCTATACCATCCTACCTAGACTCATCAGACCAGGCAAGGTTTTTCAATCTTCTATTGTCCAATTTTGGTGAGCCTGTGCGAACTGTAGCCTCAGTTTCATGTTCTTAGCTGACAGGAGTGGCACCCGGTGTGGTCTTCTGCTGCTGTAGCTCATCTGCCTCAAGGTTGGACCTATTTTGCGTTCAGAGATGCTCTTCTGTATATCTCGATTGTAACGAGTGGTTATTTGAGTTACTGTTACCTTTCTATCAGCTCGAACCAGTCTGGCCATTCTCCTCTGACCTCTGTCATCAACAAGGCATTTGTGCCCACAGAACTGCTGCTCACTGGATATTTTCTCTTTTTCGGACCATTCTCTGTAAATCCTAGGTATGGTTGTGTGTGAAAATCCCAGTAGATCAGCAGTTTCTGAAATATTCTGACCAGCCCGTCTGGCACCAACAACCATGCCACGTTCAGAGTCACTTAAATCCCCTTTCTTCTCCATTCTGATGCTCGGTTTGAACTGCAGCAGATCGTCTTGACCATGTCTACATGCCTAAATGCATTGAGTTGCTGCCATGTGATTGGCTGATTTGAACTTTTGCAATATATTGTCAGTCTTAAGAAAATAATTTTTATGCTAACAAAATCTGTATACTTACTAATATACAGTTATTTTCAAAGAAGAAACTGAGTATAATGCATACAGTGATGCATGGCATATTCCGAGTTTTGTAATTATTGGCTAGTTTTGTTGTGTACAACCTGGCAACCCAAATCAAACATCTATTAAGTATTGAATCCCTAAATCAAGATATGTTTAAATGAGAAGCAAAATAAGAAAATTGTATTCTGTTTCTGACAATCTGAACAAATTTAAGTTTACAATAAAAACAAATGTCTGTTAAATAGTATGAAAATTACTGTCAAATGGTTTAAAGCTGATTATTCTGAGCCGATATTTGTAATTGTTTAATATTTAACCTCCTTAAATTTTGATCAATTCTATGGGAAAACACCTTTTTGTCATTTCATTTTTCAAGTAAATGTATCTGTATTTATTTATTTATTATAGATGTTTGCATTGGAGGGCATTTTTGGCCATATTAAAAAAGGACTAAGATCTGTATTAAGCTTTATTTTAAAATGTGCTACTAATACCGCTGTAAAAATGATATGATAAAAAGACATGATAATGTATGTTTTTATGATACTTTAATTTATTTTAGTAAGTTAAACAGGTTTCAACCTTATTTTCTAAGTTAAACTAATGTACAATGTACTTGTAAAGTTAATTCAACTTAAAAATTGAAGCAAAAACATTTTTTTACTGTGTACAACTTTTTGCATTTATTAGCTACTCATCTCAACGAATCAGAAATGGTCTTGTTTGAGCATGTTGTTGTCCAGCTGGTATAGTTTCGGTCTAGTGCTCAGGCAAGGCTTTGGTTCAAAAGATCATGCATGAATGTTTGCAGCCATTAGGGTTTTAGAGAACCTTTGGAGTGTTGAATCAACCAAAAATTTTGACTTTGTTTTCTCAAGATTGGTGTTTCAAACTTGTTTTAGTGCAATGGCAATACCGATTAATAATAATTAAAAAATAAATATATGACCCTGGAACACAAGACCATGTTGCTTATATTGCACAGGTATTTGGTAATACCCAAAAACGTATTACAGTTGCAATCAGAATTATTCAACCCCCTGATTTATTAGCCCCCCTGTTTATTTTTTTCCCCAATTTCTGTTTAACGGAGAGAAAAAAATTTCAACACATTTCTAATCATAATAGTTTTAATAACTCATTTCTAATAACTGATTTATTTTATCTTTGCCATGATGACAGTAAATAATATTTGACTAGATATTTTCTATACAGCTTAAAGTGACATTTAAAGGCTCAACTAGGTTAATTAGGTTAACTAGGCAGGTTAGGGTAATTAGGCAAGTTATCGTATAACGATGGTTCGTTCTGTAGACTATTGAAAAAAATATATAGCTTAAAGGGGCTAATAATTTTGACCTTAAAATGTGTTTTAAAAAATTAAAAACTGCTTTTATTCTAGCCGAAATAAAACAAATAAGACTTTCTCCAGAAGAAAAAATATTATCAGACATACTGTGAAAATTTCCTTGTTCTGTTAAACATAATTTGGGAACTATTTAAAAAAGAAAAAATAATTCAAAGGGGGTTCAATAATTCTGATTGCAACTGTATATGGGTCAAAATTATACCTTTTTTATGGCAAAAATCATTAGCATATTAAGTAAAAATTAAGTTCCATGAAGATATTTTGTCAATTTCTCACTCTAGATATATCAAAACTCAATTTATGATCAGTAATGTGCATAGCTAACAACTTAATTTAGACAACTATAAAGATGATTTGTGCAGTATTTAGATATTTTTTAACTCTCAGATTCCAGATTTTAGTATCTCTCAATATATTGTCCTTAGCCATAACAAACCATACATCATTTTAAAGCTTATTTATTCACATTTTAGACAATGTAAAAATCTCACTTTCTAAAAATTGACCTCTATGGTTTTATAGTTGAGAATCACATACTATATTACCATTCTGTGTAATTCTACTTTAACGCTCAAGAAAACATGGTTTTGTACAAATAATATATTACATAAGGTTTGTGTTTGAGTGAACTAAGCATTTAAGTCATACCTTTCTTCCCAATTAAATATCTACCCCCTTTCCTTCTATTTTTCTTTTTATATTCTCTTCTCCATTCACACTTAAAGGGATAGTTCACCAAAAGATGAAAATATACTCTCCCTCAAGTGGATCCATACTTCTATAGCTTTCCTTTTTCTGTAGAACACAAAAGAAGATATTTTGAAAAGAAACCTTTTGACAAAAAAAATATTTTTGTCAGAAACCTGTAACCATTAACTTACATAGGAAAAAAACAAAAACAATGAAAGTCAATGGTTACAGGTTTCCAATTTTTATTTTTATTTTAAATAACAAAGAATGAAACAAGTTTGTGACAAGTGAAGAGTGAGTAAATTTTGAATTGTTTTTGGTGAACTTTCCCTTTAACCTCTTCATGACCCTCATTCATAGGAACCTCATATAACCTGATCATGACACCACATGAGGGCAGCGTTTCTCACAGCAATAAAAAAGACATACAAAGAAAATGAACTTTGTTTGGAATGCAACATACTGCGTACTGTATGCGGCATTGGATACATATACTGTACACTGGCTACTCCCTTTTCATAGGCATAATTATATGCAACAGTCCCATATGGTTCCCAGAATAGATGGTTGTTAATCAATATGCAGTATGCAACATTAAACAATTCACACAGGCTTCAATTTAAATGTTGCATGTTTAATTCAGGTCCCAGATAGCACATCTATGACTGCAAGATGAGTTTTAATCGATCTGAATCATCTGGAAAAGCATCTACCAAACAAAACATCTTTAAAGAGTCAGTTTTACATACATTGAAAAAAAATGATTCATTGGATTTACTTTTTTTTTTAAGGTAAGTGATTGCAAACAATTTATAAGGGCTGAAATTAAACAAACTAAGAACATTACAATATTTAATTTGTTCAAATTCAGCCCATATAAATTGTTTTTAGCCACTTACCTTAAAAATATT
This sequence comes from Danio kyathit, assembly GCA_903798195.1. Classification (NCBI taxonomy): domain Eukaryota; kingdom Metazoa; phylum Chordata; class Actinopteri; order Cypriniformes; family Danionidae; genus Danio; species Danio kyathit. Next base: position 22,879,329 of record LR812521.1, on the reverse strand, counting down.
AAATATAATTCCAAATCTCTATTATGTCTGACAATAAAAGCATAAACAAGGAAGATTAACACACAAAAAATATATTATTACAGTTCGCATCAAGGCGCATCATTATCCAATATGTATGCTATGAACCTTCAACAGTTCTGTCTGGTTCTCGAATCTGATTGGCTGATGATTCCATCTATGCAGTTTATTTACAAGGATAGTGCCTATTTTAAATATTTATTATTTTGGAGATTCTCCGCATTTGAGGCCATCAGCCTGTCATACTGAGCAGACCAAAGATGGTTGATGCTCCACCACAAGATGGCGACAGAGACTGCATAATAAGCCCTTAAGAGAGAAAACAGCGTCATATTCTAAGTCGATCTCTGTCTTTTGTATGTTCCAGTGCTGTGTTTATACCATAGTGATCTACTAGTGTATTGAGTGTGAGGTGGGACTCACATATCAGGAATGTATGTATTTTGTGTTGACCACTCTTTGTATAACCCTGAGTTACTTTTTGGTTGGCCATCTGTTTGTTTCTAATGAGTCTCCTGTTTTCGTTACTGCCGACTAGTTCATTAAAAAGAAAGAAAGAAGAAATGCCCGCATGTGTTTAACGTTTTTCCTTATCGCAACCACAACAGTAATCTGGTAGTAATTGTGTTGCTTTGGCTTTTTCGGGGTTACGTATTGTGATGTCCTGATTGCAACAGAGAAATACTGGTAAATCTCTGTAGAGTGATGGCATTTCATTCCGTTCAGTCTTATAATCTTAATGTCAGCAAAATCACCTGTTTTGTCATCACTTTAGACATTACGCTAGAGAATCATTCAAACACTAGCTCAAAAGTGACGTTGGTGAATGAGCAACTGGTTTCTGCTGTTCTGACGTCAGCTGCAGATGTGAATGAACGGCGAAAAAAAGTAGTTCCACTTACAAAAGGGTTTTTAGACTCTCCGTGTTTGATTTTCTTTTTTTCTATACACGATTATGCCGTCAAACTGTTGTATAAACACAATATCACACGAGTAGCAGTGCGATATGCTGTATATCAGCACTGGTGGGACACTAAGGCACTCGGCCTGCGGCCAACACACGCCTCCCACCAGTGCCGATATACAGCCATATCGCACTGCTACTCGTGTGATATTGCTCAGGTATATTTCTTTATATAAATGGCAACTTTTTGGGGGGTAAACTGCTCTATGAAGTGGTATAAAATGTTATGTTCTAAAGGGATAGTTCATATAAAAAATGAAAACGTACAGTTAATTTAACTTCAGGCCATTGAAGATGCTGGTGACTTTTTGTTTCTCAGCTGAATGTTAAAGGTCCCATGAAATTAAAATAAAATAAAAAAAAAAATTTAAATGTTAGTATTAGTATTGTTAGTTTAAGATATTAGCCAATGTGCTCCAAAACTGTAACAAAATTCGCGTTTAGAAGATATAAAACTGATATGAACGTGAAGCTTCCGCCCAAATGGATCGACGGTTTTATTCATGTAAACCCACAGTTTCTCATTACATCGTAACCAATCAAATGCTCTCTAATATCTGACATGCCCCGCCTCCTTCAAGATGCTTCTCATTGGCTTTTCATTTGATGCGCTTGAGCTCAACCACTCTCTTTTGGCTCATTTTGGCTCTCTCTATTGGCTGTTTTTTAAAGGGGGAGGAGTCTCTTTATGTTTCGATTGAGATTACGTCAAACATTGAATAAAAATTGACATTTCAAAGCACTTCAAGGGACCTTTAAAGAATATTTTTAGCTGAACCGCAAATGCAATGCAAGTCAATAGTCGTACGAATGAGCAACTACATTGAAAAGTTACAAGTTGTTTCTGAGTTTGCAGTGGAATCAGAGGTCAGACAGAAATGCAGAAAGAGATTAAGCTAGAATTGTGTCTTCTACGGTAGAGGAAGAGAGTCTTGCTGATCCTGACAATGCCAGGCTAGATCAATCTCAGGGGATATTGAGGGCTAAGCTTCAGTTTGCTCACTTGTCAAAGAAACTGCCATTAATCCAAAGCTTTTCAAAAACCTCTCGAGGCGTCAACAGACGGACAAGTCAGATCAGCCTTTCTTCATTAGTTACAGCTCATGTAAAGATATTAAAGGGATAGTTCACCTAAAAAATTTTTTAATGCTGTCATCATTAACTAATCCTCCAATTGTTGCAAACCTGTCTGAGTTTTTTTTTTTTTTCTGTTGAATGCAAAAGAAGATACTTTGGACAATGTTGGAAACCTGTAACCATTGACTTCCATAGTATTTGTTTTTTCCTACTATGGATGTCAATGGTTACCAGATACTAACATTCTTCAATATATCTTAAATTGTGTAAACATTAAGTAAATAGCAAATATTTATTTTCAAGTTTTTTTCTTTTCTTTTTTCCCCCGTACCTTTAATGTTGATCCTACATACAGTGGAATTGAATTAAACCCTTTAAGGTGGAATCTATGAAAAAAAAAGGTTTTGGATTGAATTGGTTTGTATAATGATAACCTGTGGACAAAAGATCAACCAGGTGGTTAAAGAAATTTTAAAGGGTTAAGAAGCTTTATCAATGGCTAACAACAGATCTGACATAAGCTTTAGAGCAGGGGTGTCAAACTTAGTTCCTAAAGGGCCGCAGCCATGCACGGTTTTGTTCCAACCCTGCTTCAACACACCTATCTGTAGGTTTCAAACAAGCCTGAAAGACTCAGTTAGTGAGATCAGGTGTGTTTAATTAGGGTTGGAACTAAACTGTGCAGAGCTGCGGTTGTGTTAAAATCAAAACAGTCTTATTGGAAAAATGTGCCCTGGTGTACATTTTTGAAAGCTGAGGAATATGTGCTCACGGGTACATATGGCTGCAGAAACCTGGTAAAACGAAACCCTAAAAGGTCACGGTAGAAGCACATGGCCGTAATGGCTGTTTTGTTCTAGTTTGCTTTTGAAAACACTATCGGTTGGGTTTAGGGAAGGGGGTGGGTGGGTCAGTCGATATAAAGCATATATTTTATGACGACAAGCCAACCAGGCTTTCTCATGGATGCGCACAAGAAAGACGTTAAAAATCACAGAAATGTAAATAGCGGCCTCTGGTGGATTTACAAGAAATGGCACGTATGAGAACACATGCCCCAGTAATGTATTTGAGACGTAGTCTAGCACTGTAAAAATTTTAAATTTAAATTTTACAAGTTGACTTTACTTAAAAAAGGAGAGTTGACTCGTTGTCATAATTATCAAGTAAACAATGTTATTGTTTATAAAAATTAAGTAAGGTCAATGGGTTTACTGATTTTTTTTAAATTAAAAGCAATTGGTACAGCCAATTGGGTAAATGGGGCTGATTGGGAGGCCATGATGGTAAGGGCCCATGGAGGGAATTTGGCCAGGACACCAGGGTTACACTTTACGAGAAGTGCTATGGGATTTTTAATGACCAAAGTGAGTCAGGACCTCGGTTTAACGTCTCAACCGAAAAACAGCGCGCTGACAGTATAGAGTCCCCTTCACTTTACTGGGGCATTAGGACCCACACAGATCGCAGGTTGAGCGCCCCCTGATGGCCACTCTAACACCACTTCCAACAGCAACTTAGTTTTCCCATATGGTCTCCCTTCCAGGTACTGAGTAGGCTCAGCCCTGCTTAGCTTCAGTGAGTAACCGGTCTTGGGATGCAGGGTGATATGGCTGTGGTTTAAAGTAAAGTAACTACTCACTTTTTACAGTGAGGGTACATATTTGTCGGTTCTCAAATCAAGACTTAAATGTTTACTTAATAGTCACAAGGCAACGGGTTTACTCTCTTTTTTAAATAAAGTCAACTAACTGCTTTTTACAGTGTCTGGGAGATCATAACTTTGAAACGCCACCGTCAATAAGACAAGCACATTTCATGTACACCAGCCACTTTATTAGGTACACCTGTCCAACTCCTCGTTGACGCAAATTCTAATCAGCCAATCACATGGCAGCAACTCAATGCATTTAGGCATGTAGACGATCTGTTGCAGTTCAAACGGAGCATCAGAATGGGGAAGAAAGGTGACTTAATGGCCCGTTTCCACTGAGAGGTACAGTACGGTACTGTACATAAATTAGTTATATAAAATAAATAAATAAATGCAACATATATGAACACATACAGCCCCTACAGTCTTCGATATGTTACCAATTACAGAAAAACTACACAGAGCATACATTTAGGCCTTATTTGGGTTCAAAAACAACACGAAATAGAGCCCACAGTCAGAGCAAACCTCTCATGTGTCTTTAATCTTCAGCAGCACATGTAACCTCTGTTAGAGAGTAATTGCATCATTCCGAGTTCATAATAGTCCAAAAGATGATGATAATAGTTAAACATGGCAGTTTGTTGATGTTTTAGGTTGCAGAAGCATCATTTGCTGCTGTTTTTTCTGGCTTCTCTTTTGTTTTTTCGCACTTCACTCTCGCGTTTGTCTCGTTCTGACAGGATCGGATATCAAAGCGCTTCAATAATCTTGCACACGTTATTAATGTGAGCTCAAAAAGTTTGTTATTTCAAATATAGACGCGCGGCGAGCTTTCTGTAGAATGTGAAACCGTTTGTGCTTTAGACGGGCTCGTAAAACATCAACAGGACACAGCAGATTTTGTTCTTCTTGGCTTTGTGGCTGTACATTAAGATGAAGACAAGGTTTGTTGTAGCTCGGGTCGACCATGGCTTGTTATATGTATATATTATTATAATGTAATGTCTCGGCTGTGTTTTTAAAAATGGAGCTTTCTTTGTTTTCATTTTCCTGCTTCTGCATGTGACGTATCTCTGTAAACCAATAGCGTTCAGATGCGTGTCTTGCTCCGCCTTATGGTACCCTTTGGGCCAGTTGGAACCCTTTGCAAAGGGTGACCAAAATGTGGTACGGTACAGTTCGCTTTTAGGTACCCTTTGACAGTGGAAACAGCCATAAAAGCATACCGAACCGTACCGTACCACTCAGTGGAAACGGGCCATAAGTGACTTTGAATGTGGCATGGTTGTTGGTGCCAGACGGGCTGGTCAGAATATTTCAAAAACTGCTGATCTTCTGGGATTCTCATGCACAACCATCTCTAGGGTTTACAGAGAAAGTCAGAAAAAGAGAAAATATCCAGTGAGCGGCAGTTCTGGGGGCGCAAATGCCTTGTTGATGCCAGAGGTCAGAGGAGAATGGCCAGACTGGTTTGAGCTGATAGAAAGGCAACAGTAACTCAAATAACCACTCGTTATAACCGAGGTATGTAGAAGAGCATCTCTAAATGCACAACACGTCCAACCTTGAGGCAGATGGGCTACAAAAGCAGAAGACCACACAGGGTGCCACTCCTGTCAGCTAAGAACAGGAAACTGAGGCTACAATTCGCACAGGCTCACCAAAATTAGACAACAGAAGATTGGAAAAATGTTGCCTAGTCTGATGAGTCTCAATTTCTGCTTTGACATTTGGATGGCAGGGTCAGAATTTGACTTTGGGCCCATTTGTACCAATTGAGCATCGTGTCAACGCCACAGCCTACCTGAGTTTTGTTGCTGACCATATCCATCTCTTTATGACCACAGTGTACCCATCTACTGATGGCCACTTCCAGCAGGATAACGCGCCATATCATAAAGCGTGAATCATCTCAGACTGGTTTCTTGAACATGACAATGAGTTCACTGTACTCAAATGGCCTCCACAGTCACCATATCTCAATCCAATAGAGCACCTTTGCAGCAAATGCGTTATGCTATCATGTCAATATGGACCAAAATCTCTGAGGAATATTTCCAGTACCTTTTTAAATCTATGCCATGAAGGATTAAGGCAGTTCTGAAGACAAAAGGGGGTCCGACCCGGTACTAGTAAGGTGTACCTAATAAAGTGGCCGGTGAGTGTAGTCTTTAATAATAACACAAATAAACATCTTTATTTTAGTATTAAAGGCATTCGGCTTATAGAAGATCTGACTGTTTCATAGTATGTTTGTTGTTGTCTGTTTCCCTTTCTGCTTATTTGATGGAAACACATCGGTCAATGAAAGTTGTTCAGAACTATCATCCAAAAAGATTTGCATAAGTTAGAAGTTTTACATCTTAAGTCTGTCATTTCGAGTTCACATAATGCTAAAATCCAACGAGTGCTGACTGATCATTTGTTCAATCAAAGCGAGTGAGTGATTAATGCGCTGATTTGATGTGACAATGTGGCCATCTTTGATCCGACGTCTCACTGTTTAGCCTATCCACCTACTACTTTTCTCCTTTCCCACAAGTCAGAGCGAGAGAGATTTGTATTAAGCAGGGCGCCAGGGATTTTCTGGCAGACACCGTGAGATGATGTGACAAAGAGGAGTATTGGAGCACTCCGTGTCACTTCGGGCTGTTTCTTTGAGCGCCATATGCCGAAAACCCTGCTGTATAGCAAAACCACACAGAGTACACAAACTTTGGAAGCCCGATTTCACCCAGTCACAGCTCTGGGAACAGTTTGAACGGATCCATGCCATGCTTGCAACAATAATTATTTCATGCCCCTGGACTCTAACCAAACTAAGCCCTTGCCATCTCATTTGACAAGTGAGAAAGAGAGAGACAGAACACAAGACAGGGGAAAAAAGAGAGAGAAATGCCTCTGGTTAGGAGAAAACCCCATTTCCAATGTCACTGTGTGGATAAGATGTCAGCCCGTGCACCTGAACCAGTCCGCCTGTCAAAGTTGCTGTCAGAGTGGCTGAATGTCAGAGTGTAAAGCAGATGGAGAGGTTACAATGGCTGCTTCAGACTTTAGACTGACGGGAAACGGTTTCAGGGTAAGAACCATCAACTCACATTCTGGCTGAGGGTGTTGGGCTGGGCAGGTATTAGGAGTCTTGCTTTGCTAATTAAGTTCAAGACTCCACTCAGCGTTGATGATGAGAGACTTAGAGAAAGCTAGCATGTTGTAAAAAAACTTTTAAAGTGAACAAAATATTCTCTTTATGCATTCTCTGATGTGACTATAAAACAAATTAGCTATTAAACGTAGCCTATTAAGGCATTTTTACAGAACTAATCAAATCTTTCTTACATCATTTCTTTTAAAATTCTTAAATTTCATAAAGAATCAATCATTTAATAAACTGCTACAAGTAAATTTAAAAATATTAAGCTTTACATCTTGCATTATATGTTCTTTGATATCACTATAAAGCAAATTATTAAACGGAGACTATTAAGACATTTATACAGAACTAATTTAATCTTTCTTTATACATAATTTCTGTAAAAATACTTCAGTTTCCTAAAATAAATATTAATTTAATATATTGCTACAGTATATAGTAAATGTATTTTTTTTTATCAAGTTCGACATCCTGCTTTATAGACCATTTCAATGTAGTCATGTCATTGGCCCATGAACATTTCCGGCTTATCAAATTATTTCATAAATGTAACCAAAAGGTAATTCAAGCATACCTTAATGTTAAAACAGCTATCATAACATTATTTATCAATATGTGGCTCTTTTTGGATTCTCGGAAGCTCTAGAAATAAAAAATGTAAAACAGGAAACACATTAGGACCATTGTTTTTGTTTACATCCCTAAAAATGGTTTATACAAGCTCTCATGTCATGATAAAACAAATGATTAAACATAGACTATTAAGACATTTCTACAGAACTAATTAAATCTTTCTTCTTACATCATTTATTTTAAAATAAAATCCTTCAATGTCCTAAAAAATCAATCATTTAATAAACTGCTACAAGTAAATTAGGCTTTTAAAAGATCAAGCTCTACATCTTGCTTTATATGTTCTCTGATATCACTATAAAGCAAATTGGTTATTAAATGTAGCTTATTTAGACATTTATACAGAACTAACTGAACCTTTCTTCTTACATTATTTCTTTAAAACAATTATTTAACACACTAAAGAATCAATCATTTAACAAACTGCTACAAGTAAATTTAGCTTTTAAAAAAGTTAAGCTCTACATCTTGCTTTATATGTTCTCTGATGTCACTATAAAGCTAATTATTATAAACGTAGCCTATTAAGACATTTATACAAAACTAATTAAATTTTTCTTCTTACATAACTGCTTTAAAAATACTTCAATTTCCTAAAAAAATATTAATTTAATAAATTGCTACAAATAAATTAATTTTTTTATTAAGTTCACCATCTTGTTACTATTTGATGTCATGATAAAACAAATTATTAAACAGACTATTAGGACATTTATACCGAAGTAATTAAGTCTTTTCTCTTACATAATTTCTTTAAAAAAAAGAGAGAAACATTTTCTTAAAAAAAATCAATCAAATAATAAACTTCTGCAAGTAAATTAGGCGTTTAAAAATCAAGTTCTACATCTTGCTTTATATATTCTCTGATATCACTATAAAGCAAATTATTAAGCATAACCTATAAGAATCATTACATCATTTCCTTAACAAATACTTCAATTTCTTAAAAAAAAAATTAATAATAATAATAAAAATAAACACCTAAATGTAAATTTAGAAAGGAATATTTTTTTTCCTGAGGAAATCATGCTTGGAAGCAACATGTCATTATAAAACAAATGTATTAAGAAATTATTATTATTATTTTATTATTATTAAAGGGTTCTTCTTAGTTCATTTGCTTAAAAAATACTTCAATTAATTAAAAAAGATTAATTATTTAATAAATTGCTCAATGTAATTTTGGAACACAATAGCTTATGTCACTATAAAACATGATTAAACACATTAATAAATTATTGCAAAAATAATTAAACATTTCTTCTGAGCTATTTCATTTTTTTAAATCCTTAAATTTCTTTTTCAAAAGATTAATGAATTAATAAATTGCTAAATGTAATTTTTAAACACAATAGCTTTTTATGAGGAAATCCTGCTTGGGAGCGGGCGCGCGCCACGTATCGTGCCTGCGCACAAGTCAATCATCCTTTGCCTTTTGTGAACGTCAGAAACTGCTCTCGTCAGTGCTCATCCATCCGTCAGGGCTTCCCTTCAGTGTTAGTAATACGCTCCAGCATCCCTCATACAAGGTCATTGCCTTTTGACTTTCCGCGTGATAATAAACAATGGGAAAAGTCGCGTGGCTGCGCGGCGGAGGCAGTCATTGTGTTTCAGCCTCCCCGCGAGGACGCGTACGAGACGCGGACACCGCTTGAAATCGCAGTCTTTTTATTGCTGACAGATAGTAGGATGGGAAGCTCGCACGTGTTCACTTTGGGCGCGCGATTGAAAATGACACTGCGAGCGCGCGAGAGATTTTCGCCAGGTAAAAACGGGCACGAGCGCAAAAATGAATCCAGCGGCGAGCGGCTATCAGCGGTGATTTCTGCAGCACAATGACTGGATTATTCCGGCGTGACTTATGAACTGAACGACAGGTTGGAAACGAGCGTTAACCACAATCACAAGACGTCCTACAACAGCGTTTGTTGCCCAGCAACATGTCAAAAACGGACAGTTTCAGGTCTCGAGAGGTCTTCATCGGCGAGCAGACCGAGGCGAAGGCGAGTCCGACAACCAGAGGCTGAAACACCGGGAGCTTCCGTCATTTGACCGGGCATCCTTCTCCTTAAAGTAATCATCACAGACTCGCAGAGCGGTGAGAGTCATCTTTAAGTCATTTTTGTCTTTTTCTACGAGATGTTTAGTGTGAAGAAACAGCACGTGAGAGCGCGCGCGCGTGCGTTATCACATTTTGGCGAGGTTTCGAATGATTTTAAACCAATTAAGAACTTAATGAATAAATCCATGGCATTAAACGTGGTTTCATGTGAACCAGAACACAGTAATTCAGTGTTTACTACTGTAAAAGATAACCGCTCTCTGGAGCGCACTTTTATCCACAGGTTTGGTTTCATCGTTTTTGCTGACAGAAACAAAACGGCTCTACAGACTCCACATTTAATACTTACACTTCTTTAGCTTAGTGTCAAAACATCCAAAGCTGAAACTGAGGAGTATTTTAGTTTTGAAGAAAGAATTTTCTTTGCTTCAGTGCAGTAGCCATATCTAAAAAAAATACTCTTATTTTCACAGAACATTGAACGTCTTTCTTGCTCTTTCTTTTATTTTGCCATTTAATTAATAATTTTCTTCGAGTTTTATGAATTGATTACCTTAAAACAGCTAAAAAGCTTTTTGTTCCTTTTTTTCTTTTCTTGTGTTTGTTTTTATAATGCTGTAAATGTGACTGCGGACCACAAAACCAGTCATAATTGTCAATTTCTTTAAATTTAAATGTTTACATTTTATGAAAGCTGATTAAATAAGCTTCCCATTGAATTATGTAGCCAAGATACAACAATTTAAAAATCTCGAACCTGAGGGTGTGAAACAACCTAAATATTAAGAACGTCACATTTAAAGTTATGCAAATGAAGTGCTTAGCAATGCACATTAGTAATCAATATATGTTTTGATATACACTCTCAGAAAAAAACGGTACAATGTTGTACGAAAGAAGGTACAAACCCTTGTCACTGAGGATAGAGGTAAAGTTGGTTTTATATTCACACATTCGTTCAGTGACAGCTCCATACACTGTTTACCACGGCACTTTGAATATTCGGTCTGAAATAACCAGCAAGTATGACTTGAAAACAACATTAACACTGTTTATTTGACTGTGAACAATGATGTACTTTGACAGTCATTGGCTGCTAATATGATTTCGCTATTTGAGGTTTGCAAATAATACTTTTATGAAATTATATTATTAAGGGGAAAGTCCGAATTTGCGAATATAAAACCAACTTTACCTCTATTCACTGAGGCAGTACCTTTTTATGGGACAGAATTATACCTTAAGATAAAAAAAAAAACTAATTCGTACCATTGCAGTTTGTACCTTTTAGGACATGATTTGTCCCATGGGAAACCAAAATGTACCTTTGGTTTTTAAAACCTGCAGATACAATATTGTGCCTTCATCAAATGTACAAACCTGATCCATAAAGGCACCACTACAGTGACAAGACACTTTTGTACCTTAACAGTGTCAAAAATGCTTACTAAACATTTATTTATAAACATTTATTTAAAATGCCCTAAATGTTTAGTTTACAATATCTATAGTTTTATGTTTTACCAGTTATTTTCTATTATAGAACTTAACAATTAATGTTTATGAGTTTTTTTAAACATATACTTTTAAATGATGATTCATGTTTTAATATGGAAATTATTCATAAAAATCACTTTGTTTTTCCAGTCATATTTATTTTCATAGTTATTGTAACAAAGAAGGGGTTGTAAAAGTACCATAAAAGCTACAGAACAGTATCATAAGAGGTCCTTTCTGTACTATATAAAGTACAAAGGTACAAAACTGTTCCTTATAAGGAACATTATTTGTACCACCGTGTACCTTTTTCTAAGAGTGTATTTACAGTTGGAAATGTACATCTTCATGGAACATGATCTATTTTTACTATTGACTATATTTACTATATTTACTAATGACTTGCATAAAATGAAAATCATTTTGACCCATATAACGTGTTTTTGGCTATTACCAAAAATGTACCCATGCAACATATTATATAATAAGCACAACAAATTCACAAATCAAAAAGTTATGCTTGAAATCAGAAGCTATTTGTTAAAGTTGACCACCCTCCTTTGTCAAATTTCAGATAATGTCCATAAAATCATTGTTTTGAAGAGGATTATGCTTGTCGTTTTCTTGCGAAAGGCAATTAAGTGTAAATTTTTTTCCTTCATGCTTTAAGTGAGCAGAGTTATTCAGTGTTTGTTCGCGGTCAGTCTGTTTAACGTCTGCTAAGAGGACACCATGTTTTCCAGTGAAATGTACACTGTACAGTACTGCTGTTCGGCTCACTGCTCCACAGCAACAAGCCTTGCAGGTATTTGTCACAGTTGTGCAACAAAAACATCTGATTAAAGCAATTAGCTGATATTAGAGCATGAAAAGGATTTCATTAGCAGAGGTGAGGTGGTGGTGCGTAAAAAGCACAAAATACCTCTTGTGGGGTTTTCAACTTTACTCCTCATCTATTGTTGCTTTGTAGGCACTTTGTGTATCTGGATTTTTCATCCTATTTTAACTTCACAATTGCTGCTTAAAATAATAATAATAATCACTGTGATTTTGCCCACTGATGGATTTACAGCTTTTATGGGCTTTCATACTTTTAAGGTGTGTTAAAGGTGGCAGCGAGGACTGAAATATCATATACAAATATATATATACTTAATCATTTTTGGATGTTTGTTTTATTTCCTTCTTCGTTAAGGATCAGATTAAATCAGATTTTTTTTTCTGCCATACATCAATGTGGGGTGTTTTAATATTTTAGATGCGACAGACTCCAACATACGATCGTTCTTGAGCGAGGGACCTCCTAAAATGTAAACGGCATCTGTAGAGTTTTGTGATTGAAGACCCAGTTTATACTGTAAAAAAATCTGTTCAAGAAAAAATATTATCAATGGGCCAAAAGTATTATTTGGAAAAAAAAAAAAAATTATTTAAAGAATACATATTTTTCTACTCATTAAATTTGTGCATCTGCTAATTTGTTTGCTTATTTATTTATTTATTTATTTATTTATTTATTTATTTATTTATTTATTTATTTATTTATTTATTTATTTATTTATTTAATATTTTGCATTACTGATTTTATTATTACAAATATGATTGTAATATGATCTATCTATCTATCTATCTATCTATCTATCTATCTATCTATCTATCTATCTATCTATCTATCTATCTATCTATCTATCTATCTATTTATTTGTTATATATGTAGTTTTTATTGCAATTTCTTGATTTGGAAACCCCTGCCTTATATTTATTTAATTTTTACTGTTTCAAATATATTTAACAAGTGCATTATTCACCCTTATCAATTAAAAACATTTAGAAAAATATTTGAAACTGATCATCTAAAAGTGTGCCATTAGCAAACCACTTAATATTTATTACTATGTGAAAGTAAGTTCAAAATAATACATTAAATATTAATAAATTAAATGCATAAATAATTGCTCAAGGTTGAATACCTGTTAATTAAACATATTTTATATGATTAAAAGAACTCATCTATTCTAGTAGTAATATTTATGCATAGTAGGGATGCACAACATATCGTTTCAGCATTGATATCGCAATGTGTGTGTCTCTAATAGTCACATCGCAGGATCTGCAGTGTTGAGTTGAGATTATAGTTGATCAACAGTTGAGAATACATGAGATTTGTGGAGTCAAAGTATAAACCATAACAAAGTCAAACTTTATCATTTGTATGTGTTTTAAAAGCTTTTCAAGAGAATTTAAAGCATTCGGGCACAGAAATGTGCAACATTTGTAACTTTAATGAAGAAATTGTACTAAATTTCTAACTAAACAGTGTTATTTTACATTTCATAATTCAGCTTCTGTACCTGAAAACTGTTTCTTTGACTTTTTTTCTTCGCTTTACTGTAATTTTTCTTGCTTGCAATTTGTTTGTTATTTTTGTATACACGATTTACACCCTGCCCTGATCAATCTAAATTAATGATTTCTTTTCAAATAGACATTTTCAAACCATATGGTGAAATTGTATTCAAATTGCAATATACAGCGCAGGAAAACAAAATATCGCAATGTCCGATTTTTTTTCAGTATCATGCAGCTCTAATGCATAGTTAGCTATTTAAATTCATACAGTAGTTTTGTTTTTGTTGTTGCGTTTTTTTTCTGCAACAGCATCTTTGTTTTTTTTTTTCTCTCTTCATTTTAAGCAGGAGGATCTGTGTGCGCTTCAACCTATGTGACATATTACATGCAAACACACAGAAGACATTCAGGCTTTGCTGCAGATAGAAATATAGTATAGAAAGCATTGGAAATCGTGCTTTGCCGGGGTAAAAGAGCGATGAGGAGCACATTCTGTCTGGCATGCAATTACACACACGCTCATGCACTCGAAAGTCCAGGAGCCTGATTTGAGGAACCTGGCCTGTGTGCAGTTTTCTAATGTGAACATACACACACACACACACACACACACATAAAGAGATGAAACAGACTGCTTCGTTCCGGCTGGTCAAGGCCAGTTTTGACCACCCAGATTGAGGCAGCTTCAGATAAGTGGGGAGTTTCTGAAGCCTCTCAGTAAGTCTGTTACAAAGTCTGTCTTCCATTTGGACATTAAAATGAGTGATGGCAATCCACCAAAATATATATATTTTGTGCATCTTTATGTGCATAGTATAGTTATTAGCCCGGATGACATAATGAATCAGTGGTTAGCACTATCACCTCACTGCAAGGTCTCTGGTTCGAGTCCCGGCTGGGCCAGTTGGCATTTCTGTGTGGATTTGCATGTTCTCCTCGTGTTGGCGTTGGTTTGCGAGAGTGTATGGGTGTTTCCCAGTACTGGGTTGCAGCTGGAAGGGCCATATGGGCTGTTTACACCTGGTCACTTCCTATGTTTTTTTTGATCAGGAGTGTTATCCGATTGTGGGAAAAAAAGGAGGTGTAAATGCGCTCCAAAATGGGTTTCAGACAGAAATAAATCCAGTCACTCAAACCACTACAGGAGGTGGTCTGGGACACATCCATTTGAAACTGGACAAGTATGTGCATCTGGATGTTGAAGCCACATGTGTAACCTTTACTCTTCCTAAAATGTAAAAACATGAAAGTGAGAGTATGTTATAGGCTTTATGACATAGCCAGATATAACAGTGCTAATGCAAAACCCCACAGATGGCAGTTATGGATTGTTTGTTTAGTTGTTGATTTTTTTCATTCTGTTTTTGACCAGTCATAAACCATTAAATGATCAAATTAGAATGTTAATTTTATATAAAACGGCAGTATTTACAACAGAGTCTCATCCAAGCGGCAACCTCCCGCTCTCTCTTGTGAAGCCAATACGGAAGTAACTGAAACTGCAATTCATCGACTCGCCTTTGGGGGCTGGCTCCAGAAACTCCAGATGTTCACAGACTGCAATGCTAAATTGGCCAATTTTGCAGCTGATAAAAACATGTTTACAGCCTGGTACAAAAGATGGTTTTGGTGCATATAGCTCATATTACCCTTCACGACAACCGTGAGGGGGGTGAATTTTTTATAACTCATTCATTTAGTTTATATTAAGTTATATTAAGTCTGCATAATTAAGGGCGTGGCCACTTGAGTGACAGTTATGTCTCGCTGGTCACAGTCTTGTCATTCTGGCTGATTAGCTGCTGAACTCGGCATAGACATCATATTTTTGTTTTGTTTTATGTGGCTTTACACAGTCAATTGCCTTTTGGAATTGTTTCCTACAATTGTCAGATGATATGGCATGCTGTGTGCACTTAATTGGGCTCACAAACCATTCAAGTGGCATCCATTTCCCAGGTGAGTGAAATGATATACTTGTATACCATCTCTAGAAATGTATGTTTTATTTAAGATAATTTATCATTTATAATGTTCTTTAGAGCTGTAGTGCGCTCCAGAATTTGACAGATTAATTAGCTGTAGGCTCTAGAACAGTCATCTGAAGCGTTGTCATACAGTTTTATACCTGGATTTCATAAAAAGCCTTGCATTTACTAACACAGACTATATTTGAAGTGTTTTGGAGTAATATTACGGATACTACGTCCATATCTTTTACAGTCTCATCACACACCTGTAGTAGCCAATGTCTGTGAACGGAGAGGAAAAATATAGGATTTTGTTCATTTACAAAGACACAGTGTATTGTTTTTGGGAGAGTAGGTTATACACAAATGAGTGTAAATCATTAACAGTTTTAAATAGTGTTTTTTTACGTATCTCTAGGATAAAAATAGATGTTTTAATTAGCTTATAATGACAGCAATCACATAGGGCGCCTTTACTGGAGCCTAGGGCAGGAAAAAAAATTATCACGATATATTGTTTAATTTTATTCGGTATTGCGAATTTTTTTTTTAACAATCCATTTAGCAATATTAGGATTTTTTCATTCATTCATTCATTCATTTTCTTTTCGGGTTAGTTCCTTTATTCAATTGTCGCCACAGTGGAATGAACCGCCAACTTATCCAGCATATTTTTACACTACGGATGCCCTTCCAGCTGCAACCTATCACTGGGATACATCTATACACACACATACACAACGGACAATTTAGCACAGGGAGAACATGCAAACTCCACACAGAAATGCCAACTGACCCAGTCGAGGCTCGAACCAGCGACCTTCTTGCTGTGAGGCGATCGTCCAACTCAATGCGCAACCGTGACACCCTTTTTTATTTATTTAATCACTTTATTTTAATTTACCAACATTTCTAAGGCAAATAGTTTTAATAGTCAAAAGCAAAAATATTTAAACAAAATATCTCATCTCTTTATAATGAAATAAACATTAGTGTTAAAGAGACTTAAACTTAATAAATAAAATTTTACAAAGTGTGTGCAATGGTAAAGCATAAACGCTGAACAATCAAAACAATCTTTAAGGTAGATCAACATCTATAAGATGTGAATAATGATACAGTAAACCTCAAACTCTGTATACAAAACCAATTATGATAATCAAATCTGAGCTTTCAAGTAAAGAAACCAACCATCATTATTCAATTATGTATTGCAACATTACATATTGTGAAGTTGGATGACTATATTACCCCTATGCTAAAAACTCTTTCAGATGGGGAGCTAGTGGCTGGGGTGCACAAGAAAAGAAACATCAGGCGTTTTCTCAGAGGATGACAAACATATAAACCATTGCTGCGGTTCCGATACTAGTTTGTATTTATGAAGAGAATGAAAAATCACTGCAGTGATTGGGTGCTTTGTGTTTGTCTGAGTCTGTCATTATAATCGGAATGCATATTTTGCATACAAAGTGTGAAGCAGATTGGTTGGTTCTACTTAAACGAATCGCGGTGCGCACGTGGCATTCTGGAAAGTTGAGATGTTTTCAAGGCCAATAACCCTAAGCTTATTGGCATTCTACATGAATTGGAAACCCACGTGAACACAGGGAGAACATGCAAACTCCACACAGAAATGCCAACTGACCCAGCCGAGGCTCAAACCAGCGACCTTCTTGCTGTGAGGAGATCGTGCTACCCACTGCGCCACTGTGACGCCCCAAATCAGCTATCAGATCAGAGAAAAGTGGCCAGGTGTAAACAGCTTTATAGACAATGAAGTATTTTGTGAGATTTTGCATGTGCGCTTGTGTGTTTTCTACAAAGGAGAGCTGTCTTCATCATTGTGGTGATTCATAATGACTCCATCATTGTGTGATGCACACACACACGCATACACACACACCATGGACGCAGCATGTTTTTCTGTGTGTGTGTGTGTGTGTGTGGGGTTATAGATTCTCAGTGACATTCCCAGTGGGAAGGAGTCTGATGTGATTCTTTTCTTCCACTCAGCTCAGTGCCGAAGCGAACCTTTGCCATGCAAACAGACACACACACACGTGAGTGTGCATTCGCAGCTTCTGTGGCTGAGTGAGTAAATCTGCAGTCAGTATTAATGCTGTGTGACAGCGAGGGATGACTGCAAAGACAGGACACACAGAGACAACAGAGGCCACATTAAACACACACACAAACACAAGCCGTGCTGATTTACAGCGTTCCCTCCCATGGTCTGCCCAGCATCATCTTTTGCAAAACTTTCTCTCTCTCATCCTCAAGTCTGTGTGGTGACACATAACCTGTGTCAAAGACAAGTACATGGGCTCTGTTGACCCAGCCAGGTCTGGGTCCTGTCAAACAGAGACCGAGCAAAACAGAGGAAGAAATAACATACTTGAGAAATCCATTAGGTTGCAGACTCATGTCTCTGTTTCTTCTTCTGTGGATCTGTTGATCAGATGAAATGAATGTAGAGCAGAAGTACAGGTCTCACGTCCAATTGGAGGCGCAACAAACTGGATTTGATGCAATACTGATGGCTGTGGTGACAATTTGATGCTATCCCAAAGCCTTCTGCCAGGATCTGCACTCCTGGTCACAAGAAATTTAAACACACTCCATCTGAAGTGTTCGCAGCACAGCTGAATGTACTGTACTGTGGCCAGAACAAAATTGTTATGTTGAGTTTGCCATCTGAAGCGAATGTATTGGGGGAAAAGATTGTGAAACAGAAATGAAACCGTACAGTGAGGGCTCAACGATGAGAAAGAAAGATGGCCCTGAACTATTATTTCCCCTGTTGGTAGGCCTGTCACGATATCTATTTTTTGTTGTATGATATATTGCACCAAAGTATATTGTGATAAACGATATTATTGTCATTTTAAGACTATTTGTATGCCACTCATTATATACTGTATTACAATATACAGTAATATCACAATGGAAGACACTCTTCCAAAGAACACATAATATTTTATTCTTAAGAATATTTCATTTAATTACAGTCATTTTAACAATTTAATAATTAGGCATTGCAATCAGAATGTGAAAATGCATATCCTAAATAGATAAACAAATAATAAATATTAACAAAATAGTGCAAGGTAAAACGTAACAGAGGCTTCGATATCTGCTACCAGATCTATTTTCAGTTGTGAGACACCCACATTAAAATATACTATAGTAATTTATATTAAATACTAGTGTTTTTTAACCATACTGACACTAACACATCCAGTAGAGATAGAGATGTTGCACAATCAGCTAAAATGTTGCTGCCCTTTTTCCACATTTGTTTAGGTTACAGCCTTATTCCAAAATTGATTTAATTAATTAATTTCCTCAAAATTTTACACACAATACCCCATAATGACAATGTGAAAAAAGAGTTTTTGAAATTGTTGAAAATTTTATAAAAATAAAAAGCTGAAAAATCACATGTACAGAAGTATTCACAGCCTTTGCCGTGAAGCTCTAAAGATGTTTCAGCAGCTTAAATGGAGTTGACCTGTGGTCAATTCAGTTGATTGGACATGATTTGAAAAGGCAAACACCTGTCTATATAAGGTCCCAGGGTTGACGGTGCATATCAAAGCACAAACCAAGCATGAAGACAAAGGAATTGTCTGTAGACCTCCGAGACAGGATTGCCTCGGGGCACAAGGCTGGGGAAGGTTACAGAAAAATTTCTGCTGCTCTGAAAGTTCCAATGAGCACAGTGGCCTCCATCATCCGTAAGTTGAAGATGTTTGGAACCACCAGGACTTTTCCTATAGCTGGCCGGCCACCTAAGGTCCACCTAAGCTGAGTGATTGGGGGAGAAGGACCTTAGTCAGGGAGGTGATCAATAACACGATGGTCACTCTTAACTGAGCTCCAGCGTTCTTCTGTGGAGAGAGGAGAATCTTACAGAAGGACAACCATCTGTGCAGCAATCCACCAATCAGGCCTGTATGGTAGAGTGGCCAGACGGAAGCCACTCCCCACCTGGAATTTGCCAAAAGGCATCTGAAGAAACGAAATTCTCTGGTCTAATGAGACTAAAATTGAATACTTCAGATGCCAGGCGTTACATTTGGAGAAAACCAGGCACCGCTCATCACCAGGCTAATACCATCCCTACAGTGAAGCATGGTGGTGGCAGCATCATGCTGTGGGGATGTTTTTCAGCAGCAGGAACTGGAAGACTAGTCAGGATAGAGGCAAAGATGAATGCAGCAATGTACAGAGACATCCTGAATGAAAACCTGCTTCAGAGTGCTCTTGACCTCAGACTGGGGCGACGGTTCATCTTCCAGCAGGACAATGACCCAAAGCACACCGCCAAAATATCTATGGAGTGGCTTCACAACAACTCTGTGAATGTCCTTGAGTGGCCCAGGCAGAGCCCAGACCTGAATCCTATTGAACATCTCTGGAGAGATCTGAAAATGGCTGTACACCGTCGCTTCCCATCCAACCTGATAGAGCTTGAGAGGTACTGCAAAGAGGAATGGGCAAAAATTCCCAAAGACAGGTGTGCCAAGCTTGTGGCATCATATTCAAAAAGACTTGAGGCTGTAATTGCGGTCAAAGGTGCATCAACAAAGTATCGAGCAAAGGCTGTGAATACTTATGTACATGTGATCTTTCAGGGGTTTTATTTTTAAGAAATTTGCAACAATTTCAAAAACTCTTTTTTCACATTGTCATTGGGGTATTGTGTGTAGAACATTGAGGAAATAAATGAATTGAATCCATTTTGGAATAAGGCTGTAACAAAAAAAAATGTGGAAAAAGTGAAGCGATATGAAAACTTTCCGGATGCACTGTATATATAAACAAATGGATGTTAAGGGATCAGAACTGTTGATGAAATTTTATGGGTGACAAGAAATTGAACCTCCTCAAAGTTCAAGAAGGGAGTCAGCTGTTTTTGCACTTTCTCTTTCTCCTTCTAGTTTTCTTTTCCCTCTGTGTGATCTGTTTCTCCTTTTGGTTCTCCTCTAACTCTCCCTCAGTGATCCTGCCATGAGCGCAGTGACAGACCTCTTAGTTACATCATCAACACGAAACATGAGTCCTCTAACACAGGTCAAAAAGTGTTAGACAGAATTTATATAGATGTGTGTGTGTGTGTGTGTGTGTGTGAGAGAGAGAGATGCCCTTGTTTCCTGTCTTTTCCCCAAGTCATGTTCAAAGGGGGTATCATTCACCCATGGCTGGGTTTCCATGGCCACAAGGACCAAGCCAATCAGAGCGCAGGGCCACCATGTGCTCCAGACGAGGAAAAAGCCCTTCGGCGACACATATGCTAGCATGCTAACGCTAAGCATCTCCTCCTCCTTCATTTCGATCCCCATAACCCTTAAATCTTTTCAAGTTTTAAATAGCGTGATGCATTTATAATGTTTTCCCTTATGTTGTCACTTTTTTTTTTCCTCCTCGCTTTCTTCCCAAGGCAAGACATGAATAATGAGGGAAAAGGAAAGATGGGCAGCAGTAAAGGAAAGGGGAAGTGCCCTACAGACAAAGCCTTAACTATAAGTGTAAAAATAGAAAGGAGGTGAGATGCATACCGTGGAGTTTTTTTCTTACAAACTTTGCTGATTTATATTGTCTGACGGAGTGTTTATTCTATTAGAGCGCAGAAGGTCTACAAAAGAAACAGGGTAGAAGAAAACATTTACTGGTGGATTTATAGCCACGCAGACGGCAATTCCTGTAACTGTTTTTTTCTCCACGCCAACAAACTGAATTGTCCTACAGTTTAATGCGCTCTAAACTGTAATAGAATTGCATTGTTTGCTTTTGGGAATGATTGTGTCCGTGGAAATGGAGTTCTATTGTTCCGCTCTAATCTCAGTTTTTTTGTTCAGACACGGCTTTTATATATTATGTGGACACATCTGCAGGTATGGGATTGTGTGGAGGAACGCAACTCTCTCTCTTTCTCACACACACAGACACTCATTCTCACACATACCTTGATCAAAGGCTTTAAGCTCCGATTTTGGAGAAATCCCCTCAATGGCAAGTTTCCATGGAGACTAAAATATTTCCCCAATACTCAATGCTAAGCTGCGTCTCACTTCACAGTTACCATTATGTGTTCCGTCTTTTCCTCCCTTCACTGCAAAAATGATTTTCCTACTCTGTATTTTATGCCTTGTTTAGTAGTACAAATAGATCCTTAAAGGGGTCAAGAACTTAGATGTTCACTTAAAATGTTAGCAACTAGGGCTGTGCGATTTGGAGGAAATATCTAATTGTGAATATTTATTTTTGGACAGATATTGCGATTTCAATTTGATTTGCGATTTAATTTTGTAGTCAAGCTTCAGCTCAGTAAACTGTATCGTAGCTTCTTACTGCTAAAATGCAGTGAGTGTTTGTTAAAAATAGAAACTGAAAAGATATTGAACATTTATTCAAATTTGTTTTTAAATATTCAGAAATGAAACACTCATTTTTCTCTAGAGCAAACAGTAAACACAAATAAAATGACCTTACCTTTCTGTAAACAAGTTGAACTCAAATTAGAGAGATAGTGTAGCTTATTATACAAACAAAAAATAATAATTATAAAAATACAGAGCACTCGGCAAACTAACATTGCTGAAACAACTCTAAAAATTGTACTTTGCTGTTGCTTGCTACAATTCAGTGTCACTGGCAATTAGGGTTGGGCCGATAGACGATGCCATCGTCCATCGCCGATGGCCGATAGACATCACGATGCTGAGCTGGCATCGCTGATCCTCCGCCCCGCCCCCTTCGCAAACACACTCGTGAAAAATACACACTCAGGCTAATACAGCATAGTTTTAAAATGGCATTTTACAACGAAAATGATCCACGTCCACACTGGTGTTTCATCTAGCATTTCTGAACAGCCCTTCGTGCGCTGAAAACACACATCACGTGACCACACCCACACACACAGCCACAAGCATACACACACACACACACACACACACACTGTCATGCGCTCGTCTGAGCTCCAGAGAACAGTGTACGTCGGACAGTTTATCAAGGATGTATCGCTGGATCGCATCTCACCATAGCTGTTAAATGTGATATTTAATTAATCTTGTCTCTATCTAACAACTCTTCGGTCTTTTGAATCTATCAGGTAACATGTCTCATCAGTACACTGCTTAGTAATTCTAGTGAAACCCTCAGATACTGTTGGTTGTGTACCTTTTTTACCAACCAAGTTTGTCGACACTATTATACTGACACCAGGGCCGGAGCAAGCTCAACTGGCGCTGTAGGCAAACGACGAGAATGCCGCCCTAAAAACGGAAGTTATGCTGCCTTCAATCCGAAAAAGCCAGCAGAGGTTGGGGAGGGGGGCAGCGGAGCTGGGTGTTGAGATGATACAGGGTTTGTCACGGACGAAAGCGAAGACCGAGGGGCGCTAAGATGATGCAGGGTTTGTCGCGGACGAAAGCGAAGGGGGGAGACGCGCCGCGGACGCCATCCTGACTGCTCTGCCGCCCTAGCCAGCCGCCTAGGTCTCCTCTAAGGACGCGCCGGCCCTGACTGACACAGATCAGTCTGCCTACTTATGCCAGAGTCCCACGGAAAAAGTGATTGACAGGTGGTAATTTGTGTGTAACTTATCTTTATTTATTCATGATTTGGTTATGAGTAAAACAAGACCATGCGGGCCAGGTAGTTGAAACGGTAGGCTACAAATAATTAATTCGTTATGAATTCATTAATTATTCATAAATAATTAATTCATCTCCGCCTATAAAGACGATGCCATCGTCCATCGCGATGGTTCACATTAGACATCGTATGATACTAAATTGATCAACATCGACCAACCCTTACTGCAATTATTTTAAGTTGACTTTTTAGCAAGACGCTCCTCATATAGCCCGCCTGTTGTGCTTTTTTGGGTGCTGGTTGTTGTAGCATGCTGTGGCATCGATTTTTACAAATTATCAATTTTTGTTTGGTGTCTGTGACTTTGAAACCAAAATATTTTTATGTTACCGATGTCCTGCTTTTCTTTGATATTAATTTGTCTATTAATGCTTCTGAAGTGGCAAATGTCATCATCCCACTCATCCGCGCTTTTCTGTTTGTTTATTTTTTCTTGTTGGGAGTTCCACATAGTTCAGTTGCGCAATTCTGGTTGGACAGACCAAAAAGAATGCAGTCACGCGTTTGCTCTGGGCGAGGGAAATTAAATAATACCAAAGACTATAGAACACACAAGACGTGTCAATTGTATAGTTTTGAATGGAGAAAAGTATAACCGTTAATATGGTGAATGAAGCTCCGCCTTTAGTACAGGAGCCAATCAGTGATTGCTATAGACTGATGAATCTCCGGATTCATCTTCTGCAGATTTTGTGTGATTCAGTGAAAATGAAAACCAAATGAAACCAAAGAGACAGTTGTTGTTTAGTTTTATTGGTGATTCCTAATAAGAAGTTTATCCAAAAGCTTGGCAGGCAATTCTGAAGAATTTGATGTTTTCCCATTCAAACAGATTGCCCGAGCATACTGCCTGAGAGGCGTTTCAAAGATGGCCGCCGAGTGAAATGACTTGAGACTAGCTAATCGCAATGTTTCAAATCGCAATTGCTATTTGATTTCGATTAATCGCACAGCCCTCTTAGCAACATTATCACATAAAAAAAAACTATTAGATTTTTTTAAATAATAGGCACTCAGCATTTAAGATATTGAAATTAATACTCACTGCTATGATTGTTGGGTTATTGCTATGTGTTGCGTAATAAAATAATAGATGGATTCTATTATGTACTCTGGAAAAAAATGTTTGGTAATTTTTATTTATAAATAATAAATAACTAGGGGCGACACAGTGGCGCAGTGGGTAGCGCTGTCACCCCACAGCAAGAAGGTCGCTGGTTCGAGTCCCAGCTGGATCAGTTGGCATTTCTGTGTGAAGTTTGCATGTTCTTCCAGTGTTGGCGTGGGTTTCCTCTGGGTGCTCTGGTTTCCCCCACAAGTCCAAAGACATGCGCTATAGGTGAATTGAAAAAAGCTAAATTGGCCATAGTGTATGAGTGTGTGTGAATGTAAGAGTGTATGGGTGTTTCCCAATGCTGGGTTGCAGCTGGAAGGGCATCCGCTGCGTAAAACATATGCTGGATAAGTTGGCGGTTCATTCCACTGTGGCGACCCCTTAATAATAAAGGGACTAAGCTAAAATGAAAATAAATAATAAATAACTAATGAATGAAACACTGGAAAAATCTACAATATGCACTCAATCATGTTTTAAACAGTCTCATTTTAGCATTTAATCTTTTATTTCTACTCTTTTATTTTATTTGAAGTCTTTTACAAGCTTTTATTTTTATTCTTTTTTTTTTAAATTTATTGACCGTAAAATAAAGCAAATAACAAACAATGTATTACTAATGTGTTCTGGAAAAAGGCTCAGTGATATAGTAAAATTCATATCTCTTTTATTTACATTTTTTCATGAATCTGTATCTTTCTCTGTATTTTCAGAAATATTAGATTATGTTCATTTTAAATTCGCCAACTTATTTAGATTACCCCCAATTTAACAGTCACTTTATAGTTACTACTATCATAAAATGCTCTTAGTTTAAGGTTTAAAATATGGTACTGTCCAACAACCATTATTTTATCATAATGGATATTTTGGTCAGAATTATTGCACACATATATTACTGTTATATGTCAATGGATTTGGTCTTCAGTGTTTGAATCTTGAGCAGGGAAAATTAAACCACACTGGACTTTACTAGAACTTCTATGTTAAATTGCTTTGACACAATCTACAATGTAAAAGCGCTATACAAATAAAGATGAATTGAATTGAATATGTTACAAACCTTCTGTTTGCATACACATGGCAGCACAGCAGTTCACTGAAGTTTGTGAACTCTAGCAGAAACTCGCATGACTTTTACCATTTACAGATGGAGAATACACTTGTGAAATGTACCAAGGAAAACAGCACATCTCAAACACACCAAATAAGCAGCCGATCTGGCAGCTGCACATGTATCTGTCAAAGCATCTTACAGCAAACTTCTGAGTTATTTTAAAGCCTATAATATAAAGCGTGTGTCTCGTTTAGGACAAATTGGATTATGCACAAATTAGATTATGCATGCTGCTAAAGATAATAGAGCCAATTATAATCAGTGATTCTGACTACATTGGATGAAGTGCAGCATGACTGTAAACGTATGCCCTGTTCTGGTTCTGATGAACTCTAAATAAAGTACTTACACTTTTTCTGATGTGAAGAAACTGGAGATTTGCATGCACACAACAGCACAAGTTTTGTTTAGCGCTTATAATACTATAAATATAATAATACTATAAATTAATAAACCTCACATGTACCATTCTGCAAAAGTCACATTACATGATTTTACTGATTTCCATGGTGAAATTGGAGTTTGTGGAGGTAAACTCAAAAATGACTTTTGTTGCATCTTCAAACTACTTATTTGAAGTGAGTTGAAACAACACTTCTAATGTTTAAGTTATACTATAAAGTTAATTATTTTATGTTCAAGCCGTTTTTGTAAAAATTACCTTAATCAACTTGTGTTGGGACAACATGAAGGAATTATGTGGAACCCAGCATTTTTATCTCAATATCCCCATTATTGTTTTTCCACCATCATCGGAGGCCAAAATTTAAATTGAAAGTGAATTACACAGCTACTCTCTTGTATTTGTTCTCCTTCTTCTTCATGCTTGAATTGGTGGTTGAGAATAAACAGGCAATGATGTAGAAATGATATTGTTGATCGTCTTCTGCAGAGGTGGTCTTTCATGGTTGTTGCTATAAGGAATATAGGATGCGGTCAAGAAGTATTTTTATTATTTATTAAATTATGCATTATTTTAATGTTATTAATGTCTACCCCAACCCTTAAGCCAACCACACTAATGTAACAGTAATTATACAGAATTATACAGATATGTAACAGTGCATTAAATTGTTTACCATTTATTTCTTATTGTGAAAGCTTATTGCGTTTTGTGTCAGATTTGTTTTTTGTCTTGACTTGGTGAGTCAACTGACACCTCTTTTTTCCCTGCTCTGCTGTCCACGCCCACTCCTCTCTCGGCTCACAGTGCTAACTGCCCATCATGGACCATTTTTTGAAAATTGAGGCAGACTTGAACTGAAAGAGGGGGGTTTGATGACCCTTTAAAAATCTGTACTTTGACTTGTTTTACATCCTACAAAAGTTATAGAAATACAGAATGTTCATTTTAATTTTACTAAAGTTACATTCACTTAAGTTAAATTCAACAAAATATTTGGATTTCCCCCAATTTAAGTCACTTTACAGTTACTGCGATCTTAAAATGCACTTAGTTTTAGGTTTAAAATACTCCACATTTATTGTCCAACAATTATTTTATCATAATAGATATTTTGGTCAGCGTTATTGCACACATATGTTATGTGGAACCCAGCATTTTTATCTCAATATGCCCATTATTGTTTTTCCACAATCATCGGAGGCCAAAATTGAAATTGAAATTGAATTAATTACACAGCTACTCTATTGTATTTGTTCTCCTTCTTCTTCATGCTTGAATTGGTGGTTGAGAATAAACAGGCAATGATGTAGAAATGATGTTGTTGATCGTCTTCTGCAGAGGTGGTCTTTCATGGTTGTTGCTAGAAGGTATATAGGATGCGGTCGAGAAGTATTTTTATTATTTATTAAATTATGCATTATTTGAATGTTATTAATGTCTACCCCAACCCTTAAGCCAACTACACTAATGTAACAGTAATTATACAGAGTATTCCTAATATTATTTATTGAATTGCCTATTAAATTGTATTTTATGAATGTCTACCCCAACCGTAAACTCAACCACCACACTAATGTAAAAACAGTCCTTATACTGAATATTCTTCATATTATTCATTAAAATACCCATTAAATTGTATTTTATTAACGTCTACCCCTACCCCAACCCTAAACTCAACCATCACACTAATGTAAAAACAGTAATTATACTGAGTATTTTTCATATTATTTATTATATTACCCATTAAATTGTATTGTATTAACGTCTACCCTAAGCCCAACCGTCACACTAATGTAAAAACAGTAATTATACTGAGTATTTTTCATATTATTTATTATATTACCCATTCAATTGTATTGTATTAACGTCTACCCTAAGCCCAACCGTCACACTAATGTAAAAACAGTAATTATACTGAGTATTTTTCATATTATTTATTATATTACCCATTAAATTGTATTTTGTTAACGTCTACCCTAAGCCCAACCGTCACACTAATGTAAAAACAATAATTATACAGAGTATTATTCATATTATTTATTATATTACCCATTAAATTGTATTTTGTTAACGTCTACGCCTACTGAAACCCTAGACACAACCCTCACGGTAATGTAAATATAGTAATTATTGTTGTACAGTCTCACAAAAATGATGCTATACTGATGTAAGGATGCAACAATTATCCCATTTCACCATTAACCGTGCTTTAATATGTCACGGAACAAAACTTCTGCAACTAAACAAAGTTATACCAACTGTGCACTAGTTTAAAGTTCTGAGCTTGTACACCGATGCTAATACGCCCACACACTGGATTAACTATGTCTGAGACTAGTAACTAAGGGCTGTTCGCATATTACATCTTTTGTGCGTGCAAGTTGTGTGTGTATTGGGAGCGAAGTGACGAGCTCACGCTCAGCTTTGCAATTTTTTTTATTTATTCCTATTTTTATTTATTTATTTATTATTCTGTCAATTTTTTTAGTGTAAAATTATTACTCATGTTTAAATTTGTTTCACTTATTTTTAAGTCCAAAAAGAAATGGACTATTGTTTATTTGTTTTTATTATTATTTTGTGCTGTATTAATTGAACAATGAGCAGCAATAAATAACACTTTAAAATATAAGGAGTGATTTATCTAAACTAGTAGTGTTTCGAAATTAATGAATGCATAATAATCATGATAACTGTGATGATTCCTCAGACTATAATCATGCAACCAAAATCTATAATCTTTGCATCCATATACTGATGTGAGTATCCGCAGCTGTATCCCATCTAGACTTTACCATCTTTCATCATACTATTACATCATATTTAGACAAAATACTATAGACCTTTTTCTTGGAACACAAAATTACCCATTATGCTTTGCGTGTATGGGCAAGGAGAATGCGAAGAACTTCCGGTCAGCAGCTGATGCGTGTAAACAGTCACATTTAGACAGCTTTAAAACGATAGTTTTAATATATTTTACCTGCTTTTATCATCTTTGAACTAATACTGTTGTTGATCAGTGCCACCTCCTGGACTGATCATTTAAAGAAATGTGATCTAATAGGATGGAAAACAGCCGCTGTGAGGCATTTCCCCCTCGATGTCAGACGGCATTTTCTGCAGTTTAAATAAAGCCTCGTCATCGCTAAAGTCAACAGTTTCTCTTTCTTTAAAATATATAACCAACCTAAACAAATGTAATTCACCAAAATGTTTGACACACACATGTAGCCTACTGTACTGTCCCACTAATGATTTAATAACTGTGACAAAGTGAAAATAAAGTGACATTTTGAAATGACAGAAAAACACAAACCGTGGTAAATACAACACACTAATGAAATATAAACGGCTTGCGACTAGAATGAACAGCAAGTCAGCCAGCAGAGTATCAATAACAGACTTTTATTGGACATTTTTGTAAATTGCATGACTTACACACCTGTTACGTTTCATGCCAGTAATCTGGTTTGCTCTATGATGCAGTGAAGTATTGCGTGCGTGTGTTTGCTGAAGAGCCGCTGAGCTAACAGCTGACAGGCCGGGGAAACACACACACACTGTATTTCT
The DNA here is from genome assembly GCA_903798195.1 of Danio kyathit. Classification (NCBI taxonomy): domain Eukaryota; kingdom Metazoa; phylum Chordata; class Actinopteri; order Cypriniformes; family Danionidae; genus Danio; species Danio kyathit. Next base: position 22,850,076 of record LR812521.1, on the reverse strand, counting down.
GACAGCAGACACGTGAACTAGGAGAACGTTTTTCTCTCGCGCTTAAACCACACTTACGGTTTATAACGGCTTTAACACACACCTTTCAAAGTTGTGTGTCAAAAAAACACTCCGTAATCCACTCAAAACGCTATTGAAACCCATTTTCGGAGAGCAAATTACCAGTTGTAAACACTGTAAACGGAAGTTCTAACCATTTACCGAAAGACACTGGTCGCTATGGCGCCCTCCATGCAGCAGCCAAGAAAAAGGTCTATAAGACTTGTTTTGTCAGCTTGACAAAAAAATGCTGCATTTTTGGACATACAAGAAAGCTTTGAGCTCTGAAACCAAAGAAGATGTTTTTATAGTACAACAAACTTGTATTTCAGAAGATCAATGCTAATTTGATTGCTCAAGTCATGACCCAGATTCATAATCAATATGTATTTATTCGAGAAGCTAAGTAAAAAAAAGAAATTTTGTCTTCTGAAAAATGTATCAAAATTTAGTTATGTGCTGTAATGAAAAAAAAATCCACACACTGTCTTTCATTTATTTAACAAAGCATGAAAAATCAAACACACACGAGAGATATTTGGGCATAAGAAGGTTTAATATTACAATCAGCTTTAAGAGACTTTTAATGCAGGTAGAGTGGAATTTACAGCAAAGCACATGCAGAAGAGGTAATGCCGCGTAACAAGCAGATGCTCGCTAATATGCTTCATCTCTGGATTAGATTTAGAAGTGAAGGAGCATCATGGTACACTAAGTTCATACATAATTCATCTTATTAAGTGTTGAACCTGAAAGTTGGAGTTTTACAGATGTGGAATTTGAAGTGCCCCATATTCACCTCACTTGAAAACTTGTTGGTGCTTTATTTGGCAGCGAGTGCACGAGTTGGGAAAGCAGCTGTAAATATTATTGTCCTGCTTCAACAGCTCTCAGTTATCATCCGTTCGGGGGGTTTCCTGCAGGACCAACGAGAAGATGATGTCACCAATAATGGCGCCGCGTGTTTTAGAAAAGTGACTACAGCTGGAGGTCAAGGCAGCGGCGAGTGTAGCTCCACTGTTTACATCTGTGAGAAAGATGTTTTTGGGCCAAGCTGTGTGTATATTCATGTTGACGTGCAAAGGAAAATATTACCAACAATGTATTTGGAATATCAGGCTTTTTGGCAACGTTTATGCACAGGGTCCAGGAGTGAACTTGGTGTGTGTGTTTGTTTTAATCTGCAGGGCAGTATGTGATGTCAAACACACTGTGGTTTTGCAGAATTTGCCTCCAAAGAAAGCTGTGATTGTTGACCCAAACTGAATCTTTACTTCTTTGTGACATGGTGAATTCAAGCCTGTTTAAAGCGGTCGTGCTGATGCCAGCAATGCATGTCATGTAAAAAGCAATATATATTACAATCTTGCGTTAGGCCTACTTCTTTAAAATACTTAGTGGTACTTAGTAGGGCTGGGCGATTATTCGAAAAATAATCGAAATAGAAATTCAGAATTTATAATCAATCTAATTTAAAAAAATTTGAAATCCTGATTTATTCTGATTTATATCGAGAGCATGCGTATGGTCCAGCGCAGTCTTCCTGCGGTCGCATACCCACACACCTCTCAAAAAATTGCAACTACGTGTTGCGAAGACACGTAGCACAAGCTCCGTTATTGGTCTGTTTGGTAGCGTTAACTGCGCGTGGGCGGCGCAGAGAGCCGGTTGGGGGGAGTGTTTACAAGTGTGAAGTCCCATGGAGGAGCTGTTTTGTGTTTACCTTATGATTAAAGTTGTTGCACATCCGCCTGTTCCCGCCTCAGAGTTTTAGCTTCTTGTACACAGAGGAACATAAAAACCCACTGCCAGCTAGCATTTCGGAAGTGTTACAACAGAGCAATACAAACAGCACGCTGAAGTATACCAATGCACGGCTAAGCGCAAGGCAAGCGCAGTGGGACACGCCGATTGCTCGATGCAGATGTTTAAATCAGCCTTTAAAGTCTGAGGCTTATTTATTCTTCTGAAGCCACTTTGCAGCCACATGATGGACCCGTTCTTGAACCTTACTTTGCACTAAATTGACGATTGCGATTGTAAACTGCGCCAGAGATGCCTTGAGACAGCATATTTTCTATTACATTCAAATGACTATTTACATTAAAATATTGTTGCATTTTGCAAGAAATGCACTGCTTAATTATTATTTACCGGATATAAAAGAGTTATTTTATTTAGAACAGATACTGTTTATTTTCTACTTTTAATATGAAAAGCACAGAAAATGAAAAGTTATTTATTTTAATTTTTCATTTCAAGAAAAAAGTGACTGTTGGGTTTAGGCAATGTGTTTTAATTTCAGTTGTTCAACATTGATGTTCAATAAATAATCACAGATAGATGTGTTTCTTTCAATTATTTTAAAATCAAGTATATCCACCCTTCATTCAAATATCTCTGACTTGTAATATGTGAGCATATTTACTGTTCAAAACTTGTCTGTGAAGTATGATGGCAAAAAATTAAATATAAATAAAATAATCGTTTATTAATCATAATCGAGTTAAAATGTTCAATTAATTTTGATTTTAGACCAAATCGCCCAGCCCTAGTACTTAGTTACTTTTTAAGGAAAGTAATGTGTTAAGTTACTTTTGCTTTACTTATTTTCATCTTGGCTGGGCTTGGTTGTTTGTAATAATTAAAAAAAGATTTATTTTTAGGCAGTTTTACACCAAAAGTTAAGTGAAGTGAATAAATGTAAATTCACATCTGTACAGTTGAGTTCAAACTAACTTTTCTGGATTACATGAAGAATAGGATGATTGAAAATAAATTTAATCACTCAGAAATTAATATTCTAAACTTCAGAAATGAATATTCAGAGTTTGCGTATGGGATCAAATTCCTGCCTAAAATATTGTGGTCGCGGATAGAAAAAGACTGCGCGTAAATCATAATATTAACAATGCATGTAAAATTATAACGCACAAAAGCGAGAACTAAACGCAGAATAAGAAACAATGAGGTTGTGTACCAAAAGATAATGAGCGTAGATCAAAAATGAAGACGCGTTTAGACAAAATCAGTTTTTCTGCTCATATTTAAATGTTTTGGGAGCTTGCAGTCTTTTCCCCTTTGCTCTTGCTCCCACATTCTGTGCTTGCATCAAATTCCAAAACTTGCAATCGAGTTTCATTTAAATCACAGGCGGGTTTCAGCGTCATCATTGGTCCATTAGTCGAGATTGACAGTTGCTCCTCTAGCCAGTCAGACGAAGGGGGAGTCACTCCAATGCAACTTGTGGCTGCTAGGGCCTAAGTATTTTTTTAGAGCGGGTTGCTGCTGCGACAGGGCCAGAGCAGAGGAACGCGATGCCGGCTCAGCATCGTGATGTCGATCTGCCATCGCGATGGACGATTGCATTGTCTATCGACCCAACCCTAGTATGGACACACACATACCTAACAGCATCAAGGGAAAAGCATGGGCTGTAATTTTAGATTCTAAACTAAAGCAGATAATATAATGCAGGTAACATAAAAAAGCACTACACAAAGTTTGGCACTTAAGCTACACTAAGCAACACCTAAGTTGTGTCAAGTAAAAGAGATGGGCATTTAACACACAATACTAGTTTTACTAGTGTTGTTTATATAATTTGTTTCATATAATTGTTTTTTTGTCATTTAAATATTCTCTATTCTGTTTAGAATACACTTTATTGAGTGAGGACAACTAAAACTCATGCTGATTTAGAGTTATTAATCGTGAATTGATAAGGCAGCACTGTCGCCTCACAACAAGAAGGTTGCTGGTTCGAGTCCCGGCTGGGCCAGCTGGCATTTCTGTGTGGAGTTTTGCATGTTCTCCCCGTGTTGGCGTGGGTTTCCTCCGGGTGCTCCGGTTTCCCCCACAGTCCAAAGGCATGCGCTATAGGTGAATTGGATGAACTAAATTGGCTGTAGTGCATTAGTGTGTGTGAATGTGAGAGTGGATGGGTGTTTCCCAGTACTGAGTTGTGGCTGGAAGGGCACCCGCTATGTAAAACATATGTTGGGATAGTTGGCGGTTCATTCCGCTGTGACAACTGCTTATATATAAGGTAATAAAAATGAATGAATAATCCTGAATTAAGTTATAAAGTGATACTTACATCTGTGCAACGTATGTTTTTTTTCTTTTTCTTTTTTCTCTGAACTATGCAATTTTGACCCAGCACTCCTTCACGCATGGCTCGTTTTCAGGAAATTACAAAACATGATGTATGTATTCATTAGAGACACATTTGAGATTCATGTTATTTCAAGTGTAAATGGAATTTATTTCAAACGACCACTTGCAATCTGATGAACGGAAACAGATGATAGTACTATAGGCACAGAAAACAATAACGGTCCCAGTGAAGAAATGAACAGGACGGCAGGGTTTAAAGAAAGAAAATGCATGGTTGAAAAGTAGAGGTCACAGCAAGAAAGAAGAGCGTGAGTGAGTAAGAGAGAGATAATGAGGTGAGCTGAGGTAATATTCACAGTTCCCCTCACTTAATTCACTCACCGTGTGTGATTAAGTGTGTGTGTGTGTGTGTAGAAGGCATTGTTTCCTACATCACTTTTCAGCAGCTGCGCTACTCCACAACAAAAGAGAAATTGTATTAGCAAGGTTGTGTGTTTGCAGATTTACTTTTTAAGACTAGATAAAGAAAATCATTTAAATTCACTGTACATGTCTTTACTGTTGTATAATAAAGCACAGCGCTTAAACACAGAGCTCAGAGCCCATAACACTCAGCTTTGAGTTATTTTACTGGATCAGATTTACAACAGTCTAGTGAATTATGCATTAAATCATTTTTACTTTTTAGGCTGGTAAGTTTTTGTTTTAATTAAAAGATTCTCACGAATCTTGACACCATATTTATTAATATTTTTAAATAATTGTTCACTGTTATTGTCACGGTTGCTCACTCACAAACGCAGGGATTTCAGGAATTATCAATAAACACGTATTTATTTACACATTAACACTCACAACAGGAACTGGAACATCATACACTGGCAGAATGACTGGTATTACTGACAAAATAATACTGGACAACTAATAAACCGAACATATGGGGTGTAAATACACAAGAAATGATGATTAAACTGAATACATACAGGTGTGTGACACAGGTGGAACTAATGAACATTAACAAACGGTGGGAAAACAGAGCAAAGGAATCACATGACATAAACAGTAGCACATGGAACAAAACCAACTAGAGCTGCACGATTCTAACCGAAATGAGAATCAAAACTTTTTTTTTGCTTAAAGATCACGATTTTCTCATTATTCTGTCAATGTAAAATAAAGGTTAATATGAGTAGGCTATTATTATTGTTAATTCTCTAACATATGGTAAAACAAGAAGAGTAATATTAGGCCTATGTGTAGGTCTACTGTTGGTTAAAATGCTACATTTTGTATAGACTTGCGATGGTGGACTTGAACAGACTTTAAAAATGTCCTGGTTGTTAATTCACAGTAAAGTGATGACATCAGAATACAACTGTTCATAATTCTGAAGTTGAATTATTATGTTTGAGGCATATGCTTGTCATTTGTCATTGACAACATTATTAGACCATTTTTTCCAATAGTAAAATGAAACATTTGATTCCCTCTTGCATTATATTCAACGTTACAAAGAACACTTTGTGTTCACTATGAAAGAAAAAAAAAACATCAAATGCTTGCCATAATCATAACTGTAAAATGCAATATGTTTATTTAAACGATGTGCGCTCTTTCAGTTTCACTTTCACTGCCGAGTGCGCTCATGTCATGGCTGTTATCACTTTGAGAAAAACAAAAAACATACATGCAAATGATACTTCCCACGTGGCTCCCAAATAATCGATCTGTGCAACAAACTGAACGTTATTTACAACTTTATTACCTGTTATTCACAGCATATGTAGGTTCTGTTTACTAAATTTGACATCATTGGCAGGCACATGGGCGTCCTCTCAGTAGTAAACAGACAGTGTGTCAGCTCATTTGTGATTTCGGAGCCGCGAATACGTCATTACATTAAGACAGAAATGACAATTTTGGGTGAATTACACCTTATAAATACAGTATGTGACACTTTAACACCATTTGGAGGTGTCCATGTTGCTGAGCAACGTATATAAAATAATGTGAAGACTTGTGCATCCGCCTTTATGCTTCCCTCCTGATTGTGAAAAAATAATTGGCTGAATTGTAGAAAAGCTGAATTAAGATTGTGTATAGGGTCCAATCAAAATCTTTTTTCGATTAATCATGCAGCCCTACAACACATGGGTAATCACATGACACAACAAATACACAATGACAACATCTAGACACATCCAAATCGTGACACTTTGAATATGTTTTAAATGTTATGTTTAATCCCGGTGAAAGTAAGCGTACTCTCCAGCCTTTAGTGTCCTTCAGAAGTCAAACTAATATGATGGTTTGAAACTCAAGGAACAGTTCTTTTTCTTCTTATTATTATATAGTCTTGAAATCAGTTGTGTTGCTTCATATTAAAAAAAAAAAAACATTAATAGATAGATGGAAATCTATTTACCCTGGTCAGTTTAATGCATCCTTGCTAAATACAAACATACATTTTTAAAAAAAATTATTAAATGATTACTTGTTGGGTCATGCTTTATTTTAAGGTACGATTCATGCTGTTAATCATTAACTATTAAACCTTTAGCTCATGAAACTACTATTTTGCTGCTTAATAATAGTATGGTAGTAGTTGTGTTTAGGTATTGGGTAAGATTGGAGTAGAATAAGAACATACTTTATGAGTACTAAAAACAGCCAATATCTTAATAATAGGCAGGTAATAAGGCAATAATTAATAATAGGGCTGCACAATACTAGAAAAAAAAAGATAAATGATATAGGTTGTTGATTATTATTACGATACTATAACGATATTACGATATATCCTTTCTCTTGAAAAATGCTATATTTATTAACTGTTTTTAAATAATTTCTGTAATTATTTAAAACTAAGCAGGTAAAAGATATGATTCAGATCTAATAAAACAAAAAAAAAGTGTCAAGGTGCAAACATTTAGTCTTTAAAACATTATGAATGAGTGAAAACCTCAGCAGATATTCTGTCTCTGACTGGCTGTTGTCATTTTCCTCTCTAGTCTCGACTCCCGCCATTAATGTTTATTTTCAGCTTTGAGTCCACTTTTGGGCCGCTCCAACCAATAGCAGAATAGCATTACATGGGGAGGCAGGGCTAAAGATACTAAGTTCCCATCTTATTGGTCAAATTTAGAGAAACAACCAATGCATAAAATAAATGAGATGCGTAAATTGCACATACTATTATCGCGATAACAATAGTTTTGCGATACATTTTGCAGCCTAATTTAATAGTTGGAATTTGTAATTAAACTAAAGTGATACCTTGATTTCTTGCATTTTAATAAGTAAACCATTTAAATTAAGTTTTATAATAATGACAAAAGAGTGTTTTTTTTTTCTCTTTTTTATTGTTACATTTTCAAATCAAAATAAACAGTTAAAGTTAAAATTATTAGCCCTCCTGAATTATTAACCCCTCTAAATATTTTTTCCCCCAATTTTTGTTTAACGGAGAGCAGATTTTTTTTAAACACAATAGTTTTAATAACTAATTTCTAATAACTGATTTCTTTTATCAGTACATAACAGTACATAATATTTTACTAGATATTTTCAAGACACTAGTATTCAGCTTAAAGAGCATTTTAAGCCTTTCACGCATATGATCACACCGGTGTGATCAGCCTTGGCTGGTCCCTGAAGTGTACAATCACACTGGTGTGATTAGAATGTTCAGAGTGCATGTCATCAACTGCTAAAATTCATCTGACATCGCACCCTGAGGCACAGAAAGAGGTGCAGCGCTTGTCATAAATCACATCAAACATTGAAATACACATATCCACTAGCAAAACATACCATTTAAGGTTTGTAAAATACACGCAGATGTCTATGGAGATGGCAGTAATAATTATTTTTCAATATAACTGGATGATGTGCTTTGTTCACGTAAAATACACACTTTTTATGTTACTAGAATATTTTCTCTATTCCTCTCCCAGATAAACAGTTACTTACCTTCATGTATTTCGGCAGAAAATTGTGAATAAAGATGACATAAATCCAGCAGCTGGGATCTCTCCTGCGGTTGTTGCTAGAAGGGATACAGCTGCGATTGGAAGTTAACGTGAATTTATATAATAGTATTTATTAAATTTGCATTAATTGTATTTTATTAGTGTCTACCTCAACCTTAAACCCAACCCTCACGATAATGAAAAAATATTATTTGTTGTACAGTGTCACAAAAATTGACGTGAGTGCCCTCAGCTGTATTTCATCTAGACTTCACCGCGCTGCAGGAGAGAGTGAAGTCTAAATGGGATACAGCTGAGGATACTCACGTCAATATAGCATAATCTAATAAAATACAATTTTGACCTTATTGACCTTATTCTTCTCTTAGGAATCTCTTTGGCTCAAGACTTCTGGACTCATTCACTTCCATTCATTTTTAGGCATTAAAAACAGCTGGTTACACTGCTTAATGTTGCAAACGTATATTTTGCTTTTATATTATTCTGCTTTGTCTGTGTACTCATGAACACACTTGTTTGTAGAGCAAGAAGTTTGATCGTTTTCTGCCGTTTATTATTCCTAGTCATTTCTCCCATAGGCAACTGAATTGGAAGTTCTAAAACGATGGCAATATCGGGCGCACTTCCGCATTGCAGAATAAGGTTAATATTGACAGGAGTATCCTCAGCTGTATCCCATCTAGACTTCACCGCGCTGCAGGAGAGGAAGTCTAGATGGGATACATCTGAGGATACTCGCATCAATATATAGCATAATCTAATAAAATACAATTAATGCATAATTTAATAAATAATATAAATCTCATTAACTTCCGATCACAGCTGTATCCCTTCTAGCAGCAACAACAGTGCCCATTACCCGTCATATAAGAAATAATATGATCATTATTAAGCTGTTTAAAAGACAAAATATATGTTCTATCACATATTTAAGAATGGGAGTATCAGAAATTTTACGATATAATTAAAACATTTGTCAATATTTACAGAAAAGGACAAAAAGAAACAAAATATGACATATACATAGATCTTTGGTGCTGGTAAGTCGCGTGACAAACTCGACATGTTGCCATGGAAACTTTAGAACAGAATGGATTCTAAGTAACGGTCACACAAAAAAAGAACTCACGCAGAAGGGTCAGCTGGAATATTTAAAACTCACGCGTGAAAGGGTTAAAGGCTTAACTGGGTTAATTAGGCAAATTAGGGTAATTAGGCAAGTCATTGAACAAACAGTGGTTTTTCTCAGTGGGCTGAGAATATTGAAAACTGCCTTTATTCTAGCCGAAATAACACAAATAAGACTTTTTCCAGAAGAAAAAATATTATAAGAAATACTGTGAAAAATTCCTCTGTTAAACATCATTTGGGAAATATTTGAAAAAGAAAAAAATTCACAGGAGGGTGAATCATTTTGACTTCATTTGTACATGATGCTTATAGTCGCTCGTTGAAACCACAACATTTTGTTTCTTCGTTTTTGTCTCATCAGCTTGCAAAATGCATGGGGTGACAGAAACGGCTTCTCAGGTCAGTGGCTATTGTGCCGTGCAGCTCATAAACCTCATTTATACCCGCAAATCAAACGCTCAATTGGTTTTCATGGTTGATTTCAGTTTGTTTACGTCATCCTGTCTGCATAATATATTGGCATAATGTAGCACTCAGAAGGAAATAATGAGCTCATCATATTGACAGAAAACGCTGCAGCGGATTAATCCATTGGGCTCTGAGCAGCACAGATACCATTTAAACAAAATCTTCAATTAGAAAGTGATGGATTACAAACACAATGTCTAATTTCTGTCTTGTGTTGTACTAAATGTTAAATTAATACCTTCAAACATTGTGGTTTTCAGATTCTAGCCACTTGCTTGCATTTCAGAGCATTAAGTTTATCACTTTTGTTCTCATCACTTTAACAGCAGCCTAATAAAGACAAGAGCTTCAGAAATGACAGCAATCAATACCATAATCTCTCTAAGTGTTTGTGTGTGAGGGGGATTTGATATTGCACAATCCTTGTCTCTGTGCATCATGAGAGATTTTTTGCTTTTTAGCAGCACATGCATTTGTGCTTGACTCCATTACTAATACCATTGAGTTAGCATTAGAGCTACACAATATTGGAAACATTAGCATTTTGATATTTTTTTATTTGTGCTATTTATATATTGCGAAATGAATACAATTTCACCAGATAACTCTAGATATTCCGTATTGTTCCCGGGAGTCTCCTGTATTTCAGACCCATCTCCCGTATTGTTCGGTCTCCCGGAAAACTCCCGGAATTTCATCCCCCGCTCCTCAGCATTTTGGTACAGTCCGCCGTGAAATCTGGTGCATGTGCGCGTGCTCTTCAGTTCGCACACCCCCATCTACCATCCCCATCAACTGCAACACTCCCCACCCCCTGCTCTTCAGTTCACGTGCACCCCCCCCCCCACCCCCACCCCTCTTCCCCGAATTTATGAACCAAATGTTGGCAGGTATGATTTACACTGTTAGATGTATTGCGATGATGCATCTCCATAAAATCTAATAAACAATCTATAAACTTTCTGAGCTCCCCCGACACATTTTCAAAGTGGTCTGTGCTATTTGCAGTGCGTTTCTGTATTTGCATATGTTGCAAGTATTTTCATACATAACAATCTATAAATACAATCAAGACAAAGATACAACTGAAATTAAGTGTTTTATTGTTTGCTGAGTCTAACAGTATTCAAGTACAGTAACTGAATGATAAAAATAAATCAATAAAATTAATCATTGTTAAAGTCACATATGGTACAATTTCTTATGACTGAATGCTTTTAAGATCATTATACAATCACAGGCATCAAAAACACATGCAAATGATGAATTATAATACAAACTCAACATTGCGGATCCTGCTGTGTTTCTTTTGCGAATGATCACATTGCGATGCTGAAACGATATATTCTGCAGCCATAGTTAGCAATATATAGTTTATATTATCTATATTTATATTACTTGTGGGCAACGCAGTGGCGCAGTAGGTAGTGCTGTTGCCTCACAGCAAGAACGTCGCTGGGTCGCAGGTTCGAACCTCGGCTGGGCTGGGTCAGTTGGCGTTTCTGTGTGGAGTTTGCATGTTCTCCCTGCGTTTGCGTGGGTTTCCTCCGGGTGCTCCGGTTTCCCCCACAGTCCAAAGACATGCAGTACAGGTGAATTGGGCAAGCTAAAATTGTCCATAGTGTATGAGTGTGAATGTGTGTGTGGAAGTTCCCAGAGATGGGTTGCGGCTGGAAGGGCATCCGCTGCGTAAAAACCGTGCTGGATAAGTTGGCGGTTCATTCTGCTGTGGCGACCCCGCAAGGGACAAAGCCGACAAGAAAATGAATGAATGAATGAATATTACTTGTCAATCCTACAATATGTCAGGGGCTTATAGGCACGTGCATGCACTGTATATTCATGAACTTCTCTTCCTGGTTGATAAGAGAAATATATCTGTCTATGGTGGCTGAATAATGATCATCAGAGAGGCAGAATGGAGGTTATGCTGGAGGAGTAGATGACAGTGGACGTCTGGGGTGAGATGGGAAAGATGAGGCAAAAGACGCGAGCAGGTTTAGAAATGAACTTTGTAAGTGAGGAAGGTGATCTGTGGCAAGGAGAAGTACAATGGAGATACTGTTAAAGGGTTAGTTCACCCAAAAATGAAAATTCTGTTAATTAAATGGTGTTTAAAAATTAATCACCCTCATGTCCAATCCCCTTAGACCTTCGATCATCTTTTGAACACAAATTAAATTATTTTAGATTTAATCCGGGAGCTCTCTTATCCTCCATAGACAGCAACAGTCTAAAGATGTTCTAAGTTCAGAAAAGGAACCAAAAACATTGTCGAAACTGTCTGTGACTTAATCATATGAAGCTTCAAGAACATTTTTGTGACATGAAATTGAATATTTAATGACAGAACTTTTTAGGGCTGAACTACACTAAATGGCAAATCGCAATAATGAAAATTACAAGGGACAATAAATATGTTACACAAGAAAATGTGTTGTTGCCATTAAATTTTTAAATTAAAGTAATTTCTATTTACATTAAACTAGCTTAAAACTGTTACAAAAAAGATTATGTTTAAGCTTGTCCTTAATTTTTGACTTTATTTATTGTATATTTTTTAGGATTTATTTTTGACATTTTTACCTTTATGATATCACAGTTATGCTATATGTCAGTGCAGTAACCACTATTCTATTGACGCCAACATTTTCATATAGATATTTAGTACAATTAAGATATAAGATATTTAATAATAGAATTTTGAAAAACATTTTTAAATTCTTCCTATTCATCAAACAATCCTGAAAAAAATTTATCAGTTTACAAAGAAATATTAATCGGTTATTATTATTAATTCAATATTCATTAAAAAAAAATATTTTTTTGATCATTAATCAGCATATTAAAGCGATTTCTGAATTATCATGTGACACTGAAGGCTCTAGAAATTATCATGTTTCATCTTTGACTTGTATAAATAGCGACAGTGTGAAATATTATTAGTTATCAAAGGCACCAGGCACCAACCCAGAATTTTGTTTCGTTGAACACAAAGCAAGATATTTTGAAAAATGTTGGAAGCAAATACAAACACCCAATGGTTACCGGTTTCTAACATTTTTCTAAATATCTTATTTTGTGTTCAACACTCCAACAAAAACTTAATCTGGATCAAGTCAATGGTCAGTAAATGATAAGTGAATTTAAATTTTTTTAGTATTAAATTTTTTTTTAAAGTATTACTGTCAATTTAATGAACTAAAAAGCAATCTTGGTGTGCATCAAAAGTTTTCTTTCAAAAATGAAAGTATCTTACAGACTCCAAAAATGTTCAAATGTGTATATTAGGGCTGCACGATTGATCGAAAAACGATCGCTTCTCGATTCTCGATTCGACCCTACACGATCTTAATTCAGCTTTTCTACGATTCAGCCAATAATATTTTTAAGGTCAGGAGAGAAGCATAAAGGCAGACGCACAAGTCTTCACAGCAACATGGACACCTCCAAATGGTGTTAAAAGAGTCACATACTGTATTTATAAGGTATAATTCACCTAAAAATGTCATTTCTGTCTTAGGGCTCTATTTTACACATTCTAGACGCAAACTCTAAAGCGCAGGGTGCAAAAGCATTAAGGGCGTGTCCGAATCCACTTTTACTATTCAGAGTCTCATCTGCCATTCCCTTTAAGAGTCATTAAAGCGCATAAGGCACATTTGCTATTTACATGGCGGACTTTGTTAGTAGAAAAGTGAATGCTTCACTAGCGAGAAAACAGTTAAACAGACCATCTGCAGTGAGGATAAAGAATGAGCCTCCTCCAATCAGACTTTACTTTCACTTTCTTTTTCTCTTTTTTGTGGATAAGGAAACAATGTTGTACGCACAGACATCCATTAGCTTTCATTATTAATTTTTTTGTCAAGTGCAAAGATTTGTTTCTAAACTATTTCTAAATTCAGTTATACGAATAAATTAGCAATAATAACGAAGTGTGGTCAAAAACTGAGTTATATCCAAATACACATGGTATGCCCCATATGGTCCAAAACCTGACAGCTTGACAAATCTAAGCTTGTTTTTAATAAAACAAATATAAATATGCATGTAATAAATAATACTGCTAAAAATAACATATTACAAAAGCAAATTGTTGTGAATAAACTGGTAAAAGCCCCCTGAGATGAATGCATTATATTTATTTTATTTTTCATTTGTAAAGATATTTGCATATTGCTGTACAGCCTGTGTGCATCAAGCAATGTGTAAGCGAGGCGCACAACTAACGTGCTCTGTGCTGAACTTTAGACCTGCTTTTAGCTGGTCTATTGCAGTCTATTTTAGTTCCTTAAAATAGCAACATGCCAACAATGCGCATTAACACACCTCTTTTCTAGACCGAAACACCCATGAGTCCACAAAGGGGCCCAAATGGATTTACTATTTTAACAACGTGGCGGAAAACGGGAAAATTAAGGTAGAGCTGGTCTGAAAATAGCAACACATTGGGGCAAACCGGAGCAAACATGTCTTGCGCCGTGTATAATAGGGCCCTTAATGTAATGACGTAGTCACGGCCGCGAAATCACACGTGAGCTAACGCACAGTTTGTTTACTACCGAGGGGACATGTGCGTGCCCCCCAATGATGTCTACTTTAGTGAACAGAACCTGGATAGGCTGTGAATAACAGGTAATAAAATTGTAAATAACGTTCAGTTTGTTGCACAGATCGATTTTTTGGGAGCCGCGTGGGAAGTATGATTTGCATGTATGTTTTTTTTCTCAAAGTGACGGCAGCCATGACATGAGCACACAGAAAAGTAAAACTGAAACTGTGAAACTCGGCAGTGAAAGTGAAACTGAAATCGCGCACATCGTTTAAATGATCATATTGCATTTTACAGATATAAATGACAAGCATATGCCTCAGACATAATAATTCAATTTCAGCATTATAAATAATTGTATTCTGATGCATCACTTTATTGTGCATTAACAACCAGGATATATTTAAAGTCTATTCAAGTCCACCGTTCCAAGTCAAAATGTAGCATTTTAACCAACAGTAGACCTACACATAGGCCTAATATATATTATTGTTGTTTTACTATATGTTTAAGAAAAACAGTAATAGCAGCATTCTAATACTAACCTTTATTTTACAGAATCGTGAGAAAATCGTGATCTTCATTTTCAGCAAAAAAATTTCTCATTTCAGCCAAAATTGTGCAGCTCTAGTGTACTATAAACCTGCCAGTGATGAATGAGTGATGTTGGGGTTCGAGCTATGTTTTTGTCTAAACTTTAAAGTTTATCTGCACATCTCAGCTCTTTCTTTTTATTCATCGATTCATATTTTTGCTGAACTGCACACCTTCTTGAGATGTGCTTACACTGGCCATCAATACACACGCCTGTCATCAAACCATATAAAACTGAACCCTAATAAGTGGGTAAACGATTCATAATCGCAGGGTTTTGGGGGGGAAAAGTAGCATCTGTGTCCATAATTAGATTTACACAGATCAGCCAATCCAGCAAACACGCTTTGCATAACTCCCCCCTTTAAAAAACTAAATCCCGTTTGAAGGGAAAGATGGAGAAGGCGGGAGGAAGAGGATGGATGAAGTTAACAGTGACACACAGGCGCAGATGAACAGATGAGTAAGGGAAAGAGGGGAGAGCCGAGAGAAAGAAGGGATTGGGGGAAGGGCTGCAATGGAGAGATTAATCCCGTTCACCCTTTTACATGCACACAGTCTGCCGTGCATTTCTCTGTTTTAAGACGAAGCATGCATGTGTGTGTGATGCACATGTGTGTTTGAGTGTTGTAGATGTTAAAAACTGGCCCTTTTTCGTGTAATGTGCATGAATGTGTGCATGTAAACGCGTGTGTATTCAGAGCAGTCTGTCTCTCCTCCCTCAAGTCATTTACAATTTCTGCATGGTTTGATGAATATGCTCTAGTATCTGTGTGTATGTGTGTGTTTATATAGACGCACGACTCACTGCGACCTCTTGTTTTAAATATACACACTGTTATCTTCGCCCCATGTCCTCTCTGTGCCTAAAAATGACATCTCTGCAGGCCTCTTGTTTTTTTTTACATCACACTGGATTACCATTCATAGAAATGCAGGGCAATATTATTATCATCACATTCATTTATAAAAAGAAATGTTCCTCCGGAGAGCTTGTTCTGGCATTCGCCTCTTGCCTCTGGATTCCCTCTGTCACCTCACTGCTGTCTTACGAACGGACTCAGCAGCTTTAGGAGAGAGCTGCGTTAGTGAACTGTGAGTGTGTGTTTGTGTGTGTGTGTGTGTGTGTGTGCTTTGTGTTAAATAATGTGAATTATGCCATTTAAATCTTCTGCCTAAAGGAGCTCAGCTGTAAAGAGCACACTGCCTTAGCCGGGCTTTCCAAAAACACACACACACACACACAAAAATAAAACACATGTGCATGCTTACATTTCCAAGTGTGATTATTTTGAAACTGGTTATTTTGAAGCACAAGTGTACTGCAGCTCTTATCGATTTGCTCAAGTTTAAAGGTGCTGATTGTAAGTTCTTGACTCTTCAAAAAAATACCATAATGTGTTTGCAGATAATTAAGAAACATGCTCAGTGAACATTCTTGTTTATCTGAAAAACAATGCTGAAGTCACATATTCTGCTTCGAAAATGGGTTTTCCATGCCGAAACGTCTGTCTTTGTTTTGGTTTTTTTAACCCGCCCAATGCCAGTTTAGCCAGTTATATTATTCAGCACCCTGGGTTAGGCATGGGCTGGTATAAGATTCTGACGGTATTATAACCTTGGACAAAAATATCACGGTTTCACGGTATCAGGGTATTGTGATCACTGCTCTAAAAATATATTATTTTTAATTGTCTGGATAAAAAAAACAAAAACGTTTTTACCCTTTGAACACAATATATTTTATTTTTTGAAACATTTATAATATTTTGGGAGAGTAAACATGTCAGGCTAAATTATTAAAATGATTAATTGACTTCTGCTGTCTTCATTAGTTTTAAAAAACAGATTTATTTACAAATTAAAATGACATCTTTGGATATTTTTTCTGCTGAATAAACTGTTGTTCAAAAAAAAAAAAATGTAAATAAAAAATCTTACACATACCTTAGGAACGATATTACGGAAAATTTTGGCGGTTTTAAAACCCTGACTTTTCCAAACTGCGGTATACCTTGAAAACTGTTATCGTCCCATGCCTACCCCGGGTTGCCTTCATGGAAAATTACATATTTCATTAATTCATTTAGAAAGGCTCTCAAAGCATGCGCCCGTGACTGAAATGCGACCTCCGGTGGACAGTAGCAGACTCCAAAATGAGATGCAGATTCAGAGTTCCACATTAGGTTATTAATTACAGGGTTCATACGGTCATGGAAAACCTGGAAAAGTCATGGAATTTTGACATGGCATTTTCCAGACCTGGAAAAGTTTTGGAAAAACCCACAACGTTTTGGAAAAGTCATGGAAATTAGTTTAACAAACATCTGTATACTTGAATTAGGGCTGCGTGATATTGGAAAAATCTGACATTACGGTATTTTGTATTTCTGTGATATATATTGCGATGTGAATACAATTTCACCAGATGATTTAACAGGATTATTTGGATTGATTGGGGGGATTTTGTAGAGGAGTAATTCTCTAATAATATTTAAGAAATAAATTACAAGCATAGATAAATGAAATATAGTAAAGATAAAAGCAAATTTTAGTTTTCAGTTATTCACTATTCAGGTACAGATATTGAATAATCAACACTAGGGCTGTGTGATTAATCGAATCGCAATCGCAATTTGAAACGTTGCAATTAGCTAATTGCAAGAAGCATCGATATGAAATATATACAGTTGAAGTCAGAATTTTTAGCCCCCCTGAATTATTAGTCCCCCTGTTTATTTTTTTCCCCCAATTTCTGTTTAATGGAGAGAAGATTTTTTCAACACATTTCTAAACATAATAGTTTTAATAACTCATTTCTAATAACTGATTTATTTTATCTTTGTCATGATGACAGTAAATAATATTTGACTAGATATTTTTCAAGACACATCTATACATTTTAAAGTGACATTTAAAGACTTGCCTAGTTAACCTAATTAACCTACTTAGGTTAGGGTAATTAGGCAAGTTATTGTATAATGATGGTTTGTTCTGTAGACTATCGAAAAAAAATAGCTTAAAGGGGCTAATAATTTTGACCTTAAAATGGCTTTTAAAAAATTTAAAACTGCTTTTATTCTAGCCGCAATAAAATAACTAAGACTTTCTCCAGAAGAAAAAATATTATCTGACATACTGTGAAAATGTCCTTGCTCTGTTAAACATCATTTGGGAAAAATTTAAAAAAGAAAAAAAATTAAAAGGGGGGCTAATAATTCTGACTTCAACTGTATGTATTATTTATGCATGATCTGTGTGTGGTAGTCTTACTAGCCAATTGAGTGAGCACACTTTCATTCTGCCCACTTGCGCAACCGAACTATGCGGAATGCCAACAATAAAAAACAAACAATTAGGAAAATGTGGACAATTGGGATAATGGCGTCTGCCGCTTCAGAAGCATTAATAGACAAACATCAAAAAAAAACAGGACTTCGGTAACATAGGAATATTTTGGTTTAAAGTCACAGACACCAAACAAAAACAGCTCTTTTTTAAGAGCTGTCACAGAATTATTGCCTCAGCTTACAGATTATTGACCTGAAGCTTGACTACAAAATTAAATCGCAAATCGTCTTCATTGTATATTATTTAATCTTTATTAAAGTTGCCTAAAACTTCTTGTGGCCAGATGTTTTAAAATTTGAAATATTGAAATGTTCACACAGTCACAGGCCTTAAAGGGACAGTTTACTCAAAGATTAAAATGTACTCACTATTTTCTCACACTTCACGTGTTTCAATACTATAGGAGTTATTAAATTATATTATTTTTGTGTTCATTTAAAAAAAAAAAAAAGAAAATTCAACATTTTTGAAACAAGTAAAGGGTGTAATGAAAATCTCTTTAAAAATGCATGCAGATAAACTTTTACTCCATTATGAGTAAACTCTTTATTAAACTTTAATCCCAACATTGCATATCCTGCGATGTGACTATTGCAGATGCACACATTGCGATATCGATGCTGAAACCATATATTGTGCAGCCCTAATTTGAATATAGGTTAGTTGTCTTTACTTTTTTTCTGTCCTTGGCCAAAAACTTGCTCTCACATTGTTAGTGCTGTGTGAGCATGATCAAAATCAATTTTACATAGATATAAAAACAAATTTAAACAAAATAGATTGTTCTATGATATGCTGTAATACATTTTAACGTCTTTTGTTTTTCTTAATATTTATCATGTGTATATATTGACATAGGGCAACGCAGTGGCGCAGTAGGTAGGGCCGTTGCCTCACAGCAAGAACGTCGCTGGGTCGTAGGTTCGAACCTCGGCTGGGCTGGGTCAGTTGGCGTTTCTGTGTGGAGTTTGCATGTTCTCCCTGCGTTCGCGTGGGTTTCCTCCGGGTGCTCCGGTTTCCCACACAGTCCAAAGACATGCAGTACAGGTGAATTGGGTAAGCTAAATTGTCCATAGTGTATGAGTGTGAACGTGTGTGTGGAAGTTCCCAGAGATGGGTTGCGGCTGGAAGGGCATCCGCTGCGTAAAATCGTGCTGGATAAGTTGGCGGTTCATTCCGCTGTGGCGACCCCGCAAGGGACAAAGCCGACAAGAAAATGAATGAATGAATGGATATATTGACATTACATGAAACATCACTTCGTGAAAGTTCTGGAAAAGTCATGGAATTTTAGTAGTAAAAATGTGTATGAACCCTGTAATCAGCAAATGATATAAATATTACGAACGTAAACATTAGGTAAGCAGGTTACATTGTAACCCCATGTCCTAACAACACGTTACGTGACAAGATGTGCAGTGATAAGCAATATAGGCTGTTTGCACCAGACGAATCACGACAGAAATATAAATACAGCGATTCAGAAGCACAGGATATGCAGTCACTCATGAAATGGTTCATAATCTAATTATACATATTAAACCTCTTTGGTTGGTAAAACTTTTTATAAAAAGTATCTTAGGGGTTGTTTAAAAGACAATGGGTCTCATTCACTAATATTTGCGTACTTTTGTTGCATTACAATTACAACATCTCATTCTCAACTCGTGCTGTTAGTGAATTTTAAGTGTTCTTAATGAGCCTCTGTGTGCATGAGGTCAGTAATTTGCATAAAACCCGCCCCCACACCAGCTCCATAAAAGGGCTTTCGGCAAAGTCTAGAAAAAAATAAGTCAAATTGTGAATTAAGAAGAGACAAGTATGACACCAAAACAAGATAAATAGAACTTTAATGGTAATGACGGTTTTAATGTTGGACGTGGAACATGCTTTCAGTTCTGAAAACGGGCTGTAAAACACACTGCATTTTCAAAAGAGCAGAGCGCTACGTGTTTTATGATGCTGGGAAACCACGCTGTATCAATTCAGTTATTCATCACTCAGAAAACATATCTGTATGTTCTTTAAAGAGGCAGTCACAGTTGCCATGGCTCCAAACACAAGGCGAGACACAAACCTTTAAATAAGGATTGAGCATGTGATTGCTGTTTGGACCTCTAATTTTATATATATAACAATCTAAATTTTAAGGTTAAAATCAGCTGATGTGGTTACCAGAATTTTACTGATAAAAATATGGTAGGAATGTAAAAGTAATTTCAAAATCACTTTTAGGGTAAATTACCGTATTTCATTCATTTATAATCATACAACAATGTTTGAAAGTACTAACATCTACTCAACATAGCTTTTTTACACAGACAAAAACGCTACCATAAGCATGTGTGGACGAGAAAGTCATTAATCCAGTTTTGGATTCTAATATTATTACTTTTTGAATACTAATTTAAAAGGAATAAATAGTAAATGAGATGGATCCTAATTTGCATTATTTCTTTAAGTTTTAAAGGTTATGCATGTAGTGGTTTGGACTGTACACAGATCGGATAGGAAAGCACAGGGTGGAGAGCGGTGGTGTAAGACATTGGCAAGACCTCGAAAGAGTATATGTGTACAGTATATGTTTAGTCTAATGTATTTACATTGTGACTTGGCTCATAATCAACAAACTTTATACGATATATCTCATGCACGTGTTTGGCCCATATAAACTGTGGGCTACATTGGTGTAAACCAAACAGCTCCTGTAGATTATAAGCTGTTTTGTGTATGCTAGTATCTCCAGCGGGAGGTCCAAGCATGTCCTTTGTTTGTAACTGGTATTAACATCTGTCCCACAGACACAACTTTGGGTAAAAATTATTGGGAGGTTTAAGATTCCTGAATGTATGGAATGTGTATTTATATACACATTTATATTGTATGGCCATACACCTAAAGTGCTTCACTGTCATGGGGGGCGGGGGAATGGGGGTTACTGTCTCATCCGAAAGACAGTGCTTACTGACAGTATAGTGTCCCCTTCACTTTACTGGGGTATTAGGACTTAGGAATTAGGTTTCCCATGTGGTCTCCTATCCAGGTATTGACCAGGCTCAGCCCTGCTTAGGTTCAGTGAGTAACCGGTCTTGGGCTGCAGGGTAACATAGCTGTGGCAAAACCTTCAATGCTTATTTTAGATTAATCTAATACAGTGGTTCTCAACCGGGGGCGCGGACACTCTCGCTGGGGTGGGGGGTGGGGTGCGAGTAGGCTACAGGATGGGAGAAAAAAAACTGGTATTTTTTTTTTTTTTTTTTGCATATTTGTGATCTTTGTTCGGATTCATCGGCATACCCGTCAACCCTCCCATTTTTTCCGGGATTCGCCTGTATTTTTCAGTTCTATCCCACTATAATTCCGTAAAGGTATTTTCCTGTATTTCTCTCATATTTTCAGTCTTTCTCTGAAGGGTGGCAAGTAAACATTAAAGAGCTGAGCCTCCCTATACGCAACCCTTACCGCTAAACCACCAGGGGCCTCCCCTTGCTCTTAAATGTGAGTCTGTTCTGTGCTTTCGCTTTGTTTAGGCATGAAAACACTTTGACATAAATATAAAAATGGCAGGATTCCCTTTCCCTTTCATTACAGATGCCGTCTCCCCTTCTAATGCAATCCTCAAAACAGTCATATAGCGGTGCATGATTATCAGCTGATGCGCTCCATAGTGATAAATAGACGCTGTTTCCCAAATGGATTCTGTACACGTAATTTGAAGCTGAAACTGCTTTTTGGGTGCGTGTTAAACCGACATATACCCATAATTAATAATAATAATATCTAAAGATGTCGATCTTGGTGGGGTTTTTTTTTTTCAAACACACCTAATTTTGTCCTAATAAGCATAAAAAGTTAGGAAAACAATGTAATGACGTTAGATGTGTGCATTTTTAAAATGACACCTGTTATTTATTGTAATCAACCAAAAAAAAAATCTAAATAAATAAAAGATTCATTCATTGCTCTTTAATCAGAATGTGTAAGTTATACAGTGAAGAAAAGGTTAATGAGATTTGATAGCTTGATTTTATTTCATTATAATAGCTATTAATTTTATTGAGCTGAACTGTTTGCTAATTTATTTGCTGCTAATGTATACTATTTATTTTTTTCTTTTGTAAATAATAATAATAAAACATATTACTGACCATTTAACTGTTTATTTACAATGAAACAGCTCCAAATTAATATATTTAGTAATTTGGGGATTTTTTAAAGGGGGGGTCGGGGGAATCCCTTATTATGGTGGGCATATCCCTTGTTTTCGCATCCCCAATGTTGACAGGTATGTTCATCGGATCTATTTTTGCTGCTAAAATAGACCAAAACAGTCATAATTTCATCAAAAGTATAAATGACTTAATATTATTAACTTGTTTGTTGAACTGTCATATGAAATCAGTGTCACATTTTCAATCGTGTGGTGATGGTATATTAAGTGATGGTCGATTGTCAGCTATCTTGGTTGTCAGGTCGTGTGATGCATGTTGCTGAACTGTATTCAAATGTTATAAATATAAAAACACCACATTTTGAAATGTAACTGCAGTATGTCAATTTAGTTTATTTGTGTGTGCTGCACTCATAGAAAACGGCGCTCATTTGTTTGATTTCTCCTCGAGAAGCTGCGCAAGCCTCAAAAGGTCATTGCACCCTGACTGAGTCTGAAACTGTCGTATTCGTTTTTTCATATTCTCATTTGGTGGCTCTCAATTGTCAAAAACACCCCTCAAAATATTTGTTACGGATGCGAAAAAAGCAGAAAATCGAACTATTCAAATTAATTTTTATAACGGATGGAAGTTGCAGAGGCTGCAAACGTATAAAACGTGAGGTTGTATTTAGTTTATATATATATAAAACGAATAAACTAGTCAGAATATAGGCTATACAGTTAAAGCTTTCCTTTAGTTTTTGTGAAATACACGAACGCACGCAGCCACGCACACACAAACATGTTTAAATACATTTATGTTGTTAATAAATAAATAACAATACATTGTTGTAACAGCAATATCTCCAAGTTTTGTTTTCACTGTAGAAATGTAATGATTTGCCAATGCAAAGAGAGTACCGCCACCTTTTCCCCCCACTTCATGCACTGATTATAACAAATCATCCTCCTGGCTACTTTTTTTTTTTTTGTCAAAAGCGACAAATCCAGTGACTTTTACTGGTGTTTTTGGAGACTTTTGTGGTGTTTGGAGACTCAAAAGCACGAATAACTCTGCAGTTAGGTCTACTGTGCTCAACGAGCAGCATCTGCCCATCACCCGTCCAAAAGCACTCACAGGCGGTCAGTCTCTCAGTAGCCGCTTCGTGCTGAACCAATCCGTGAAAATGATAAATCTCATCAAATCATGGCCGCTAAACACTCGTTTGTTTGGGGTCCTCTGCCAGGAGATGGGGTCAATGCATGAACAGCTTCTGCACACTGACAGCATTGATGCAGGAATATCCTGAACTCTGTGACGTCGCCTTTAAGATTCTCCTTCCTTTCGCATCGACATATTTGTGTGAGGCAGGATTCTCAAAAATGACTGCACTCAAAATGAAATACTGCAATCGTGCACAAGTCGAGGATGATTTGAGGCTGTTTATCAAACATTGAGCCAAGAATTGAGGATCTTTGCAAGGCAAAGCAGGCTCAGGTCTACCTGCAAGCTTCTGTAAAAAATGCAGATGATGCCTACTATTAAGCCTAGTAATAATACCCATAATAAAGCATAAATTAATATCAGAGGTCTGGTGCCAATTGCACTGAGGCTCCAACTGCAATGAACCAGCTTTGGTGGGGCCCAGCTTGCAAAAGGTTGAGAACCCCTGACCTAATACATTGGCTAACCATCCAAATGACTGGAATACTAGGGCTGCTTGATTATAATAAACCTTTTTTTTTAGGTCAAAATCATAATTACGATTATTTAAAATTATTATAAGTAGGTCATATGACAAAACTAATTTTAGTGCATTATTTAATTAAATATATAGAATTTTCTTACTGTAAATATTGATGCTATTATGCCTGCATATTTTATAGTCTAAAAGTCTTAAAAGTCTTAGTCAGTCTACATTGTAAGAATTAAACTTGATTTGTTTATGGAGCTCCATCAGCCAAGGGCAGTAAAGGATTTTGTTCTTGTCTTTCAGTTGTTTTATTAATAAGCACACTCAGCAGCAGCAATCTTGCACTGTCACTTTAAGAGCTGCACGGGTCCAATTTACTGTTACACATGCATTTTCATTCTCTACTCTTTACACAACAAACACGGGTTTATGTAAATAATCGCTAAGTGCCGTGTTTTGGCACCTTTTTATACATGTACAGAGTGCAGACTGAAAAATGTGAATAATCTAATACACTTTACTAAACCAATCCCGTCAAATACTGCAAAAGTTATGAATTTACTGATTTCCATGTGAAATTTGCCTTTGCAGATGAACGAATGTGGAATGTTGGAAAAGGGGGCAGGTTATGATGCATTAATCAGGTTATCTTGATTTATTGTTTTTTCATAATTTTTTGAGGCCAAATTGAAAATCGAAATGAAATACAAAATACACCAGAACCAGGTAGGAATATAAAATCTTCAACGATGCAGTTTAGATTAGTGCTGGGCGATACAGCAAAAAGGCAGTTTCGATAATTATTTCTATATTGAACTATAACAATATATATTTGATATAAGTTCTTAATGCTTCCACTTTTAAAAGAGTATCCCAACCATGACTGAAGGCGGATTCTGCTGGCGGGAAAGTGAAACGAGCATGTGAAACAATACTGGGTGACGCAGCATAACCTATTTTACGCCAATAATTTTCGGAAACCAAAAATTGGATGAATGTTTCATAACAACACAATTACAGATTCCTGTTGTTGCATATTTCTGCTGTGTGATTGGCTCGTAGAACCAATATTGAGTATTGAGTTTATCATCGTTACTGACATCAATTTTATTATGATTCGATGTGATATTGTTTATCGGTCCAGTCCTAGTTTAGATCTTTTTTTTTTTAAGAAATATCAAAGTCAGCACATCGTCTCTGTGTGCTGAATGACTTGTTGACGGTAACTCACTGAACTGATTAATTCAATGTGTTAATGCGCGGTGTAGGCGCATCACAAGTCACTTCAGGAGGAGGCGTGAATTAATTTAGCTAAACTGCGACATGGGCATCTTCCAGAAATATTACCAACGATCCCTCAGGTAAAGTTTTTCCCTCTCTCTCTCTGTTTAAAATTGTAGGTAAAGCGCTGTCAACAAATAGTTTTCCTCGACACCCCATAAGATGGGACATCGCATCGGTCTTCAGCAGATGGTTTAGTCCAAAAAGGTGCAGTACTTTTTGCAGTTGGGTCTGTTTTAGTTCGGATCATGTTCTCACCACAAACAAACCGCTCAAGGGTTCGTTTGAAAGCGTACCAAAACCACCTCTTCAAGGAGGTCTCGTTACGCTTTTTTGGTCCACATTTGGTGCGCACTCGAGTGCGATTGCTACATTCACACCTGCCTAAACGAACCGCACCAAGAGGGAAAACGATCTCTAGTGCGATTCAACCGAACTAAATAAGGCAGGTGTGAAAACACCATTAGACTGCAGTGACATGCGAATGAAGGGAGGTCTATGGGGCAGGAGTGCAGTGTAACAGCGGCTTTATCCAGAAGTTTGTGTTCATTTTGTTTTATTACTATGTGGTGCCATCTTTCTCTGATGTCACATCCAGTCTCTGCGAGTTCTCAGCATAGCTAAATGCTCCGTGTATAATTTCATCCAGCATCTTTTTCCAGGTAACGGGACTCTTTCACATAGTTGTACAATGATACATTATATACTTCCAGCTTCCCCGGAGCTTCAGCAGGACGTGCCAGTCTGTCTGTTTAATTAACAGTGTCTCTGAGGGGATTCAGCGTATTAGATGTAAAGCAGTGGAACACAAAACACACCAGACGTGTGTAAACGCTGGAGTGTGTGTGTGTGTGACTTTGCAGGACTCCCACAGGGGATCGCTAATCACTTTACCCCAACATTAGGTAAAGCCAAGCAGATGTTCCCACACACAAAAAAGATCTTGAATTATCCTTAATGAGAACATCCACTGCAACACCTCTCACTTCTTATCTGCAGCCTTCGCTTAAATGCTACATTGTTACAGTTAAGATTTTTGGTGCATCACAATTTACATACTTGCATGATATTCTGCTCTGGCGTTTTTTTTTTTTTTTTTTCAGCCATCACCAGCTTTTTTGATAATTTTCACAAAAAAAAATTTCGATGTTGTTTAAACAAAAGCATTTTGAAATCCAAAAGCGTTTGTTTTCATGTGTTCCTGTTTTATCCCCACTTGAATGCTGATAGGTAAAATGCTATGTTTTTAATAAAAAACTGAGAAAAATGCATTTTAATGATTTATTTTTGGCCTTTATTAAGTGGATAGAACAGTATTTCTGACAGGAAGCGAAGTGGGAGAGAGACGGGGTAGGCGATGGGAAATGTCCTCAAGCCGGGATTTGAACTCAGGACGCCCTGAAGTGCTACTGCACCATATGTCAGCGCGCTAACCACTAGGCTATTGCACTGACAGAAAAATGCATTTTAAAGATATAATACACACGCATACATACATATTAAAACACATATATTTACATTCACATTTACGTGTATGTGTCTGCTTGTTTATGAGGACATCAATTTGTATGTGTGTTTATGTGTGTGGTTATGTGTGCATGTGTGTATGCATAAATTTATATGTGTGTTTTTGTGTAAAACACTTATACGTAGCTTCATCCAGACCAACGAAGGTGAATCATTTTGCATTTCGTTTCACAATCTGACTTTCGCTTTCACTGATCGTCTTGTATTTTGCTCCCTGGAGACCCATAAGTCTTGCACCTCACTCAGGACATTACGGCAAAGCTTCCCTTACTGTAACACAGTGGAGGACAGCAGTACACTTAAAATTAAAACAAAGAATCAAATTATGAATTTAATAACTGCAAACAGTTAAATGGACAAATAAATCGACATATTTAAATGTATGTAATTTGTGTTTTTAAATGTCATTTAATACAAAGATGCATTAAAAATCTATTTAAAATGTATTAATATATCAATTTAAAACTTTAAAACCTGCTTTAAAATGCTGACTAATCAAACAATAAAATGTATACTTATAAATCATTTTAAATGCACATTTTAAATTGCTTTTTTATTATTATTATTTGGCAAGGCTTTTGCCCTAATTCTATTATATAATATAAATTTTCTATTTGTTTATTGCTTTTCTTTGTCATTTAGTCGATTGCTCTTCTTTATTTATTTGTCAGTCGTGTTAAAAATGGTCATTGGTCAATTCAAACGTGGGCTCCATCAATCAGCTTTCACATCAAACTCTCTATCACAGGTAAATAATATAAAACCCACTGTCATTGGACATTGAAAAAAACTATAGGTTATTACAGCCTCGCAGCAACACATATTGCTTTTTGAATTTTTTTTTGCAGAAATGTAGTTTCAAAATAGCTTATGGCTTCAAGCAACGCAAGTGCACAAGGAGTCTGAACATATTTGAAGAGGGCTTGTTTATGATTTGTTAGGTTGTTAGCAAGAGGGCGGCTGCAAAATGTGGCATCAGCATCCCATAGGGGCACTCCAATAGGGGCTGGCCAATTTTATAATTCGATGTAATATTTTCACTTTAAAAACTTCCAAAACAGGCAGGCGTAATCAATGAATCACTTATGGGACACTTGTCAACTAGAGTTATCTCTTCAATTGTTAGTTTTCAGGTGGCGTCACACCATTAGGGAACGCCCTTCTGGTGGGTAAAACCTTACTATCACCAAGTCACGGGCTGAATAATTTCAATTTTTTTTGCCAAAAAGCTGGATAATTGTTGCCAACACCAAACATAAAAGCAGACACTTGCATGCTAAGATGCCTAAATATCCAAAAAATAATGTTAGCTGTAAGAATTGGAGCTCTGACAGGGACATGCTGGTTTTACTAAAAATTGTTGCGGGTGCAGTATATTGATTCCAAGTGCCCACTATTTACAGTTTGTGATCATATCTCAGTTCTGTTTTGTTGATGTGTGATTCAAATATTTGTAGCCTGAAACAGATATGACTGTTTTGTGCAGCATTTCTATGGAGATCCCAGTGTAGCTGCCATTACGGCCCATTATTTTTTTCTAGCCAAGGAAAGAGTTAAGACTAAATAGTGCAAGTAGTGTGGTCACAATAAAAAAGAAAAAGAAAAAGTACACTTTAAATACCCAGATAATGCACTTATTGAACTGATTGAAACTTCATGAACTCAACAGTCACATTTTTATTCACATAATGGAGGGAGCAGGTTTCCAAACTCTGATGTTAAATGACAAAACAACCTTATAAAGTCCATACACTTGACAGTTGACTGCATAGTGGCAGAGTACATAGTGTATACTCTGAGAAGTGGTGTGAAATAATGAACGTGTTTAGCAATGCGACTTATTGACATTTTAGAAGTTTGAAATTGTGAAAAAGGAATATATTTTTTATTATTTTGTCTCTTTTCTTTTCATTAAACAATTGTATTTGTATTGCTTAAAGGTGATGTATTAACTGAATTTCTTCTGTTGAGTGTGATATGCTTTGCATAATAATGAAGCGTTTTTGCAGAAGTAGATGAAGCTGATAGAAATGCAAAGGTCTGATTGTCTAAAATTAACTTGAGCTTTGCAGCTAAACTTTCTGTTAGCAGAAATGTGTTAAAACTGAACACAGAATATGTGCAGTGAGAAGTCTTATGCTTTTAATGTTGTGCAGAGAATTTGTAGAAAAAAGAGGACGTATGTATGGGTGCGGCCAATGAAGGACTGGAGAATGAACAAGTGACGAATTCCACTAAACTCCGCCTGTTAATATCAGCTGCCTATATAAGTTGAAGTCAGGAAATGAAAACTGTTGCGCAGCTCCTAAATGTAACTTCTGCATTGCATTGAGGATACCAGAATTCTGTCAATCAAATTATTCATTTGTATACAATAAATTGCTAATATGTTAAACCTTAAAGAAAAACTTCTCCTGACCTTTTTTATTGAACACACATGGAATTGATTAATTATGTCCAATAAAATAATACATATATATATATATATATATATATATATATATATATATATATATATATATATATATATATATATATATATATATATATATATATATATATAATATATATATATATATATATATATATATATATATATATAAACCTGTAAAATAACAGAACAAGTGCTGGCAGTTTTACAACACAAATCCAGTCAATATTACATTTCAAAATATAAAAAATGGGAATAAAAGTAACTTTTTTTTAAACTTTTCAACATCAAAAGTTGTAAGGAAAACTCAAGATCCCATAAAGCAATTCAAAAGCTTAACTAAATGGGGGGAAAACATGAATAAGAAAACACAGAAAACTGCCAAGTTATGGAGATTTTTACAGTAAATTGTTACATTTCAACAATTAATAAATACATTATCAAAATAAAAAGTATCTTTTAGTATTATGTAATGGACCCGATTAGTATTTTTATAAACCTTTTGTGAGTATTTTTTAACATTAAAGGGCACCTATTTTACCCCTTTTACAAGATGTAAGTGATACGCCTTAGGTGTCTCCAGAATGTATTTGTAAAGTTTCAGCTCAAAATACCCATCAGATTATTTATTTTAGTCTCCAGAATCTGCCCATTTTTATGTTTGAGTACAGTGTAGCTGTTTTTGTAGCCTGTGGCTTTAAATGCAAATGAGCTGGTTCTCCTCACCCACCGTTCCCACGTACACATCTGCGTTGCATCAGATAAACAGCAGTCAGGGATAGAGACACGAATGAAGCTGAAATACAGCTCATTAGTCAAAAATACCAAGTAAATTAATTTCATGTATTTGTGGTGGAGTTTATTCAAGCCTTTCTGAAACGATGAGTCACACACAAATGAATATGCATGTTTACTGACACCATGCGCCTGTGGTGATTATAGTGGTTAAGAATTACATAGCAATTTTACTCTTTATTACAAACAGGCTCTGTTTTAAAAACATTTTAAACTTATAAAACTTAAACAAATATTTTGATCTCAGTTTATTTGCAAAAAAAAAATGTTCTGTGGACATGTGTATACGTACATGTTATTATAGTAACATGGCACCTGTCAATCAATTCGGTGGGCAGGAAAAAACCACACTCAATGCGTCTCTCGTTGCGGTGGGCCTCAAAATCACTGGGATTTGGATCCTATTTTAACATCAGGAAATTTAAAAAAAGAGACTTATTGGGTTTCTATCACTCCAGTATGACAGGGGACACACTATACCTACACACAGTTTGGTCTAAACAGCTTACAAAAGTTGATTTTCATCATAGGTGCCCTTTAACATAGATTAGCAGATACTCATATAGAGCTATCAAAGAATTGTTTGATGTTAGTTAATTGCAGCTTCATTACTTAGTATTAATTCATTATGCAAAATATACCGTCATAAATGAACACCTTGACTCAAGCAGGCAGATTAGTACCAGATGAGTCACTAATACGACTATATATAGGTATGTTTGCTGTGTGACTGACTGTAAATGTGGAGCACGCAGCCTCGAGCATCACAGAATGTGCATCTTCTTCAACACACATTTCTCTCTCCATTTTTCTCTTTATTTTGTTCATTGTGCGCTCCTGCCAGTCCTCTTTATCTCACCTTTTCAGCATGCCTACCCCTCCCTTTCACACTTGAGCTCAATATATCTCTCCTTTCATTCTCTCTCTACCTTTTAACACTTTTATAATTGTATCTGCAATATGTAGATTTTATTTTTGTGCTTAAAAGGCAAAGAAAGCTGTCAGGGTGTCAGTATGAAAAACAATCCACCTTTAAAAACCAAACGCATTTAGCTGACTCAAACTTTGCCATTTCTGAGGTGTTTTCCTGATGTGTTTCCCCCTGTGATTTGATTAATCTTCTTTCTTCAGTGTGGAGATGCCTGCTGCAGTCAACATGCACCTAATATCTCACCTCATAGTGTTTAAGTGTAAATAACATTTCTCCAGAGGAGAAAGTCATCCATAAATGCTCAGATGACATATTTGGCTTTCTAACGTCCTTTTTTGATGGATTTCTAAAAGTTTAAAGTTGACTATAGTGTATGACAATGATTGCTGTTCGCATGGTGTGTTAGTAAGTAAAAGAAAAAGGGAGAAAGTGTGTGTTTTGCTCAATGCCATCTCACTCCAATTTGACACTTTTTAATTTAGTGGCTAATTCATATTAAAGTCTCTCATCTCCCAATGACAGTTGGGTTTACAGCCACACCTGCTTTTACAGTTTTTCTCTGTGACTTTGGTGCATTTCTCACAACACTATTTACATTTGCACAATAGTTAATGCATTTGCAAAATGTGCATAAAAATAGGTGGATGGAAATGTAACTACTGTTACATGCAGCGAAATTGGACCCCTCTGACCATACACAAACATCATACATTTCAGGGGAAGACAGGTCAGTCGAGAGGTAGCAAAGGAAAAATAGAAAATAAGATACATTGGGGAAAAAGGAAGTAAAAAATCTATTTTTGAGATGATAATATTGGGTAAATTTTAAATACAATTGCCTGGTCTGTCTCTTCACATGACGTTCTCTGTGTGGGGTAAAAAAGCAACTCTTTTACTCTCATTCACCAAAATTCAAGATACACTTCAATTATTGTGTCTAAAAACAGGTGTTTTATGCACTAATTGGAGGCAGAGATCTGCCTTTTTTTTTTTTTTTTTTTTTGAAATGAGTGATAGTTTCAGTTTTAAAATTGGTGTCAGACAGCAAAATAACTCAACAAGGTATCAAAATGACAGATCTTTCTCATATTCATTAAAAAAATGAGATGTTCTGACCAAACAGCACTCATTAAGCCTTGAGATTGATTTAACAATTAAGAGCTGTGTGTGTTTGTACTTAAACACCCCTGATTGGTGTTCACCTCCTCAACAGAAATGACTGTGATTGGACGTGACTGTCAATGATGAACCGATAACCATCACGTCCAATCACAGTCATTTTCACCACCGCAAGTATATTTCAAACCTGTGGGAAGCACTGCACAACAGTAATAGGAGATTTTTATTTCATAATGAGAAATATGCCATTTTAATGCAAGTTCATCAATTTTCAAGATTTCAGGAATCCCTCTATTCATTAAGACAGCATTTTGCTGACCACACTGAGAATTCCTTGAAAGAGAATTTGGTTTGACAAACTGAAAAATGTCCTTTTTTATTTTGTTTTTCATTCATTGTGAAGATTGTGAAGCACACAAGCTTCTCTTTTACAGTTGAAGTCAGAATATTAGCCCCCCTGAATTATTAGCCCCCCTGTTTATTTTTTCCTCAATTTCTGTTTAACTGAGAGAAGATTTTTTCAACACATTTCTAATCATAATAGTTTTATTAACTCATTTATAATAACTGATTTATTTTATTTTTGTCATGATGACAGTAAATAATATTTGACTAGATATTTTTCAAGACACTTCTATATAGCTTAAAGTGGCATTTAAAGGCTTAACTAGGTTAATTAGGTTAACTAGGCAGGTTAGGGTAATTAGGCAAGTTATTGTATGACAATGATTTGTTCTGTAGACTATCAAAAAAATATATAGCTTAAAGGGGCTAATAATTTTGACCTTAAAAAGGTTTTAAAAAATTAAGACTTTCTCCAGAAGAAAAAATATTATCAGACATACTGTGAAAATTTCCTTGCTCTGTTAAACATCATTGGGAAAAATGAAAAAAAGAAAGAAAATTCAAAGGGGGTGAATAATTCTGACTTCAACTGTACTGTGTATACCTGCATCTAGTTACTGAACATTCACGTTTTAATTAGTCATCAAATTAATATTTTATGATCTAATACACGGATGCCCTATAATTAGACTCTAAAGTTTTAACATCCTGCCTCTAATTTAGCTGCAAGACGCTTTATATGATTAACTGCTGTGTGTTGTGGGTTTTAGCAGGGATTACAGACATAATAGGTGGTGCATGGTAATGAGCTCTAGCAGTATACTTCAGCTGCTTTTTTACCCTCTAAATACAGTAAGTACATCATGCTAGCAAACAAACACACCAAAATGTTTGTAAATATTTATTGCAGTTTGTGCAAACATATGTATTTTACTCCAATAATCATATCCATTATCTTTACGGCACACGTTAAGATTTAAAATGAACATTTTGCCACCCTCGCTTCATGTTTTGTCTGAAAAAAAGTTCCACAATTAAGGTCGCATTTATCTCATATCGTAACAGCAAACATTTTAATCCTACACACCTCCCAATTTGTTCTTCACAGCGCTGTCTGCCTTCTTAACACTAATTAAATAGCTGCCCTCCCATCGCTAATTAAAAAAGTGTTAGGTACACAGCCGGGTGCTGGGATGCCTGGGGAGGCGGAGGTATGACAACCTTTTTCTCTCTCTCTTTCTCTCTTAGTTATATATTTAACAGGCTTTCTGTGTGAGTAACTGCGTATTCATGACACTAACAAATGCCTCAAGCTGTGCTCCAACACATTACGTTTCCACTTCGGTACACCCTCCCCTCTATACATACATACATAATCATATGCTAAATATTTCCCTGTGATAAGCATGCATTGTATATTCAAGACTAATGTAAATGGATTCAACTACAGCGGTCGTCATCTATCAAAGTAACAAGGGCTAATGGTTCACCTTGGGCCATTTAACACAGTATTAAGGTTTTTAGATAATGTTGGAGTGCATGGGATGATGTACAATTAGATTTACAGCTGACTCAAATGGCTGCATATTAAATACATATTTCTAGGCAAATGTAGACTCTCTTGGGAAATAAACTTGCTTTAAGAACTGACAGACTTGCTCTTGAATTCAGACTGTGCTCTAAACTAGAGCTGAGATTTTGAGAATTGTTAATTTTGGTTTCATAAAACTGCTTCCTTCGCTTATATTGCTTGAATCCAGTAACCATTTTACACATATGCCTCATTTCAGTGGTGGAAATGGTACTGAATAATCATACTCAAGTAAAAGTACTATTACTTGCCCTTTTAAAATACTCAAGAGTAATGGGTAATAAGTATTACTTAATTTTAATTTGTGCAGGGATGTGTAAACGTAATGTTCTGTAGCGCATTTAGTGGTTAAGGCCACTTGGCGTTTTTTTTTTTTTTTTTTCTTTTCAAAAGTGGCGATTGCATGTAAAGATTTTGGACATCTTCTTGGACAGTTCTAATGCTGCATTTTCAAAGTGCCCATGTCTTGAGGAAGTTCATTCATTCATTCATTCATTCATTTTCTTGTCGGCTTTGTCCCTTGCGGGGTCGCCACAGTGGAATGAACCACCAACTTATCCAGCACGATTTTACACAGCGGATGCCCTTCCAGCTGCAACCCATCTCTGGGAATTTCCACACACACATTCACACACTACGGACAATTTAGCTTACCCAATTCACCTGTACTGCTTGTCTTTGGACTGTGGGGGAAACCGGAGCACCCGGAGGAAACCCACGCGAACGCAGGGAGAACATGCAAACTCCACACAGAAACGCCAACTGACCCAGCCCAGCCGAGGTTCGAACCTGCGACCCAGCGACGTTCTTGCTGTGAGGCAACAGCACCACCTTGAATCTTGATTGATTATTATGACAGGACTATACTGCCGCATCACAGGGACCTTTCTCAAGATCAGCACTACCTACTGCGCCACTGCGTTGCCCTGAGGAAGTTCAGTATGATGCTATTTACTTTCTATGAGTGATTTGATTGGACAAGAATCGCAGGACTGATTTTTCTACTTTAATCCTCATAGACAAGGAAAACATAAAGTAGTGACTGCAGATTAAAGGAAAATAGTGGAATAAAAGTACAGATACAGCACTAAAAATGTACTCAGTCCAGTAGAGCACCTTTAGGATGTGCTGTAACAGGAGATTAACCTCATGGATGTGCAGCCTTTAAATCTGCAGCAACAACATGATGCTGTCATGTCAATATGGACCAAAATGCATTTTATCTGTAGAGATATAATTGAATTTAACATATCAACATCTGTTCTTTAGCTTAGTGAGTGAACTTTGAAATGTTCAATTATTCTCATAATTGAACAACTTATGTTCAACAGCTATAACTGAACTTAATTGAATTGAAAGTGTTTTAATCTAACTAGCAAAATCCATCTAGGGCTGTCACGATAACTGCAATTTTGCAATACCACGTTATTGACAAGCCAACCACTGCAACTGGAGTGTTCACTTTTTTTCTGACACTTTGCACTTCGTCATTATGCACTGGATGTTAGAGAAATTAAAAAATGGATTGAGTGTGTTTTTCTCCTGGCCAACTGTTTTCAGTGTATTAAGACTAAAGCAATGGTGGATGCTTTTGTCCACAATGGACTCTTTTCACATTTCCGGGTTTCTCAGTAGTGGAAGGCGTCATAGCTGGGTAAACTTAAAGCGTGGTAAATGGGAGAGAACAACAAATATTTTTTTTTATTTGCTTGAATAATAAAAGAAAAACTTGATGGTGTTATTAAGACTTTCAGAAAAAGGAAAAAAATAGTGCGAGACTGATAACGGTAGCCAGAGGAGGGAACAACATAGAATTAGAAACACCTTGATGCAAATATACAGTACATTTGTAAATGCATATAAACGCACATGCTTTAAAAAAATCTAAATACTAAAAACTTTCTAGGATTTAGGATGCTGATGTCCGTTAAACGTGTCATAACACGTCTTGTGAAAAGAATCCATAGAGATATCATTGAATTTAACAATATAGCATTTAATTTTGTAAACTTAAAGTGTTAAGCATCAAATTTGAACTTAATCTTACTAAAACATCTATCTAGGGCTTTCACAATAACTGCAATTTTGCAATACCATGCCATTGACAAGCCAACCACAGTAACCTCAGTGTTCACTTTTACAAGCCTTCAAATTAATAAAGGGCACAAGAGTGTTATTTTCCCAGCCAACTGTTCTCAGTGTATTAAGACTAAAGCAATGGCAGATGCTCTTGTCCACAATAACCTAATGTTACACCGCCAGTTTGGCAGTTTTTTTGGCTTTAAACCAAACAAAAAGAGAGAGCCAGCCAATTTAGATCAGCCATTATGCAAAATTTGCAGCAGAAAGGTCCCTGTGATGCGGCAATATAGGCCGGTCACAATAATCAATATATGGACTTATCGCACAACACAAGGACATGATCTCAATAATTTTTGGTGATGCGATATATATCGCTCATACATAAAATCCAATTCTAGCAACATTTTAAAAACACTGTAGTATTTACTGTAAATTACTATACTATATTTTCTATAGTATATAGAAAATACTATAGTATATTTTCATGTGGGAGTCTGACAACTGAAAATAGATCTGGCAGCAGATATTGCAGCCTCAATTACTTTTTATCTTGCACTTTTTTGTTAACATTTATTATTATTTATTTAGGATATGCATTTTCACATTCTTAGGCAATGCCTAACTATTAAATTGTTAAAATGACTATAATTAAATGAAATATTCTTGAGAATAAAATATGATGCGTTCTTTGCAAGAGTGTACTTGCATTATGATGATATTATATTGTCATTCTGGCATTATATAATGAGCGGCATGAGATGGTCTTAAGATGACAATAATATCATTCATCACAATATGTTTTGGTGCAATATAACGTACAACAAAAAAAAGATATCGTGACAGGCCTATACGGCAAAACATCAAATCTGAGGTCTCATCTCGCTGTCATTCAGCCAAGCACAGCGGCCCTCACAAGCATCAAGAAGACAGAAACAAAACAAAAAAAAAAAACAAGACAGTAACACAGCCCTAAATGCAACAACTGAAATTTAACAGCTATAATTTAACTTA
Source organism: Danio kyathit (assembly GCA_903798195.1). Classification (NCBI taxonomy): domain Eukaryota; kingdom Metazoa; phylum Chordata; class Actinopteri; order Cypriniformes; family Danionidae; genus Danio; species Danio kyathit. The sequence goes on along the minus strand of LR812521.1, from coordinate 22,812,867 downwards.
ACGACTTAATAGAAGAAAGTGTATTGCATCATCTGCTTTTGCTTTCAAGATCTTCTAATTGGGGATTTAAAGGGGCAGTTCATCCCAAAAACAGTTCATGCAAAACCTTTATTAGAAATGATCAAATAAAGATCCTTCAGCCCGTCATCAGACATTCATTCATTTTCCTTTGGCTTAGTCCCTTATTTATCAGGGGTCACCACAGCGGAATGAACCGCCAACTATTCCGGCATATGTTTGAGGCAGCGGATTCCCTTTCAGCCACAAACCCCTAATGGGGAAACACCCATACACTCTCGTATTCACTCACACTCATACACCGTGGCCAATTTAGTTCATCCAATTTACCTATAGTGCATGTCTTTGGACTGTGAGGGAAACCAGAGCACCTGGAGGAAACCCTTGCCAACAGGGGGAGAACATGCAAAACTCCACACAGAAATGCTAACTGACCCAGCCGGGACTCAAAGCAGCGACTTTTTTGCTGTAAGGTGACAATGCTAACCACTGCGCCACCATGCCGCCCTGTCATCAGACATGTGATGAATTAATCACATTCCTGTTGACTTAACTGAGAAATCTTTCACATCAATTTTCCCAAACCATAATCTGCAACAAACCTCTTCTATAACAAATCATAATTACAGAGAAAATGTTTTCATTGAACATTCCAGCACAGAAACGCCTCTCACACACAAACACTCAGTCTGTCTCCAAACTAACAAAGTCACATTAAATGATTGTTTCCTTATCGCACATGGGGAATGCGTGTCGAATTTTAATGAGATTTTCCCCCCACCGACTGTCTGTGGACGTGGCTGTGAAATCCTGCGATTGTGATCTCGCCTCGCTCTTTACAGTGAGAGAGAGACACATAAAGACAGAGCAGGGTGAGATAAGAGCAAGTGAAGGGGGAAAACAGGGTTTGGATAAGAATGCGAGTGCTGGAGATCGCTGGAAGCTCTAATTTAAGCCATGACCAAAGATGGGCAGATGAATAGAAGAGCAAGCATTAAGAAGTTCCCTTCCTTCCAGCGAAAGAGAGAGAGAAGGGCTGTAAAGAGCAAGTAAAGGGGGCAGGCGATAAGGTTATGGGGGAGATATTGTTCACTCACTTATCTTTGACAAGTGTGCATGTCTTTGTGTTTGTATGTGTGCCTTGTCTTCCTAACGTTGTGGGGACCAAATGTAGGGAGGACCACAAGTATAGCAATACCAATCAATTATGACCTTGTGGGGACTTTAATTTTTTTTGTCCCCATGAGGAAAACGACTCATAAATCACACAGAATTAAGTATTTTGAAAATGTAAACATCCAGATTGTTTCCTGTGAGGGTTGGGTTTAGGGGTAGGTCTGGGTCAGAGGGATGAAATATACAGTCTGTGCAGTATAAAAGTCATTACGTCTAGGGGATGTTCCTATATAAATAGCTACACTGTAAAAAAAATATGAATTGTCCGTATTTTGTGTTTCATTTTAAAAATATTATTATTATTATTATTTATGCTTTTTTAATTGCACTGCAGGACCCTGATCTTTCCTCCAACAACTTTAGATGTTGAAAAGTTTGAGAAAGTGACTTTTATTGAGATTTTTAATAGTTTGATGTGATATATTGCCTTGTTTGGAATTGTAAATTTCGATGCAAAAACATGGTATTAAAGTGCCAGTACTTTTTCTGTAATTATACAGAATTATTCCTCTATGCATTATTTATTATGGTGGAAAAATACTGAAAAATCATACTTAAGTAAAAATACCGTTACTTGGCAAAAAATGTAGTGTGGGTAGAGTAAAAGTATCTGTTGTAAATGTTGCTCAAAGTATAAGTAAAAAGTAGACCTTTCAAAAGTACTCGAGTAGAAGCTGATGCATTTACATCTAATTTGTGAATGTGTGTAAACGTAACATTCTGTAGTGCATTTAGTTATTGCCCAGCGGGCACGTAATGCCATAAGATGTTAATATTCAGTTAGATTTAGGTTGTGGCGTCAGGTGACCAAAATTCAGTGTTTAGCCGGTGTCTAAGGACAATGTTATTTTAATGTCCAATAATGACGTCAATTGACGTTGATTTTAGGTTGTGTTAGAAAGTCACCAGAATCCAACCTCAAGCCAACATCTTAAGCCAACATCATGTTGACGTCAAATACTGACATTTATTCCTCAGGTATTGCAACCAAAATCCAACATCTAATGAATGTCATAGTGGTAACGTCCACTCAACGTCAAGCTGTAACATCATTAGGTGTTGATATTTGTCTGATTTTAGGTTTGACATTAATGTCGGCCTGACGTTGGGTTCTGATGTCGACCCAATTTTAATTTTTAACAAAATGCAATGTCTCCACGACATTGGGGTACAACGTCAATCTGACATCATGTTGACGTCTTGTGCCTGCTGGGTATTTAAGGCCATTTCGGTCATCATACAGTAAATATCGGTCAACTTCTCATCAGTGACATGCATCTAAACAGTCTCTGGGTCAATGCATGTAAAGATTTTGAACGTCTTCTTGGACACTTTTAACGCTTATATTAAAGATTTATATTCTATGTGCGATTTGATTGGACAGGAATCACAGGACTGATTTTTCTAATCCCCATAGACAAGAAAATATAAAGTAGTGACTGCAGGTTGAAGGAAAGTAGTGGAGTAAAAGTACAGATACCACACTAAAATGTACTCAAAGGAAAGTAAAAGTACACATTTTTAAAACTATACACTTTACAATTTACAGTTTTTCTCAGTCGCTTTGGTGCATTTCTCACAACACTATTTACATTTGCACAACAGTTAATGCATTTCTCAAAACAATTAGTGCAAACTGCAAAACCTAGTGGATAACCTGCAAAAGCGAGTCACTTGCTCAAAATGGAAAGCTCATTCCTCAAAAGCAAGTATTGATGTCAATGAAAGTGTCAATGTCATCAAAATGAAAAGTCCTGCCACCATTGTTTATGAACAAGACAGTCAAATGGCTTAGTCATGTTTTCATTATGACACTTTACTCTGTACATGTTTTCCAATGCAAAAAAGTCAGGTTTTGGTGACACTTCCTGAAAATGTTCAAGACAGCACTATATACTATTAGCACAGCCATTTGAAAACTACAGTAAAGTTAGACATCACTGCATTTAGTGAGTGTCTGAGTACAAGACACTGAATATGAATTTCACATTTTTACTGCATTTGCTCTTTGCAATTCTAATTTATTCACAGCATTGTGCAAAAGAATAAATACACCCTTATTTACAACAAACAAACTTCTTTTGGGTAGAGCTGTGCACAACTGTAGACAATATTGCAGTACAGATTGGAACTAAACCTACAACATACACAGGTCTGTAAATCATTCATGAAATTGTACAATTTAGAAGACAATTTCAGTGAAAAAAAGATTTAAAGTTTCTAAATAAAATTAGCTTGACAGATTTTGACAACTAGTTCAACATTTTTGTATGTAATGACTCAAGTAATGAAATGAGGACTATTAGTTTTAAATGGAATGACTATTCAGCAGACACAAGTTTAGTTCATTTTGACTGACATGACATAAGCAAATGATAATGTTACAAACAGCAGAGAGTTGCATGAAAGCAATTGATGCATGTCCAAAAGCATTTGCAATTTGCTGAAAAGAATGAGAAACTGCTACTATGATGTGCACAAATGACTAATTGTTTTGAGAAATGCATTAACTGTTGTGCAAATGTAAATAGTGTTGTGAGAAATGCACCAAAGCGACTGAGAAAAACTGTAAATTACAATTTCTGAGACAAACTACTTAATTACAGTAATTTGAGTATTTGTAATTTGTTACTTTATACCCCTGATTATACAATATATTGTTTCAAACCACTAACACTTTAGTAATGGTCACTTTGATAAAATGCACAGTTAAATTTTCATTATCAAAATTCGACAGAGCAGAGATCAGCATCTTATAATACAATTCACAACCGTAAATACACATAAAAAATCTGTAAATCTTAAAATGCGGAACCTGATCATTAGCGGATATTTTTTTTACAGTGTATAAACATGTGAAAGTGTGTGTCTAGACTATCAACTTCTTTTTTTTTTATTTAGCTGATCTTTGTTAAGGACTTGCTTCTCTGCCTTTTGGCTAAGATCAATCGATTGACTCTTGGAGGTTTCCTGGTACGAGGTGCTATTCATATTGTGAGTTACCAACCACTAGTAGGTAAAACAGATCTTTTCATGATGCATAATTTTCTTTTTGGAAGCTGTTGAGACAGAAATGTGTGTAGGAATAGTGTGTGCACAGTTATATTGAAGTGATATAAAAATATCTCTTTTTGACGTTTTTTTTTTTTTTTTTACGTTAAACTACACTGAAAAAAAATGATTCAAAGATGATTGCTTGGATTTACAAAATTGAAGTAGTTGTAAACTATTTATTTGGATTGATTGTCGAACATTACTAAATTTAATTTGTTTGTTTAAATTCAACTCACATAGGCCATTTTGAGGGATCTAAACAAAAACATTTTTAATTTCTAGAGCTTCTGAGAATCCAAAAAGAGCCACATATTGATAAATGATGTTTTGATAGCTGTTTTAATATTAAGTTATGATTGAATTGCCTCTTGTAACAGTTATAAAATGTTCATGAGCCAATGACATGACCACATTGAAATGGTCTATAAATTGTTTGCAAGAAATAATTTTTTGAACAAATAATTTTTTTCAGTGTAGGATCCAAATCCCAGAGGTTTTTGATCACAGACACGTTCCTAAAGACAGTTTTTACATTTAAAAATGCCAAAAAAAGGAGCCCTCAGGTCAGCTTACAGCACTAACCAAGGAAACACTGTTATTCGACCCAGGCTCATTCTGAAAACGTACCTCTATATACATTTCTGGAGGGCACCAAATACGTCCCAGGAGCTATGTTTTTTTGCAGTTTTTGTTTTCACGAATCCACGAGAGGCCGATGTGTGCGCTTTTTGAGATCTCAAATTTGTCTTGCGAGTGCCATTTGTGCTTGCTGTTCTCTAAAAATCCACCAGAGGCCGCTGTTGACTGACTGACTGACCGATCGACTTACCCAACCTCCCTCTTTCCCAACCAATAGTATTTTAAAAAGCACAGATTGACCCACCCACCCACTTTCCTAAACCCAACCGACAAATTTAAAAAGCAATTCAGAAAAGAAAAGCCCTCGCCTGATTTTACCACGTTTTGCCACATTTTCACCCTGTTATTTACTTGTTTATTTTATTTTTTGGCTTCTGTTTTTGCCTTACCCAATTTCTGAAACCGTTCTTCACCGGACTCGAACCCTTTCATCGTGGCCATCTTCTCCCTGAGTTTCAAGTCCACTGACGTACATGGTGCGCTGACTGGACAAAATGGTAAAAGCCGGAAAGCCATCCATACGGAGGTAAGCAGTCGGCTGGTAAGCGCGAAAAGGAACAGCGTCATTACCACCCCGTAGCGTTTGTTTTAAAGATGAAATGCAGCCATACGTACTTCTGGCTACATAATTTATGATCTCCAGAAATGTATATAGGGCTACGTTTTCAGAAATTTCAGCATATGTTGCTGTTATTCCTGCTTCATGTTCTACAAGCGCCACCTACAGGAATAGTGCGAATGTACATTTTCATTCAGCTTGTCTGCTGATTTTGTTTTGAACAGTTGTTTGATGCATAATCATGTAATTAGCATAATTTCACAACGCTAAAGTGAGATCCTTGTGATTTTTATTTTGTTTGAAATTATTCAATCTAATCTAATCTAATTTAATTTAAGTAGAATTGAAACCACAACCTGCCCAAGCTAATGAATGTAGTACATTTGTGTGGATCGTGATTACATTACAGTGGTTTCCTCTGATTTTCAATCAAAGCAGATGATGACCAGGATATTAGTGTGTGTGTGTGTGTGTGTGTGTGTGTGTGTGTGTGTGTGTGTGTCTGTCTGTCTGTCTGTCTGTCTGTCTGTCTGTCTGTCTGTCTGTCTGTCTGTCTGTCTGTCTGTCTGTCTGTCTGTCTGTCTGTGTGTGTGTGTGTGTGAGTGGAGAAAAGAGGTTGCGTAAATCTGCTGGTTTCTTGTTGCAAGCTGAACATCACTCCTGATTTGGGCTTTCGTCTCTTGTTCTCCGCTCATCATTGTCTGTTCCCCTGCCGTTGGGATATTAACCCACCCAGCTTCCCACATCAAAACCACAGCCCCCCCACCACCCGCCCACCCCCAAACCACAGCCCTCTCTGACCCAGTTTTTTTGGGTAAAGGGCTATTGTGCATATTTCTGAGCGTCTCCCCCTTGCGCATTCTTCATGAAGATGCGTTCGCTCATGTACATGTACAGTGTGTGTGTGTGTGTCGCTGTGAGGTCAGTGCTTCTGATCTCGGCTCTTTAGAAAGCAGGAAGATGCAGACATGAGGAGGAGAAGAAAAGCAGACGAGAGGCAGGATGTGGAGTGTGTGCGTGTGTGTGTGAGTATAACTTTCACAGTATGTACTTGTGTGATGTACCAGGCCGGTACGTCAGTGCTGTTTGACCTGGCTTGACTTCAACTCAGGGTTTCTCTGAACTTGATGGGACTTTTGGCATGTGTTGTGCTGTCTTTCTGTTGTGTTTCAGGGCTGAGAAACCATTTCTTTTGCTTTTACAAACCTATTTAAAAGATAGATTTAAGAATATGAGGTATTTCAGAGGATAACATGTTTAGGATGTTTTTCTTTCTAATATTTATTTTTATATGTTTATTTGAATATTTTAATTCTGTCCATCTATCCATCTACAGTATCTATCCATCTATTTGTCTATCCGTCTGTCTATCTTTTTTTCTTTTTATGTTTTTTTAATATTTTGAATCTTTCTTTCTTTCCTTCTTTCTTTCTATGTTTTTGAATATATTTTTATCTATCTAGACAGAATCCAAATATTCCAGATAGATAGATAGATAGATAGATAGATAGATAAAAAGATATTCAGAAAGAAAGAAAGAAAGAAAGAAAGAAAGAAAGAAAGAAAGAAAGAAAGAAAGAAAGAAAGAAAGAAAGAAAGAAAGAAAGAAAGAAAGAAAGAAAGAAAATAAAGAATAAAAAAAATCGGAAAAAAAACATAGAAAGAAGAAAAAAGGATGGATGGATGGATGGATAGATTCAATCAAACTAGTCAAAAAACAGAAAGAAAGAAAGAAAGAAAGAAAGAAAGAAAGAAAGAAAGAAAGAAAGAAAGAAAGAAAGAAAGAGAAAAAGAAAGAGAATGAAAATATTCAAAAAGCAAAGAAAAAAGATATAGATAGACAGACAGACAGACAGGCAGGCAGATAGACAGATAGATAGATAGATAGATAGATAGATAGATAGATAGATAGATAGATAGATAGATAGATAGATAGATAGATAGATAGATAGATAGATAGATAGATAGATAGATAGATAGATAGATAGATAGATAGATAGATAGATAGATAGATAGATACTTAATTTTTTTGTACATCTTTCTTTATTCATATATTACAGTTTTTCTCAGTCGCTTTGGTGCATTTTCCACAACACTATTTACATGTGCATTTTTCAAAACAATTAGTACAAACTGCAAAATCTAGTGGTTAACCTGCAAATATGCATCACTTGCTCAAAATGGATAGCTCATTCCTCAAAAGCAAGTATTGATGTCAATGAAAGTGTCAGTGTCAAGATGAAAAGTCCTGCCACCATTGTTTATGAACAAGATAGTCAAATGGCTTAGTCATGTTTTCATTATGACACTTTACTCTGTACATTTTTTCCAATGTAAAAAAGTCAGGTTTTGGTGACACTTCCTGAAAATGCTCAAGACAGCACTATATACTATTTGCACAGCCATTTGAAAACTACAGTAAAGTTAGACATCACTGCATTTAGTAAGATATCCGAGTACAAGACACTGAATATGTGTGTTTCACATGTTTACTGCATTTGCTCTGTGCAATTCTAATTTATTCACAGCATTGTGCAAAAGAATAAACACCCTTATTTACAACAAACATAAACTTCCTTTGGGTAGAGCTGTGCACAACTGTAAACAATATTGCAGCACATATTGAAACTGAACCTCCTACATACACAGGTCTGTAAATCATTCATGAATTTAGAAGATATTTTCAGAAAAAAAAGATTTAACATTTTTTAAATAAAATTTGCTTGACAGATTTTGAGAACTAGTTCAACATTTTTGTATGTAATGACTCAAGTAATGAAATGAGGACTATTAGTTTTATATGGAATGACTATTCAGCATCCACAAGTTTAGTTCATTTTGACTGACATGACATAAAGCAAATGATAATGTTATAAAACAGCAGAGAGTTGGATGAAAGCAATTGATGCATGTCCAAAAGCATTTGCAATTTTAATAATAATAATAATAATAATTCCTTAAATTTATATAGCGCTTTTCTGGGCACTCAAAGTGCTTTACACATAGGGGGGGAATCTCCTCATCCACCTCCAGTGTGCAGCATCCACCTGGATGACGTGACTGCAGCCATTTTGCGCCAGACCGCACACCACACACCAGCTGATTGGTGGAGAGGAGACAGAGTGATTAAGCCAATTATGATATGGGGGTGGTTAGGATGCCATGATGGACAGAGGCCAGTGGGCAGATTTGGCCAGGATGCCGGGGTTAAACCCCTACTCTTTTTCGAAGGACATCCTGGGATTTTTAATGACCACAGAGAGTCAGGACCTCGGTTTAACGTCTCATCCGAAAGACGGCTTTCATTGAGCAGTATAGAGTCCCCATCACTATACTGGGGCATTAGGACCCACACAGACCGCATGTTGGGCGCCCCCTGCTGGCCTCACTAACACCACTTCCGGCAGCAACCTGGCTTTCCCATGTGGTCTCCCATCCAGGTACTGACTGGGCGCAGCCCTGCTTAGCTTCAGTGGGCGACCATAAATTAATTCCACTATACTATAGTATACGAAGGAGCACTTTTCTGATTGCCAATCTATGAGACCATTTTATAAAAAAATAAATAAATAAATTACAAATATATATTTTAAATAGTAGTTCTAATGAAGTTTAAAAAAAAATCTTTTTCATTATTGATTTGTGCATTTAGTGGTTTGTTCATTTAAATATTTTGTTATATATGAGGCTCTTGGGCTCTTAGGGTGCGACACTGCTGTCACGCTGCTGTAAATGTCTGAGATGGCAGATTGAGATGTACTGTGGATGGATGGATGGATAGATGGATGGATGGATGAAGGGTATATATTAACTTTGACATGGACACAGGGGCGTTTTGCTGAATTTGTACACTGTCTGTCTCTGCCAAGGGGCAGGACTTGAGGACTGTGTGTGTGTGTTGAGTAACAGGAGACTCAGGCTTTAATCAGTGAATAGGATCAACAATTGCAGCAGGAATGCCTTAATGCATTCAGGACAAAATGTTTTGTGCTGTGTTGCTTCAGCTTGTTTTGTTTATATGTGACATACATCTATACTACTGTTATAAAGTTTGGGGCTGTAAGACTTTTTAATATTTTTGAAAAGTCTTTTATGCTCACCAAGGTCACATTTACTCTGTGTTTAATTGCTTCATTTGTGATGATGCAAGAAACTTGCTTATTGAGAAATGTGCAGAAGAATGGCTGCATATCAAACACAAGAGAGAAACAATGAAATATTAATAATAACTGCTTTTACTTTAGTCACTGTATTTCTTATTCCACTAAAGACTGATTTCTTAACTCTTGAAATTAAAAACTGGTATATTGTGGTCTAGAAATAAATATAAACATGTACTGTATAAAGCCACTTTTTAAAATTGAATTTCTTAAAAAACTAAATATTTTTTCAAAAATGTGAAATATATTTCATCAGTAATTTGCTGGATTTAACAAAAAATCGCTCTGTGACGACCCCGAATTAATGAAGAGACTTAGCCGAAAAGAAAATGAATGAATGAATGATTATTAATAATAATATTATTATGATTTTGGATAGCTATATATAATAAATGCAGCTCTGGCAAGATTTAATAAACCAGTTTAAAGTTACAGTATTGCATTTAAATAAACATTTGTTATCATGTTTTTAAAATTTTATATAAGAATTGGATTATATTGTAAAATATAATATCATATACTATAGTATCATGTACTATCTATACAGTCAAGCCCAAAATGTTTATATACAGTTGAAGTCAGAATTATTAGACCCCCTGAATTATTAGCCTGACAATTTATTTTTTCCCCCAATTTCTGTTTAACGGAGAGCAGATTTTTTCAACACGTCTAATCATAATAGTTTTAATAACTCATTTCTAATTTCTAACTGATTTATTTTATCTTTGTCATGATGACAGTAAATAATACTTTACTATATATTTTTCAAGACACTTCTATACAGCTTAAAGTGCCATTTTAAGGCTTTATTTATTGTATAACAAAGATTCGTTCTGTAGACTATCGAAAAAAAATAGCTTAAAGGGGCTAATAATTTTGACCTTAAAATGTTTTTTAAAAAATGAAAAACTGCTTTTATTCTAGCTGAAATAAAACAAATAAGACTTTCTCCAGAAGAAAAAATATTATCAGACATACTGTGAAAATGTCCTTGCTCTGTTAAACATCATTTGGGAAGTATTTAAAAAAGAAAAAAAATTCAAAGAGTGGCTAATAATTCTGACTTCAACTGTTCATATATGTATACTTACTTCCAGGGCCATTTATTTTGAAGTTGAGATTTAGCCGCAGCATATTGGTGTTTCGTAACATCTAGTTTTTATGAGGCGAGTTGTTAGCCCAACGCTCAACCCCAACCTGGAGGGCCAGGACATACACACATACTGTACACTACGGACAATTTAGTTTACCCAATTCACCTATAGCACGTCTTTAGACTGCGAGGGAAACCGGAGCACTCGGAGGAAACCCACACAAACACAAGAACATCCAAACTCCACACAGAAATGCCAACTGACCTAGCTCAAACCAGTGACCTTCTTGCTGTGGGGTGACAGCGCTACCCACTGTGCCACCGTGTCACCCTTATATACAGTGCTCGACATATATGAGCACCCCCCCCCCCCCCCCCCCACCCCACAAATCTCTCATTAAAATTAGTATCTTCTATAGGATGCTTCACAACAATATATATTATACAATATAATAATATATAAGTTTATAAAGGGGATAACATTAGATTAGTCCGTACTGAAGCCAAATCTGGACCTAATCTAACAAAATAACTTACAATAATGGTTAAAAAATTAGTAGCCCAAATTTATGTTATAAAAAATTTTTCAAAAATAGCAAAAATCAAGAGAAGAAAAAATATTTAAAATTTTGTTGAAATGTTGGAGTTTGTCATTTGTTTTTTTGCAATATTTTGCATGAGTTTAATTGTATTATCTTTCCGTTTCTAAAAATGTTCTGTGACTAAAATATTATTTTAATAAATATACCTGTTTAATAAATCTGTTTTGTTCAAATGCACCAAAATATATTACACATATTCACTGAGAAATGGATAAAATATTCAAAATGGGGTGTACTTATGCTGAACACTGTAAATAGGTTATACAGTTGAATTCAGAATGATTGGTAACACTTTATTTTGATGGTCCATTTGAGTATTAGTAGCAGACATTTAACTGACTATAAGAAACTTTGCAAGTACATGTCAACTTACACTAACCCCAACACCAACCTCAACCCTAACCTCAACCTAACAGTCTACTTATAATCTAAAGAGAATTAGTTGCAATGTAACTTAAATTCAACAAACGGACCGTCAAAATAAAGTGTGACTGAATGATTAGCCCCCCTTTTAATTTTTTTTCTTTTTTAAATACTTCCCAAACGATGTTTAACAGAGCAAGGAAATTTTCACAGTATGTCTGATAATATTTTTTCTTCTGGAGAAAGTCTTATTTGTTTTATTTCGGCTAGAATAAAAGCAGTTTTTTTTTCTACCCTTTTAAGGTCAAAATTATTAGCCCTTTTAAGCTATTTTTTTTTCGATAGTCTTCAGAACAAACCATCATTATACAATGACTTGCCCAATTACCCTAACCTCCCTAGTTAACCTAATTAACCTAGTTAAGCCTTTAAATGTGACTTTAAGCTGTATAGAAGTGTCTTGAAAAATATTTAGTCAAATATTATTTACTGTCATCATGGCAAAGATAAAATAAATCAGTTATTAGAAATGAGTTATTAACACTATTATGATTAGAAATGTGTCGTAAAAATCTCTCTGTTAAACAGAAATTGGGGGAAAAAAATAAACAGGGAGGCTAATACTGTAATTCAGGGGGATAATAATTCTGACTTCAACTACAATAGTCTCTTTTTTTCATATTTCATACACTTTTTCTTTTTAATTAATGCATCCATGTTGAATAAAAACACTTTCAATTATTTAAAAAATAACAAATTACAGACTCTAAGATTTTGCATTGTAGATTAGGTATATTAACCTTTTATCTGATGAAGAACATGGAAAATTCATTGATGTTGATTACATCTTAAAAAAAAAAAAGTAAGAAACTTGTAATCATAGCCCCAATGACTCTCCAGGGTTTTTCCAATTAGGATTTCAACGAGTGTCTTATGAAGGGTAAAAATAATTAAAAAGGGTAAATATAATTACTAAAATAATGCTAATGATGATGATGATGATGATTCTAGAGCGCAGTAGGTCTTACAAGTGCGATTAAATATCCTTGAGGATTTAATTGTTTTCTGCAGTATCTATAATGTGGCTAATTGTTCTTAACATTAAATAACTCTTATCTCTCATTAAGTAATGTTACGAATTAATTAAAGCGTAACAAGCAGATGACATTTGTGTTTTCCACTTGGCTTGTAAGCACAGTAAAAATGTCTCGCCCCTTAAGAGTCCTTTGACATATCATAAATGTGACACACTGCTAATGCTGAGGCGCAATTTATTTCATGCCAGCCTGTCTAATGCACACACACAGGAGTGTTTTTCTGTTGCTTCATGGTGGTTGTTTGACCCCCCCTGTGGCCAGAGCAAGTGTGCGAGCAAATGTGTGTCCGCTTGTGCTCGACAGTCACAAATACAACACAAAGTCCTTTATTCCCTTTGGGAGAGAGTGCTATTTCAACCTTGAGAAAAAAAAAGAGAGAGAAAGCGTGAATAAGTGAGTGATGCAGTTATTTTAGGATGGATGCTGCAGAGTGACCAGTGAATCCGGCTCGTGTACAGTGCCCGCCTTTTGTGTTTTCATTGTGTGTGTGAGTGTTCTGTGTTTGTGCGCTTACATATGAGTCACAATCTAAGTCATGTTGCTCACCCCCAGTGCCTCTACCAGCATAAAGTGAGACGCAGATTAAAGGTGAAGGGCTTCTGTGCATCAGCACATGCCCACTGCTGAGCTGCTCTTCTGGGCAGGAGGTGCAGGAAAGCCCTGGACTCTCTCTGGTCCTGTTGACTTACCAAGACTGTAAAAAATGCTGGGTTCCACACAATACCGTCATGTTGTTCCAACACAAATTGATTGTTAACTTAATTGTTTTTACAAATTCAAGTGGATTGAACATAAAACAAATAAGTTGTCCCCCCCAATAAACAAGAATTGTGTTGATTGATCTCATTTTAAATAAGTGGTTTGAACAAGCAGCAAAAATTGTAGGTGTGTAGGGTTAGATTTTCTTCTGATCTTTTAAATAGTTAAGCACAGATCTTGATTTTTGATGGCTGATTTTGATTGTTGAATTTTTACAAACAAATTTGGTGATTTGTGGCTTTTTTCTAAACTTTATAATTAATTTTAACCTATGTGACCCTGGAATACAAAACCAACAAGTGGAAAATTGAAGACTTATACAACACATATGAATAAGTTAAATAAATAAATATTAAATAAATAAATAAATGCTCCATTGATGTATGGCACAGGTGTCAAACTCAGGCTGTTTCTCAATTCGTTTTTGTGGAGACCGGTCTTGCCAAGTTACATCTGAAGAACGGACTCGGGAGACCGTAAGAACAGAGAACGCGGTCTATGAGAAATGAGATGCTGCATTCTTCCCTGGGTCTTCCTGATGGTCACATGACCCTCACTCATTTTTAACAGAAAATTATTTAAACATTACAGCATTCATACAACAATTTATTGTTTTTCCCCTTTTCACAATATATACTATGCATAAAGACCTAATATACGTTGCACAATACAAATAAAACTAATTTTAATACGAATTTCAGCAAATAAACACGCTTAATGTGTTTATGCCTTGTTTATAATTTTAAACAAGGCATAAACACATTAAGCGTGTTTATTTGCTGAAATTCGTATTAAAATTAGTTTTATTTGTATTTGTTAATGTTTACTTTCACTGTCTCATTTAGGGACACTCCTGAGGTAAATAAGTTATATCTCTGAACTTTAATAATAAATCTATATAAATCTCTTTTATTCAGTCGCAATGACTTCTGGGACTTCTCGAGCTAATTTTGCTCTCAAGTCCACATCGATGTGTCCTCGATATCAAGAACACATCCAGGAACTTTCACACATCCTCCATTCTTGCGGTCTTGAGTTTTGGAACTGAACTTTGGCGGTTGATGATGCGTTACACAAGGACGCAAGAACGCATATTAAGAAACAGCCTCAGTTTCTGGAGGGCCGCAGCTCTGCACAATTTATTTTCAACCCTAATTAACCAAACCTGATCAAACTAATTGAGTCCTACAAGCTTGTTTTAAACATCCAGGTAAGTGCGCTGAAGCAGGGTTGGATCTAAACTGTGCAGGGCTGCGGCCCTCCAGGGACTGAGTTTGACACCCCTGATGTATGGTTTGCTGGGATAAGACAATATTTGGCTGAGATAGGGTTGAAATCAGAGGGTTCAAAAAATCAAAACACTGGTCCCCCACCATAATGCGGTTCAGCTTTCGTGGCCTCGCAGTTTCACTGATTTTTTTTGTGCAATTTGACATGTTTTTTTTTTTTTTTTTTTTTTTTTTACAGCTCATTGTGTTCTGCATCCTGATTGGCTGTAGACCATTGTCAATCAATCTCCTCTGTGCCATGTCTCCTATAAAGTACTGAATGCGTTCAGCTTGCCAAATTGACAAATCTTTGATCACTAGCAGTGGGACTCTGAAGTGCTGTACTGTACGTTTGCAAGTTTTCTCCCCAACTAACCCTATAATGTTGACAAAATGTTCTTCACCGTCAAAGGCACCAACGGTAGCACCCAAAAGGCAAAGGAAGATTCTAATAAATTGGACTTTTGGACATGCTAAAGGAAGGTAGAAGTTACGTGAGTGTTTAAACAAGAGAGAAAAGTGTGAAAATGCTAATGCCTATCTGGGAAAATAGTGTAGTGAGGGGTTTTACAGGCTTAAAGCATCTATAATTATTGTAAAAAATAAAGCGGACTACTCCGCTGATTTCACCTATTGTGGGCTATTTTTAGAACGTAACTCCCGCGACTAACGAGGGACCACTATACTCAGAAAATCACGTTAAAGTTGTCTATATAAAGTGCTTAGAAATAGAAATTAATTTGAAAAAATGTGTTAATGTATATACAGAATGAAATTAACAAAATGTCATCAGGGAACATGATATTAACATTCTAATGATTTTTGGTATAAGCGAAAAATCTGTGATTTTGACTCATACAATATATGTACTTTTGCCAAAAATAGATCCCTAATTTCACAATGCTAAAGACAAATCATCTTGTTTCCATTACTATTTAGAACTTGTGCCATTTTTTATTTGTTTGCAATTTTCGAAATATGGAGTTTGCATGTTCTCCCTGTGTTGGCGTGGGTTTCCTCCGGGTGCTCTGGTTTCCCCCACAGTCCAAAGAAATGCACTATAGGTGAATTGAAAAAACTAAATTGTCCGTAGTGTATGAGTGTGTGTGTGAATAAGTGTGTATGGGTGTTTTCCAGTACTGGGTTGAGACTGGAAGGACATCCGCTGTGTAAACATATGCTGGAATAATTGGTGATTCATTCCACTGTGGCGACCCCTGATAAATAAGGGACTAAGCTGAAGGAAAATGAACGAATGAATGAATTTTCAAAATATGTTACCCTAGATCACAAAACCTAAAAAGTTAGACTGGTTTTGTGATTCAAGGTAACATATTTTGAAAAAATACATGATCTTTTAGGAAGACAGTGGGTTCCCCTTATAGATGCTTTAATTAAACCTGTCACCCTAGTTTTTCTTTCAGTATTTCCAACATCAGGAAAAGTGAGTTCCTGATGGTGAGTTTATCAAATACAACTATTAATCAATACACACAAAAGATAAAATCAACAATTATATTGACTGAAGTCCATATATAGCACATTAGGTATATACTGTATCTTCTCTATGTAGTGTGTATTTATATAGTGCATTTATCATGTATGACCAAACACTCGAAGCGCTTCACAATCATGAGGAGGGGGGGGTCTCTCTACACATTGTGCAGCATCCACTTGTATGATGTGACGGCAGCCACAGGACAACGGCGCCAGTGCACTAACCACACACCACCTATAGGTAGAGTGGAGAGACAGTGATGGGGCCAATTCAGTAGATGGGGATGATTGGGAGGCCATGATGGGTAAGGGCCTATGGTGGGAATTTGGCCAGGACACAGGGGCTACACCCCTACTCTTTACGAGAAGTTTCATCATTTTTATTGACCACACAGAGTCAGGCCCTCGGTTTAACGTCTCATTCGAAAGACGGAGCTCACTGACAGTATAGTGTCCCCTTCACTATACTGGAGCATTAGGACTCACACAGACCAAATAGCTTTACATTAGCATATGTTAACAAGTGTACTACAAATTTTGTTTTGACTTTTTGAAACCTACAAAACTCCGAGCCACAGCATAAACATGATCTATAATTAAAATAGCAGACATGCAAAAGTCTTATCCATGCAGTCTTTTTGTTTAATGTTTAAAAGCATTATGGGATTGTGGAAGTACAAAAAGAATGAAGGTCAATATTTCTCACATTTGTTAACGTTTTTAAAATTTGTTAAAATATATTTATTAAAGTAAAATTTGTTAAAGAAAATGTAGATTATTTAGTTTTTCCATGAATGTTCAGCCGTTCCTTTATAGTCTGTCTGTTGGTATGTTCCGTTTACACACTTTGTCATATAGAATCATTGCAGTGCAGTTTATATGCAAGTCCAGAGCAGCGATAAGCTGAATAAAAAATATAAACTGTTGCCCATCAATAGTGTTGAGAGTAATACATTTCAAGTAACATGAGTTACGTAATCAGATTTTTTAAAGTAGCTAGTAAAGTAACGCATTACTTTATAATTTCCAAGAAAATATCAGAGTAATTTTTTTAAAAAGCCTGAAATTTCATCAATATTTTTCAAAATATTTTTTATAATAAGCAAGCCCTTCCCAGTAATGTATTACTTTTTAAAAAAAAGCAACTAAGTACATTATTTAGTTACTTAAAAAAACACACACACAATAATGTGTACAATATTACTTCTAAAAGTAATTTTCCTCAACACTGCCCATCATGCATTTTGGAACAAAAACCAGCCAATTTAAGTTTCTGGCTGGTCTGAATACTTTCAGACATACAGAAATTTCATCCTTGACTGTATATTATAAACTTGGGCTCATAAGATTTTGACAGTATATCATTTCATATCCCCTTTGTGCGTAGCTCTTCAAATATGGCCAAATATGGACAACAATCAATACCACAAATGCTTTATTTGAAGGATAAATCCAAACATTCATTAAAAAAAAGCAGAATGAGCGAGCGGAGACAAAGCAGAGAGGTCACAGACTCACCCGCTCACCACAGCTGTTCTCCCTCAGGGAAGATCTGTGTGGTTCAGGCTCACTGCTCAAGGTAATTGTGTCTGCGTGTGTGTGTGAGAGAAACGGAGAGTTACATTCATTGAGTCTATTAGCACTTGGATGACCTTTTATCGAGCAATATATCAGGCAGAAATAGACGCTGAACTATACAGTATATACGGATGGGCTAAATATTGGTACCATATCGGTTATCATATGTTATCTTTTTTGGTTTGGATAGTAAATTAATGGATGTTTATTGGTGCCAAATTTTTTACTTTTTTCAGTTAGATCATCTTTTGTGTCATCTATCTTTCATCAGAGGTTAATTCTTTTAAATGAATAATACTGTTGAATATAATCCTTTGTGAATCTCAAAATGAATATATATTTTTCATAGGAAGCAGAAATTAAAAAGTACCATTTAAAATGGTTGTTTAGACGACATAGTAAGGGCTGGGCGATTAATCAAAAAAGTAATCGAAATCAATATTCGGAACCCATAATCGATCTAATTTTTTCAGGTCAATTTTTTCAATTACTTTCCCTACCGCGTTTGGAGTCACGTGACCCCGCTCTGTTAAGGCTGATTAATACTTCTGCGTCCAATGAATAGGTATGGTCTGGTGCAGACTTTGTGCGGTCGAATACCTGTGCACCTCTCAAAAAAAAATAACTACACGTCATTAACTTACGTGCCTTGAGAGGGCATATTTTCTATTACAATAAATGATTATATACATTAAAATGTTTGTTTACAGAAGATGTTTAAAATATTATTTACAGGATATAAAAGAGTTCTTTTATTTAGAAGAGATAATGCTTATTTTCTACTTTTAATATGAAAATCTTTAAAAATAATAATTTTGTTTCCAAAAGTGCAAGTTATTTATTTATCTTAAAGTGATGTTGGTTTTAGTCAATGTGTGTTTTAATTTAAGTTGTTCAACGTCGATGTTCAATAAATAACCACAGATTATTTCAAATTATTAACCCCATAATGTGTTCATTCATTCATTCATTTTCTTTTCGGCTTAGTCCCTTTATTAATCTGGGGTCGCCACAGCGGAATGAACCGCCAACTTATTCAGCACATGTTTTACGCAGCGGATGCCCTTCCAGCTGCAGCCCATTTCTGAGAAACATCCATACACACTCATTCACACTCATACACTACAGGCAATTTAGCTTATTCAATTTACCTAAAGCGCATGTCTTTGGACTGTGGGGGAAACCGGAGCACCCAGTGGAAACCCATGCGAACGCAGGGAGAACATGCAAACTCCACACAGAAATGCCAACTGACCCAGCGACCTTGCTGTGAGTCGAAAGCGCTACCTATACTGCGCCACCGCATCGCCCCCATAATGTGTGTTTCCTTCAATTATTAAAGTCAAGTACTGCACCCTTCATTTAATAATCTCTCACTTGTAATATGTGAGCATATTTACTGTACAAAACTTGTCAGTGAACTATGAGGAAAAAAGAAAAAAAGAAATAATCCATCAATTGAGTCAAAATGTTCAATTAATAGAGATTTTGATTTTAGGCCAAATCGCCCAGCCCTACTATTCATTCATATATTGTCATTGTAATAGGGCCTATATATTGGTTTGTAGCCATATAATTATGATAATAACACATCTATAGACATGCACTACCAGTCAAAAGCATGAAAACATTAAGAAATTACAGTGAAGCCCGAAATCATTAATGATTTTCTGACTTAAAACATTTTTGTTCAGATGTAAATAAAAGCTGAGAAGTATTTTTTTTCCACAGTGATGCCTCTTGTATATGTCAAAAAACTTGCTTATTGGATAACTTTAAGTCAAAATTTGTGGTATGAATAATTTCCTAATTATTGTTAAGGTGTTAATATATAAGTATTGTTAAGTAATATATAATTATTGTTAAGAGTTAATATAAAACACTTATTAATAAGAGTTTATATTTAAAGGTTTGCATTTAAAGAGAACACACACTCATTCATCTCACTGACACATTACTCAAGATAAACACTGCATTTATGAAGTGTGCTTCACACAGACGAGTGGACTTACTCTAGCACTTAACTATTTAAGCACAAACAAGTTACTTTTTATAACTAGCACTTTTTGTGTGTATTGCCTCTTGTTAACTTGCTGAATTCCTCCTCAATTGTAAGTCGATTTGGACAAAAGCATCTGCTAAATGTAAATGTATTTTTGGGCTTGAATGTTTTTGATGCATAAATACTAGGGCTGGTGAAAAAAAAAAAAAAAAAAAAAAAAATATATATATATATATATATATATATATATATATATATATATATATATATATATATATATATATATATATATATATATATATATATATATCATGATAACACGTTTCATATCATTCTATATTGATCATTATTAAATATTTTTTAACAATACAATTAGGATTTTTTTTATTTAACCACTTCATTTTAATTTAGCAACATTAAGGCAAATAGTTTTAATAGTCTTTTTAATTATACTCTTTATAATAAAACAAACATAAGTGTTAAAGAGACTCTGAAACTTATGAAATAAAATGTTACAAAGTGTGTTCAATGATAAAGGTAGATCAACATCTATAAGATGTGAATAATGATAGAGTAAACCTCAAACTGTAAACAACACAAATTATGATAATCAAATCTGAGCTTTCAAGTAAAGGAGTCAGCCATCATTATTCAAATACATTCTGCAACATTACAAATTGTGAAGTTGAATGACATTTTCCCCCATGCTAAAAAATCTTTCAGATGGGGTGCTAGTGGCTGGGATGCACATGAAAAGAAACCAAAAAGCCTCTCTGGTGACATAATTTTTTATTTACAATCTCCTCACTGCTGCACTCAGGTCAGGTCATGTCCTAAAGTGACAAGTGTGAGCATGTTGTTTCCTTTACCATTTTCTATGCGCTCACATTCCCCTGGCACCTCTCAAAACTAGGTGACCATCAAGCATTTTCTTAGAAGATGACAAACGGACAAATCATTGCTGCAGCTCCGATGCAAGTTTATGTGGAAAAGTAAAAAGCGATGCAGTGTTTGGGAGCGCTGTGTTTGTCTGAGGTAATTAATGTGCCGTTATTACTGAAATGTGTATATTCCATACAGAGTGTAAAGCAGATTGGTTAGTTCTACTTGGATAAATCGCGATGTGCTCGCTGCATTTGGAAAAGTTCAGATGTTTTCAACTAGGTGCGCCTGGAAAATGTGCGCGCTTTACGTGTGCGCCGCTTGCACACCATGTGCGTGTCGTGCAAGTTGCGCGACTCCATTGTAAATGACAAACTTACACCCTAAGCTTTTTGGCATTTCTTCCAAGGCGCGCGCTCAGCAGCCACATTTTAATAAAACTGTAGCCTTCATAGCGAAACTACAGACCAAACTTTTTTTATCGTTATTGACAATAGTGTTCAGTCAATAAATACCAATACCGTTTTTATCTCACAGCCCTAATACAAACAAAACATTTTATTTATAGCTGCTGGTAGATTAATTATGTCTATTAGCACTTGGATGACCTTTTATCGAGCACTTGTGTCAAATACTACACTGAACATGTTCTTATTATGCGTTAAAAACCGTATCATTGTTTTAAAACATGTCAACTTTCTTTATTTGTCATCCACTTATATCTGTATCTCTGTGTGTGTGTTTCCACAGAGTCTGTGAGCTGTACAGTGCGGGACGCTGTCTGCCCCGTTGTCATCAGACGTCATGAGCTGGAGCTTCCTGACGCGTCTGCTGGAGGAGATCCAGCACCACTCCACGTCGGTGGGGAAACTCTGGCTCACCACGCTAGTTGTGTTTCGCATCGTGCTGACCGCGGTGGGCGGCGAGTCTATATACTACGACGAGCAGAGCAAGTTCATTTGCAACTCGGCACAGCCGGGATGTGAGAACGTCTGCTACGATGCCTTCGCGCCACTGTCTCATGTGCGCTTCTGGGTCTTTCAGATCATCCTGTCCTCCCTGCCCTCTCTGCTGTACATGGGCTATGCTGCCAATAAGATCTCCCACAGAGAGGATTTGCGGGGTGGCTCGGTGGCCGGGGCTCCATCCACAGGAGATTCGGCAGGGGGCGGATACACTCAACGCAGGCCGCGAAAGATGTACTTCGGAGCACGGCAGCATCGGCCAGGACATGAGGATGGGGAGGAAGAGCGAGAAGACGACCCCATGATCTACGAAGTGCCTGAGATAGACACCACACGTCGAGAATTAGTGCCACCGCGACCCAAACCCAAAGTGCGTCACGATGGACGTAGACGCATTCAAAACGACGGCCTGATGCGAGTTTATGTGCTACAGCTGTTGACGCGATTTGTTCTGGAGGCCGTTTTTCTTGCAGGACAGTATCTGTTGTATGGTTTCCGCGTGGAACCTGTTTTCGTGTGCACGGATGTTCCCTGCCCACACCGTGTGGACTGCTTCATCTCACGCCCCACCGAAAAAACCATCTTCCTCAGAATCATGTATGGCGTCAGCTGCCTGTGCCTGCTGCTTAACCTGTGGGAAATGATCCATCTCGGCGTGGGAACCATCTGCGATGTCTTGCGCAAACGAAACGCGGCAGCTAGCGATGATGAGTATCAGCTCGGCCTGCTGGCGTCCGGTGGCGTTTCGGTTGGAGTCGGTGGGCCTTCACTTAGTGAAGGAGAACCTGGAGGTGGAGTCGGAGGTGTTGTTCGAGAGGCAGATTACGTTGGTTATCCCTTCTCCTGGAACACCCCATCTGCGCCACCAGGGTATAATATCGTGGTGAAACCTGAAACAATGCCCTACACAGACTTGAGCAATGCTAAGATGGCGTGCAAGCAGAACCGCGCCAATATCGCCCAGGAGGAGCAGCAGCAGTACGGCTCAAATGAGGACAACTTCCCATCTGCAGGTGAAACACGACCGCCACCTATTAACAAAGACGTGATACAGTTGGAGGCGGCCATTCAGGCCTATACCTTGCAGCACCATGCTAGCAATAACCACGATGAACTGGACGACACTAACGATATTGACGAGAAGCCTCAGAGCAACATCACCACAGCGCCACAGAAGGAGCGAAAGCAACGGTCCAAGCATGGGAAATCCGGGAGTGCTGGGAGCAGCAGCAGCAGCAAGTCAGGAGAAGGAAAACCATCTGTCTGGATCTGACATCCGCACGCACACCTGAAGGTTACACTCGGCTGGCACGCTCTCGTGCAGTTCTACTTGCGTTTTCAGACACAAAACACTGTGTGCAATTAGAAAATATGCTGTATTTCTTTTTGAAATGCTTTCAGTGCCTTAGAAAAACTCCAAGAATGAGACTGATTTTTCTTAATCTTCCTAAAGTAATCTTGTGCTCTCAAGATTACATCTGAAAACATAACACCCCACCCCCAACCCCCCACCCCTCACCAAAAAACAATTGTGATCAATGTTTGGAACTATTTAGCAAGTTGCGAAAGTCTTCCTGTTGGACCCCTGCGGAGTGATTATGATGACACTACAATCCGATTCCAAGCCAGCCAGTCTTCCAGTTTTCTAGAGTCGAACAAACTTTCACATCACAATGCCAAGCTATAACAATGCAACGATGCACCGGTGCAGTGGTGGTACACTGTGGTCTTCAAGACCCAAAGAAACTGAACAGTCCTGTGAAATAAGCTGTAAATCTACATTTTACAAAACACACACAGATTTTGTTTTCGTATCTATGGGTGTTACAGAGGCACCAGTGCAATGTTTAGAGATCCTCAGCGTTTTGAGATCTCTGTGGTATTTCTTGTCCACCTCCTTTTTTGTTCTTGTACCATCCTCTACTGGTCAAGAAAGCAGTTGCAGTCTAGTCTTTTTCGGCCGGAGGAAAACATACAGGCTCCCATGGTTTTTGGGGTGGAATTTTAAATAGGGTTTTCCTGCCCCCAGCCCCTAAAAAAAGAGAAATGGACAACACTTTAGTTTAAGTAACAATTCTCACTGTTATCTAGTGGCTTATTACCTGCCTATTAGTAAGATATTGACTGTTTATTTGTACTTATACACTGTAAACCCAGCTGTTGTCATTACTAAAGTTATTAGGTTATAATAAGTTAACTTGACATTACTTAAAATACCAAGTTTTGGCATTAAACATAAACAGGTGTGTTTAACCTACTAATTAGACAGCAAAAAACTTTTAATTAATATTTTTAGTTCTCTGAACTTTCATTCATTCATTTATTTTATTTTCGGCTTAGTCCCTTTATTAATCTGGGGTCGCCACAGCGGAATGAACCACCAACTTACCCAGCATATGTTTTACGCAGGGGATGCCCTTCCAGCCGTAACCCAACATTCTTGCATTCACACTTATACTCTATGGACAATTTAGGTTATTCAGTTCACCTATATCGCATGTCTTTGGACTGTGGGGGAAACCAGAGCACCTGGAGGAAACCCACATGAACATGGGGAGAACATGCAAACTCCACACGGAAATGCCAACTGACCCAGCTGAGGCTTAAACCAGCGACCTTTGTGCTGTGAGGCGATTGTGTTACCCACTGTGCCACCGTGCCGCCCTTCCTGTGCTGGCGTGGGTTTCCTCTGGGTGCTCTGGTTTCCCCCACAGTACAAACACATCTGCTGTAGGTGAATTGGGTAAGCTAAATTGTCCGTAGTGTATGTGTCTATGGTCCTCCAGGTTGGGGGTTGAGCGTTGGGCTAAAGACCTACCTCGTAAAAATTAGATGCTACGAAACACCAACATGGTGTGTCTAAATATCAACTTCGATATAAACGACCCTGTGAGTAAGTACCCATTTACACTGCCAGTTAAATGTGACCCAATTCCGATTTTTTTTTTGCTCATATGTGACACAGATCGGATCTGTTCTATGACGGTGTAAACACACAAAAAACACATGCATTCGGATAGAATTCAATTCGGATTCAGAGATCGGTTTCAGGCGTCCTTCATGTGCGAAAATAAATCAGATATAAATCGGATATGTGGCAATTTAAAGTTAAATTGTTAAAGATGGGCAAACTTTGCATATTTTGCAGAGCTAAAAGCAAGACAATTTCTTCCATCGTGGCTAGTGTGGCGCAGATGCTATAACCCACCTTTACGCATGCGTGCATCGTAAATTGTATAGCAAAGTGTAACCACATGAATCGGATATGGCTCACAATTAAAAGAACGTGTAAACAGACTGGCAAAAAAATCAGATATAGGCAACAAATCGGAATTGGGCATCCAGACCTGACAGTGTAAACAGGGCTTATGTAAGTAAAGAATATAAAAGCTGAAAAATGTAGAAGTTTAGCCTATTAGCCATTTTAAGTTATCTGTAATTAAATATCCACAAGAGACCACATTTGATCAACTCAATTTATTGAGTTGTCCATTTCCCATTACTCAAACGAACTGAGGCAATCACTTTCCTTAAATCATTTGAGTAGACTCAACTTATCAGGGTTTTCAGTGTATAAGAACACATTCTATGTACCTACATAAACCCAACTACTACCTTAATAACTATTATTAAGCATAAAAGCATTGTTTTAGGCAAGATTTAAAGTTAATGGTTTATTAATAGTGAGAATTGCACCTTAAATTGAAGCGTGACCAGGAAATGAGTTTAACGTTAGTGCTCACTTTTTTCTGTTTGTTTTTATTGATAGAAATTACTTTTATTTATTTTTCTTCCTCATTGGATTGATTGGTTATAAAGTGTGGGATCCCTATACACTGTAAAAAAATCAATGACAGAAAGTCAAGACTTTGCTTTAACTTATTTAATAAGCCAATCAGGATTCAACTTAATTTTTAAGGTGTACAAAATGTCACCTAATATTTTTAGTCAGATTTGATTGATGTAAGTTGAAATGACTATACAAATTGATTTGATTCATCAACAAACAAAAAAAGAAGGCTGCAAGAATTTTTTTTACAGTGTACATTTAGGTACATATGAAAATGTTTTTTCATTTCGATTGACTTCCCAGAGAGTGAACGTGTATTTATGGGAACGTCTTTACAGAGCCGATCCAAGTAGCAGGTCTAACTTGGTCCGACTGAAGTTTGGGAGTTAAACAGAGACACTCTCCAGATCATGCATTATTAATATATAAGATACACACGTTCACACATACACACAACGAACACTGTGTGAAGAGTCTTCCATTTTCTCTCTTACTGCCACATTCCGACTTGCAAGACTTTTGCCTTTATGTGGGATGTTTCAAATTTGTGACGATTGCCATGGGAGACCAAATACTGTTTGTCACAAAGACATCGAGCTACTATGCAGTCTTGCAGACTGAGGAAAACACGCCATAAAACACCGCTGTGTGTGCCTGCGTGTATGCGTGTAGCTGAGGACGAGGTGGTGCTGGAGTGATTGCATGAATGCATGAGCAATATTCGATTATTGATGAAAAAGCAAGGAAAAAAAAGACGAACCCTTTACATATCAGCATTTCAGCAGTGTTTATTGATGCTGAAGATTGTGGCATTAAGATTCGTGGTTTCTATTAGCGAGACTTGACTTGTTTGTATTTATAAACGTCGATTGCGTTTCTTTTTTTATTCGCTTTTTTAATACATGGGGTGTTCTGTATTATACAGTGCCCGTATGATTTGATTATTACGAACGTGGGTTTTTTGTAGGATTTTTGTATTATTATTTGGTTGCCTTTAATTCTAGAAACAACAAAACGATTTTATGTAGTTAACCAGTGCAAATACCCCCTTTTTTGTAGCTATAATCGATCCTTTCGAATAGGATTTTGCATGGGAGGGAAAATAGGAATGTTTTTTGGGAGGAATTTCCGCAGTGTTCTTTCCAATGGAAAACTTTAAACAGAAATGATTCTGTAATGTATCTATTTTGACCGTATCTGTGTGGGTGCTTTTGGACTTTCTAGCAGCTGTAGATTGGAGTGCTCCAGATGGAGTAAGTATATATGAGACCCCTCTGCCCCGCATCTGAGCATCCAACCCAGTCTCATTGCAGTTCCTTATATAGGTTGTTTTCACATGATGTCATTGACGCGCGGAATTCAGATGGAGGGCAGGATGTGATGCTCCTACATTGGAATCGCTATCAGAACATCAAATGTTTCTGTTTTATGTTGTTTATAAATGTTTAAATCAGACAAAATGAGAAATGCCGAACAGCTTTTATAGATCTCCAAAAGTTTTTGCTCATAAATTGACTGAAAAACGGAAGAAAACGTGGCGTGGATACATTTTTTCAATACATCCATGTGTACAAACTATTTTGAACGCAATAATTTGCTTGATAGCTCTAATAAAGACAGGTCTAGCTATGTGTATTATATGTTAATGTGTTATATAAAAATCAGATACTACAAACACCACCACACTAATACAAAATCCAGGAGAACATACATAACTTAACCTGCCATGTAATTGCTGCAATGAAATCTCTGTCTTTACTGGCGTTTCGGCGGAATAAACAAGCCTAACCTTAACTTCAAGATGTGCAGCAGAGTTGAATGTTGATGGTAAGTCGAGTGAACAGAAAAGAAATGCTACTGTTGCGAGCAGAACTAGACGGTTATTATTGTGGAGCACTGTTTACCCGTCTGTAAACAATAATACTGTAACATATAAATTGGTGCATTGTGATGGTGTATAGTGTGGAAAACTGAAGCCTATTGAATCTTTTGTTTATTAATACAGTTGTGTTGTACCACAGCAGCCATATAATTACTATGACAGTTTAATTCAAGTAAACACTATAGCATTTACTATAATTTTTTTTTCATTTAATAGCTTACACTATCTACCGCCTCGATGACAAGCAAATATATTTTAGTTTAGTAGAAAAACTCAGTCTTTTTCACAATATAAGGATCATGCCCAACATATGTGGATGTTTTCTATTTACCTCTCCTTTAAAATATGGTATAAATCGTTTATAAAACATAAATTCCTCCATGTCTCCCATTCCGTTTTTACTTCCTGCCCTCCATCTGAATTCCGCTCGTCACCAGAACCATGTGATTGCAAACAACCTATAGTCATGAAATTTAATCTATCAATTTGTGTTCACAGACACTAGTGCAAGTAGAGTAAAAGTATCTGCTGTAAAAATTACTCAAGTATGGGTAAAAAGTAGCCCTTTTTAAAGTACTCAAGAGTAGTGAGTATTACACTGTGAAAAGCTGATGCGTTTACTTGCAAATCGTTCAGGGATGTGTAAACGTAACATTCTGTAGTGCATTTAGTTATCACAGTCGACAGCCTTCATTATCCCATCAATGACATGTAGTCTATAGACATGCAGTTTCTCGGTCATTGAGTGTATAGATTTTGGACATCTTATTGGATACCTTTATGCAAGCACCCGTGTCTTGAGGTAGTCCTGTATGATGTGATTTACTTTCTATGTGCAATTTGATTGGACAGGAATCACAGGACTGATTTTTCCAATCATCATAGAAAGAAAAAATAGTCACTGCAGGTTGAAGGAAAATAGTGGAGTAAAAGTACAGATACAGCACTAAAGATGCACTCAAGGGAAAGTAAATTGACATATTTTTAAAACTACCCTGCAGGCACAGGTTGTCAACATGATGTCATATTGACGTTGTACCCAAACATACCACAGCGTCATGGGGGCATTGGATTTTGTTTGGAAATGAAAATCAGGTTGACATCAATGTCCAACTTCCAACCTAAAATCAACCAAATATCAACATCTAATCATGTTACACCTTGACATTGTGTGGACGTTACCACAATGACATCTATTAGATGTTGGATTTTGGTCACTTTCCAACACAACCTAAAACCAACCAAATATCAACGTAATTTGCCGTCGTTATTGGATGCTGGCTAGACATTAAATTTTGGTCACCTGACGTCATGATCGTCATGATCTAAATTTAACCTAATATAAAGGTCTTATGATGTTGTGTGCCCGCTGGGTAGTTAGTAAATAACAATTCTTGAGAAAAACTTCTCAATTACAGTCATTTGAGTATTTGTAATTTGTTATTTTACAGCGCTGTACTCCACACCTATTGATTTTCAATCTGGAATATCTTTCGTGCCAACACATTCCCACTATTTACAGTCAAAATGATTTTATTTACACTACACTATGAGCACGTAACCCAGCTCCTAGCCCTAATCCTAATCATTTGTCAATAAAAAAACACAGGATATAGCAGTAAGTTATAAGTGCTGTCGCAATTTACTCCACAAACATGAATTTTCCAAGTCTTCAGAGGCAAAGCGATTTATTATGTAGATGGGATCATTGTCTCCGGCTGCCGTATAGCTCAAATGTTGACTCCAAAAAAGCGTGTTGCGTCAGTTTTGGTTGTCAAATTGCTATTGGCTCCCTGTGTGTCTCATGTGCAAGAGTAAACTGTAGAAAATGCTGGGTTCCACACACAGATCCTTCATGTTGTCTCAACACAAATCGATTAAGTTAACTTAATTGTTTTTACTAATTTAAGTGGCTTGAACATAAAACAATTAAGTTATCACAAAAAGCTCAAGAATTGTGTTACTTCAGCTCATTTTAAATAAGTAGTTTGAACAAGCACAAAAATAATGTTTTGAGTGTATCTTTCTTGTATTGGATATCAGTAAACGGAGACAGATCGTTTTTAGCTGTTAAAACCTCACAAATCATAACTGATTTATATAAAGAAATCTGTGCAAACAGGTTTGATTGTGAGGACCAATATTGTTTGGTTTCATATTTGTGTAGAAGACCACTATAGATATGCCAGATTATTGATTTGTATTACCATGTTGGTATTTATTTATTTGAATTATTTTTTACAATTGATATTGTCTGATTTTGAGATGCCCAAACTAGGGCCCACGGGCCAAAGATAGCCCTTGCTAATCTTTGATTTGGCCCACCATCCCATCTGAGAATGATAGGGAGGTGGCTGGGGCGAATATCTTTGACAGAGATTGTTATTTCAAATTTAATGTAACCTTTTGTTTGTTTTGTAAATGAATCTAATCTAGGAAAAGGCTACATTTAACACAACAAACCTGATAAGACACCTCAAAAACAAATGTAGAACCTCAATTTGAAAAGCCGTCTTGCCACTATTTCACAGAGAAAGCTCTGCCAGCCCTTTATAAGAAGATTTCTGACAAAATACTGGTCCTGTTATAAGATGTACCCTATGATTCGTTCACCACAGACATGGAGTTCTTTCGTAGCTCCCATGTCTCTACTAAGCCCTACTGCACAATCGATTGACTCCATCCTGGATCTGTTTCTTCGCTCTTCTTTATTCTTTTTTTTAATGTATTATAGAAGTATCAGATCAGGTTTTGATATTGGTAGATACTCAAACTCTGACTCGAGGGCAAAAAAACCTGATCGAGACATCTCTACTTTTATGGTCAATCAATACAAGTTACCCTACATATTTTTGCCTACTGCTTATTTCATGTTGTTGAGAAGGTGTGTGGTTAAGTGCTCTAAAACATTTCTGAAAGCTTGTTCATGACAAGCCGGGAGATCGAAAGATACTATCTATTGAACTACAATAGCTTAAAAGTCATGTTGATGAACACAAATAAAATGTCTATTATTGAAATACCTTAGTTAATGATCATGTTGAGGAACTTTGTGTCTGTGAACAAGAATTTAGTGACTATAACAGATTGGCGTGAGACTGGGTTGAAGGACCACAGTGCGTGTTTACGTTTTTAAAGTGTCAGGGTTAGCCGAGGCGATCCTTAAGAATAGCCTCTCGTCTACTTTTGTCAGCTGTCTGAAGAAGAGAAACTGAAGTAGTAAGCTACTTTACTTCAGACTCTTCTGACACATCGCTTTGAAAGCAAAGTCTTCTCAGCAGGTCACGGTGAAGTCTGAAGAGTGTGTGAGTGAGCGTGGACGCATGCGTTTCTATTTATTGTCCTTTCCGGGTTATCTTTAAGCCACTTTAATCCCTAATGTGTTTGATAAGACCTTTGTTTGTCCTGACTGGTATGTGTTTCTATAAATGTTGTCAATGTGTTTGAAAATGAGGGAGGAAAAAAAATATTGCTTTTAATGTGCCAAGCTGGATTGTCCAGCGATGTACAATTATTTCCAATTTTGGAAAACCCTCTCTTTGGATTTGGAAATGCATGTTCAGAGCTATTTTGTTAATAAAACGAAATAAATGGGAATGGTGTGCGTGTCTGGGAGAGAATATGTGCATTTGGCATTCAAAGGCACCCACGTCCAATGTTTCTTTGCATGTCATAGACATGATTTTGATGGTTCATGAAAGGGTCAGCCTATTATTCATCCCTATCTTGACGGATGATGTGTTGGCATGGAGGAAAGCAGGGGGCGAGCCACGTCTGTCTGTCTAACTCACGTCCAGGACATCAACTGTTTCTTGGAATTTGTCAAATCAGGTTTTCTCATGGAATGGAATCCATACGGCATCAGATTGCCTCGTTAACCAATAACAGCTCTGCAAAAAAATAATAAACAGTCGTGTCAAAAGAGATTCCCAATGGGAATGTCTTTCCCTTAAAAGGGGGTAACACAGATGCAGAAAAACCGGGTTGCTAGGCCAACAAGAGCAGAATCCCTCGAGTGTTTGCAGAACAGCTTGCAGAATGCTCTGAAAAACAAAAGTGTGTTCTGCTCTCCAAACCACTGATCCTCTAGGATGATGGAACAGAACACATTTCACTCAAAGTAACACTAATACACAATGGATTTTCATTCAATTCATCTTTAATTTAATTAATCTTTATTTCTATAGCGCTTTTACAATGTAGATTGTGTCAAAGCAGCTTCACATAGAAGATTATAGTAAATTGAAACAGTCTAAATCCAGTTTTCAGTGTTTAAGTTCAGTTCAGTTTAGCTCAGTTCAGTGTGGTTTAATAATCACTACTGAGAGTCCAAACACTGAAGAGCAAATCTATCGATGCGCAGCTCTACAGGTCCCGAACCATGTAAGCAAGTGGCGACAGCGACGAGGAAAAACTTCACCAATTGGCGAAAGTGAAGAATTAAAACCTCGAGAGAAACCAGGCTCAGTTGAGCACGACCATTTCTCCAATGGCCAAACGTCTTGTGCAGAGCTGCAGTCTAGGCGCCAGAGGATGTCTAACGTGTAGAAGCTGCAGGTGGGAGTGGTCACCAGCTGGTGTACAGGCTGTCCCTTCAGGATCAATGCGAGGAATCGTCTGTCACTGGGGTCTTACAGGGATCAGGCTCATGCTTTCCACTCCTCCATAACCATCACAGCAGCTGCTCAGGATACGGCCCGGTCCAGGATTGTGGAAACCTCGGTAATAATAAAAAAAAGCAGATAAGCGCAGATGCCGTTTTAAATTATAATGTCTTTAGGGAAGTGTTCCCGGCTCCGGTTTCTCTAAATAATGCAGACTAACAATCCTTTAGAGGATTTGTATTTCAACAGCATTTGTGTTTCCATCACCCTGCTGTACTGCGCATTTACTGCATAGTACTGCATGAGAAATGAGTGATTTCAAATAAAAAAAATCCCTTAATCCCTTCACTTTGTAAGCGACTGTAACATCAATAACGTTACTTGTTGACCACAATATTTCATAACATATATAATTACAAAAAAAAACAATTCTTACCTGTGAAATGTTATGCCTTTATCCTTTATTTTCTTTGTTCGCTCGTTACTGCAGCCTTACGCAGCGCAAAAGTCCGGCATCTTCAGATCCGATTTACGCCCCATTCACACAGGGCATCAGAGTCAACGCTTCCCATTCACTTTGAATGGGTGACATCAGGCGTTGCCGAACTGCATTGCGGAAGTGTCAGCCAATGAGATCACTGTATGCAAATACACCAGCTCAGACAGTAGCCGATTGCTGACTAATTTCATTGGCCGACGCTGCTATGGCGATCACGTCAGCCCCAACTTCAGACACGCCCTCTGTCAAGCATTGACGCTGAAGCCCCGTGTGAATGGGGTGTTAGCGCAATTGAATGATTACTTTTCCCCTGGAAACCCTGTACCAATATGGCGATGGTATTGACGCATGCTCAAGGTAGGCATGCGATATCTAATGTATATATCTATGGGCAAACATTACACCCAAACGACTCCATTCTGCTTACCTCGTTTAATGTTGGTTGCTAGGTTACCAATACAACTGCCAGCCACTCTAAAGCCGCCTTTCCACTGCATATGACAAGTGACAGACCAGAAGTCATTCATTTTCCAATGGAGAGTAGTCCGGGAGCTGCGTGGATCATCTCCGTATGCTGAAAATTCGGATCCGATTTGAGTTGCGTATACGTTGAAATATTTAAACTCCTGCGACTAGGCCGTAAGCGACTGGGCGACCGGATTATTTTTTGAATCAGAAAAAAACATTTCTATTCATAAATGAGTAATAAAACATATGATTTTTTTATGTTGTCTCCACATTCCCTCCAAAAGTTTTAGTGGTCTATGAGTTTTAGTATTCATTCCGCAACACCGCGAGAATCCAGCTTCCCTTCCATGGTGCGCAACAAAACTGAAAATTCTGTGCGACTGCCTCAAGGGGGCGTATTCCGACAGTCGTATCCAAATGTCGTGTTCAGTGGAAAGGCGGCTTAAGAACTCTGTTGACGTCAGGCTAAAGGTTTTTTTGCACACTGAAGTCCGAAATCTTCACATGTGTTTTTTCGTATTCATATACGAAAAATTCATCACTTACACAAACCTTGCACACGGAGTCCGATGCGTATTAATTAGTCAATTTCGAAAAAATGCAAAACATTTCGGAGTCAGTTCAAGCAGTGATGTGTTTTCCTCTCTTCTTTAAAGTATAAAAAGAAAGAGGAGTAGGCTGCATACTTTGTTCATCCAATACTGCATAGAGAGGAAGGAGAGTTCAGCTCATTATCAAAGAGCTGCGCTGGATTATCCACAAATGCAAAGTTTATTTCAGGAAATCAGTGGAATTTTGACACATTGCTTGTGATACTTCACACATTCACCTACGTAAACAAATCCTGAACAGAGACTGACACTATAGATATTATAATAGATTGCCTCGTGTCGTGACATGTTGAAGCAATGGATTGAAAGTGAACTATGCTTTCTATTATAATGTCTATGAGCAGTACATCAAATGTATGGAGACACAAACGCAAAACAGCAGCAGGGCAGAGGTGTGTCCGTCACTGAATACAGTAATGGTTTCTCAACTGTCCGCCAGATTGTCTTTGGTTTATGCACTGTGTTTGCCATAAAGTTATCTGTAGCTCAAAGGACTATATGCACAGCTAATGTTTTTCAGCCAATGATAAACTTTCGGTGAAAGCTTAATGTGACTATTTTCAATTTCATAAGGTTTCTTTTACAGCATCGATGTTGTAATGTAGTTACAATGCATTCAGTTAAATAGACTTAAGCATTCATTTAGTTGTTCAAGGGTAAAACGGGACAAAAGACCGTGTAGCTGCTAGTGTTGTTAGGATCAACAGGCGAGCGCAGAAACTCCATTAAAAATACTGGGGTAAAATAAACTGCCATCTTTTAAAGACATGGCAGGGGAAAATGTAATGTAATGCAGTGATTCTTGTCCAGTCTGAGACTTACTTCATAAGGTGTATCAATCAGGCAGTGAAGATCATTGATTTTTAAAGAAATCAGACCTTAAATGTGGTCAATTTTCTAATGGAAAGACAGTCCTCCGGAAGCGCTGAGGCTGGCTGGCTGAAAATTAAAAGCCTGTGTGCATATATTAAAATGAGGGCATTATGTATTTAGCTTTTCGCTTGTACAGTGGCTCTGAACTATCAACGCACCTCTCAAAGTGCTTTTTTTGGATGTGAAAAGCAAAAAAAAATCAAACCCGGTTCGAATTTTTTTTGATGGATGAAAGTTTCAGAAGAAGTGTGTCAATATGATTGACACAACGTGAGGTTGAATTCATTTTTTAGCGTAACATTATGGACAAAAAATTTAGATTTAGTGTGCAATAACCTTGATGGTCTAAAAATAAAATGAAATGATCAGTCTGTGCAAAAAACTGAAATTTCACTGAATATGCAGTTTTTTTTTTTTATCCCAATTTTGGTCAAATTTGGACAAATCCATTTGGTGGTTAAAAAATATAAGTGAAAATTAGTTTCCAGGATGACACAGCATATTTATAACCTTGTTAATAAATGAAAATGACTAACGTTTGATATACTACTCAGGGAAAAAGGAATTAAAGGAAAAAATGTTGTTTGAATAGGGGTGTAACGGATCACGATTGATCAGTGATTTGTACGGATCACAACCCACGGTGCAATTAATACATTTTTTTTTTACTGGTAGAATTATCCTAAATTTGTAACGATCACAGAGAGGTCACCTCTCGCCTCATTCAAATCACATGTATGAAAGCATTTAGGCTTTCCTGAAAAATATAATGATGACAGAAGACGTTGTGGTGGGTTATTCGGGATGTGGTGGGCTTCATTAAAGGTGTTTTCTGTCACTACTTGTTAAATCTGCATTAATCCAATCAGTGTAAGCTGCACTATTAATCATTAAAAGATCGGGATCTCAAGAAACACGCAACATAAATTATAAAAGATGGTGATTTGCGTATGTTTATTAATCCTTCGAATCGCTGCATTCAAATCTGTTTGAAACACGCAAAGATCGAGAAAAAGATTGAGTCTTTAGTCTTTTGAGTTAGTTATAAAGTTACAAACAGTCAAATGACACAGAAATACAGGGATAACAGTTTATAGTTTAGATAAAACCACTGATGTTTATGGTAAAGATTAAAATCACCATCATGTGCATTTAACTTGATGCTCAAAAATGAAAGTTGTAGGCAGCAATTACATTATTTAACCATTATTCAACCAGCCATCAAAAATATGCCACTAAATAATTCTTAAAAATGATCCATCTAGCAATAAAACAAAGTTTTATGAGTGAATAACTGAATCATTTATTGAAAGTGAGACTAAAAATAAATATGGGTTGCTGTACAAATTATAATGTTAGATTTCTACATTTAGCGTTATCAGCAACAGTAACAGTGAATTTTTTAGAGTACTGAATATTTTACAATTAATTTTTATTCAGCTGATTATTTCTT
Organism: Danio kyathit; assembly: GCA_903798195.1. NCBI lineage: Eukaryota > Metazoa > Chordata > Actinopteri > Cypriniformes > Danionidae > Danio > Danio kyathit. The sequence goes on along the minus strand of LR812521.1, from coordinate 22,776,975 downwards.
CATTTTATAAAGTTCTGTTTTTTAAAACCAAAAGTGTCTTTCAGTATTATTTTTATAATAAATGGAAAGCAAATTACATTTGTCTCCCTTTTTGGCTGATCCAAAAAATAGTCCCATCTGTAGCTAAAAAAACCTTAACGGGATCCAAACCATGAGATTCATGATCCTTTACACCACTAGTTAGAAATGTTTGGTTTCTTGCACAAATCCATTGCACTTTATAGTATCTTCAGGATCCACATGTTTTAATTTTTCTCAGAGTCAAAAAAACATTTTTCAAAGTATCATCCTTTGTGTTGGCAAGAAGAAACAAACTCATGCACGAGGAATGTTTATTTAAATGACAGATTTAAAATGTGGTGGTGAACTATGCCTTTAAAAGTGCACATTATACATGCTTTAATTAGCAGTTTCCAGTAGTTGATTCATGTCTGTTTTTAACACTTTCAAATTGCATTATGGGACCTTGGTCTCTGTTATGAACGATGCTTAAAGTGTGTAACCAGTGTAAATAATCTGCAGCTGTGTGTGTGTGCAGATTGACATCAGCTATAGCAGGTAATCAGAGTCTAAATCGGTGCAAAGCATGAGGGGATGTGTAGTCCAGGTGAATTGTCTGATGAAATGTACATATAGCTGGAGCGCCATCTAGTGAGTCTTTTAGGTACTCCAGCTATTAGAGTTGAAGTCAGAATTATGAGCCCCCCTTTGATTTTTTTTCTTTTTTAAATATTTCCCAAATTATGTTTAACAGGGTAAGGAAATTTTCACAGTATGTCTGATAATATTTTTTCTTCTGGAGAAAGTCTTTTTTTGTTTATTTCGGCTAGAATAAAAGCAGTTATTATTTTTTTTAAACACCATTTTAAGGACAAAATTATTAGCCCCTTTTTATTTTTGATTGTCTACAGAACAAACCATCGTTATACAATAACTTGCCTAATTATCCTAACCTGCCTAGTTACCCTAATGAACCTAGTTAAGCCTTTAAATGTCACTTTAAGCTGTATAGAAGTGTCTTGAAAAATATCTAGTAAAATATTATTTACTGTCATCATGGCAAAGATAAAAGAAATCAGTTATTAGAAATGAGGTATTAAAACTATTATGATTAGAAATGTGTTGAAAAAATCTTCTCTCAGTTAAACAGAAATTAGGGAAAGAAATAAACAGGGGGTCTAATAATTCAGGGTGGCTAATAATTCTGACTTCAACTGTGAGTTTTATTGACAATTTTGGTCTTTGAAACAGCCTGTATAGTATAACAAATAATCATTTATAGAAATGAATCCATAAAATCTATAAAAATAAATGAATACTGGCAGTTTAGTGTCTGGTTTTAAGAAATAGGCAACTGTAAATTAATAATGTGCTCAAATATTTCCTCTATATGCAATGCTAAAAGTTAAAGTAGCTCAAATAAGAAACTTGACTTGTACACACATATGAAACATACTTACAAAAGTGACCATAACTCTCGTGTGAAGTCTCTTATGAAAATTAATCATGTTTTAATACAATAGCATGATTATTGTAGGTAAACCAAACACAATTCAACCATATATTGCAACTAAAGTTTAACCATGACATTTGTTGTAATTGATAATTAGTGTGGCAAAATTGTTTATTAAACTTTTACTATAATAAAACCATGGTTTGCTGTCATATAGGATACTTTTTAAAGCACACAACAGTCTCTTAATTAGAAATAAAAAATCAAGAACTAAGTACACACAGAAGACGAAAGCAAAAAAGTGAAATAACTAGAAGGAAACATGTGACGAGAACAGAAATATGAGACTTTATTACAATAAGAGAATCTTTCATTTTAGACGAACTGCTTTAAAGCGTTTTGAAAGTGAATATTTTTGTTTTGTGTATATATATATAGCGTGCATTTATACACCAGTGTGTTTGTTATGCAAGTTCGTCAGCAGCCAGTGATTCAGTTTCGAAGCATTGATTAACTGTTTTGTAGGTCATCCAGTTTTTTCCAACTGAATGGACATTAGGATTGGATCCAGAGCTTTCCTCCATTCATTTCTTACCCTTTGCCGTTTGATGGTTTGGTTTTATATAATAGAGGCCCATCCATCCGTCCGTCAACACCTACTTCTATTCACACGCAGAGGAATTTGAGGCACAAATTGCCAAGCTGTCCTTTCATAACAAGCTCCAATGAGAACATCTGACCGTGAAAAGCCTTTCAACTGACCAACTCGATGCCATCAGATTATCCCACAACGTTTAAAGGTAAGACGATCAAATGATCTGCCTGTGCTAAATCTGCTTTAAATAGACATGATGATATAAAATAATTTATATTTTGGCACCTAAACAATGACCTACTTATTTAAAATGAGCTGAAACAACACAGTTCTAGAGTGCTTTTTTTGGGACATCATAATTGTTTTATGTTCAATTCACTCACATTTGTAAAAAACAATAAGTGAACTTAATTATTTCATGTTGGCTCAACACAAATCCATTGTGTGGAACTCAGCATTTTTTACAGCGTTGACTCATTTTTAAAGTACAGTTATGTATTTTCTTAGTTTTTTCTGGTTTCGTCTTTTATTTTTAGTTTAATAAAATGTAGTCTGGAGCTTTCAAGAAAGTAAGATCACTATAGCGAGTATAAAAGTATTAAATTGTCCATGTGATAACCGCCATTTAAGCCATTTTCACCTGAAACCTTCCCATCCATGGAGATTAGGCAAGGCAAGTTTATTTATATAGCACATTTCATACACAGTGCCAATTCAAGGTGCTTTACATAAACAGGAATAAAAAAGACAAGTGTAAGAAAAAATAAAAACAGATAATAAAAAACAGATAAAAATATGTTAAAACAGGTTGTAAAAGAATGAAAAAGAAGAGAAAAACATAATAGTGCGATTTGTCGGACGTAGCACAGTGCTCATTCAGTAAAGGCACAGCTAAACAGATGTGTTTTCAGTCTGGATTTGAATGTGCCTAATGTTGGAGCACATCTGATCATTTCTGGGAGTTGATTCCAGCAGCGAGGGGCGTAGTAGCTGAAAGCCGATTCACCCTGCTTTGACTGAATTCTTGGAATTTCTAGTTTATATGATCCTAGAGATCTGAGCGTTCTTCTAGGTTTGTATTCAGTGAGCATATCTGTAATGTATTGAGGTCCTAGGCCATTTAGTGATTTATAGACAAGTAATAGTACTTTAAAATCTATTCTGAATGTAACTGGGAGCCAGTGTAGAGACCTGAGGACAGGTGTGATGTGCTCTGATTTCCTGGTTCTGGTCAGAATTCTGGCAGCAGCGTTCTGGATGAGCTGCAACTGTCTGACTGTCTTTTTGGGAAGGCCCGTGAGGAGGCCGTTACAGTAATCCACCCTGCTGCTGATAAAAGCATGAAAAAGTTTCTCTAAGTCTTCACTGGAAACAAAGCATCTGATTCTTGCAATGTTTTTGAGATGATAGTATGCTGATTTAGTAACTGCTTTGATTAAAGGTGTCCTAAAATAAAAATCTGGGCATAGTAGAATAATAAAAGATCAGTATATGGAAATGGGTATACTGTGAGCCTCAGACACCACAGTTTCCTCATTTTCATGTAAATTTCATGAGTGTAAAACCCCGGTCGACAACAGGCCAATCAGAAGCAAAACAAACTGTGACGAGACTCACAGGCCTCTGCATTTGCATGTATGCCTACTTTAGGTCTTTTTTTATTCATGAATAAAAATATACAACCACAATCAGGAGATATAAGAGAGGAAAAATACAAGTTACATTAACTGCAGAGTGAAAAAAGACTAACAAAACAAATAAAGGGGTAAGTAAATTACAATTGTACAAAAGTGTATGAAAATAAATAAAGAGCATTACAGGAAAACTCTCTAACTCAAATCAGAGTCAATAGACAACAGTTCTTTATTTAGTACCGAAAATCAGACACGTTTTGTTGTTACACATACAGAAAAAATTGAGGAGCGAGTCAACTTCAATCAGAAAATGTCGAAAAGTAGGCATTTTTGTTTATGTATAGACCATTTCAATGTGGTCATGTCATTGGCCCATGAACATTTCCTGCTTGTTATCAAACTATTTCATAACTGTAACAAGAGGCAATTCAATCATAACTTAATGTTATAATAGCTATCATAACATCATTTATCAATATGTGGCTCATTTTGGATTCTCGGAAGCTACAGAAATTAAAAATGTAAAACAGGAAATACGTTGGGACCATAGTTTTTGTTTACATCCATCAAAAGGGTCTATAAAACAATTTCCCAAACAAAATAAAAAAGTTAAAGATAATAACAAATAATTTATTTTAAACTAAAATATTGTGCAAAGGTAGGAGAGGTGTTAATGATAATGATACAAGATGAACCAAAACTTACTTTAGGTCATTCATCCGAACTTGACGAGCTTCTAATGTAATCAAAAGAACAGGACTCATATGCAGCTCTGACATCATAAAAAAGCTCAGAGATCATTAATAGGCACGGCCAAGGCTCTAGTGTCACGCCTTTAGTAAGATAACAGTGGTCAATTTCATCCTTTAGTTTATTTCACTTATGTATGTAGGACTTTTATTTTGAAAACGCGATCGCCAGATTGTTTACAGTGCGGTTAAGTTACTGGGCAACCACAGCACGAGCCACGAGGCTTGTTCAAACTTGCGTCAGGACGCAAAATGCAAGATTTACACATTATACATTTATTCATCTCCATTCTGAAGAGGCATAAGGTTTGTTCAGTTACATCTTTTGCTAATTTATCATGTTTATTGTGAAATTAGATGCGTATGTTTCAAACAAACACATGTAGACTGCTGAATCGTGTCAAATCACTCAGCTCAACCGTCATCTGTTTATGCAGAGGTTGATAATAATTCCTGATTGTGTTTTCTTTGACTGTAGCTTTAAAATACAACCCAATACATCTCTATCACTCTCTTTTGTCACGTTTAATTATCATTTAGCCTTTATCCACAACAGATCTGGTGAGCAAAATAGGTTAACATTACTCTGGGTTTATATTTGTCCGTGTTCAGCATACATCATGCTCTGTGTGTGCTTGTGTGTGTTTGTCAGAGCAGAGCTCAATAATATTCACGACACAAACCATATATGGCCAATTATGGATATTCTGATTCTAGGGATATTTTATGGAGTAATAATTAGCTTATGAATTGGCTCCTGAAGATTTTTTGATCTTACCAAAGCCATAAACATACTATATAGATAACAGAGAACAATTGAACTTATTAAACCAATGCAGTATATGGCACCTTTAAAACTGGAGTAAATCTTTCAGAAAGTTTTGTGAACTTGTGTATAACTCAAAAAATGATTCAATTCAATTCTCAATGTTTCTTATGAATTCATCAAACCTATGCGCAAAATTGGTGGGGAAGAAATTATATGGAAATTAAAGTGTATTATTAAATAAAATTCTAAAATATTGCATACAACCATTCTTAAAGAGCCCCTATTTTGCATTATAAAAGGTCATATTTCGGTTTTGGTGGTCTCCAACAATAGGCTGATATGCATGCAAGGTCAAAAAACCCTTTCATTGTCTTATAATATGCATTTATCTTTACCTAATTATCCCAACGACTCCTATATAATTTGTTCAGAAATTAATTTCTTGCCAAACCCCTCCTTTGCGTGAGGCTAATCTGCTGTGATCACTCGCATATTTGGTTATGTATTGTATTGACGTTGACACGTTCAAGAAAAAGAACCCAACACGATTCATTTATTTGACTCTGAGTTTACTATTTTGTTAAAGAATTAAAAGTTTTAAACACAGTGCACTTTCATTTTAACCTCAGCTGACTGTTTCAATTCACTATAATCTTCCATGTGAAGCTGCTTTGACACAATCTACATTGTTTAAGCGCTATACAAATAAAGATGAATTGATGTTTTCATTCACTTAGTGCTGTGTTAAGCCCCAGTCAGATCACATGGTTTTTATTGTCGGTTACGAAAGTCACAGATTATGCGATGGCACAAACAAAAAAATTATTTGTTTATTCTTCTTGTAAAAATGTATTTTTCAAACAAATTTCGTTTGCTTTAATTTGTATCTTAATTTTAATGTATGTTTTGTTGGTCAGTTATCTATAAACAAGAATAAAAAATAACTATTGAGGTGATGCACTTCAAAACAAGTCCGCTATATGTGCCAGAACACGAATTGCCGTGAGATTGTGTTGATTTGTTACATAAATGTATAATCTAGCCTAAATAAAATTAAAGTGAAATATTCACAGTTTCAGAGAAGCTTCTATTAAACTGTTTTCACTATTAATGACAAATTTAAGTAAGCAGGAAATGCTTTTGCAATGTATTCACAGCTCTGAACATGTTCCCAGATTACCTCGGAAGAACAAACTCTGTTGGAAGGATGAGAGAACTCAGAAACTGGTGGTGAGAATGAAGATGTCTGCATATTTGTGCCAATCTGTCAGATAAAATTGCTTAAAACACCTTCATTTTTTAGAAAAGGTAGTTAAAGTTTGATTATCCACCCATGACTCACTCATAAGTAAATATGTAGCCTATATTTTTATTACCTGATCAGCGCATTAACGGCAGCATAACCGAGAAATCATGTGCTCCTATTGCACAGTGTCACCCACGAGACAGAACTCATCGTGAAGAACGAGAAAAAAATTAAACACGCTAGACTTTCTGCGATGGTGTCTTGAGGCGTCGCAGACATGGTATCAGTTGTCGTGAGCTATGCCACATTACACGAAAAGAAATGATTGAATCTTGTGTCACAAAGCCTATTTGTCGTTTACAAATCCCCACGACACCCTACGTCAAGGAAATCGTGCCAAATATGTGCAATCTGACAAGGGCTTTACACACTGCATGGAAGGTCATTTTCCAAAACCAATAACGGGCTCGTTAATGTGTTGCAAAAATGATAGTTTGCATCACTGAATATAATTGTGACTTGTTATTTATGTTATGAAACATAGATTTTAATTGTTTGCTTCTTATGTTTTACTTCACTCTCTTTCAGAATTAAACTGATGCTTCACGCTGGGATTTCTGCTTTGCTTCTGTGAATTGTAAATCTACAGTGATTTGATTGGTCCTCTTCATCGACGAGGTATAAATACAAAGACACACAGGTTTAAAACACAAAGGTGAGTTACTAATGCAACCATGTTTGTTTTAAGGCAAGCTATACAGTATAAGAAGTATTTCTTGTTTTACCAATACAATAATTTATAGTAACTGCGAAACATTCTTTTAAAACACATCAAACTGTGGTGGCATGGTGGTTCAGTGGTTAGCACTGTCGCCTCACAGCAAGAAGGTCGCTGGTTCGAGCCTCGGCTGGGCCAGTTGGCATTTTTATGTGGAGTTTTTCATGTTCTCCCTGTGTTGGCGTGGGTTTCCTCCGAGTGCTCTGGCTTCCCCCACAGTCCAAAGACATGCGTTATAGGTGAATTAAATAAGCTAAATTGGCCATAGTGTACGAGTCTGTGTGGGAATGTGAGAGTGTATGGGTGTTTTCCAGTACTGGGTTGCATCTGGAAGAGCATCTGCTGTGTAAAACATATGCTGGAATAGTTGGCGGTTCATTCTGCTGTGGTGACCCCAGATTAATAAAGAGACAAAGCCGAAGGAAAATGAATGAATGAACACATCAAACTGCACAGACAATTAGCATTTGATCAGATTTTTAATCAATAATTAAAAGCAACTTTAATTTACATTACAGTGATTTGTGTGTAAATATAGGGCATTCAAAACTGGCACTCTGAAAATTGGCACTATTGTCAGCATTTACACCTTCTGTGTTTGCTTTTTTTATGCTAACCCACATCTATGCTTCCTATTATTTCACACGGTGAATGTGACACCACACTTTGAAGCTTTTTATATATGGCAGACGTTTCCTAAACTCACAGTCTTGCGTTATAAATTCAGTGCTGCTTTTTACAGCTATTTCTGCACACCTGAGATCAGATTCACATTCACTGCCAAAGAGGACAGACTGGCACTTGTGATGAATATAACAGTGCTGGAGGAGCACTGGTAAAGGCTGACTAAGGCAAGACCGCTTAAGGAGTGTTTAAGGGTGCAACTCTGGGAGTCCTAATTACAGTTCTTTCACAGTACACCAAGGCTAAAGTCGGTACATTCATTTTTAGCTATTTTTGTGCACAAGATTATCTCAAAGTAACTCAAAACTGATGAATTGGTTGTGCATGCAAGAGTGCACAGCAAAACAAGCAATACAGATTCAGTGCACATTTACAGCTGCTTCTTACCACACACCCTTCCAAACGAAACATGTACTTCTAAAAGGGGTAGTCACACAAAAATCTTCATTCGGTTATTAATTATTGCTGATTTTGTTCCAATATCTAACCTTCTTTTGTCTTCATAACATAAATTAAGGCATTTTATACACTCTAAAAAGTGAATAGTTACTTAAAAATTCAAGAGCTCTCTCATCCTCCAAAAACAACTCGTAACATTCAGTAAAGGACTTATACGTGGTTCAACTGTAACCATACAAAAGCCAGGAACAATTTTGTGTGCCAAAAACACCTGTAAAAATGACTTTATTCACTTGTCATGTGTCAAACTCAAGGCCCACAAACCAAATCCTGACCACCGTAGAATTTTATTTGGCCTACGAGAAAATCACAACGAATGCAAATTTAGGTAATCGTGCAAATAGATTACATACAATGTCAATGCAAACTGGGTGATGCGTTTCCTGCGAACTTCCACGCAAGTTTGAGATATTGAACTCGAGCGTAAAATTCATGAGGTGAAAAACATCCCGTGAGTAATCTAGAGTGAGTGACGCGGTGCTTCACGCTTGATATGAAGCCAGCATTAATAAAAGTCCATGCTGCTTTATATCATATATTGACTATAAACTATATCTCCCATAATGCATGCTGGTTTTGTGAACCAAATCTGATCTTTAATTTGTATTTTATAATGGATTCAAGTCAGGTGATTGGCTGGGCCATTCCACAGCTTGATTTTCTTTCTCTGAAAGCATTTGAGAGTTTCCTTGGCTGTGTTTTGGATCATTGTCTTGCTGAAATGTCCACCCTGGTTTCATCTTCATCATCCTGATAATGTAGATGTTGGACTGAAGGAGCAAATATTAATTTACAATGATGAAGGACAGAGGTTTGGTGAAGAACTACTGAGAGATTTCAGCTGCTGTCTGGGCTTTCACTGCCTTTATACATAGAGGTGTGAACCTACACTGGTCTCATGGTTCAGTTCGGTTAGGATTATCATGCCATCGATTCGGTTCAATTCGATATCTCGGTGCATCACGATGCATTGACGATTCCTCCCTGCTGAAAAAAACAGCATATGCTGCTAAGGTATGTTTTGATGCTGGTCTTGCTGGTTTTAGTGCTGTTATTGCTGGTTTCAATGCTGGTCTTGCTGGTCTCAATGCTGCTTTTTCTGGTCTCGATTCTGGTCTTGCTGGTCTCAATGCTGGTCTTGCTGGCCTGAGTGCTGGTCCTGACCAGCATTGAGACCAGCAGGACCTGCAATGAGACCAGCATTAAAACCAGTAAGACCAGCATCAAGACCAGAAAAACCAGCATTGAAACCAGTAAGACCAGCATACCTGCATCAAAACATACCTTACCAGCATATGCTGTTTTTTTCAGCAGGGAATTTCCATACACAGTTTTATATTTTCTTCACAGCACAGCAATTCTTGTATTAAAATGTATAAATATATTTATATACTATTTGTAAAAGAATTTTGTCCTTTAATACAAACAGTCAGATATACAAACTGTACCTTTAAACAACACGAGCATTTACAGCAAATAAATAAATATAAATATGCCGCTCGCTTTCAGATCTTTGTCTACCAAGTTCATTCTTACACCCCTTTGATTGGTCACGCGCTCAACAGAAAGGGCTGTGATTGGCTCTTACACGCTGGCGCTCTTCACAGATGCACTCATGGGCTACAGTGAGAGAGAGAGAAATGGAGTTTACTTTCATTCTCTTAATCGCAGTGAAATAGGGGCTTCTATTGTAAGTGTAAGTGAAAGACAGTCCAGCAAACACACACATGCAGTGAAATTGTGCACAGTTTCTTAGTAGTTTCAGAGTTTTTAAGTAGTTAGAGCGTTGTAAATACTCGCGCTCATCTCCCTCGCTATAGTAAGCTACGGCGATATAGCGCATATGAGATAAATGATGTCAGTACATAATAACCAGTTATGATTATTACTGAACCGATACCGAATTGTCCGCGTCTGCATCGCGGTGCACCGAAGAAACAATTAATTTTGACACCCCTATTTTTTCACCTCCCTTTCTTCATGTGTTCAATACTTTTTCCCTGGGTAATTTCAGTTTATTATGCATACCTTAATTTGTAAACTAATTAGATTTGTTTTCTTTGCATATATGGATTTCTTTGGTTGTTACCAACATCTGGGAAAATTTTCAAGTCAACGGCACCTTTAGAAATATGTTTTCTGAGAAAAATGGTGACATGCTCAACACTTATTTCCCCCACTGTATTCGTTACTTCAATATGTTATAATGAAATAAAGAGAGGATAATTTAACCATATGTTGAGATGGAGCAATTCTAACATCAGTCATACAGGCCCTTTGAAAATGAGCTTGACACCCCTGCCCTACAGTCTTCCAGGTCAGACTTTCTGTGAGCAATATGCTGCTAACAATGACAAATAAAAATGGCAGTCTAATGGCAAGTACAATGTATCGGCCATAATACTGTACATTGTACGGTTGCAGAAAAGCCAACCTGATCCTACAAGGAAATGAAACTATTTTACATTTTGTCGACACAGATCACTCTGTCTATTCCTGCCAGAGTCCTGTGGAAAAAGTGATTGACAGGTGGCAATTTGTGTGTAACTTATCTTTATTTATTTATGATTTGGTTATGGGTAAAACAAAGACCATGCGGGTCAGGTATTTGAAACGGTAGACTACAAATAAATAATTTGTTATGAATTAATTAATTATTCATAAATAACTAATTCACTGATGCCATCATCCATCGCGATGTTTCACAGTAGACATTGTACGATGCCAAATTGGTTGACATCGACCATCCCTACTCTGAATATAAAGAAAGATCTCTTGAGAGTGCATAATTAATAACCGAGTTTTAATTTTTGTGTGAACTAACCCTTTAAATAAACAGAGGTATTCTGTATGCAATCTACACCAACGTACCTTACGTTTCCCAGCACCAGCCTTGTGTTTTATCTATGAGCCAGCTGACATTCACCCAGGTGTATGTGAACCACACCTTGCTTATGGAGTTTCAGTAATTGTTCGAACTCGCTCGGCATTGAATGCACATTTTTCTTGCTCTCCCGATTATCATAATAATGATTGGTGATGGGTCGACTGTCGTTCGGATGTTTACCAAAGGGCCAAAAACCGTACAAATGTACGTTGGTACAGATTTCTAGAGCCAAGCTGGCCATGATGAGCCCAGTGCTGGGGCGAACCGAGTTCAGGCCTTGCTCACGCCAAAACTTTGTCAACTTTCTCAAGTATTCTGGATTCAGGAAAATGGGCAGCGGGCCCTCTCTGCCAAAGTCCTCCAGTGTGTAAAAGGCACGCAGGGATACAGGCGTGTTGTGACCGTAGGAGAAGGCTGGCAGCAGTAATAAGGCTTGACCGTATGAATGAAGGCTTTCCACAAATGGACGCCGCCGCTCCATCAGACCACTGTACCTGTAAGATGAGAAGCAGAAATAAAGATGTGTCTCACTATATACATTGATACACAGTTGAAGTCAAAATTATTAGCCCTTTTCTTTTTCAAATTTTTCCCAAATTTTGTTTAACAGAGCAAGAAATTTTGTTTTATCTTATATGTTTTATTTCGGCTAGAATAAAGCTTTTTTTTTTAACGATTTTATGGTCAATAATATTAGCCCCCTTAAGCAATATTTATTTTTCGTTTGTCTACAGAACAAACCATTATTACACAATGACTTGCCTAATTAACATAGTTAAGCTTTTAAATGGCACTTAGAGCTCTAGTATCTTTAAAAATATCTAGTAAAATATTATTATTTATTATTACATCATGTCAAAAATAAAAAATCAGTTATTAGAAATGAGTTATTAAAACTATTATGTTTAGAAATGTGTTGAAAAAATTTTCTTTCCGTTAAACAGAATTTAGGAAAAAGAATTATACAGGAAGGCTAATAATTTAGGACGGATAATAATTCTGATTTCGACTGTATATAGCCAAATGAGGAGATTACATTAATAAAAAGTACACTTGAAATGATTCTTGGGAAACATTCGTGTTGTTTACTTTCAAGTGAATGGGCAAGTCAAAGTCAATCAATAAATCAATGCATCTAAAACTGTGTTCAGCTGTCAAGAATCTCCTCTGTGAACTTCACATACTTTTCACAGTTCAAGAGTTTAGCTGATCCTGATAAGCACTCGATGTTAAAGTTGCAAACAAAACTACTATCTTCCTCCATGAGTTTAGGATCAAGATAGCTTTGTTTTTATGCCGACACAATTCCTGGGAAGTATGGTAGATGCCCAATGTTTCAAAGCTCTTGAAGCGGTTTTTGAGTGTCTTTTGCATTTGATGTTTAGCCAACACATGGCCATGACGTTTGGTCTAGATTTTGATTGGCACAATGCATGTTGCCCATCATTATTTACTCATGGCTATAATTTTAATTTAATATATTTTAAATTTTTAACAATATACAGTGCATCCGGAAAGTATTCATAGCGCTTCACTTTTTCCCACATTTTTTGTTTCAGCCTTATTCCAAAATGGATTAAGTTCATTTATTTCCTTAAAATTCTACACACAAGACCCCTCAATAGACAATGTGAAAAAAGATTTGTTAAAATTGTTGCAAATTTATTAAAAATAAAAAACCTGAAAAATCACATGTACAGAAGTATTCACAGCCTTTGCTCAATACTTTGTTGATGCACCTTTGACAGCAATTACAGCCTCAAGTCTTTTTTAATATGATGCCACAAGCTTGGCACACCTGTCTTTGGAAATTTTTGCCCATTCCACTTTGCAGTACCTCTCAAGCTCTATCAGGTTGGATGGGAAGCGACGGTGTACAGCCATTTTCAGATCTTTCCACAGATGTTCAATAGGATTTAGGTCTGGGCTCTGGGTGTGCTTTGGGTCCTTGCCCTGCTGGAAGATGAACCGTCGCCCCAGTCTGAGGTCAAGAGCACTCTGAAGCAGGTTTTCATTCAGGATGTCTCTGTACATTGCTGCATTCATCTTTCCCTCTGTCCTGACTAGTCTTCCAGTTCCTGCTGCTGAAAAACATCCCCACAGCATGATGTTGCCACAACCATGCTTCACTGTAGGGATGGTATTAGCCTGGTAATAAGCAGTGCCTGGTTTTCTCAAAACATAACGACTGGCATTCACTCCAAAGAGTTCAATTTTACCATACAGGCCTGATTGGTGGATTGCTGCACAGGTGGTTGTCCTTCTGTAAGGTTCTTCTCTCTCCACAAAAGAATGCTGGAGCTCAGACAGAGTGACCATCGGGTTATTGATCACCTCCCTGACTAAAGCCCTTCTCCCTCGATCACTCAGCTTAGATGGCCGGCCAGCTCTAGGAAGATTCATGGTGGTTGCAAACATCTTCCACTTACGGATGATGGTGGCCGCTGTGCTCATTGGATTTTTCAGAGCAGCAGAAATTTTTCTGTAACCTTCCCCAGCCTTGTGCCTCGAGACAATCCTGTCTCGGAGGTCTACAGACAATTTCTTTGTCTTCATGCTTGGTTTGTGCTTTGACATGCACTGTCAACCCTGGGACCATATATAGACAGGTGTATGCCTTTTCAAGTCATGTCCAATCAACTGAATTGACCACAGGTGAACTCCAATTAAGCTGCTGAAACATCTCAAGAATGATCAGTGGAAACAGAATGTAGCTGAGCTCAATTTAGAGCTTCACGGCAAAGGCTGTGAATACTTCTGTACATGAGATTTTTCAGGTTTTTTATTTTTAATAAATTTTCAACAATTTCAAGAAATCTTTTTTCACATTGTCATTATGGGGTATTGTGTGTAGAATTTTGAGGAAATAAATCAATTTAATTCATTTTGGAAAAAGGCTGTAACAAAAAATGTGGAAAAAGTGAAGCGCTATCAATACTTTCCGGATGCACTGTATATTTTGTGCTGATATGAGTTTAAATAAAAGAAACATAAATGTAAGAAACATGGTTTGTTCATTGAATTAAATAAGTATTTTGTGTGTTTTATCATAACTTTATTATCACAACCATTGAGATATTTAATTTTCCTGAAAACAAAAGTGTTAAAAATGATGAGTAAAAACATTTGTCACATTCCCCACAAGCCATATCCATGAAATATGAACCAGAAAACTTCACATTTCTGCAGATTGTTGAACCTGTTTTTACTCATGTAAATGTCTGTAGACTATATTCAGTTGTTAATATTTACGTTGGTTATATCATAGATTAATTTGCAAATAGATGATTTGTACACAATGCAATTTGTAATATAATATTCTCTATACCTTTTAGTGGATGTGTTATATGAGACCTATTGTAGCTTTGTTTACCAAACAAGGGGTTCTAAATGGATTTGCATTTTAAGATTTAAGTAAAAGTAATTTTTAGGTTTTCAGCTCCTATATTCAAAACCATTCAGCATAAATCTGCATATATTTATTTATTTAACCAAAAATATGAGCAGGAATAGAAAAATACATACAGTAAATAAATGGGGTATATGCAAACAGATTTTTAATTTCAGCCAGCCAACCTCAGCGCTTCCGGTAAAGTGTCTTTTCATTATAAAATTGCTACGTTTAAGGTCTGATTTCTTTAAAAATCAGTGATCTTCAATGCCTGATAGATATACAATATAAAATGGGTCTCAGACCAGACTAGAAGCACTGCATTGATTTCATTTCCCCTGCCATGTCTTTAAAACATGACAGTTTATTTTACCCCAGTATTTTAATAGAGTTTTTGCGCTAGCCTGCTGATCCTGACGGCGCTAGCGGTTACACCATCTTTCATCGTGTTTTATGTTTGAACAACTGAAAAACACTAGCTGTGCATATACGCCATTCTGCAGATTCTGTTGACCCTCCCATGACTAATTGGCTTGAGCTCCCCCATCGCAGTTCCCGCATTTCGTTCATTTAAAAATAAACGGTCGCTATCATCACCTGCACTTTAACGCCATCAGCTGTGTGTGATATGCTGTTGGATATCAAGTGAGTTTAAAATCTATTGGGTTAAGATATGGTTTCATTTAATAGTAACCACAATATTTTAATTGGATAATTTTGAAAGATTGGAATTTAGTCGAATGAGCCAGCTGAGGCTGAACCATAGTGCTGAGCTACCGCAGCTAAACATCCGCAGAAAGAATGGCAATCCAAAAATGTTTTAAAGTATGTGAAAACATCGATTTCCACACCTAATGTGGATACACATTCAAGCCATATAGATTTTAAACATACCACTGACAACGCAAATAACGTCTGGTTACACGTTTTTTAAATGAACGGTCCCACAAATGCTGTTTGTGTTTGACTCGCTACAAAGAATCCATTCAGTTGAGTGATACGTTCGGTTATGTTTTATAACTTATGTTTTCATATATTTTCAATCATTTCTTAAAGACTCAATTGGTCATTCATCATATAATCTGACCACACTAGTGGTGCGTTTGCCAAAAGCAATTATGGTCACAAATTCTCTCATTACAAACAAGTTCAACAAAACTTGCAAGCATAGTTGGCTAACGTTAGTGATTCAATAAAAACAACTCATTAGAGTTGTTGAGGCGCCACAAACTAGGAAAACATTATAATGTTGTTCTGTTTGTGTGGTTGACACAATAACTTTACACATGCCTCATCTTGATAATATTATACAGTATATTAGACATTGCTGTAATATCTATCTATCTATCTATCTATCTATCTATCTATCTATCTATCTGTCTGTCTGTCTGTCTGTCTGTCTGTCTGTCTGTCTGTCTGTCTGTCTGTATGTATATATATATATGTATGTATGTATATATGTTTTTTTTTTTTTACTTTCTTTTACTTTTTAATGTATTTTCTTTTGAACAACCCCTTCCCCAACAATTTAACCCCTTACAGATGAGGGAATACATAAAAAGTTATATTTAAAAAAAATAATAAAAAAAAAAATTATATATATATATATATATATATATATATATATATATATATATATATATATATAAATAAAATTCAAAATTGTCAAAAAATCTTTTATGTATAAAAGTCAAAATTATTAGCCCCCCTTTCATTTTTTTTTATTCTTTTATAAATATTTCCCAAACGATGTTCAACAGAGCAAGGAAATTTTCACAGTATGTCTGATAATATTTTTTCTTCTGGAGAAAGTGTTATTTGTTTTATTTTGACTAGAATAAAAGCAGTTTTTAATTTTTTATAAACCATTTTAAGGTCAAAATTATTAGCCCCTTTAAGCTATATATTTTTTTGATAGTCTACAGAACAAACCATCATTATACAATAACTTGCCTAATTACCCTAACCTGCCTAGTTAACCTAATTAACCTAGTTAAGCCTTTAAATGTCACTTTAAGCTGTATAGAAGTGTCTTGAAAAATATCTAGTCAAATATTATTTACTGTCATCATGGCAAGGATAAAATAAATCAGTTATTAGAAATTGGTTATTAAAACTATTATGTTTAGAAATGTGTTGAAGAAATCTTCTCTCCGTTAAACAGAAATTGGGGACAAAAATAAACAGCGGGGCTTATAATTCAGGGGGACTAATAAGTCTGACTTCAACTGTACATATCTAAATATGTTGTAATACGTTTCCACCTCTTCAGAAAAATATCAGGCTTCATTTGTAAACATGCAGTAATTTTTTCCTTTTTAAGACTCCACTGAACCACCTTTGGAGAACCTTCTTCCATCCAATGTACTGTTATCATTTTTTTAGCAACGAGTAATAATATCCTTAGTACAAATCTTGTTTCTTCATTAAACATTTCTTTGGACAGTGCTCCTAGTAAGCAAACAACTGGATTGAGAGGTATTTCTATATGTTATATCTTATCTATTTCTTTTTTTTTTTTTTTACATTTTTTCAAAATTCTTGAATCTTACAATCCAAAAAATGTGGGTATGATCTCCAATTTTACCACATTTGAATAATGAAAACATGACAAAGCCCTTTGACTATCTTGTTCATAAACAATGGTGGCAGGACTTTTCATCTTGATGACACTGACACTTTCATTGACATCAATACTTGCTTTTGAGGAATGAGCTCTCCATTTTGAGCAAGTGACGCGCTTTTGCAGGTTATCAACTAGGTTTTGCAGTTTGTACTAATTGTTTTGAGAAATGCATTAACTGTTGTGCAAATGTAAATAGTGTTGTGAGAAATGCACCAAAGCCACTGAGAAAAACAGTATTTCCTTTATGACATCCTTCACATAACTCAATCCAGACCTCATCCTCAATTATGGTATTTAGTTCTAGTTCCCATTTTCCTTTACCATGATCTGTATTTTGTACAGTATTAGTTACTAATCTTTTGTATAAATGGGAGACATGTCTTTTAGCTGGAATGTTTTTTTCTGCAATATTTATAAAGTATTCTTCTATTTTCATTGCTGTAGTAATTTAAAGTTTAATTTTATGACCAAACAAATGATTATTCTTTCTGTTCTTTTTTTAAATCACAAGTGTTAAAGGGATAATCCACCCAAAACTGAACTAAAGATTCTGTCATCATTCACTCACCTTCCACTTGTTCCAAACCTGTTTGACTTTCTTTCTTCTATTGAACACAAAATAAGATATTTTGAAGAAAGCTGGAAACCAGGTAAAGATTGACATCTGTAGTATTTGTTTTTCCTACCAAGTCAATGTTTAGCTGGGCATGGGCCAGTATAAGATTCTGATGGTATGATAACCTTGGATAAAAATATCACGGTTTGACGGTATTGTGATTACTGCTCTAAAATAGATTCTTTTTAAATGTCTGGGTAAAAAAAATAATAATAAAAAAATCCATTAAACACAATATATTTTATTTTAAGAAAACTTAAAAATATTTTGGAGCAGTAAACATGTCAGGCTAAACCAGGGGTGTTCAAACTCGGTCCTGGAGGGTCGGTGTCCTGCACAGTTTAGCTTCAACTTCTTTCAACACACCTGCTTGGAAGTTTCTAGTATACCTAGAAAGAGCTTGATTAGCTGGTTCAGGTATGTTTAATTGGGGTTGGAACTAAAATATGCAGGACACCGGCCCTCCAGGACTGAGTTTGGGCCCCTCTGGACTAAACAATTCAAATGAATCATTGACTTCTGCTGTCTTCATTAGTTTCAAAAACACAGATTTCTTCACAATTTAAAACGGCATCTTTGGATATCTTTCCTGCTGGAGTATCTCCAAAAAAAAATCTAATAAAAAATCTTACATATACCATAGGAACGGTATAGCAGAACATTTTGGCGGTTTTAAAACCTTGACTTTTCCAAACCGCGGTATACCTTGAAAACGGTTATCGTCCCATGCCTAGTTAAGCGGTTTTCAGCTTTCTCTAAAATATCTTCAATTGTTTTCGACAGAAGAAAGAAAGTCATAAAGTTAATAACCCCTTGAGGGTGAGTAAATAGTGTGTACATTTTTAACTTTTGGGTGAACCTCAATCATAGACTCACTTCTCATGGAGGATGCTGGGATTTGCTGTGACAAGATTGGTTTTGTTTCCCACATCTTTCTCATATCTGCCGTCAAGTGGTGGAAGGTTGCATCTAAAATACAGGGGTTGATTATGATTAGTCCATGGTTACTGATAGGAAAACAATTTAGTATAACTAATGCTAAAGTGGAGTATGATCATTTTGATAATAATGTAAGAAATAGTTCACATAGGGTGATATGAGACATACCTAATGACAAACTGGGCTGAATTGATTTCTTCTCCACAACTGCTATTGGCCAAAACACCTCCATTTCCCACTACAGCACATGACTCCCATGTAGCATTTCCAAATGGCTGCTCCTACAAAAACACACACACAAAATCTAAAAAACAAAATCATCTGAAAAACTGTCATCAGTTTTAAACTTTGTATACGCTACCTTAGCCAAGATGTTGAACAGGGCTTGGGTCACCTGTAGTGGTTTTCTTCTTTCTCCATCATAGACAACATTTGACCCCAGAGGAGTGTTATTCTGTGTGACCACAGCCTTTGACACAGCATGGCATTTGTCATTTAGTAATAACCTGGAGAGAAACAGAAATGCTACCTTTATGATTCTCTAGATTAAAAACATCAGATCTAATTTTAAAGGGATAGATCACCCAAAAAGAAACTTTTTCTCACTACTTACTCCCTCAAGTGGTTTTAAACCTTTATGAAGTTCTTTCTTCTGTTGAACACAAAAGAAGATATTTTGAAGAAAGCAACAGTAACCATTGATTTCTATAGTATTTTTTTTACTAGTATGGAAGTCAATGGTTACAGGTTTTTAGCATTCTTCAACATATCTTCTTTTTGTGTTCAACAGACGAAACAAACAAAACAGTCTTTTTACTCTTTAGCGGGTTACCGTTTTACCGTTTACCTGAATCTTTTAAAGTTTGCCTCGTGTTTTTTCCAGCTGTTTGAATAGTTTCCCAGTGCTTTGCCAATGATTACACTGTCTCTGAAAGCATTAAACACACATGCAAATGGAAATTATAAACTCTGGTGTTTCACAAACAAATGCATTTACATTTAATTAGACAGTTTTATCCAAAGCGACCTACAAATGTCAACAGTGGAAGCAATCAACACAACCTAAGAACAACAATATGTAATGTCACACTAATGTAAAATCCGATCATCCTATCATCCCTACATATTAAGTTACACAACATAAAAATATAAAGGCAAAAATTGCAAGTATTTGTTTGTTTGTATTTTTAATGATAATTAATAAATTTTTCATTAATGTCATGCAATTGGTTGTTATATAAACACAGGGCTTTACATTAACACATTACATTACATTAAGATTTCAGTTGTGGCGGGTTAGACAGACACTCCCACTAGCCACTTTGGCTGGCTGAAACTCATTTTTAAATGGCCAGTGCTGGCTTGTCGTCACTACAGATTAGACTGTTAGTTTATGACCATTTGTCTATATGTGTACAAATGTGATCTTAGAATCGAGAAGCAGCACGACTGACAAAAACAGCTTTTTGTGCGAGCAAAAGAAAGCAGGTGAATAACAACAAAACTGTGGCTAGTGAAAATGGTGAGTGGCTAGTAGTGTATATATATATTAGGGTTGGGCGATGTTGACCAATTTAGCATCGTACGATGTCTAATGTGAAACATCGCGATGGACGATGGCATCGTCTTCATAGGCGGAGGTGAATTAATTATTTATGAATAATTAATTAATTCATAACGAATTAATTATTTCTAGCCTACCGTTTCATCCACCACGGCGGTGGATGGCGGAGGGGTGTCGCAGACAAAAGTGAGCGGCGCGGGGGTGTTATAGGATGATGTATTTTTCTTTAGCGTGTTTGCGACGGGGGCAGGGCGGAGGATTGGCGATGCCGGCACAGCATCGTGATGTCTATCGGCCATCGGCCCAACCCTAATATATATATATATATATATATATATATATATATATATATATATATATATATATATATATATATATATATATATATATATATATACGCTGACAGTGTGTCTGTGTTGTTCGTCATCACGCAAGTGACATCAGATCGCGCTCTTTCTGATGGCTGAGCACTGAACGTCATTCAGTGACAAGTGATACATGTATAAGATCTTATGTAAATAATAATATATATTTTTATATATGCAAATTTATATCGAAATATCGGAAATGGGTTTAAAAATCATATCACCGTTATTGAAAAAAAATCTATCGCGATATATATTGATATCGGATTATTGTCCAGCCTTAATATATGTGTGTGTGTATATATATATATATATATATATATATATATATATATATATATATATATATATATATATATATACACACACACACACACACACACACACACACACACACACACACACACACACACACACACACACACACACACACACAGTTAGGTCCATAAATATTTGGACATCGACACAATTCTAACATTTTTGGCTCTGTACACCAACACAATAGATTTGAAATACGAATAATCTAATAAAAACGAATAATATGCACTTTAACTGCAGACTGTCAGCTTTAATTTGAGGGTATTTACATCCAAATTAGGTGAACACTGTAGGAATCACCAGGGAAAAAATTCTTTGGTCATCCACCACAGTTGTTTTCTATGGTCTTCTGGGTCTTTTGGTCTTGCTGAGCTCACTGGTGCATTCTTTCTTTTTAAGAATTGTTGTTTTGGCCATGCCTAATGTTTTTGCCATCTATCTGATGGGTTTGTTTTGTTTTTCAAAATGATGGCTTGCTTGACTTATAGTGACCGCTCTTTGGATGTCTTGGCAGTTGACAGTAACAGAAATGCAAATAGCACTCTTGAAATGAACTCTGGACCTTTTATCTGCTCATTGTAATTGGGATAGTGAGGGAATAACACACCTGGCCATGGAACAGCTTAGAAGCCAATTGTCCAATTACTTTTGGACCCTTAACAAGAGGGGGGCACATGTAAACTGTTGTAATTCATTTCATTTCAAATCCATTGTGTTGGTGTACTAAGCCAAAAATATTAGAATTATGTCGATGTCATAATATTTGTAAACCTAACTGTGTGTGTGTGTGTGTGTGTGTGTGTGTGTGTGTGTGTGTGTGTGTGTGTGTGTGTGTGTGTGTGTGTCCAACCATTCTTTGTCCTTGTTGGAGGTTCATATTGTAGCCACTTTTGTGAAAATTGTCCCTATTAAGTTCTTGACTTTCACCATCGAATTAGCTAAATTACCCAAATTAGTAGTAGAAAAAAAAATCATCCAACAAAAAATATTTTGTAGTACCTGTATTACTGTCAATATGTCTGAATGGCTAAAGATGCTGAATTATAAGGTGCTATCTGACATTTTTGTCAAAATTATGTGATTTACATAATCTTACCCTGGCTAGTTATTTACATTATGTGCTTTATTTATTTATTTATTTAAAGTGTGTACGCAAACTTCATTGCCATATAAATTTTTCTATATGGAATAAAACTCATGAAATGAAAATAACTGCTCAATTTCTCAAATCCATTGAGTATGCCCATTGTAACTCTGTACATTTTAGTTGAACACCACAAACAGCACCTATGGTGACTTTGTGATACATTTTTAGTTCGAATAGGCTACCAAATCATTAAAAACTAGATCCTCATAGTGTGCATAAAACTTAATGGCCCAGTTTCACAAACAGGGCTTAGCTTAAGCAAGGACTAGACCTTAGTTAAATTAGGCTATTTAAGCCACATTTTTAAAAACAGCCTTAAAAATACATTACTAGTGTGCACATGTAGACAAAAAATGTCACTGACATGTTTTAAGACATCTCACTGCAAGTTATTTTCAGTTGAGACAGCTCAAACATGCAATTTAATCCATGACTAGCCTTAAACCATGTTTGTGAAACCGGGGAGTATGGTTTTGTTAAAGATAAATAGTTAGACTACATGTTTTCTTTAGATTGTATGTGTATTGCAACCATCCTAGTATTGTGAAAAGCCATGCTGAAAGTTGCCTGTTGATATTTTAGCTGACGAAGTCTGTTATAGCACCACCCAGCGGCCAAAAGCATTTTGCAGAAAATGTGGCGGCAATGGGATCACAATGACGTGTAACCAACTGTATATATAAATATAGAATAGTGTTTTAGTCACAGAAGATAGAAAAAATTTAGTTATTAATTATATGCAGTGGTGGAAAGAGTACTGAAAAATCACACTTACCATTATTTGCCTAAAAATGTAGTGCGAGTAAAAGTATCTGTTGTAAATATTAATCAAAGTATGAGTAAAAAGTAGACCTTTCAAAAGTACTCAACAGTAGTCAGTATTACGCTGTAAAAAGCTGATGCAGTTTCAAGTAATTTGGGGATGTGGTAAACAAAATATTCTGTAGTGCATTTAGTTATTGCCCAGCAGGCACACAATGTCAGAAGACGTTAATATTAGGTTAGATTTAGGTTGTGATTTCAGGTGACCAAAATTCAGTGTCTAGCCAGCATCTAAGCACAACGTTATTTTGATGTCCAATAAAGACGTCAAATGACATTGATTTTTTTTGGTTGATTTTAGGTTGTGTTAGAACCTGACCAAAAACCAACGTCAAGCCAACATCTTAAGCCAACGTCATATTGACGTCAAATACTGACATTTATTACTCAGGTAAATCAACCAAAATCCAACATCTGATAGACGTCATAGTGGTAACGTCCACACAACATACAGCTGTAACATCATTAGATGTTGATATTTGGTTGATTATAGGTTGGCCGTTGGACATTGACATCAGCCTGACGTTGGCTTTTGATGTCAACCCATTTTTCATTTCCAAACAACATGCAACGTCCCCACGACTTTGGGATACAACGTCAATCTGACGTCATGTTGACATCTTGTGCCTGCTGTGTGTTTTTGGTCATCACACAGTAAACATCCGTCATCTTCTCATCAGTGACATGCATCTAAACAGTCTCTGGGTCATTACCTTTAAAGATTTTAAACATCTTCTTTTGGACACATTTAACACTTAACAGTTTGCTGCAGTTATGAATCGCCCATGTCTTGAGGTAGTTCATTATGTGGCGATTTACTTTCTATGTGCGATTTGATTGGAGAGGAATCACAGGACAGATTTTTGTAATACCCATAGACGTAGTGACTGCAAAATTGAAGGAAAGTAGTGGTGTAAAAGTACCGAAATTACACTAAAAATGTACTCAAGGGAAAGTAAAAGTACACATTTTTAAAGCTACTAAATTACAATTTCTGAGAAAAACTAATCACAGTAGTTCGAGTTTTTGTAATTTGTTACTTTACACCCCTGATTATATGCTGTATGAGAGTGTAATCCTTTTTATTTATTAATGTATTTATTTTTTACATGAAATACATATTTTTTTGTTTAGATCTTATGTTACATTAAGTGTCTGCCATGTTGATGAAAAGACATCATGCGTTGTGATGTGTAACAATGAGTGATTTTGCATACGTACTTGCATGCCTTACAAGATTTTTGAGGAATCCTAGATGCAGGATGAGGGATTACATTGCTGTGGAGAGAAAGAGATTTAAAATGAACAAACAAACAGAACCACTCTAATATTCTAGTAAAGATCTAAAGAACTGTTGCAGAATAATAAGCACCACAAATGTTAATCTTAACTTGGATCGGAGGAATACATTTATATGTAGACAGACAAGCTTGCAGCTCACATAATAGCATACTGCATAATCAAATAGTGGATAATTACATAATGGGTAATTACATAATGCAGTTAGCTTCTATTTCCTTGAACATCTGTTATGGGCAGAGCAGACAGCCCTTCTATATGCGCTGCTGATTTATACTGACTGTTTCTACATTCTTTAGCCAGTAGGTGGCTACAGATGACTCTTTATTAGAATGAGAAGAAAAAATTGGCTTTTTCGGACAGTCTTACTAGCCAATTGAGTGGGCACAATAGAGTGAGGAGTGTCTTGCTAAAAAGTCAACTGAAAGTATTGCCAGTGACACTCAATCTAGTAGCAAGCAACAGCAAAGTCCAATTTCAGAGTTGTTTCAGCCATGTTAGTTTGCCGAGTGCTCTGTATTTTTATAATCATTATTTTTAGTTTTTATAATAAGCTACACTATCTCCCTAATTTGAGTTCAACTTGTTTACAGAAAGGTAAAGTCTTTTTATTTGCGTTTATTGTTTGCTCTAGAGAAAAATGAGTGTTTCATTTCTGAATATTTAAAAACAAATTTGAATAAACGTTTAAGTCAATATCTTTTCAGTTTCTTTTTTAACAAACACTCACTGCATTTTAGCAGTAAGAAGCTATGATACAGATCACTGAGCTGAAGCTTGACTACAAAATTAAATCGCAAATCAAATCGTAATCACATTATCTGTCAAAAAATTTGCAATTAGATATTTTCCCCAAATTGCACAGCCCTGTTGCCAGATGTGTGCAAAGCACTTGATTTGTGCTTCTAACCCAATCCTGCCTCCAATCTTCAGTGCTAAATTTAACCTCACACTCCATCGTAACATCACAACTCACAAGACAACTTTTCATCTCAATGAGAAATCTCGTCGCCATTTTGTCACGTAGCCCGAGATCTCGTCACACCCCTAGTAAATTTGGGTGAACTATCCCTTTAAGTGCAGGGCTTGAAATGAACTTTTTACTTAGTAGCACCAGTGCTCTCAACTTCAAATATTTAGGGGCACCAGAAAAAATTTTGGAGCACCCACCAAAAATGAATGAGCACCAAAGCAAATTGTATATTAAGGGATTTATTGTATTTGAAAACATCATCAATTAAGACTAACAAAATCCAGAAACAACTATCTTACTAATGCTGTGATGACTTACTGATATTTGCGCAATAATTCCACAATGAATGTCTAATAATTATAAAATATTAATGATGATGATGATGACAAAAATACTAACAATGATTTACATTTCTCATTATCATGCTGCTTGAATGTGAGTTATCTGCTATAAAAAGTCCTACTTTATGAAAAATAAAAATATGGTTTGCATCAAACAAAAATGAAGCATTGCAGTAAGAAATATTTATTTTGCACTATCGTTTTTATACGCTTGTCAATTTAATAAATAATATTTCTGCTACAAAACATAAACGTAAGATTATAATAAACAATTTAATTCAATGCTAAAAGCTGCAAAGCAGTCATCAGTAACTTAAATAGAAAAATAATATTCATGTCAAGAAACAATGGACAAGAGAAAGGAGGAAAAGTCTCACTTCTGCCACTATTTAAAAGTTTTGGTTTGGGTTTGTGTCATTTTAAATGTTCAGTCTAATTATGCGCTGATTTACATTTTTCTGTGTTTGTGGAAAAAAACAATCGAGTCTGGCGAGGGGCCAGAGCGGGATTCTCGCAATGATCACCGGCGCAATACTTTGTTATGAGCCGCAGTTTCAATCTAAACCTAGTAAAGGCAAGCTTCTTTGGCGATGATGTGTACAGTGTTAGATTTTACATTTAGCGGACATTTGCGCTGAACATGCAGTGAACGCAACGCATCGAGATTCAGGCACCTTCTCCGAAACACTCTATTGATCTCGGCTGACGGATCAACATTCACCACATGATCGCTGTCATCGGCACCATTTGTAACTTTAGATGGGTTTGCAAACCTGTGTACGTTATACTCTTCAGCCGTTTGCATTTCCCGCGGTCACAAAATCTCCCTGTTATCTGACAGCGGAAAGCCTTGAGGGATTGACAGCTAATATGAACCAATATAGCGGCAGGGAAGACCGATTCAGCACATTTTTAGAAAAAATCAAAACAGGTCGCACTACAACCATTATATGCAGTCGCACAAATGCTCCCAAATATATTACGAGGTTGCTTAAATTAAATTTCGGGCGCATATGTGACCAAAATGGTCGCAATTTTGAGCCCTGAAGTGAGTCAGTGAATCATTCACTAAACTGACTCATTTAAAAAAGCTGATTCATTCAAGTTAACATCATGTTTTGTTTTTTAGAGACGCCGTTAAGTTGTTGCTTTGTTTGGAGTGGTTTCGTGGAGTAGACTGCTGGATTTATGGCTCTGCTTTTAAGGTAAGTTACTTCATTTGTCACCACTCATCACCAGTAAAGTGCTGTTTGTCAACTATCTGACAATTATATTCCTGTAACTTAGCTCAGAAAAATTCAGTGTTATTTTTTTGCATGAGTTTGTTTTCTTTTACTGCCTCTTGTCTTTCATATTTAGCCTTGCTTTGTTATGGTTTTACACATAAATTCTGCAATTTATACATCAAACATTTCCTCACTGTCAGCTTTGGAACACCCAAAAGGGCTCATGTACTCATTGATTGTGAAATATTGTAAAATTATCAGTCTATTGCAAACAGCCAAGCACTAAAGACAGAAAAGTCTTTGTACAATCACTCGTGAGGCCGGTTTTGTTCCCTATCTCTCCGCCTCTTGCTATATCTTTCTTCCTGTATCTCCCTATTTTAGCTTTCAATTTCTATCACTCCCACATTGTCTGTTCCTCCCTATCATCCACACCCACACTCTCCATCTCACTTTAACACTGTTTGCAAAATAGAGCCAGACGTCTTTCAGACAGCCAGAGTTCAGCCCTTGGTTAAAACAAAGGAGAGAGAGAGTGATAAATTAATTTGGCCTAAAGTACTATTTCTTTAATCTGCATAAAGTACTGCATTAACAAGCCATGTCATGTAGGCAGTCATGCGCAGTTAGTACAGCAAAACAATATTTCTCCAGGACTACATACATACTACAATGTAAATTTAACAGCATAAATGAACAAAGACTAACAAAGAAATCTGTTTATCTAATTACCTAATTTAGACAAAACAGATTGTAATAAAGTGTATATGCAAATGTGCACACCATTAAAAGTTGTAAAGTAATTGTTTGACTTTGTTTTTTATGTTGACACAAAATAAGATGTTTTGAAACAATATAAAAGTTATTATTTATATATATATATACTTATATTAATGGTTACCCTATATTTTGTGTTCAGACTAATGAAACATAAATGTTTATAAAAGACGAGTAAATAAACAGTGAATATTGAGTAAATTTAGGGTGAACTATTTCTTTAAAAACTGTTCCTCTGAGCAGTTTTCTCTGATCACATTCACAACTCAAGGTCCATATCTGAGCTTCAAGCAGAGTTCATGTCCCCTAAACAAGCAGTCATATGCAAACAACCGTGGCTGAAAAAAAGCTTAAAGTTATCTTGATTAAAAAAGAAAAACTACTGGCTGATTTTGTAGGCCACACAGGTGACTTTCGACCTTCTAAACTCAGGGTAGAGTCTATTTGTAGGCTTACACTTTCTGAGGCCTGTGTGGCAAGTTAGCATTACAAAGTTACCAAAGTGATTCACTATAATCCAATTTAATTATGCTTCTCTTCAAGTCAAATTGAAGCCTTACGTTTGTTTGTTTCCTGTAATTTGCCTTCTACATGATAGAAACCTAATTCGGCTACTGTGAAGCACCCAGTGATTTTGTGCTGTTGTGAATTTTTCTGGGAGTTTAATCTCCCACATGCCTTGAAGTGATTAAAGGCTGCTGCTGTCAGTGTAACAGCACATAACAAGAGAAAGGTCACAACCAAGACACCAAACAGCCATAATTTATGAGATGGCTGAATAATTATATATTTCCTTTTGGTCATATACAAAAAACTACTTTCAGAGCATCTTTAATATCTGGTTATGAATATACTATGTGCTACTAGTGTGATATTAGTGTTTTTTTACTTCATGATGAAGCCAACACAAAGGCTGCTTCTGGGGGACTGCCTATGTTTGTACTTAAAGGCTCCTATTACCTTAAAGGTTGCTATTAGTACTTAAAAAGTACAAAAGTGTACCTTTTGAAAAGGTTTCACCCCAGTGACAGTTGTACCTGTTGAGAGTGTATTAGAATGCAGTTAGAAATTCCCTATAATTCAAGTTTTGAATACAAGACACAAATTAATTTTCTGTTTAAAAAGGTATACTAAACTTTTTTATTTTTTCTTAAAGAGCCCCTATTATGGGTTTTTGAGAATGACCTTTCATGTAGTGTATAACACAGCTTTAAGTGAAGTGAAATATCCAGCTAAGGCTTAAATCTGAAAGTGGACAGTGTTTAAAACTATTGATTCATCAAAAAAAAGAGTCGACTCATAGTGGTTCGTCTTGATAACGAGTCTTTAGCCGTTACGGTGTGATGTGAATACGAAACATAAGCCCCGCCCAATTGTTGCGCAAAGCAGAGTACAGGTAAGCCCTGAGAACATATAACACTTCACGCAAGATAGGACTCAATCAGACAAGACAAACTACAGAAAAAAGCATGGTTAACGTGAACGTACAACATGATGGGTCAAAATTAATTGTTTCTCCGGTGCACCGCGATGCAGACGCGGACAATTCGGTATCGGTTCAGTAATAATCATAACCGGTTATTATGTACTGACGTCATTTATCTCATATGAGCCATGTCGCCGTAGCTTACTATAGCGAGGGAGGCGAGCGCGAGTATTTACAATGCTCCAACTACTTAAAAACGCAGAAACTGTACACAATTTCACTGCTTGTGTGTTGGCTGGACTGTGTTTCAATGACACTTACAGCAGAAGCCCCTATTTTACTGCGATTAAGAGAATGAAAGTAAAGTCCATTTCTCTCTCTCTCTCTCTCTCTCTCTCTCTCTCTCTCTCTCTCTCTCTCTGTGGCCCATGAGTGCATCTGTGAAGAGCGCCAGCGTGTAAGAGCCAATCACAGCCCTTTCTGTTGAGCGCGCGACCAATCAAAGGGGTATAAGAAAGAAATTGGTAGACAAAGATCTGAAAGCGAGCGGCATATTTATATTTATTTATTTGCTGTAAATGCTTGTGTTGTTTAAAGGTACAGTTTGTATATCTGACTGTTTGTATTAAAGGCCAAAATT
Organism: Danio kyathit; assembly: GCA_903798195.1. Classification (NCBI taxonomy): domain Eukaryota; kingdom Metazoa; phylum Chordata; class Actinopteri; order Cypriniformes; family Danionidae; genus Danio; species Danio kyathit. The sequence goes on along the minus strand of LR812521.1, from coordinate 22,747,251 downwards.
GTTTTACAAATAGTAAATATAAATATATTTATACATTTTAATACAAGAATTGTTGTGCTGTGAAGAAAATATAAAACCGTGTATGGAAAGCATCGTCAATGCACCGTGATGCACCGAGATATCGAATTGAGCCGAATCGATGGCTTGATAATCGTAACCGAACCGTGAGACCAGTGTAGGTTCACATCTCTAATGAAAGATAATAATCTGGCACTGAGACAGAGAACACAGAGGTAGAAATAGAGATGCTAATCAGCCTACGAGTGAGAGCAGGTGCCACAGCAATGATTGCAAATAGAAATGATCTACAGCTGAGAAGGGAGAAAAGCTCCAAAATGAAAGATAATTAATGAAATCAGACCTGGCCCATGACGCATTTCATAAGAGTAAGTAAATGGCTGCCTCTTTGTTTCCTCTAGCTTGCAAATTATCTATTTAATTGTGTTTTGTTACTTGTAACCGCTTGTACTGTATCAGGTTAACTCTTTATATTCTCATATCGCATCTAAAGCCATGTTGAAAACGCGTTGCGTGCCGCTTTGTTTACGGATTTAAATGTGTTTGTGAGCTCATGATCTACTGCCGTTTGTTGTTGCTATGGCCACCGTCAGCTGATCCTACACATGTGCAGCAGTCAAGGTTCAGAATAGTTTAGCTTTTGCCGCTGTGTGGATTAATACTGATTGTGTGTCATGGTTAAAAATAGAGCAATATGCTGGTGTTTAACTGCACTGCTTTAATGCCCTGATGCACACACAAAAAATCCGTGAGACTGGGGGGGGTTAAGTTCGGGGGTGAAGTGTCTGAATAACACTGTTGAGAACCAAATACTGTGTACTGTGGTGTTGGTAAGTTAACTACTATGAAGCGTGTTTGAAATTACGGGAGTTTTCTGGGATAAATACCAAAATGGGTGGGGGGCTGGAGATGGGTCCAAAATACGGCAGACTCCAGGGAAAAACAGGAGTGTTGGCAGGTATGCTCACACACACACTCTCTGCACTGTGACTACTTCAATATTGTTGATAAGCCACGCTGGGCATTTCACTTTGTCTCGCGCTAAACGCTGTCGGCCAATCGCAACAGACTCTCATTAGTCCAATCAGTGCAAATTAGCTTCGCGCTAAGGAGGGGTTTGGGAACAAATCAATCGCTGAACGATTCATATGGGAGTCGCTGGGATAATTAGGTAAAAATAAATGCATATTATAAGACCATGAAAGTGTTTTTTGACCTTGCATGCATATCAGTATGTTGTTGGAGACCCATAAAACCGAAATATGACCCTTTTTAATGTATAATAGGGGCTTTTTAATTTTTGTCTCAATGTTTTTTTGTAAGCATTTGAATGAATGAGATTATTTTATTCAGGCTAGGGATGCTCATTTCGATTAATTTTCTTAACCGACAACCGCAGATCAGATTAATATAAAATTTATCATTTAATAAAAAATTTTTTAAAAACGATGTGTCTGTTTTGTATCTGACACTTTAAATATTGCATTTTAAAATATTGATTTATTTTAACATGCGAACAACAGCATACAGAACATCACACAGCATACAGAACTCGAGCATCTGATTTTACCTTAGTGTTTGCGTGCTTTCAGTTTCTCTGTCTCAATTGCGGCAAGGTGAGGGTGTTTTGAAATAGTGAAACTGTCCTCAGTTTAGCGTAGCCTGTGTCAAACTGGCACAGAATTATCAGTATATCAAGTCTTTGCTGAAAGTCTGGTCATCATACCGACAACGAGGGACAATAATGGTATTAGAGATTTTAAAGGAAATTAATGAAATGGAATTATGAAATGCGAAATACGTTAAGGTACGTGTGGTTGTATGTGTTAACGCCTCGCGAGTTAACAAATAGACTCTGTGTTGCATGTTTATGCAGCAAAACTCATCTGTGTTAAACTGTGACAAGCAATTTTCTTTTCACACTTTTTATTAAGCTTCATAGGAAAAATCCGTTAAGGTACGTGTGGTTGTACGTGTTAACGCCTCGCGAGTTAACAAATAGGCTATGTGTTGCATGTTTATGCAGCAAAACTCGTCTGTGTTAAACTGTGACAAGCAATTTTCTTTTCGCACATTTTATTAAGCTTCATAGTAAAAATACATTAAAGTACGTGTGATTGTACGTATTAACACCTTGCGAGTTAACAAATAGGCTATGTGTTGCATATTTATGCAGCAAAACTCGTCTGTCAAACTATGATAAGCAATATATTTCCTTTCACACTTTTTATTAAGCTTCATAGGCAAAATAAATGAAGGAACGTGTGGTTGTACGTGTTAGAGTCTCGCGAGTTAACAAATAGACTATGTGTTGCATGTAGACCATCGAAAAAATATATAGCTAAAGGGGCTAATAATTTTGACCTTAAAATGGTTTTTAAAAAATTTAAAACTGCTTTTATTCTAGCCAAAATAAAAAAATAAGACTTTCCCCAGAGGAAAAAATATTGTCAGACATACTGTGAAACTTTCTTTGCTCTGTTAAACATAATTTAGGAAATATTTAAAAAAGAAAAAAAAAATCAAAGGGGGTTTAATAATGTTGACTGCAACTGTATGTGTTGCATATTTATGCAGCAAAACTCATCTGTCAAACCATGACAAGCAGTATATTTCTTTTTTGCACTTTTTATTATGCTTCATAGGCTAAATAAATTAAGACACGAGTGGTTGTACGTGTTAACGTCTCGTGAGTTAACAAATAGTTGCATGTTTATGCAGGAAAACTCATCCGTGTCAAACTCTGACAAGCAATGTTCGTTTTAAAACTTAAACTTAAAAAATACAAAATGAAATAATAATAATATTTAACTGTTTAATTGATACCATTAATCGTTAAAAATGCATTCTTTTGGTTAATTGGTCAATATGAGCATCCCTGATTCAGGCAAACAAATGCAACTTTCAATTATTTACTCATGTGAAATGTGATTCTAAACTTTACTGAAACAGAACAAACAATCAGCATCTAAAGTCCAACTTTTAGACCTGTCCAGCATCCTGAAACATTGAACCATTAACAACAACTAAAACATTTTAAAATGTTCTTCTTCTTGCTTCTATGTAAATTCTCCTGTAATAATGACGCAATTTTCTCTTTTACTAATCAGATGCCTGTGGTGAAACGGTTTCCTGACAGCACAGAGATTAGAGAGGTCTTGTAAAGATTTATTGATAACTAACTAGACTTGAAAAGGTTTCCTTCAGTCATGGTGGTCTGATATTTGTTAACACTAGGGTCTTTTCAACTTTACTCTCCAATTAAAAGGCTACACACAAAGGCTAAAACTGATATACTCACTTGTTGGAGATGAAAATCCAGAAGGCTACACTGCAAAAAGAGCACAGGATGACAGGAAGCAGCCAGCGCATAGGAGTCCTCATAACGCGCATCCACTCTTACACACGGTCTTGGTTACACACATAGCCGCGGACATGCGTGTGCTCTCATTCAAATGCAGATGCTGCTGCCGCTCTCTCCGTATTTACAACTGTTCCTGTTTCTTAACGACTGCACCCTTTTCTTTACTCTCTCTCTCTCTTTCTCTGTTTCTCTCTCAGACTGTTAATCTCCTCACTCTCCCTCCCTCTGCTTAATTTAACTGCCCCTCGCTCTGTCTCTCTTTCTCTTTCTCTTCTTTTCTCCACTGACAGGCCTGGCTTTTTATTACTTAATCCATCAGCCCACTTTTCTTCTCACATGCACAGGAAGAAATTCCCTTCGCTTTTTTCCTGTCCAGCGCATTCCTTTAAGGCATTTTCCTATTTTATCCCCAGCACTTCTTCACCTCATCCTGTTTTCTCTTCGTACTTCCTTCTTTCCACAGAAGCTGCTCTGACTTTCCTTCCGTCCGTTTCCCCAGAAATCTCAAGCTGTTGCTTCTTCTCATGCATTCTCAACCCCCTCCCCCTCTCGCTCACCCTGGACAAAACTTGCTCTCTCTCTCTCTCTCTCTCTCTCTCTCTCTCTCTCTCTCTCTCTCTCTCTCTCTCTCTCTCTCTCTCTCTCTCTCTCTCTCTCTCTTTTTCTCTCGGGGTAATACGAGTGTCGAGTACAGAATTAGCCCATGGCATGGCAGCACCTCATGACTGGAGGAAGGGTTATGTGTACGAGAGAAGGTTTCACCCCTTCGTTTCAGTAGCCAATGATGGTCAGAATGCAAAGGGCAGCGGCCAATCAAATGCTTGCCCACCCCCACCCCCCGACAACCCCAGTTTTCTTCTGAGTCTGAGAAGGGAACATTCTGTTGTTGTGAGTCTAAACATGTGCTGCAGTGAGTCAAGCTGTATGTGTTAAAGATATTTAAGGGACAGTTTGAGCATAACATGGAAAGTTTCTGTTTGTTTATTCGGCGTCGTAATGTATGAACCGCTATGATTTTTGTCTTCTGTGGAACACGTAAGACATTTTGAATATTATTATTATTTCTGCTTTTGTCCCTACAGTTAAAGTAAGTGAGGTTCAAAACAACTCTGGACCCTTTTGACTATTTATCACAGGTGTATGAGAAACAAAATATCTATCTTGCTATCTAGCTATCTATCTAGCTGTATCTAGCTCTCTATTTATCTATCTAGCTCTCTATGTTAGTGGTGCAATGAATCACAAGACTGACAGGTCAGATCATATTACGTTTTTGGAGTCAAGGATCAGATTATTGTTATTACTTTCAATACTTTCTGTTTATTGCTCAAAGAGCCTAACATACACTCACCAGCCACTTTATTAGGTACACCTTACTAGTACAGGGTTGGACCAGGGTTTTGCCTTCAGAACTGCCTTAATCCTTCGTGGCATCCATAGATTCAACAAGGTACTGGGAATATTCCTCAGAGATTTTGGTCCATGTTGACATGATAGCATCACGCAGTTGCTGCAGATTTTCGGCTATTGGATTGAGACATGGTGCGTTATCTTGCTGGAAGTAGCCGTCAGAAGATGGGTACACTGTGGTCATAAAGGGATGGACATGGTCAGCAACAATACTCAGGTAGGCTGTGGCGTTGACACGATGCTCAATTGGTACTAATGGGCCAAAATGTGCCAAGAACATATCCCCCACACCATTACACCGCCACCACCAGCCTAAACCGTTGATAAAAGGTAGGATGTATCCATGCTTTCATGTTGTTGACGCCAAATTCTGACCCTACCATCCGAATGTCACAGCAGAAATCGAGACTCATCAGACTAGGCAAAGTTTTTCCATCTTCTATTGTCCAATTTTGGTGAGTATGTGTAAATTGTAGCCTCAGTTTCCTGTTCTTAGCTGACAGGAGTGGCACCCGGTGTGGTCTTCTGCTGCTGTAGCCTGTAGCCCATTCGCACGTGTTGTGCGTTCATAGATGCTCTTCTGCATACCTCGGTTGTAACGAGTGGTTATTTGAGTTACTGTTGCCTTTCAATCAGCTGGAACCAGTCTGACCATTCTCCTCTGACGTCTGGCATCAAAAAGGCATTTGTGCCCACAGAACTGCCGCTCACTGGATATTTTCTCTTTGTCTGACCATTCTCTGTAAACCCTAGAGATGGTTGTGCGTGAAAATGCCAGTAGATCATCAGTTTCTGAAATACTCAGACCAGCCCGTCTTGCACCAACAAGCATGCCACATTCAAAGTCACTTAAATCACCTTTCTTTCCCATTCTGATGCTCTGTTTGAACTGCAGCAGATCGTCTTGACCATGTCTACATGCCTAAATGCAGTGAGTTGGCTAATTAGAAATTTTCGCCAACAAGCAGTTGGACAGGTGTACCTAATAAAGTGGGCAGTGAGTGTATATTATTAAATACTAGTGAACAAATAAACAAATTAACCATAGCACAAATAAATAGAAATGAAATAAGGGGCGTAGTAAGTTTTACTTTACGTAGCTTCAATATTTTAGTATTAAAATAGCAGTAGACAGATAAAAACATATGATGATGATGATGATGATGAAAAAAGCCTTTATTTGTCACATACACTGTTACATGTAGCGAAATTTGACCCCATGAGCTTGGACGACTTCATCCATACATCTCTGCAATGACTCAACTTAATAAAGTCATCTGGAATGGCAAAGAAAGCGTTCTTGCAGGACTCCCAGAGTTCAAAATTCTTTGGATTCATCTTCAATGCCTCCTCTTTTATCTTACCCCAGACATGCTCAATAATGTTCATGTCTGGTGACTGGGCTGGCCAATCCTGGACCACCTTGACCTTCTTTGCTTTCAGGAACTTTGATGTGGAGACTGAAGTATGAGAAGGAGCGCTATCCTGCTGAAGAATTTGCCCTCTCCTGTGGTTTGTAATGTAATGGGCAGCACAAATGTCTTGATACCTCAGGCTGTTGATGTTTCCATCCACTCTGCAGATCTCTCACACGCCCCCATACTGAATGTAACCCCAAACCATGATTTTTCCTTCACCAAACTTGACTGATTTCTGTCAGAATCTTGGGTCCATGCAGGTTCCGATAGGTCTTCTGCAGTATTTGTGATGATTGGGATGCAGTTCAACAGATGATTCATCTGAAAAATCGACCTTCTGCCACTTTTCCAAATGATCAACTAGAAGTCAAGTTATTATTTGTTGCTCTTACAACTGGGATTGACAACAAGACTTTTGTCAGGTAGTGTACACACCAAGATCGGATTTTATTCCCCATAGTTCAATGTGCAAGCACAAAATTAAGCTTTCTTTTACGACTTTTTTTTTGGGAATGTTAAATATTGTAAAAATGCTTACAACATTTATGATGATGCAGATGATAATTAAACTTAGCAATTACTAACTTGAATTCCGTAATGTGGTGTGTGTGGTCTATACTATGATCTGTTACATACCTAAAATACAGCACTGGAAAAAATTAGGAAACCACTGAAAAATAAATAATGATCTATTATCTATAATGAGGCAAATGAATGTTTTACTCAAAACACATAATGTCAATTCCCAATTTCAGAGAACCGATAATAACTGTCTAATAAATGCTGTCTTCGTTTTTTTCCAATGCTGTATATTTATGTTGGTTTGGAACAATGTGTGGGTGAGTAAATGATGACTCCAAATGATGAACATTTCCCATGTTTTTCTGGGAAAATGACTTTGATCTGTGTCCTTAAACACACCACTATCCTTGTGCAAGGACCTTAGGGTATGGATGTTGTAGCTAAGGATTTTTTTTTACAATGAATCAGGCAAAAATACAAATGAGGAATGGAGAATGAATATAAAGAGGCCTATTTTAGTCAAAGCCAGTCTCTTCATTGCTTTATTCTAGTAGAAAAGCTCATGACGCACTGTGAGACACTACTGCACTTCCTGTGTGATTTCATGTGATCCTGAACGATGGAAAAATGTGATGCGAAAGAGAACAGACCTCTTTGTACAGCACCATTATTGTATCCTGCTACATTATTTAGGTATATATAAATGTAGCCTGAGGTCTTGCAAAAAACATGACATATGAACTGACATAAATATTAAGCAGTTCTGGTTATCAGATGTTCATATTATGTGAAACATGACTAAATATGTGAATTACTTGTCATTTCTTTTATCTGCTTGATGACACCTATAATAATCTTTACAAGTAGCATTTATTATTTATATAAAATGAAAGAGCAGTTCATTTTGCATAAAGAAAGCTGATTAAACTGAATTTATGATGATTATAAAGGCACTTTTACAGGTTTCATGCAGATCTATTTGCCATGTCTTTGTCTTTGATGCCTAGATTATGTTTATCAGATGCAGAGGCAAAAGGAACGCACAAGCAGTTTACATAAATTACCTTTAGTTTTTGGCACACATTAAATATTTGTTCACTCTTTGCCATTGGAATTTGCAAAGCATATGCAAGCTTAGTTTAGAAACAAATGTAAACACAGCTCTGAATGTCTGTACTCTTAATCCAGTGCCCCTATGCTAATCGTTTGTAAGTTCCTCCTTAAATTAGGATGTAGAGTTAATCAAATATGCATAGTAATAGAATAATCGATAACAGAGATGCCCAGTCTTGCTTCCGGAGGGCCTTTGCCTGCAAAGCTCATTTCCAGCCTCCAACTACGGTTGAAATATAACATAATATATTTCATATCATAACATAACTGCATAACTGCCTCCTTTCATTTTCATTGAAAACTATGAAACATACCCTGTCTCTTTTGCTGAATATCAGTTTTAATAATCAATATTGGTTATTATAAACATGTAACGAACAATAAGTTAATACAATATAGGAAGTAAATGCAAGCAATCAGTCAAAATATGCAGAATCAGTGTACGTGTTTACATAAATTCATATATTAACTTATCTTTGCGCTCAGCCAAAACACATTACCTGTGAACAAGTAATCGATTCAAATACCAAAGAGTCGTTAGATAGAGACAAGATTAACTTTAAATATCAAGTTTAACAACCAAAGATCCAGCAGCATATCCTTGTTGAACTGTCCGACGTGCGCTGCTCTCACCTCTCACCCGCTGACTGCCTGGAGCTCAGACGTGCGCATACTCTGCCCCATAGAATGTATTGATATGTTAAAAGCATCAGATTTGAGTGAAATTTCAGCTAATTCTGCACAAGAAGAGCAGGGTAGTGTTTTCCAGCTTGACTAGCTGTAAATTATTTGATTAGACAATGTAATAATAATAGTAAAGATAACAACAACAGCAACAATATAATTACAGTAATGTGATTATTTGGTTTGCATATAGTAGCTTGATTGAGCTTTGGAGTCAGGACTGATTTGATTATTGTAACACTATTAGCCATTATAGGAGAGGAAAATGATTATAAAAGAGGCAAGTGATAAGAGTCTTGCCTTTTATTTTGTTTCATGTTCACAACAACTTCGAAAAAGAGATGCTAGTAATATTTACAGCATGTCTGTTATTTATGAGTAGTTCCACATGGAATCTGCGTGCGCAGAAATTCACAGATTTCTGCAGTTTTTTGGCCCATCATTGAGTTTATTTATTTACTTGTGTAAATGTGTGTAAATTTATATTTATATATATATATAATTTTTTTTTAATTTTAGTAATAATATTGACTAATATGAAAGTGTTCATATGATTTACCTACAATACAGTTTTTAAAGTAATATTTTCTGTCTTTCAATAGATATATCATATGAGAGACTTGCTTTGTTTACCAAATAAGTGGATCTAGATCATACCTGTCAACACTCCAGTTTTTCCCGGGAGTCTCCCATATGAGACCAGGTGCATGTGCGCGTGCTCTTCAATTCGCGCGCACCCCTCCCCACTCTACAGTTCGTGCGTAGCCTCCATCCATCCACTCATTCCCCCCCCCCCACACACAATTATTGCTCCCAAAATAATTTTGCATAAATCTGCAGATTTTTTACAAAATTCTCAGCAGAAATGGCAAGAAATGTCAGCAGATTCTGTCTAGCCCTACTTATGAGATATTTATGATCTTTTTGTCTATCCAAAGGAAATCAAAAAGTAGTTCAACAATGATATTATTCGTGTCATTTGAGTTGAACAGAATCTAAAACTGAAAAGCAGTTGGCGACAATAGCCTAATGGTTAGTGCGTCGACGCATAGCACCGAGGTGCTCACGGTGACTCGAGTTCGATTAAAACTATTTCAAAAGCTGATTTTGTTTTTATTACTTGTACTTTTAAAAAACAACATTTATGTGCAACTCAATGTTTTTTTTTTTCATTTATTTTTTTATTGCAGTTTCCAAATTAACATACAGATGTATGGTGTTTACCACATTGGGTACACAAAACAACCAAACATCGGAATCCAGAAGTTGTAGAAATGAAAGAAATTATAAAATACAAAAGAATTCGATAATTAAATATGCAAATTACATTAATAATTCAAGGACATTATGAGAACAATCAAGACAATGCACTCATAGTTGTTTTGTATATCGTCAAAAAGAAAACATAAAACTAATTTGTTGCTTTTCAATTACAATTCGATTGTGTTTAACCCATATTGTGGCACCCAGTCTACCCTTTTTTCCCCTAAACTATACACAACCTGACAAAAGTCTTGTCGTCGATCCCAGTTGTAAGAGCAACAAATAATAACTTGACTTCTAGTTGATCATTTGGAACAATGGCAGAAGTTTGATTTTTCCGATGAATCATCTGTTGAACTGCATCCCAATCATCACAAATACTGCAGAAGACCTATTGGAACCCGCATGGACACAAAATTCTCACAGAAATCAGTCAAGTTTGGTGAAAGAAAAATCATGGTTTGGGGTTACATTCAGTATTGGGGCGTGCGAGAGATATGCAGAGTGGATGGCAACATCAACAACCTGAGGTATCAAGACATTTGTGCTGCCCCAAACTACAGGAGAGGACAAATTCTTCAGCAGGATAGCGCTCCTTCTCATACTTCAGCCTCCACATCAAAGTTCCTGAAAGCAAAGAAGGTCAAGGTGCTCCAGGATTGGCCAGCCCAGTCACCAGACATGATTATTGTTAAGTATGTCTGGGGTAAGATGGAGGAGGCATTGAAGATGAATCCAAAGAATCTTGGTGAACTCTGGGAGTCCTGCAAGAACGCTTTCTTTGCCATTCCAGATGACTTTATTAATAAGTTATTTGAGTCATTGCAGAGATGTATGGATGCAGTCCTCCAAGCTCATGGGAGTCATACACAATATTAACTCTTACTTACACTTACAATTCCACTGCACCATGACTTTATATTCTATACTGGACATTATTTCTGTTAAGTGATAAGACTTTTGTCTAAGCAAAGTCAGACCTTACTGTCCTAATTAAATAATAAAAATCAAGACATGATCATATTTTATTTTGGTAAAACATGCATAATCTAGAGGCCTTTGCCTTTTATATAAGCCACGCCTGATGCCAAATGATCAACTAGAAGTCAAAATATTATTTGTTGTTCCTAAAACTTGGATAGGTGACAAGACTTTCGTCAAGTAGTGTATACATATGAAACTGTGAGGATGTTACTTTTAGCATCTTAAAATGTTAATGTTTACTTATTTATTTTTAAATAGATATTGTTCTTCTCACTATCTTTATTTTATATTTTCTTTCATTACAAAAAATAATAAACAAAATAAAATTCACATCTTTCTGACTATATATTATACATTAGATGTGGTCTTTATGGGAGAATATATTCTACCCATTTTCTTCATGTCTCATTAAACTCCTCAGTCTGAAAATGACGATTCATTCATCTCAATGTTTTAACTAGATGCAAAAGCTGAGTAATCATTCAAAACCTACTGATTAGCTATTGAAATATTCGATAACATTTGATAAATAAAATTATTAATCAGTTCATCATTCTAATAATAATAAAACAATAGTTTTTTGCAGCCCTGTTTCCAGTAATCCCACACAGAATTGTGGAATTCAGTCATAAAAAATAGAGTTAGCTTTACAATCCAAGAAAATTCTGGACGAATCAAATAAAGTCATCTGCACTTAATCAAATCACAATGTGGACAGTGTACTGTGAATATTAAACTGCAAAAAAAAACAGTTTTGTCTTGTGTGTGTGAATGAATGGTGTAGCTTTGTTTAATCCTCAAGTGCATGACACTCCTCATGTTTTTTCTGTTTGAGGACATGAACATATGACCTTGATCTACTGAGATCCACTTCACAACTCTTTAAAAACAGTTTTGTTTGTAAATTGTAAAGAAGTTTAAGCATCTTCACATCAAAACATAAATTAATTGATGTTTTTTTGATGAACTCTTCATAAATAGTTTCAAACTAAATTGTTTTTTATGCAAATGAAAGACTTTTATCAGAAAAGATTTACATCAAGAAGATATTTAATTAATTTTCACAAGATAATATAGAGAAAAATGCACAAGCCTCTTGATTTATTAAAAAAAAACACATCATATCACATGTTCAAAAATGATCACATTCAGCCCAGCACACAGCATTGTTCTGGATTTTTAGTAAGAATGTCATAAAAGCTACTACTTTGTTAGTTTATAGTATCAAGTTCTGTCTTAAAAATTAAAGAGTGAACATTTTTGAATTTGTCCAGGACCAAATGAACCAAGTACGAGTGTGAACAAGCCCCGAGTAACACCATTAGCATGACTGTTGTGGACTTAACCAGCATCATTTCTCCAGTGTGTGTCGACAGAAATCAACTTTTCCACTAAACATCAGTGAAGGTAAGCCAAATGAATGTTATTTAGTGTGGTATTAAATGAGTACTTTTTCAGTTACCTAGTGTGACTATCTGTTTATATGCACATTTACACAAAATAGAGGAAGCACAAGATGACGGATAATCTGAATAATTTGGAGAACATGATGCACTCCTGTAGTTTGATGTAGATAACAGATCAAATTGTATGTAGTAAATTAGTTTGCATTAAGCTGGTTTCCCTGTGTGGGATGATTTGATATATAGGTTGGCATTAGAGCATAAAAATATATAATAATAGTGAATATTTTCTTGCTTAATTAACTGAACATTTCTGCTTATTTAATTTTTTGCAATTGTCTTGATTACATGGTGTGATTACGGATATTCACTAATAAATGATATTTTTATTATTATTTTAAAGTTAATAATGACTTTTCTACATAATAATTCCATGAGGATTCATCTGTGGTTCGTTTTAATCAAGTTTTTGATCGTATATGTGTACTGGTAGAGATGGAAGACACACATCAGATTGCGTTTCTGGACATTTACTAAAGTAAATTGTGCAGCAATATTCTTCTCCATTAATGTACGAAAGATTGAAAAAATAATGTTCATTAAAATGTGACCTGCAGACTTAAGAGATTAAGGCGATGTTTGTGTTGGTTTTCTGCCAGGGTTTGCTCTTTGATTAAATATTGCCGTTAAAACTCCAATGGTAGAATCTCAGAGGAGCACAAAATGCCAGTACCAGACTATCGTCTACACAAAAATTAAGTTTAAATGCAAGGAATTCATCATTTGTTATTATTAAATATACTTACTTTTGAAACCTAAAGTTTGGTGTTTAAAAATAAAACCACAAGATGGAGACAAGCATTGGACTATCTTGCCAAAATAGACCGTTTATATTACAGGTTTAAAACTTGAACGCCACACCAAATGAGTTTAAAGTTGGCAAGAATAAATATTAATTTATGATTGTGTTAAAGGAGTTTTTATTTATCCGGTTTGCTCTGAGAGGGAGACAGATTATCATTTTTAGAAATGCACTGAGGAATAATTCACTATGGCAACATTTGCAAACATAATAAAAATCCCAGCATGGCTGCATACCATGCCTTTTTAATGTGTATGCATTTTAGGAAATCTTTTGCTGAAGTGAGAAGTGATTGTGTAATATCTTAGATTGACAGTTCCTAGCTTGATTTAATTAAATGAACATTGTTTACGCATATATACGCATCGATGCATTTGCTTTTCAGTGTTTGGACTTTCAGCAGTGAAAATTAAACCACACTGAACTAAACTGAACTCTGAAAACTGGACTGACACAGTCAGTAATTTATATATATATAAAACAACACTGTATAGTTTTTATTGTAGAAATAATTTTAAAAATGACTCTTTATTAAAATTTAAAATAGAACAAATTCCTGACATTTAAACTCTGCAGTGACTCCACAAATCTTATGTGTTCTGAACTGTGGATCTTGGTTAACTATAATATAAATTATAGGCCATTTTGAGGGATATAAACAAGTACAACGGTCCCAACATATTTCCTGTTTTACATTTTTAAATTCTAGAGCTCCTGAGAATCTAAAAAGAGCCACATATTGAAATGTGAAAACTCTGGAAACTGAAACCTTTCTGGAACTGACATCCTCATCAATTCAAATGTTGTCAGGGCAAATGTCTTTAATTTAATTCTGAAACACCACCAAAAATACATTAAAAAAAAAACTTTAACATGCATGTAGTAAATGCACACTTTGAATCCCTTACACATGCTCAAAAATACAGGTGAAATATGAAATGGATGTAGGTCCAGATCGAATACTCTTTGAGAAGCACTGGCTGGTGTAATTATTTGGCTTCTAATGTTTTTCTTGTGGACAGAGGCTACTTGTGTACAGTGTAGAGTTTTAGTTTACTCTGCTTCGGGAGATCAATAGAAATGCATTCACCATGCCAACAACTTCAAACAGAAAAGGCTACAGCATGTCATCTATCACATAACAAATAATGTTTATTTCACTCCACCTTCCAGAACTGTACAGTATACACAAATAACTGCTTGTGCTTAATTGTCTGTTTCTATGAATCAAGGTCTGGATCACAGAGTAAGCCGATTGTGTTGATTTAAAATAAGGAAAATGTTCTGTTCATTCATGAGCATTTTACTTTAAGACATATTTGTTTCTAACTCACAACGTCATTGATTGATTGCGTTATCCACCAAACAAGAAATCTATTCACTCAAGCTTAGTTATTTATTAACTGGCCTCTGAAGCATGAGTACATTGAACTGTAAAGTAGCATTAAGAATCACTGAAAGAGGAATATCCAACGTGGAGAGACCAAAACAAAAAAGGTACTCATGTTTTTACCCTTACAATCAAGTACAATTTAAAAATCTCATAACACTTTTCTTATCATAGAAACACAGGATGAAGTTTCCGGCAGTTCAGGGTGAGATATGGCTGGTTTTGCTCACTTTTCTACACATGTGGATTGGATCAAGTAATGGATGCCTTTATCCAGGCGGTAAGATCAAGTCATTTAGTGAGAACTCACAATTCACAAAGAATTCATGAATTGTTTCAGTTGCATTATAATGTTCGCGGGATCTTAGAAAGTATTAAAAGGTAATAAATCAATTTAGAGAGATTTAAGGCCGTTAAAAAGTATTTTAAAAGTCTTAAATGCTATTTTACATCGTATTAAATTTTGTATCATTTTTGATTATACAATGTCTAGTTGTTTGCTAAAGTTTGCCTGAATTTAATCTCCGAATATTGTGTTGCTGTGTAGTTTATGAAATCGATAAAAACATGCTAGATTTGACATCACAATTTAGATTTGACACCGTTAGTCCTGCTGCTCTATATTAGCATTTGTATTCATTATATGATTAACATTTCTTACAATCAGTACTTGGTCAATATACGGTAAGTTAATATGTCGGCAATGTTACCGGTTGAAATTGGCGATGAGGTTTTAAAATGTCTTAAAAGTCTTAAAAATTTCACTCTTATGCCGAATTCAGACTTCATGATTTTAGCCCCAATTTTGACTCTCCGACAGGTTTTGAGAAATCACAGACAAATGCCTGAAATCACAGGCAAATCAGTGCTCGTTCACGCGAGTATCAATCATACAGTGTGAACTATCAAACACGCGATCTGAGAGAATCGCAGATGAGTAGTCGACATCCATCTGGCATGCTAAACATCTGGAGCTGTCGAGGATTCAAATCATGCCGTGTGAAATGTGTTCTGATTGAAAATAACACTGGTGATCACCTACAGCCAATGAGAGAGCAGCATCCACTAGTAGGGATGGGTATAGAGATCTGCGCGGGACTGAAATTTGAACGGATCCACAATGCAGTTCGGCAACGGCTGACGTCACCCATTCAAAGTGAATGGGAAGCGTTGAAGCTGACGCCCTGTGTGAATGAGCTGTTACAAGCGACACACGCACACGCTCTCTCTCAGTCACACACAGAGCACCACAGTGGATGTGCGTGCTCTCACATTCACATTTAGGTGCTTTATAGGAATGACAAATAACTGTACATTCGTATTGCCAAAGCAGTGCAGCCAGGGCTTAATTTGTGCCAGAACACGCCAGATTCAGCACCTCTGAAATATGATCCGGCACCTCATTTTACCGATCGCCCTCCTCCCCCGTCCACTGTTCACTTTTACTTTCTTCCGCGGCTCCCCAACCCTCTTTACCTTTACACACACACACACACACACACACACAACTCCCCCGACCCCCGGTCATCACTTTCGTCCGTGACAACCCTTCCCCCCGATCTTCACTTTCGTGCGCGACACCTCTCCATCCTCGCTATATAGTTAGGCCGCCCGCTCCCGTTCAAATTACAGCAGAGTTTCCGACCTCTACCGCGTTTTGTTCTGAAATTTATTCCCACGCTGCAAGAAAAGTGGTCGGGTCCCACGGCTCCCACGGTACAGCCATGGGAATGCACACCTCTAATGGGTATTGTTAAGGTTTTAATGGTATTACTATTTTTATTGATGCCACTTATTGGTTCGGTACTTTAACGGTTCTCTTATCTGTACTTTTTGTAAGGTTTTTTTAAATTGAAAAAACAAAAAACCAATGGAACAGAATTAACAACACTTTATTTTATTATTACGTTTTTAATGTAAAATAAATCAAAACTAATAATTGTAAAACAAATTTTAAAAAAAAAATTCCTATGAAAGAATGTACAATGGTTTGAAGGAAAATGACTCTCAGTTTTTAACCATTCTTCTGGAGAAAAATCAACATGTTTGACTTTTCTGGCAGAAGTTAGGATCTTTCTTGGTTTATTGTGCTCCCTGCAGTTGAAAATACCCTCTTTGAGTTACAAAATGCAAATAAATAAGATAATGTTTATGATTTTTCATTAACGCATCACATAAATGAGTTAACAGTGTTTTGGGAGTTAACTGTGTTTTTAATACAGTTTTGGAAAATCTTGTGAAGGCTTTTATACTGAACGCGCTCAACGGAAACACGAGCATTTTTCATGTGATATTGCCAACTGTGCAGACAAATATCAAATATCGCAAATTAGAAAAGGTTGGTCAGTTAAATTATGCTACTGTAAGTAATGTTTATTCAGCAATAATTCTCCAGTACCGATAACAGAACCGTTAACTGTCAGAGCTTATCGATACCTCAGTCTTTTATAATTTAGCAAGTACAGAGTTTCGGTACCCATTCCTATTCACTAGTATAGGTATATGCCGGCCAGCAGGAGGATGGGGAGAAGTTAAAAGGGCTCATTTTCAGTCTGTTTGAACCCAAGAAATGGAGGAAAAACTAGTGTATATTTGGCAGCATGTTTGTTTGACGTGTCATCTGAGCTATACCACAACCGGGTCGATAAAGAAATAAAGTTGAGGAGAAATTGCTAATTTCTACATTTTCTACCCCACTAAAGGCTTCTTTCTCATTACTTAGTAAAAACAAGTGAAGTTTATTTATAAACTAATTTCAAGAGGATCACGTGATTATGATTGCTTGCAGGCTGGTCCTGCATTATTCACTTTATGATTCACCAATCAGACGATTCCTAACTACCACTATAAATACCCTAAGTTCCATATAACAGCCATCTTCGTTTTGAAGAATCCCCCCTTCCACGCCTACTCCTCCTCCTTTTCTAGATGGGTGGCACGGTGGCCCAGTGGTTGGCACTGTTGCCTCACAGCAAGAACGTCACTGGTTCTAGTCCTTAGCAAGCCAGCCGACGTTTCTGTGCGAAGATTACACGTTCTCCCCGTGCTCAGGTGGGTTTTCTCTGGGTTTCCCGGTTTCCTCCCACCGTCCAAAAACATGCAACTTAAGTTAATTGACTAATCCAAATCGGCACCATAGACATGCTCCTAGTAAGTAGTTATCTCTTAAGAGCAATCATTATCTGTTCATTATCTACTACATCAGGGGAGTTCTCGAGATCTACCCTCTCGCCTTGCAAATGGGAGAGAGCCCCGAGCCTGAGGGTCTTAGAGCTCAGGGCTCTCTCCTGGGACATCATGCCAAACAAGCTTTATAATCAATCATCAGCTAAGTGTGAACTCTTGAAAAGATATACTACTGCATTGTTTCCATGTCACTTCTCGCGTGTGTTTGGTTGTGAGACGTAGTTTGGACAAAGTTGGTCATCGATTCTTCCTATTGTAAAGTCATGCGGTGTGAAACCCCCTGTCACTGATCCATCTTGCAGTGTAAACACAGCACTGTCAGAACGCTACCCCAGATAGTCATGCAGTGTAAAAACATCTGTGACACGACTACTTTGAAAATCGTGCATTCTGAACTCGGCATTAGATTTCACCGTCTAAACCCTGTTTATACCCTGAATGCTGTTTTACTGTGATAACTCTTTCATACAGGTGATTATGAGTTTAAATTGAAACTGAACAAGAATGTGATCCCTGCTTTGGCGGGATGTGCACAAATCCCCTGTGCGTATTCTGCTCCAATGAAAACACATTCAGGCCGGCTGGTCTGGTTCAGCGGGAGCCCTGACTTCCCCATCAGCCCACAAAAAATGGAGCGTAAGGACGGCCTGCTGAGACCACTGGCTTCTATTCTAGAAGAATGCAGCATTATTCTGTGGGACTTCAGCGGACATGAAAGAGTCGAAGAATATGGAGTCATGTTAGAATGGGGAACCAATGAAACGCATGTCTACGATGAGAGAGTTGCGGTGTCTTATTCTGCTGGTATGTGTTTTATTTTACTAGGGCATATTGATAGTCTTAAGGTGAACAATTAATCTGTGCAAGTGAATCCACTGGGGGAGCAATTTAGTGTGTTGTGAGTGAAAGCAAAGATAAAACCCCACCCCCTACTTAATATTCCATTTCAGCTGAAAATACTTTATCATAGTTAAATAAAACAAAAACTCCATAATGACAATGTGAAAAAAGATTTTTTTGAAATTGTTGCAAATTTATTAAAAATAAAAAACCTGAAAAATCACATGTACAGAAGTATTCACAGCCTTTGCTCAATACTTTGTTGATGCACCTTTGACAGCAATTACAGCCTCAAGTCTTTTTGAATATGATGCCACAAGCTTGGCACACCTGTACTTGGAAATTTTTGCCCATTCCTCTTTGCAGTACCTCTCAAGCTCTATCAGGTTGGATGGGATACGACCTCTTCAGATCTCTCCAGAGATGTTCAATAGGATTTAGGTCTGGGCTCTGGCTGGGTCACTCAAGGACATTCACTGAGTTGTTGTGAAGCCACTCTATTGATATTTTGGCGGTGTTCTTTGGGTCATTGTCCTGCTGGAAGATGAACGGTCACCCCTCTGAAGCAGGTTTTCATTCAGGATGTCTCTGTACATTGCTGCATTCATCTTTCCCTCTATCCTGACTAGTCTTGCAGTTCCTGCTGCTGAAAAACATCCTTACAGCATGATGCTGACACCACCATGCTTCACTGTAGGGATAGTATTAGCCTGGTGATAAGCAGTGCCTAGTTTTCTCCAAACGTAACACCTGGCATTCACTCTAAACAGTTATATGGTAGCCACTCTACCATACAGGCCTGATTGGTGGATTGCTGCAGAGATGGTTGTTCCTCTGTAAGGTTCTCCTCTCTCCACAGAAGAACGCTGGAGCTCAGACAGAGTGACCATCAGGTTATTAATCACCTCCCTGACTAAGGCCCTTCTCCCCCAATCACTCAGCTTAGATGGCCGGCCAGCTCTAGCAAGAGTCCTGGTGGTTCCAAAAATCTTCCACTTACGGATGATGGAGGCCGCTGTGCTCATTGGAACTTTCAGAGCAGCAGAAATTTTTCTGTAACCTTCCCCAGCCTTGTGCCTCGAGACAATCCTCTCTCGGAGGTCTACAGACAATTCCTTTGTCTTCATGCTTGGTTTGTGCTTTGACATGCACTGTCAACCCTGGGACCTTATACTGTATAGACAGGTGCCTTTTTAAATCGTGTCTAATCAACTGAATTGACCACAGGTGAACTCTAATTAAGCTGCTGAAACATCTCAAGAATGATCAGTGGAAGCAGAATGTACCTGAGCTCAATTTAGAGCTTCATGGCAAAGGATTTTTCTTCACATGTGATTTTTCAGGTTTTTTATTTTTAATAAATTTGCAACAATTTAAAAAAAATCTTTTTTCACATTGTCATTATGGCGTTTTGTGTGTAGAATATTGAGGAAATAAATGCGGAAAAAGTGAAGCACTGTGAATACTTTCCGGGTGAAACTGTAAGATTACATTAGACTACATAGATTGTTGGATTACATGGTCTGATCTTAATTCAAAATCCCTCTGTTACGTTTGAAAAACCCATTTCCAAGATTTTATCCAATCTGTAATCCAAAATCGTACTGGATTACTTTTGAAAAACTGGGCCCTGCTTCTGCGTTTGGAGTGGCGGTCCTTCTCTGTTGACGTGAGCTTGACAGCCACAATATTTTTAACCACATCCCTCTTACCATTGTTTTGCTATGAGGGAATAATGCACAAAAGAAAACCCCAGCCCCCTATTCCATTTCAGTGGGAAGTACATCAGCATACTAAAATAAAAGTCTCAGCAACTTCTTGCTTCACGCTGACTTTAAAACAGATTTTATATATTCATGTTTAATATGGAATAATGCAGTACTCATTAAGAATCATTTGCGATTATAATAACTCATTCATTCATTTTCTTTTCGGCTTAGTCCCTTTATTAATCAGGGGTCGCCACAGCGGAATGAACCACCAACTTATCCAGCATATGCCCTTCCAGCCGCAACCTAACACTGTGAAACACCCATACACTCTTGCACACATATACTACGGCCAATTTAGCGCATGTCTTGACTGTAGGGGAGACCGGAGCACCCGGAGGAAACCCACGCCAACAAGGGGAGAACATGCAAACTCCACACAGAAATGCCAACTGACCAAGCCGGGACTCGAACCAGCGATCTTCTGGCCGTGAGGCGTCAGTGCTAACCACTGAGGCACCATGTTGCACCTTCCTTACAATATATTATAATATATATTCTAATAGTCTTTAATTAATGGTGCAGTCCTCTTCTCTAATTTACCCACAAAATTAAATCAATATCTTTAATCTTAAGGGTGTGTGAAGAAAAAATGTCCAACACTAACTGTCCAACAAAAATCCTTAATCCCGAAGGGCCCTTGGAAGTATGTGGTTTTGAGCAGCTTGTTTTGAAGTAACCCACAGTATGGTGACCCTTTTGAAACAGTGATAAAACAGAAAAGTAAACAGAAAAAGACATTTTTTCCCAAAACAAGTACCTATTTAGTATGCAATTTCCATTGTAAATCATTCATTAATTTATTTTTCTTCGGCTCCACAGTCACCACAGTGGAATGAACCGCCAACTATTTTGGCATATGCTTTAAACAGCAGATGCCCTTTTTCAGCTGTAACCCACTACTGGAAAACACCCACACACTCTCACATTCACACACTCATACAGCCAATTTAGTTCCATGTAGGGGAAACCAGAGCACCCGAAGGAAACCCACGCAAACACAGGGACTTGAACCAGCGACCTTCTTCAGTTTAGCGTGAACTCTCCCTTTAACAACGAATGCCTACATTCTGATAAATAACACAGTCTACTTCTTTTTTTTTCCAGCAAAACTAAACATCAGTCTACACACTGAAGTCCTTGAAGCTGGAAAACGGACAATAATAATCTGCAGTCTTCCAGACCTCTGCCTCAACAGTGATCCAATAGTAACCTGGAAAGGGCTCAACTCAAAGCAGCTCCGTCGTCTGAGATTTCCCAGGGTAATGGAAAATTATTTGATGTACAGCGAACAGCTCTTCTATACACCTGTCCCAGAGGATCACCAAGCTGAGATTACATGTGAAGCTACTTTTGGAAAAAATCTGAGCGCCAGTGCTACCATGACTTTGACCGTTCACTGTAAGCGCAGTTACATTTCACATTCAAATTCACACTTAAAAGCCTCTGATTAGTGATGATGTTTGTGTGTGTTTCAGCTCATCCACGGATACTGAACAGCTCCACGTGCTCTCTGAAACAGGATCTGCTCACCTGTGTGTGTGTCAGTCAGGGTGTGCCTTTGCCTGATGTTCACTGGCCTCTGCAGAACAACATTGATTTTAACACAGTTGTAACATCAGACGGCCACATCACTGTGAGAAGCACCTTCACCATGACTGTGGTGGACCTTACCAGCATCAGTTCTCCAGTGTGCGTCAGCAGAAATCCACTTGGTCAGACAAATATGACTCTTCCTCTGAACGTGGATGAGGGTAAGCCAAATGTTTAGTGTGGTTTGTGAATCACGTTGCTTTTCATAGCATCAACATTTGTGCCTTTGTGTGTCTACAGTAATAGAGGAAGCACATGGTGACGGGCAATCTAAAAATGATTTGGAGAGCTGAAAAGCCACAAGCCTGCAGACTATAATGATGGTTGAAGTGTTCCAGTAGTTCAAGTAAAATCAAACATTTGCAATATTAACAATATATTTAATGTACATCTTAGTGTACATTAATGTATTTAATAATCCTAATGCAATGGTATATATTTGTGAGCATCTTATGTGCATCATATTATCTTATGTGCTTGCGTTGTCTTTGCTTTCTTATGTCCTTGCATTGCCTTTAAATTGAGATCTTCTATCAGATTAACTGAACTGTCATATTCTGCCATTCTACTAATATGTTTATGAGCTGTTAGTCAAATTGGGGGGAATTTACATTCTTGCTTCACAAGAAGTTTTAGAAATATTTCTGTTTAGTTAGCAGAATTCGTGACAATGTTTACATTGTTTACTTTAAATGTAAAAACATGTTATAATGAGGCTCTTACATGTGAGAATAAAAAAAATAAAAAGTGAATTCATGATTTTATAAAAGAACTTTCTTTAATTATTGAAAAAACTTTTTTTTTGAGCTGTAAAACCTTCCGGATTTAAGGCCAACATTTTAGCTTATTTCATTTAAAGGGCACCTATGATGAAAATCATCTTTTGGAAGCTGTTTGGACAGAACTGTGTGCAGGTATAGTGTGTCCACTATCATATTGGAATGATATAAAGACAGTGGGCTCTATTTGAAGGATCTAGGCGCAAAGTCTAAAGCGCATGGCGCAAAAGCATTAAGGGCGTGTCTACTTTTGCTATTTAAGGATGGAAAAATTCGCTCTGCGCCCCAGCGCATGGTCTAACAGGGTTGTGTTTATTCTCCTAATGAGTTATGGGTGTGTTTTGAGAATAAACCAATCAGAGTCTTATCTTCCATTCCCTTTAAGGGTCAGTTGTGTGGCGCATTTGCTTTTTACATGGCGGACTTTGTAAGTGAAAAAACTGAACGCTTCACTAGTGAAAAACAGTTAAACAGACCATCTGCAGCAAGGATAAAGAACGAGCCTCCTCCAATCGGCCTCTACTTTCTCTTTCTCTCTTTTGTGGATAAGGAAGCGTGTTGTACGCATAGACATCTATTAGTCTACATGTTTAATTTAGTTTGTTAAGCGCAAAGATTTATTTCAAAACTATTTCTAAATTCAGTTCTAATTTCCAGCAAACAAATAAATGAACAATAATAATAAAGTGTTATATCCAAACACACGTCCTATGCCCCTTATGGTCCAAAACCTGACAGGTTTTTAATAAAACAAATATATATATGCAAGTAATAAATAATAATAATTATAATAACATTATTCAAAAGCAAGTTGTCATGATTTAACTGGAAAAGCCCCCGAGATGAAGGCATGAAAGCAGTGATTTTCATATTTATGTAGAAAATAATCATTTTTGTAATATTTTAATACTTAATTTTTTTTTCATTTGCAAAGATATTTGCATATTGCTGTACATCCTGCGTGTTTTAAGCAATGTGTAAGCGAGGTGTACATCTAACACGCTCTGTGCTGGACTTTAGACCTGCTGGTCTATTGCGCAGTCTATTTTAGTTCCTCAAAATAGCAACGTGCCAACAATGCGTCGTAACACCTCTTTTCTAGACCGGAACACCCATGAGTCCACAAAGTGGTGCAAATAGATTTGCTATTAAAACAACGGGGTGGAAAACGGGAAAATTAAGGTTGCGCTGGTCTGAAAATAGCAACACGTCAGGGCAAACACGTCTTGCGCCTTATTGCACCGGGTGTATGATAGGGCCCAATAAGTCTCTCTTTTTATTTTCCTGACATTAAAAGAGGATCCAAATCCCTCCCATTTTGAGGAGCACCACAACGCCCAGCGAATTGATTGACAGCAGCGTATTAACATGTCTCCGTATAATCATATCAACAAGACAGGACTTGCGCAAAGCAACTGGGATTAAGAGATCTGTTCGGCTCTCTGTGATCATCAATCATCATCAAATGTGATCAAGAATGAGTTTTACAAGTTTAAAACAGTGCATGTTTGTAATAAAGTAAGTTAAAGACAATAAAATTGATGGAATTCATCACCACAGCCACATGTCAGGACAATTATAAAAGGAGATGCTTCAATCCCGGATTGTGGATGTTAAATCAGGTTTATTTTTGACATTATCATAACGGATATTCATACAGCAGTGTGTATTAACGTGTATCCTGTCACATTTGCAGTGCACTGCGTGTGTGTGTGTGTGCGTGCGTGCGTGTGTGTGTGCCTGAATTTTGTAACGACATTCTGTGTGACTCATCCCTACAACTCCACAACAAATACATCAAATAATCATTGGTAAAGTTCTTACTTTAGTATTTCTCATAAACGTTACGTGAGATCTGCTTCCTTCATGTCTGTCACTGTGCTGTTTATCTGACACAGCTGAGGCGGAGTTTGAGGCACACTCTGACGCCCCATTCACACAGGGCGTCAGCATCAACGCTTCCCATTCACTTTGAATGGGTGACGTCAGGCATTGCCAAATGGCATTGTGGATCCATCGGTGCCGCTTGCTGCAGAAGTTGGGAATTTCTCAACTTTTTAAATGCCAACGGAAGCATCAGCCAATCAGATCGCTTTATGCAAATACACTAGCTCAGACAGTAGCCGATTGCGGACTAATTTTATTGGCTATTTGAGCTGAAACTTTACAGGCACATTCTGGAGACACAAAATACTTATTTTAAATCTTGAAAAAGGGGTCAAATAAGTGCCCTTTAAATCATGTTATAAAGCGCATTGTCTACCTCACAGGGGTGTTGTGTGTTTGTAGCGATTAAACACAAGAGGGAGATAAGCACAAAAACTGATTACATTCCTATTAGAACCTTAAATCTTAGATTAATAACGCAATTTGTCAATAGGGTATATGCGGAAGGACTTTTAATTTGTCAGTAACCTGGGTTAAGCACTTCCAGTGAACTGTATGCTTTTACAAAATCGGTGTGTTTAAGGTCTGTTTTCTTTAAAAATCAGTGATCTCCACTGGCTGACTGATATCCGATATAAAGCGAGTCTCAGATTGTAAAAGAAACACTGCATTAAATTACATTTTCCCTGTCATGTCTTTAAAATATGAACATTTATTTTACCCCAGTATATTCAATGGAGCTTCTGCACTAGCCTGCCGATCCTGACGAGCGCGTGTGAGTAAACGGCTTTTTGTCTCGTTTTACGCTTGAGCAACTAAATGAACACTGAAGTCTATTTAACTGCATATACAGGGAGTGCAGAATTATTAGGCACGTTGTATTTTTGTTGTTATTGAACAACAACCATGTTCTCAATGAACCCAAAAAACTCATTAATATCAAAGCTGAATATTTTTGGAAGTAGTTTTTAGTTTGTTGTTAGTTTTAGCTATTTTAGGAGGATATCTGTGTGTGCAGGTGACTATTACTGTGCAGAATTATTAGGCAACTTAACAAAAAACAAATATAAACCCATTTCAATGATTTATTTTCACCAGTGAAACCAATATAACATCTCAACATTCACAAATATACATTTCTGACATTCAAAAACAAAACAAAAACTAATCAGTGACCAATATAGCCACCTTTCTTTGCAAGGACACTCAAAAGCCTGCCATCCATGGATTCTGTCAGTGTTTTGATCTGTTCACCATCAACATTGCATGCAGCAGCAACCACAGCCTCCCAGACACTGTTCAGAGAGGTGTACTGTTTTCCCTCCTTGTAAATCTCACATTTGATGATGGACCACAGGTTCCCTATGGGGTTCAGCTCTGGTGAACAAGGAGGCCATGTTATTAGTTTTTCTTTTTTTAGACCCTTTCTTGCCAGCCACGCTGTGGAGTACTTGGACGCGTGTGATGGAGCATTGTCCTGCATGAAAATCATGTTTTTCTTGAAGGATGCAGACTTCTTCCTGTACCACTGCTTGAAGGTGTCTTCCAGAAACTGGCAGTAGGACTGGAAGTTGAGCTTGACTCCATCCTCAACTCGAAAAGGCCCCACAAGCTCATCTTTGATAATACCAGCCCAAACCAGTACTCCACCTCCACCTTGCTGGCGTCTGAGTCGGATTGGAGCTCTCTGCCCTTTACCGATCCAGCCACGGGCCCATCAATACTCACTCTCATTTCATCAGTCTATAAAACCTTAGAAAAATCAGACTTGAGATATTTCTTGGCCCAGTCTTGACGTTTCAGCTTGTGTGTCTTTTCAGTGGTGGTCGTTTTTCAGCCTTTCTTACCTTGGCCATGTCTCTGAGTATTGCACACCTTGTGCTTTTGGGCACTCCAGTGATGTTGCAGCTCTGAAATATGGCAAAACTGGTGGCCAGTGGCATCTTGGCAGCTGCACGCTTGACTTTTCTCAGTTCATGGGCAGTTATTTTGCGCCTTGGTTTTTGGTTTGGTTTTTCCACACGCTTCTTGCGACCCTGTTGACTATTTTGAATGAAACGCTTGATTGTTGGATGATCACGCTTCAGAAGCTTGGCAATTTTAAGAGTGCTGCATCCCTCTGCAAGATATCTCACTATTTTTGACTTTTCGGAGCCTGTCAAGTCCTTCTTTTGACCCATTTTGCCAAAGGAAAGGAAGTTGCCTACCTGATATAGGGTGTTGATGTCATTAGACCACACCCCTTCTCATTACAGAGATGCACATCACCTAATATGCACAATTGGTAGTAGGCTTTCGAGCCTATACAGCTTGGAGTAAGAAAACATGCATAAAGAGGATGATGTGGTCAAAATACTCATTTGCCTAATAATTCTGCACTCCCTGTATTATAATTACATTACAACGTTGATGCTGTAAAAGGAACCATATAAAATGGAAAAAAGTCACATTAACCGTTCACTGGAAGTTTATTAGTATGAGAAGAAACACTCGCTCTGCATATACCCTATAACTTTTTGAAATAGGGTTAATATATTAAGTTAATTTTTGTGAAGGCATGTGAATCAACTATTAGCAGTCATTTATAATACTTGGAACCATTCGCACCACAAACTGTTTACTGGGTCATTTTAGCCAGTGAGAGATCAATATCTGCATCTCCTACTAAAGTCCAGATTATACCGCTTTAGTTTACTTTACTCTGGAAGACCAACTGCAATCAAGAAATGTTGCAGCTTGTCAAATATCCCAGGACAAATATTGTGTTCATTTCATTCTGTCCCTCCAACATTTTGAGATTCTGTCATCACAGAATTAAATGTAAAGCAAAAGCCGCCAAACTTTTGAAAAATGCAGCACTTCCATTGATAACAACAGGAAAAAAAAATGCTTAGTTTAGGAAAAAACGTGGACACGCAGCCTTAAACATTTTATCCTGGACCAAAAGAAATTCTTAGAGCATTAAATTTGGTGCACTTTTATTTTACATGCCCACAAATGTTAATCAATAGAGTATCAGCTTGACAATTTGTGTTAACAGCACTAATGTTTATTCTCAGGTCCCAAAAGATTTTGTGAGATTTTCTGTGTTCACATTCAGGACTCTGGTTAAAAATCTGTGTTGTCCTGGTTATCCCGTGTTGTCATTAGTGATGTGCGAAACCACTAGTTTCTTATCCGATCCGATACCAAGTCAAATGAAGGTGAGTATCGGCGATACCATTCCGATACCGATACTGCCCAAAAATGACTGTTTGGGAAATTAAAGTAACAAGTAGTGTACTTAAAAGTGTCACTTCATACTGAATACGAGACATATTATGGGTTATTCTTGTTTATTGATGAAGAATTACCATACAAAAAAAGAGCCAACCTACATATTTATTGACAGCATCAGAGCATGTATATCTTAAAACGCCTGTCTGAACATCTTAAAAAAACATTCACACTTCTACGTTTAGTGACATGTTAATCTTGTTCCCATGAAAGTGTTTGGAACCTTTTTCCGTTGTTTTATCATTGTCACAAAAAACCCAAGACCCCAAAACACAGCCACATCGCCAAATTTTCTCCCTCTGTACCTGGATAGTGCCTGCCTGCTGCACCTAAGGACTCTGAATGCGATGTCTGTCTCACCCTAGCAGCACCTGTGCCTCTCCTTTCCTTCTCTTCTGACCGCCTAGTCATGACGTTGTCATATTCTGTCTTGTGATTTATATATAGATGTTTGATTAGGTTTGTTGTATTACCACAGTACCTCACTGTTTTGTTACACATGTCACAAACCACATCGTTTGAGTTTATGGAAGTGAAGTAGCTCCACACATAACTTTGCTTGCGGTCACCCATGTCCAATGACAGCGTGACTGAACAACATGTGCCAGGCCAGTGGACTGAGTGGCTAGCTAGCGTGCTCAGTTGTATAGTGCCATATTACGCACATGACTTGGCAGGCGGAAGAATAAGTAGTTCCGACTAAGTTGGCATTATTAAGAGAAACTAGGGTAATTGTGTTTACTTTCCGCTGTATTTCTATTTTAGAATAAACTACATATTTCCTCCAAATTATTGAAATATCGATATTTTGATAAGATAATCGATTCTAGAACATACAAAGCTGGTATCTGAGATATCCATATTTTAGTATCGATCTGCACATCACTAGTTGTCTTGGCACACCACATACACTATCAAAGCAAACCCCAACCTGATTTCACCAAGAAGGACATGCTCCTGGAGTGACATCTAAGGGTGCTTTCACACTAGCACTTTTGGTCCGCACCCGGGTTCGTTTGACGTCATAGTACGGTACGTTTAGCTAGTGTGAACGTGTCTTCTGAACTCGGGTGCGCACCAGTGAACCGTACCAGAGTCCGCCTGAAAGAGGTGGTCTGGGGTACGGTTCGTGCGAACTCTGGTACGGTTCACTTCTGGTATGAATGCAATCGTACCAAATAGCGGAAGTGGACCGGCAACTGTACAACAAGTACAACAAGTAACTGTACAACAACTGTACGTGCGCCACGTATAGTACCTTTGTGACAAGCGGGACTGAGCAAAGCACAGTGATACACAGTGATGTCTGCTTGTCTCCTCCAGAAACAGCTTCTGCAGTCACTGTGTGATGTTCTGAATGTTTATAATATTTTTGCAGCAGACAGACGCGAGTCGCTTTCTGTATGTCCAAAACTTATGATTCAGTAAAAGCAAATCAACCGCGATGTGCGGAAGTCTCCATTTTGGCGCTTTGCTTTCGTGACTGTCACCTAGCAACAGCCGTAAACAAAACAGCAGCTCTATGACGCAAGCGTACCGGGGTTCAGAAGGAAAAAAGACAGTGTGAACACAAACCAACCGAGAAGGTGGCAAGGGGGGACAATCGAACTTGGGTACGGTCCAGGCAATTGAACCAAGTTGATCCAGGAACTACATTCCAATCAGCCAATCAGAATTAAGGGATACGTTTACCGTTTATGTTAAGTTTGGGCTTACGGTTAGGTTTATACACTTCTACATGATTGTTATCCAACTGGTATTCCCCTCTAATTTGGGGAATAATTTACAGTTGTGGTTAGGTTTAGGAGTAGGGAAAAGGTATGGATTACATTTTAGAACAATAATGTTGTTCCAGGATCAACATACTGTAGATGTTAATCCAGGATCCCATCATACTTCGCAAAATCATGACGTGCCAAAGCAAAACCGTGAAATCTTTTTGTACTGTAAAAGATTCATTAAATATTTTAGTGCTGTGTTTCTCAACCACGTTCCTGTAGGACCACCAGCTCTGCTCATGTTTTCTTAACACACCTGATTCAGATCATCAGCTCATTAGCAGAGACTGAAAGACCTGCAATGGGTGTGACGGACAAAGGAGACATCCCAAACATGCAGTGCTGGTGGTCCTCCAGGAACGTGGTTCAGAAACACAGTTTTAGTGTACAATGCATAATTAACCTAAGGTGATATTTAAGTGCTTTGTTTTATGATGAAAGCTTTTTTAACTGTGATGGGGAACACGCAATGCAGAAGGCCTGATACTGACTGATTGAACAAACAAGTGCATCATATTTGATCAATTTTAACATAATAGTTCTAACAAAAAATGTACACCTCCTTTTGAATAAGGCTAAACAATGTATTGTCGAATCCTGGATGGACTGCTTAGTTATTTTTGAGAAGTTCATATGTAAATAGTACTGGTTGTACAGGGGAGGTGGAGATTGATATGGCCACTGATCTCTTATAAAAATTAATGCAGCGTTATTTTAACTGGGACTTCAGTGGAAATTTTGATGTAATCTTCAATCCTATGAATCATTTCTGGGTCTCTCACCTCTCTGAATATCTTCCAATGTTTTAGAAAAGGTTTTGCTGTTCATTTAAAGCAAGGGTCACCAAACTTGTTCCTGGAGGGCCGGTGTCCTGAAGATTTTAGCTCCAACCCTAATCAAACACACCTGAACAAGCTAATCAAGGTCTTACTAGGTGTACTTGAAACACCCAGGCAGGTGTGTTGAGGCAAGTTGGAGCTAAACTCAGCAGGGACACCGGCCCTCCAGGACCGAGATTGGTGACCCCTGATTTAAAGCATCAAGGGTGCGGTTTTAATATACAATATCATTGATTTGTTGTGGTATTCACTCAAGCTCAGTTACATTTTACCTGGTCTCCAAAGCTCTTCCTTTAAAAACATTCATTCATTCATTTTCTTTTCGGCTTAATCCCTTTATTAATCAGGGGTCGCCACAGTGGAATAAACCATCAATCTATCCAGTATATGTTTTACACAGCGGATGCCCTTCCAGCCACAACCCATCACTGGGAAACATCCACACACACTCATTCACACACACACACACACACACACTAGGGTCAATTTAAGCATACCCAATTCACCTATAGCACATGTCTTTGGACTTGTGGGGGAAACCGGAGCACCCGGAGGAAACCCATGCCAACACGGGGAGAACATGCAAACTCCACACAGAAATTAACCCAAAGCCTAGGCTCAATCCAGCGACCTTGCTGTGAGGCGAACGTGCTACCCACTGCGCCAACCCCTTTAAAAACAATGTGCATAAATAGTTCTCCAGCATACTGAACTGCAAGATTGAGAAGCTGTGAAAGGAGTTTCCAAGGTGTACTCGGGGAGACGGAGACCAGCAAAAAGAAAAGGTATTCAAAAATGTTTTGCCTTAGAAGTTTACACTTCAAAATGTTTATAATGGTCTTAAAAACAGGATGAAGGTAACGGCTGTACAACATGAGGCATGGCTGGTTTTGCTCATAGTTCTACACATGTAGATTGAATCAAGTAATGGATTGCTCCTTTAAGGAGGTAAGATCAACCAATCAGTGAGAAATGAAGTTTCAAAATGTTTCATCAGTTTTTGCTATGATAACTGTTGTATGCAGGTGATTGGAACTGCCATGTGAGGATGCGCCCATTTCCCCTATATATTTTACACTTTATTAAACGTGATCTCACCCCAAAAGATCTGGTCCAGAGGATGCCTAGAGTTCCCTCTCTGCCCACGGGAGGTGGAAATGAAGAATCGTTTGATATGGCCACTGATTTCTTATGAGAATGAATGCAGCGTTACACTCTGGGACTTCAGTGGAGATTAAAGAACAGAGGAGTACAGGCTCACGCTAAAATGAAGAGCAAATGAAACACATTTACAATGAGAGGGTTGAAGTCTCTTATTCTACTGGTATGTATGACTTTTTGAACTTGTGTTGGGATACTCATGACTCCAACATCACCTTCCAGCAATCCCAAATTAACAGTGACGCTTTTTTCTAACCAAGAGTGATAACTGTAAGTTACATAATCATATTAGCTTGTGTTGGGCTTGACAAAGCACCTGTACGAGGCCCTCTTTTCTATCCATATGCACCAGGCACTTGTATTTCCCAGCATTCAGTCCATTTGTATGCCTATTTTCATGAAGGAAGCACACTGTCAGTGTATGTGCAACAATAAAACATCCACAAGGTGGAGACAAACATTCAAAACTGTCAAGATCATTTATTTATACATGTCCAGTTTTAACATTTCAATTAACGACATCAAACATTGCTTAGGAAGACAAATGTGAACAAAACATATTAGCTTAGATTAAAAAGTGAAGTTTAATATTTGAATTATTTTCATTTTCTTGTGTCCTCCAACTAGACAACCTGCTGTCAGTCACTTTACATCTCCATCAGTCAGTGAAAAGCAGACTCTTAGGCTACTAGTTAAACAGGGTTTGTCAGATAATCGTGGAATTTACCACAAAGTGCCAGATTAACACCAATAATGGCAGCTCAAAGCGTTCTTAATATGAATCAGTGCTTTAGAATACATGTTAACAAATGAAGCTCTTAAGGCTGACTTCAAAATACAAGATCTTTAATTTTAAACTCATTTAAAATCTTCAATCCCTACGTTGACAAATGCTTTAATTTTAAGACTCTTAAGCCACAAGCTCTTGATATTATCAAAAGAAGACTTACCTTCTCTTAAATGACTAATGCCAATATTTTACTCACAACAATATGCTGCTTACTCTGAACAGCAGTGCCATCCCAGCAAACAATGTTGTGTCTAATAAACATCTAAACGTAGACAGCTTGGCTAAAACGGGGCTAAACTTGGGCTGTCAGTGAAAATCTGATATCTAAGAATAACCCAAAACTAGACTACTTGTCAAATAGACAGACTATGTGTAGTCATTGATTTTTAGTTAGACTTATTAGATTTTCACTGACAGTCAAATTAGCCTTGTTTTAGCCAAGATGACTATGTTTAGATGTCTATTAGACATCTTTTAGAAACAAAAGAAATGCTTGCTGGGATGAGAACTGTGGTCTTTAAATGGTATAACAATTTGTAACCTCTATTATAACACACTGAGGAAGGCATTGTGCCGAAACGTTTGTGTTTGAGTCACCCATAGAATGTAAAAATAAAAATAACACGAAGCAATTACTTGAGTGCAAATCATTACCTTTTTGAACAATAGTATTGACTTGATTAACGCACCAAAAAGTTTCCTTAAAAACCGCAAATTTCATTATTTTTAACCTCTATTATAACCTAAAAGTTCTGAAGGATAAAATATAGTGAAGTAGGTGCACAGCCTTTCCAAAGACACTCTGATTAATAGTGTGCTAACAAACAAAATTCAATACATTCACACTCCACAGACCAATTCTCATCCAAAAGCACAGAACATTCTCTCCAAACATTGAGTAATAATGATTTGTACTTATTTTAAATGGAGCTGCTCATTAACACAAAGTGTCTATGGCAGGGGTGTCCAAACTCGGACGTCTGGTGTCCTGCATAGTTTAGCTCCAACTTCCTGGAAGTTTCTTGTATACGTAGATCGAGAGAGCTTGATTAGCTGGTTCAGGGGTGTTTAAATGGAGTTGGAACTAAAATATGCAGGATACCAGCCCTCCAGGACAGAGTTTGGACACCCCTGGTCTATGGTTTTGCCACCAATAGTGGTTTGTAGTTCATTAACATGATTCTTTTTCATCTGTGCACAAGTGAAAGCTGCATCTACATAATACACTTACAATGTTAAGATTATACATAACATGTTTCTTTTCTAAACTGTATGCTGTGCTTGGAGAAAACGGAGCTTTTAAAATGCCATATAGATTCATACAAACACACTCTGGAGATCAAAGAGCTGTAACAAACGGTGTTTATTTTCATCACTTAAGTGAATTAAACAACACATAGGGGACAGCAGTAAGACAAACTTATTTCTTGGTTTCATCCTCTTTGGAAAGAGTTTTAATGATCTCCTCTTTCTTAGCCTGCTGTCTCTCCTCGCGACGCTTACGGGCCTCACGGGTCTTTGTACGACGAGCTTCAGCCTGATCACTGCAGAGAGAGAAACATGCACAGATTAGCACTGCTCTCCACAGCACAGTAAGACATTGTTTTATCATGTTCACCGACATATTTCAGTGGTTTACTTAAACATGAGACCGATAGCGGAGTAGTATAATGTTGCAGAGCACACTGGATAATGTAGTTTGGACACTTACGCCAGGAGCTTCTTGCGGGCCTTGTCTGCTTTGAGCTTGTGTATGTGCTCCATCAGGATGCGCTTGTTCTTGAACACGTTACCCTTTGCCCTCAGATACAGGCTGTGGTACCTGGGGAAGAAACAGACATTTTTATTTGTGGATCCCTGCATTAAAATTTGATCCTTGTATATACTGCATAACTATTGGTTAAAGGAAAAAAGAGATCACAAATGTCGTAACATTTAAACCCCAGCAATTTATTGCATAAAATATTTTAGATAAAGTACAAACTTCTGGGCTACAATCTGTGTAACTAAAACGAGTATTAAACATGGGCTCACATGTGCCTGTCGATCTTCTTGGCCTCTCTGTAACGTCTCAAAAGTCGACGCAGAATACGCATGCGTCTCATCCAGCACAACTTCTCGGGCATACGTGCATTTGCAGTACCCTTTCTCTTACCTGTCAACAAGCACGAAGAAAAATCACAATATAATCTGAAAAAGTTGATCAATATCATCGTATTTACAGCATATTTTGATGCATAAACTAAAACAACGAGTGCACAGAGTGTAATTATACAGTAAATCTATCCATACCAACGCCCATGTGACGACCCTTCCTTCGTGCCAGAGTATTCTTGCGGCATCGAGCACGGGAGTGAACCGTGACGGGCTTCTTGATGATCAAACCATCCTTCACCAACTTACGAATCTGTTGGCCTAAATAACAAAAACCAGACATAAAATGGTTACTTTTTGGCAAAAAGAAAACGCAACAATGAAGAAACTAGAAATCCAAAATTTTTCGGACTTTCTGCAGTGAAAATTAAACTACACTGAACCAAACTTTCAACTCTGAAAACTGGACTGACACCGTTTCACATAGAAGATTATAGTAAATTGAAGCTGCTTTGACGCAATCTACATTGTAAAAGCGATACAGAAATAAACATGAATTGAAATTGCATACGAGAGTTTGCGTTGGCAATTTCGTTGGTTTCGTTTGGGTCCAGCCACACTTTCTTCTTGCCACAGCGCAGGACGCTGGAGGCCAGCCTCTTCTGAAGTCTGAGCATACTGTAACAAAAAAAAAAGACCATTTTAGATAAAGATCTTAATTTCTGTACAAAACGCAGAGCTGGTGAGTTTTATTAAAGGCTAAATTAAGACCAGGTAAGGCAAAATTACATTATAGTACAAAAATAGCATCCTGCTAATTTAGATTGAATTATTAGCAACACTTTCATATTTAAAAAAAACAATCCAACTTCAAAATTCAGACATTTTCATTTCCTGTGCAGTTGATAAAAAATTAAGTAGATTAACAAGGCCAAACACCTGCCAACAGATCTACTTCAAAGGAAAGACTTATACCACACTGACAGATATGTTGTGTTAAGCATAATTTATAAGCTTTAATTCTCAGAACACAATACATTTTATCACCTTACGTGTATCTTGATTTAATATATACAAATAAGATTCAATGTACAGCTTTATAAGCCACGTTTACCTATTTGTGTATTTATTCAATTACTTTAAAACACTTTTTTTCCCCAAATAAGGCGTCGCTACATTCTCTATAAACCTGGTAACGTGCACTATAAATTGTGCGCAAGCGCAGAATAACTCAACTACAATATAATTTAGGCCTGCCATTTTGCTCAAACCTAGCAAAATATACAAAATTTATCCCATATAGTCGCTTATTTCTAGCTTGGCTTGCTTTAAAAATACGTAAAACGTCGAAATAAATGTATTCTGGTTAAGGGGCATGTCTAGACATGTTGAGCACGTTTTGTTAGCCGGGCTGCGCAGGCCAAACACACCACGTAGCCTTTGTTTGTCGTATTAGATAAACAGAAATTAAGCATTAGTACGATACACTGGTAAACTTCGAGCGGATTACCATAAACACTTTTATTGAACACATCGTTATACAATTTTTTCGTTGAAACGACACGTTTGCTTTTGCCACAACATGGCGACGACACTCATGCAGCAGCGCTACATTACAAACGCTCTTGAGGCGCTGAATCGTCTGTTTTTTTACAGCGCAAGGAGTGTCGACCACATAAATACTTAGATATTATGTTTAAAACGACTCCTCGAGTTAAATTAATAAGATAAATAGAGTTTAGCTCGCGTAAAAGAACGCACCTCATGGCTGGTGGTCAGCGGAAAGCAGCAGCCGCTGTCAATGAGGAAGATTTCAGGACTGTGCCGCCGTATTCATAAGGGGTGGGGGGACTATCACACAGACAACATGGCTATAATAACAACTTTAAATGTAATACTTGTACGTG
Source organism: Danio kyathit (assembly GCA_903798195.1). Lineage (NCBI taxonomy): Eukaryota > Metazoa > Chordata > Actinopteri > Cypriniformes > Danionidae > Danio > Danio kyathit. Next base: position 22,710,921 of record LR812521.1, on the reverse strand, counting down.
TTTTGTATATGTTTATCTCTTTAAAGAGTTCTGTTACATTTTTATTATATACGAGCGTTAATATTAATATTTAAAAATAAGATATGTCTGTTTCGACAAAAAAATAATGGTACGTTCCACCAGTCATACTGCTGGGAAATGTAGGCGGCGGTTTTTGTAGGCAAACTGTGGATTGCTGTAAAAGGCCACATGGGGGCAATGCTTTACCTGTTGAAAGATGAGAATTAGGCATTACTATGACAGTGAAATAATAGACAAATGCGAAATATAGTTTTAGTGCTGTAGTACTAGCCTGTTTAATATATAGGTTTGTGCTGTAAAGCACTTTGTGACTTCTTATCTGTGAAAGGTGCTATGTAAATATTTGTTTACTTATTTTACTTTACTATAATAGTACTGGTGTCCACGGACCCATAAGAGGCCACAAGGGAGAGATAGATGGTCTGAAATGCTGGGAAACATTCAAAATGTATAGAAAAATAATGAAAATAAATTAAGGTATGACTTGAGTATAATAACAAATAAAATAATAAAAATACATTAAATAAAATATTAATTTGATTAAATGTAATAATTTATCGGCTAACATGATTAATTATGTAAATGTTTAAATGAATAAACACAGCACTGTAACAAACAGGGGGACATATAATAATATAGCTTAATAGAAATTAAATACATTTAAATGCTCTCATAAATAATATTTATTATAAATATGATGTTTACATAAAAACCACAACAACAATAATGCAATAGTAAAAATAGAAAAAAGAAATACACTAGTTTAAACTGGTGTCCATGGACCCCCAAGGGGCCACAAGGAAGAGAGAGATAGGTGGTCTAAAATGCTGGGAGACATTAAAAATGTATAGAAAATAATGAAAATAAAGTAAAGCATGATTTAAGTATAATAATAATAATGAACGAATCATTTTAAAATTCACCAACAAATAAATAATTTAAAATAGATGAAATAAAATATGAATTTGTTTAAAATTAATAAATTGGTTAATTTACTAATTAAATGACTAATTAAGTAAATGTTTAAATGAATGAATACAGCACTGTAACAAACAGGGGGAAATATAATATTGTAAATAATAAAAAATTTAAATTTCTTAATATTTTAGATGCTTTTTAGAAGGACAAAACGTTACAGGAATAGTTTCGTCCCATCATCTATTGTCGCTCTGAATAAATTGTAATATTTTAGAATGTACTTTTGTATATGTATATGTGGGTATGTATGTGTGATTTAATTGATTTAATTGTAAATGACAAACTTGGCTGCAAAAAGAATCTACCTACGGCTACTAATGAAGTCAACTGAACTGAACTGAACTGAACTGAATTGAACTGAAAGTAAATACATGTAAAGTTAAGTATAATAATATTAATGAACGAATCATTTTTAAATTCATCAACAAATAAATTAATAAAAATAGATTAAATAAAATATGAAAAAATTGCTCAAATTAATTAATTAACAGCTAAAATGATTAATTAAGTAAATGTTTAAATAAATAAATACAGGACTGTAACACACAGGGGAAAGTATCATGTAACTTAATAGAAAGTAAATACATGTAAATGCTCTCCTAAAATACATTAAAAGTAGTCTAAATATGATATAATAACAAAAAACACAACAAACATAATGTAATAGTAATAATAAAAAAGGAAATACACTAGTTTAAACTGGTGTCTGTTTAAACCAACCCCCAAGGGGCCACAAGGGAGAGATAGGTGGTCTGAAATGATGGGAGACATTAAAAATGTATAGGAAAGTAATGAAAATAAAATAAGGTATGATTTAAGTATAATAATAATGAATGAATCATTTTAAATTAATCAACAAATAAATTAATAAAATAGATGAAATAAAAATATTAATTTGATTAAATGTAATAATTTAACAGCTAAAATGATTAATTAGGTAAATGTGTAAATGAATAAACACAGCACTGTAACACACAGGGGGAAATATAATAATATAACTTAATAGAAAGTAAATACATGTAAATGATCTTATAAAATACATTCAAATGTATCCTAATTAATTATGATATAATAACATAACACAACAACAATAATGTAATAGAAAATAAAAAAAAGAAATACACTAGTTTAAACTGGTGTCCATGGACCCCCAAAGGGCCACAAGGGAGAGATAAGTGGTCTGAAATGCTGGGAGACATTAAAAATTTATAGAAAAATAATTAAAATAAGTAAGGTCTGATTTAAGTATAATAATAATTAATGAATCGTTTTTTAATTTATTAACAAATGCATTAATAAAAATAGATGAATTCAAATAAAAATAAGAAATTGCTCAAATTAACAGCTAAAATTATTAATTAAGTAAATAAATGAATGAACACAGCACTGCAACACACAGGGGAAAATATAATAATATAACTTAATAGAAATTAAATACATGTAAATGATCTCATAAAATACATTAACATTGATTCTAAATATGATATAATAAAAAAAAACACAACAACAATGATAAAAAAAGAAATACACTAGTTTAAACTGATGTCCATGGACCCCGCAAGGGGCCACAAAGGAGAGAGATAGGTGGTCTGAAATGCTGGGAGATGTTAAAAATGTATAGAAAATAATTAAAATAAATAAGGTATGATTTAAGTATAATAATCATTTTTAAATTAATCAAAAAATAAATTAATAAAAATACATTAAATAAAATATTCATTTGATTAAATGTAATAATTTAACAGCTATAATGATTAATTAGGTAAATGTGTAAATGAATAAACACAGCACTGTAACAAACAGGGAGAAATATAATGATATAATTTTATAGGAATTAAATACATGTAAATGCTGTCATAAAATACATTACAAAAATATTCTAAATATGATATAATAACGAAACACAACATCAATAATGTAATAATAAAAATAAGGAAATAAAAAAATACACTGGTGTTCATGGACCCCCAAGGGGCCACAAGGGAGAGATAGGTGGTCTGAAATGCTGGGAGACATTAAAAATTTATAGAAAATAATTAAAATAAATAAGGTCTGATTTAGGTATAATAATAGTGAACGAATTGTTTTTTAATTTATCAACAAATACATTAATAAAAAAAATTAATTTGAATAAAAATAAGAAACTGCTCAAATTAATTAACAGCTAAAATTATTAAGTACATAAATGAATAAACACAACACTGTAACACACAGGGGGAAATATAATAATATAACTTAATAGAAATTAAATACATGTAAATGATCTCATAAAATACATTAACATTTATTTTAAATATGATATAATTACATAACACAACAACAATAATGTACACTCTCAGAAATAACGGTACAGGAGCTGTCACTGGGGCAATACCTTTTTGAAAAGATACAAATTTGAACCCACAGAATCCACATTGGTACCTCAAAGGGGCATATTAGTACTCAAATGTACCTAAAACATACCTATGAGGTACCATTATGAACCCTTCAGGTACAAATGTGTACCTTTTGAAAAGGTTCTGCTCCAGTGACAGCTCCTGTACCTTTATTTCTGAGAGTGTAGTAGTAAAAATAAAAAAAAAATAAAGAAATACACTAGTTTAAACTGGTGTCCATGGACCCCCAAGGGAGAGAGATAGGTGGTCTGAAATGCTGGGAGACATTAAAAATGTATAGAAAATAATGAAAATAAAATAAGGTACAATTTAAGTATAATAATCATTTTTAAATTCATCAAAAAATACATTAATAAAAATACATTAAATAAAATATTCATTTGATTAAATGTAATAATTTAACAGCGAAAATTATTAATTAGGTAAATGTGTAAATGAATAAATACAGCACTGTAACACACAGGGGGCAATATAATAATATAACCTAATAGAAATTAAATACATGTAAATGATCTTATAAAATACATTACAAAAATATTCTAAATATGATATGTTTACATAAAAAACACAATAGTACCAATAAAAATAGAAATACACTGGTCTAGCGTCAGCATCTGCGATTATTTGATTATTGTTTCAATTATTATTGGTTATTTGATTATTTCCAGGCTCGCCTTTGATTTTTTTTTTTTCTGAAGGTTGAATAAAAGGACATAGCTGGAAACTAATATAGCACATCATGTGAGACATTTAAGAGAACAGGACTGCTTTTTCAGTTACTTATCGTGTAAAACCTACTTCTGATTTCTTATATTTGTCTCATATTTTTCTGCATTAACAAAATAATACAGTAAATATACAAAGAGATCATTTACAAAAACAAATAACTACACAATTAGTTAATTTTCTTTTTAATTGTGCATTGAAGTGTTCAAAAACATAATTTATGTACATTATTAAAAAATAAATAATCTGTTTTGTAGATGAACTCTTCATATGAAAATAAGAACTCTTCCTACGAAACAGCACAAAGGCATATTGTGGTTTTCTGTAATGAAGCAGAATCAAAGGGTGTGGTCATTTCGCTTTCATGTGGAGCGATATTATAGAATGGGGAGTAGAGCTGCCATCGTCCATCTCATAGTAATATTGATCGATCAACCAATCAGTGCGAGAAACACAACGAAACTCCCGCCTCATTCGCATCTGATTGGTTGATGAGATACAAAGGGCGGTGCTTGATCTCTTCGCTGAACAGCTGGAGACTGAGCTCGTTTTATTTGCTAAGGGAGAGGGTTTTAGCAGGGCTGGGGGCGCAACAGCGCGGTGACAAGCCATCTGCGAGCCATAGCAAGGAGGAAAAGCACCTTTATCTGTTTTATTTTACGTTGAATTATTTCACAATGCATAACGAACTCAAAGCAGGCTCCAAATGAAACAGTAAAACCGAAGTTAAAGTTTAAATCAATGGTACAGGAGGGTAATATGTCCAGGACGCCTTCCACCTCAACCCAGGAAATCCAAATGGACATGTTCGACCACCACGGCTCTCACGCTCAGGTAAGAGAGAGAGGCTCTTTTACTGTTTATACCGAAAGTGCATGCAACCAGTAGAAGACAAAATATAACCCGTTTGGTCGCTGTTTTAGAAAGGCTTCGTGAAAAATCTGAGGTTTTGTTTGGGGCGAAGATTAGTCGTTATCAACCGTTGCTCGTATTGTGGTTACTTGGCAACAAGACGGCATCTTCGCGCGTTTGCCACAACAGTCTTGTAAACAAGTACTCTGCAAGGAAAGCGACACAAAGTTGTTTGTGAATTACGGACAGTTGTTTTAAATATTTCAAAACTGCATTATCTTTGGTAATAAATGGGATTTACATTATTCCATCACCGTGTCCATGTTCGCTCTGTCTCTCCAGACAGCTGGTCTACTACAGTCTTGCATTTTTTATGACAGTCTATTCTGTTCATAAGTTACTAACCATCGCTGTTGATTAACCTATTCGTGTTCAGTTAAAAGTAAGTCTGACAGTACATCAGGGATCTCAACATTTAAATTGAAAGTTAATTAAAAGTGTCTGACACACTGAGTGATGGAAAGATGATGTCAGCATACGCTGTAAAATGTGATGTCATCTATCTAATAAAAGGGGGTTTTAAGCAGCAGAACAAAAGCTGTTATTAGGATTTACTCATTTGCAGCAAAAAAAGTTAATTAACCTCCTAGAGCCAGAGTGTCCACATGTGTGCACAGCACATTTTTAGCTCTTAAGTGGCTATTTAAAATACTTTGAATGTTTTATATTTTGTTACAAACATACAGTGTCATCCTGCAACTGTTTTGCAGCATATGAAATGTCCCAAACCCTATTTTTAATCTTATTTAAACTGTCCAAAATGGGAAAAAATGTTGTTTTTACTCTCTGATAGTCAAAGCAAGTTCAAAAAAAAATTCGATGTTAAATATACTTAAAAGAAAATTCAGAAAAAAGTGTTTTATGTAAATTCGGACCACAAGTCCACATATATGGACATCATTTTTCTCTAAAAGTACATCATATCAAAAAATGATACTTAGATTTTTATTCTAATTAGGTTCCAATAAGCTCAAATAGCAAAGAGAGATAAAAAATGTATGTAAAAAAACACCTTGGGCCTTCAGAGGTTAAAATAATATACAATGCAGATCAAAATACATGTGTTTAGGCATGGGCCGGTATAAGTTTGTGACGGTATGATAACCTTGGATAAAAATTTCACAGTATCAAGGTATTGTGATTACAGCTCTAAAAAAGTTCTTTTTAAACGTCTTAGTAAAAAAAACAAATTTTTTCCCCCATTGAACACAATATACAGTATTTAATTTGACATTTTTCAATTTACAATTCACATTTATAATATTTTAGAACAGTAAACAGGCTAAATAATTAAAATCAATTATTGACTTCTGCTGTTTTCATTAGTTTAAAAAACACAAATTTCTTTCGAACATATAAAAAAACATTATAAACCTTTACATATACCGTAGGAAGGGTATAACAGAAAATTTTTGCGGTTTTAAAACCTTGACTTTTTCAAACCGCGGTAAACCTTGAAACCAGTTATCGTCCCATGCCTACGTGTATAAACATCTTTTGCTGAATGACAATAGGATGTTATTTAATCAATATTAAAATGTATTCAAAGTTAAAAGTAGGCACTTTACTTGCATATAAAAGCCCAGTTCATCTGATAAAAGAAACTCTTGTAGGGCTGGAATAAATGGAAAGTGAATAAATTATGTCAATTAAATTTTTTCATGAACTAGTCCTTTAATGGAACTATCCACATTTTAAAATTATCAGAACTCGTTTTTGATTTTGTTTTAGCAAGAAGCCAATGTTGTAATCAATTCAATAATTTATGCTAAGATGAGCTAAGCTAAAAGTACTCCCACAGACCTGGGGATCAGATGAGTGGATTCAAAAATGGTAAAACTTGGTAAAATGGCACTATTCCCATTATAAAAAATCCCATTATATAGTTTTTTTACCCACTTTTCCAACTCACTATATTTTTCTTTCTTTTGTTCATTTTTGACTGACTTTAAAATGCAAACCATTTCAACATTTGAACAACAACAACTCAGACAATTCAAACACAAGCGTGTACACTTCAATCAGCTTCTCAATAGCAATTTACTTTTCATTTTTGCTGTCTATATTTTAAGTTTGTCACATTTTTTATTTAGGATTTGACAAGAAAGTTTGGTCACATTATTTTAAAGGGGTAGAAGTGCGATGTTTCTCACAGAATCACGGTGGCAGGCCAGATGACCGTCAGGCCACCGGAAAATGTCCCGGTGCTCCCTATGGCCAGTCCGCCCCTGCATGAACTGTTATAGGGGTGGACAAATGGATATCTATTATTTTAATTCTTAACATTATTATTTAAAATACAGATCAGAGTGAACTTTTACTCAGATATAAAGGGCTTCCCCCCATACATATTGTTTTGATGTCCTTCCATGTGGTCAATCCTCCCCAAACCCCCCTGTAATTCGCACCCTGGGCATATAGAATAAGATCATGCAGAATATATACTTTTTAAGTACAAATAAACAGCCAATATCCTTATAATAGGGAGGCAACAAGCCACCTACTAGTTGATAGTGAGAATTGGTCCCTATACTGAAGTGTTACCGAAGGTTTAACTTCAGTGTGAGTTTTCAAACTGGGTTTTTTTTTCCCTTAGTTTCTTTTCTCTTTGCTTTTTTCCTGGTTTGTTTTAGACTCAGAGGATGGTTCATTGGTTGATGTATGAATGTACACCTGCTCTATAAAAGCCACTCATCATCATCCTGTCCAGCACAGCGTACTACTGTGCTTGGCGTGTGGATGGGTGTTTTTTGATTGTTAGGGCTGTATTTATATAATGCTCTTTATATAATACAGTTAGTGTGAATGTGTGTGACCTGTGCTGTGGAGAGCTGCTCTGTCTGAATCATGTCTATACATAGATGTGAGGAGGTGGTATGTTGAAAACCAAATGTGTGTGAACAAGCTGTTTGAGTACAAAAGAGGCATATTCCCTAGTTTTACTGAATCTTTATAAAGGTTAGGACCATAAGTGTGTCTTTCGAGAACAAAGGGTTTAAAGGAGTCCTAGAATATGATTTCATGTTTCAAACTTTAGTTAGAGTGTAATAATGCTGTCTGATTATTAACTCTCGTAAAAGGGAGATTTTCTTTTTTTACACAATTTGTGTTTTAAACGCACAATATATAATATTTGCCACTGGAGGAAGTGTATTCACAACATACAAAGTTGTAGTTTGATGATGCTCTGACTGAGTGTGGAATCATGGTAGTTGTGGTCTTCATTCCATCCTACAGGACTCCTGCAAAAAAATCATGTTGATGGATGAGCTACAGTTGAAGTGAGAATTATTAAAACCCCTGAAATATTAGACCCCCCCCCCCACCCCGGTTTATTTTTTCCCCAATTTCTGTTTAATGGAAAGAAGATTTTGTTAACACATTTCTAAACATAATAGTTTTAATAACTCATTTCTAATAACTGATTTATTTTCTCTTTGCCATGATGACAGTAAATTATATTTTACTAGATATTTTTCAAGACACTTCAATACAGCTTAAAGTGACTTTTAAAGGTTAACTAGGTTAATTAGGTTAACTAGGCTGGTTACGGTAATTAGGCAAGTTATTGTATAATGATGGTTTGTTCTGTAGACTATGGAAAAAAAATATAGCTTAAGGGGGCTAATAATTTTGACCTTAAATAGTTTTTTTTTTTTTTTATTAAAAACTGCTTTTATTCTAGCCGAAATAAAAAAAGACTTTCTCCAGAAGAAAAAATATTATCAGAGATACTGTGAAAATTGTCTTGCTCTGTTAAACATCATTTGGGAAATATTTAATAAAGAAAAAAAATTCAAAAGGGGTTCAATAATTCTGATTTCAACTGTAAATGTATTCAACACTTATTATTATCATGGTAGTATGAAGCAGAGTAAGGCTGAAAGCCATTGAAACAAACTGGAATTTAAATCTTCTTTCATTTTGTTATAGCAACACCCATCTTCCAACAATCCAATCGGTTCCAATAGTTTTTTTTCTCATTTCAGAAACCATTTCATTTGGATATACATGTCATCGTAAGGGAAAAAAGGACTTCTATTACAAAACGTCCATTTCATGATGACTTTAAAGAAACTTTGGTGTTTCCCTGTTTTCTATTGACCTTATTCTTTATGTATAAGTGGACGCAGCCATTGCAAACTTTTTGGCACAAGACTTCCAGTCTCATACAATTCCATTGACAATTGCAAAACAGTCTAGTAACAGTCTGGATGATCCTTTTCTTGTAAATTTCTCCCAAAAAATACCTAAAATACTGATTCATCTGACCACAGTACAGTACTGTGTGATGGTCCATCCCAGTTGTCTCAGAGCCCAGAGAAGTCGACTGCACTTCTGGACACTGTTAACATAGGGCTTCTTTTTGGCACAGTACAGTTTTAACTGGCATTTGTGCATGTATACATATTGTGGTATTTGACAGGTTTGCCAGAGTAGTCCTGAGCCCATGTGGTGATATCGCTTACAGATGAATGACAATTCTTGATGCAGTGCTGCCTGAAGGATTGGAGATCACAGTTGTTCAGCTTAGGCTTGCACCCTTGTCCTTTACGCACTGAAATTCCTCCAGATTCCTTGAATCTTTTAATGATGTTATGCACCGTTGAAGGTGAACTATCTAAATGTCTTCCTATCTTTCTTTGAGGAACATTGTTTTTAAACATTTCAATCATTTTCTCATGTATTTGTTAGCAAATGTCCTCAGCCCATATTTGCTCCTAAAGGACTAGACCTTTTTGAATGCTGCCTTTGTACCGAATCAGAATTACAATCAGCTGTTGACATCACATCATTATTTAACCAATTTATCTGATTACTAGCCCTAAACTGCTCCTGTCCCAAACTTTTTTTTAAGACTGTGTTACAAGAACCAAAATTGGAATACGTATTTATTTTTAAGAAAAATAATAATAATGTTTGTTGTATTGTTTGCAATGACATGCAAGTTAAATTAAATTGAGTCAATTTACTTTCTTTTTTTATTTGCATTTTCATACTGTCCCAACTTTTTCTAATTTGAGGTTGTAGTTGGTAGAGACTACAATGAGCTCTATCCTGGATTTGAGACATCATGAAGCCTAAAATTTAAATAAACCCCACTCCCGGGCTGATTTTTTTTCTTTTCAACGTGCACTATGCAGTCAGCAAATCAGAAATCTTTGGTCCAGCTGACCATCCAGAGTCCATTGTGTACTCTGCTTTCATAGCACCAGGAAGTCATCTGACCATTTGTTTGAGAACAGAAACAGTGTTGTAGAATAAGGCCCAATCCCATTTCTATTTTTGTACCTCTACCACATGGCCCTTGTGGGAAGGGGAAGGGCTTAAAATGTTACCCCTAAGAAATGGGACAGCACTACAACACCTGCACACGTCATCATATGTGATCTCTTGCTTCATATGAGATCAGACGATTACGACTGCTGTAGTTATTTCAGTTGTTTTTTGGTATTTATCTTCAGGAAATCACTGAAGGCATAATGTTATGTTATCATAACGATCTAATGTGACAATAAGATCGTAACTGTACTGTGCATTTACACCGTGGCCATATTCATCTATGTAAACACACGAAAACAACATTAACATTATAGTAGCTGCTGTAAAAAGCTCATTCCCAGCCACTTGACTTTTCTGACGGTATTCAAGTGTCAGATGTGAAAGTATGTTGTGGGACTACTATACAGGAGTTATTATTAGGGATTATAGATAGCCAAATTTAGCGGTTTTTATTTAGCGTTTTTTTTTTTTTTTTTAAAACATGACGGTGAAACACCGTTATGAATGTATTAAAACATAAGCTTGTTTGTTGTAAAAATTCGTAATAATGACAGAAAAACACTCATTTGTGCATCTCCTGACTTCCGTGTGCAGCCATGCTGCCGTTGTAGATGGTGTATTTTGGGAAACTTTCGTACCCCTTGGTTTCGAGTGTGGTCCTGAAAAATCTCAGTTTCAAGGAGTATCTAGCCCTTCCCCCTAGCCCAACACCTTCAGTTCAGGCTAAAGAGAATTGGGTAAGGCTAAGAGGTAGCATTGGAATTGGGCCTAAAGGTCAATTTTTACAGCCTTTTCTCCTATCTTCTCTTCTCTTCTCTTCTCTTCTCATTTTCTGTGATTAACTAGTGGTGACACTGTGTAACTCTAAAAACCTTCTCCCTTCCCTGTGATACAGCTTCTCCCCCTTAATTACCCAATTAGCCTCAGAGGCTGTTTGTCAACAGGAAGCCTCTCATCACCATAGCAATACATCCCTCCTCCCTCCCTTGACATTTTGCTGGCCTTTCTCAGATCTTTATATTTATTTTTTGCAGTATATGAGCATTTCCTGCTGCTCACAAACCTTCCACATCAAACAGTTTATAGTATGTCAAGATGGGGTTTAAAACATTTTATACAGCATGTGCTCTGTGAAACACTGCTTAGTCTTTGGACGGTGTGATGAGAAAATGCACAGGTGGCATCAAAAATGCAATAACGTTTTTTCATAATTGTTAAATCATTCAAAAACTAATACAGTAGTTGAAACAAAACTGAAATATAAAATTAAATCTAAATATTACATGCAAATTTAAACTTGTAAACAAATGCATTTAATACAAAATACTACAATTATTGAAAGAAAGAATGAGGTGTTTTATAGGGTTGTCACAATACCATCAATTCAGGCCACGATACTATACCAGCTGAAGTATCACGATACCAAGTAGTATCACAATACTGTATTAATTCGTAACTCAAATCTATGAAATAAAGCAAACTGTCAGAAGTACTATATTTTATATGTCATAATACTTCAATTCCCTTATTATCAAAAATAAGACTTACTCTGCTTTTTTGTATTTACTGTGACTCTTTTGTTGTTATTGCAATAATAATAATAAAACAAATAAATAAATAATTGATCACGCCATATGATCTGTCATGACTGCAGCAAACTATGACCCATATGCAGACAGTTTAAATGAAAGTAAAATAAAGTGGTCTATTGATTATTTGCTGGCACAAATGTTTGAGCATTTTAGTGATTTTTCCACATGCAACATATTGCAGAACCGTTAATGACGATACTACCATTTACAAACTACAGTGGCACCACCAGTATTTTGGAGCCATAGTATCGCGTTCTACTGAAGTAATGGTAAACCGTGCAAGCCTAGTGTTTTATACTGTAAAATATTTTTTAATAACAACATTAACTCATATTTGACTTCTAAAACATTACATATTTCTATAAGAAACTTGGCTGATATTGCCAGTGGTTTACTTTATTTCTGACAAATACAAAAATTTAACTAAAAATAATTATGTTAAATTAGGGCTGGGTGATATTGCAAAAAAAAAAAAATCATGTTTTATATCATTCGATATCGATAAATAATAAAACGAATTTAACAATACATTCAGCAATATTAGGATTTTTTTTTATCACTTTATTTTAAATTACCAAGATTACTAAGGCAAATAGTTTTAATAGTCAAAAACAAAAATATTTATCATAAAATACACATTAGTTTTAAAGAGACTCTTAAACTTGATAAATAAAATGTTATGAAGTGTGTGCAGTGGTAACACGTAAATACTGAACAATCAAAGCAAACTTTAAGGTGTGAATAATACAGTAATGATACAGTAAACTTCAAACTCTGTAAACAAAACAAATTACGAACATCAAATCTGAGCTTTCAAGTAAAGGAGCTGACCATCATTATTCAAATACATATTGCAACATTACAAATTGTGACGTTGAATGACTATATTACCCCTAAGCTAAAAAATCTTTCAGATGGGGTGCTAGTGGCTGTGGGATGCACAAGAAAAGAAACCAAAAAGCCTCTCTGGCGACACCTTTTTTTTTTTTTTTTTTTTACAATCTCCTCACTGTTGCTATATGGCACTCATTTTCGCATGTGTTGTTATTCTGACCTGAAGTGACAAGCGCGTGCGCCTGGATTCCTTGACCATTTACAATGGACTTTGCGCTCACGCTCCCCTGGCGTCTCTCGTAACTAGGTGACCATCAACCATTTTCTCAGAGAATGACAAACTGACAAATCATTGCTGCAGCTCTGATGCAAGTTTATGGAGAAAAGTAAAAAGCACTGCAGTGTTTGGGTGCGCTGTGTTTGTCTGAGGTAATTAGTCTGCCGTTATTACTGAAATGTGTATATTCCATACAAAGCGTGAAGCAGATTGTTTAGCTCTACATGAATTGCGATGCATTCGCGGCATTCGTAAAAGTTCATATGTTTTCAACTAGGTATGGCTGGAAAATGCAGCAATGCCTCCATTGGAAATGACAAACTTACACCCTAAGCTTATAGGCATTACTTCCAAGGCATGTGCTCAGCAGCCACATTTTAATAAAACTAAAGCCTTCATACAGAAACTGTATACCGAATCTTTTTTTTTATCGATATTGACAATGGTGTTCGGTCAATAAATATCGATACCGATTTTATCACCCGGCCCTAGTACAAAATATTTTATTAATATGCATTGCACAGGGAAGATGTTGGATTATTAACAGACATGCAAGTCATTTTCTTTTCAATAGGTAGGTAATAAACAACGGTTGCTATTGGCAGTATGCTGATGATTTCGTATTGGTTAAAATTGTCTAATACATTTTTTGCATGTAATACATTGGTTAATCTCCAGTGTAAAAATGCAAAATAACTTAAATCGATAAGGTTTTAATTCTGATAAAAGAGGTCAAGAGGTGTGACCAAATTAAAGTAGCAAGTGTAAAAAGCTTTTTGCAAACCATGTTTTTTCCATAATCAGATGTATTAGATTGTTTGAATAGGAAAATGTTATGCATGACTTGATTTTATTCTATTAGTATAGACTTAATATAAACAAGAATCAGAAAAAGATGAGTTGAGGATGCTTAATATTGGAGAAGATGGCATTGTAGCATGATTTACAGTTGAAGTCAGAATTATTTTGAATTATTAGCCCCCTGTTTATTTTTTTTCCCCCAATTTCTTTTTAACGGAGAGAAGATTTTTTAACACATTTCTAAACATAATAGTTTTAATAACTCATTTCTAATCATTTATTTTATTAGGTAATTAGGCAAGTAATTAGGTAATTAGGCAAGTTATTGTATAACAATGGTTTGTTCTGTAGTGTAGACTATCAAAAATATATAGCTTAAAGGGGCTAATAATTTTGACGATAAAATGTTTTTTAAAAATTAAAAACTGCTTTTATTCTAGCTGAAATAAAACAAATAAAACTTTCTCCAGAAGAAAAAATATTATCAGACATACTGTGAAAATTTCCTTGCTCTGTTAGACATCATTTGGGAAATCTAAAAAAAAAAAAATCAAAGGTGGGCTAATAATTATGACTTCAACTGTATGTAAGCTTGTAATTAGTTTGTGTTTGTATAAGGATAATGTAGTTAAAGTAAACAAGCACTGAGGCTTGTTTTCTGTCTGCGTGTTCCCGGAATCAATTACAGTGCAAATGTGTCCGACTTTGCTCTGCTTGCTTACAGAGATATTTACTTTTTAAGCCACAAATATTTGTACATTTTAGATTACCACTCAGTCACGAAAAATGCTACACAGCAGCTTTCAGATGTGCTTCGTCATGAAGTTATATTAGCTCTCTGAACCTTAAATGACCCCTTGATAATAACGTTCTAATCTCTTTTTTTCTCATATCCAGTCTCAGCATTACGAAAGCCGTTTGTAGATTGTTTTTCTGGAAGTCCAAGTGTAAACCCTTTCAAAACATTACCCTGATTGTAAGGCAAGTTTGACAGGATTATCTGTTGATTGTTGAATGTGTCTGTTGACTGTTGGTCAGATTTGGACATTTGATCAAGAGGTTTAATAACATGGTTTGTGTCAGAAAGCTTGTGTGCAGTGTTGTGAATGTGGGTTTTGAGCATGTTACAGTGATGCCTGATCCATCAGGCTCTTTTAGTGCCACCAAACCCAATTAGCCGCCTTCTGGTCTCCATGGCAACGGAGTCTGGTGCCTACGAATGCCACATAGTGGGGTCTGCCGAGGGCAGCCAGGCCATTGGCCAATGTTAAGGCCAATCAGATTACCGAATCCCACAGAACACTGGCGGACATGAGTAATTATGGGTAATCATATCTGGACACAGAGACAGGATGTGGAATTCACAGTTTATGTGTGAGTGGGCATGAATACAAAAAAGTGACCATTATTTCTAATCTCCCCTAATCTCTCTAATGTTCCCTCTTTCAGGGGAAGTATGCAAAGAGGAAGAGCCGCTTCAAACGCTCAGATGGAAGCACCTCCTCCGACACGACCTCCAACAGCTTTGTCCGTCAGGTAAGATGGCCAGTTCCTTATGTCACTCACCTCAGTTCACAAATGTCAAGTTATAATTCCTCTCTTTGAACCATCATGCAACATAGAAACTAGTTCAGGTTCTTTCAGCATACATTTTAAAGCAATTACATGACAACATTACCATAGTGAGTCATGCAGTACTGTCAGTCTGGGGTTAGAGGATCTGACCTGTAGGTGTTTGTGCACTTTTCCTTCCCACAAGTTTAAATATATTCACAAATTGCAGTTCGGGTTGTCTATTTGTAATATATATATATATATATATATATATATATATATATGGGCTGCACGGGGCGACGTGGTGGCACAGTAGGTAGTGCTGTCGCCTCAAAGCAAGAAGGTCGCTGGTTTCCTCCTGGTGCTCCGGTTTCCCCCACAAGTCCAAAGACATGCGGTACAGGTGAATTGGGTAAGCTAAATTGTCCGTAGTGTATGTGTGTGAATGAGAGTGTATGGTTGTTTCCCAGTGATGGGTTGCAGCTGGAAAGGCATCCGCTGCATAAAACATGTGCTGGATAAGTTAGCGGTTCATTCCGCTGTGGTGATCCCAGAATAACGAAGGGACTAAGCCGAAAAGAATGAATGGGCTGCACAGTGGAGCAGTTGGTAGCACAATCGTCTTACAGCAAGAAGGTCGCTGGTTCGAGCCTCAGCTGGGTCAGTTGCCGTTTCTGTGTAGAGTTTGCATGCTCTCCCCATGTTCGCGTGGGTTTCCTCCGGGTGCTCAGGTTTCCCCCACAAGTCCAAAGACATGCTGTATAGGTGAATTTGGGAAGACTAAATTGTCTGATTAATAAATTAGAAATTAACTTACCAAACACAAAACACCTAAAATTAAAAATACATAAATCCGTCAAGTAAGTGGCGGTTCATTCTGCTGTGGTAACCCCTAATAAATCAGGGACTAAGCAAACCGAAAATGAATGAATGAAGTCTGTCAAGTAAGTGCATTAATCATAACATTTAAATGAACATTTATTAAATTTTAACAATCTTTTACATATATATATTTTAAAAATTACATATAATACTCGTCAATGGCAGGGAAGCATTTTTTCCTCGTTAACTGCAGGGAAAGTTAATCGAAAACATTTATCTTACTGTTCATCAAGGATCTACCGCTGGATCCAATCTCACTATATTTGTTAAACGTGATATTTCATTCATCTTGCTGTCTATATCTGATGTCATATTCCCCAACTTTGGTCTTTTGAATCTATTACTTGTTCTCAGGTAACATGTTTTGGCTGAGCGCAAAGATAAGTTAATATATTAATTTATGTAACCACGTACACTGATTGCTTGCATTTATTTCCTATAATGTATAAACTTGCTGTACGCTATACTTTTATAATGGCCATTATTGATTATTAAAACTGATATTCAGCAAAGGAGAGGCTATATTTCGTATTTTCAATGAAAATGAAAGGAGGCAGTGTTGTTATAGACTCTGTTTTGTTATAAATATGAATACAATGAAGATGACACCTTAACATTTTTGGTGTCTGTTATTTAGCTAATATCAAAATTAATATAGGCAGTTCCTCATATCATGTTTTCATTTTATTGTTAAGAAAGTGAAACAGCGTGGCCAGGATGTTGTAAATGAGGTTATAAAGTACATTGTTCTCTTTGAAGATTCACCAGATGTGTCCTCAGGAGTTTGTTTTACATATCAAACTTGCAAAGTCTGAACTTACAAGAAAAGGATGCAGGACTGAACTGTGTGTAGGCTACTTAATATTGAGGAAAAAGCTTCAATCAGAGACGTGAATGTCTACAGCCCCGCCTCCGTTTTCAGATGTCTCTGTTTTCCCCCATTTTAAAATGAAAATGGCCTCTTCAGCATTTCCAAAATGCTCTGTTTTTGGCGTTTGAAAACTCCGGCGTAGTGTGGAAGGATAACAAAACGCACTCCACAGGATGCCTAATCCAATATTTGCATTGACTTCACGTGTAAATCACTCACGCTTCATCCGCGTCTGCTTACTGCACAGGCTGCAAAACAATTCCCCCATCCATGTAATGTTAGGATTGGGAGGGGGCAGGTGAGACGTCATTTTTCATGGGACACTGAAATACATTACGTGCACTGCGTATGCAACATCTGTAAGTCACGTAAAACAATTAACTGCAAACTGAAATAAATCTAATTTGATTATATGGTTTGGAATTGGATGTTTTATGCAATTATTTACAATTTTGCGATTATTTTGTGTTTAATTAAGAATTTTGCAGGATTGCAAAAATGTTCAACTTTTTGTTGATTTTGCGTTTGATTCAGCAATCGCGAAAAACTAGGGGGTCTGGTAAGACTGTCACACATGCATTTGCTCTGGGCAGGGGAAATTAAATAATACGTAACATACATTTCATATCGCAGCTTCTTGCAATTAACTAATCGCAACGTTTAAAATTGCGATTATGATTCAATTTCGATTAATCGCACAGCCCTAATTGCAACTCAATTTGGGCAAAAGTGTTTGCTAAATGTAAATGTATACTCAAACATTAAGCAATGGGCTACTATTCTACATTTTATTCCCCTTATGTCTACGTGGCAACAATTCTGCGACAGCTCTTAAAAATGACCTGTTTTTGTTCGGTGTCTGTTATTTGAAACCAAAATATTCCCATATGTTTTTCGTTGATTTTAATTAGTCTATTAATGCTTCTGAAGGAGCAGACACCATTATTCCACTTTTCAGCGCTTTCCTGTTTGTTTGTTTTTTTATGCAACATCTTTAAGTCACGTAAAACAATTAAATGCAATCTGAAATAAGTATAATTTGATTATATGGTTTGGAATTGGATGTTTTATGAAATTATTTACATTTTTGCGATTATTTTGTGTTTAATTAAGAATTTGCAGGATCGCAAAAATGTGCTACTTTTGTTGATTTTGCGTTGGATTCAGCGATCGCAGAATCGCGAAAAAACTAGGGGGACTGGTAAGACTGTCACACATGCATTTGCTCTGGGCAGGGGAAATTAAATAATACGTAACATATATTTCATATCGTAGCCTCTTGCAATTAACTAATCGCAATGTTTCAAATTGCGATTACGATTTAATTTCAATTAATTGCACAGCCCTAATTGCAACTCAATTCCCCCTCCATGTAATGTTAGGATTGTGAGGGCGCAGGTGAGACATCATTTTTCAAGAGACATTCGGATGCATCACGTGCGCTGCGTATGCAACATCTATAAGTCACGTAAAACAATTAACTGCAAACTGAAATAAATATAATTTGATTATATGGTTTGGAATCGGGTGTTTTATGAGATTATTAAAAAAATTTCGATTATTTTGCGAATAATATGTAACATATATTTCATATCGCAGCTTCTTGCAATTAACTAATTGCAACGTTTCAAATTGCGATTACGAATCAATTTCGATTAATCGCACAGCCCTAATTGCAAGTCAATTTGGATAAAAGCGTCTGCTAAATGTAAATGTATACTCAAACATTAAGCAATGGGCTACTATTCTACATTATATTCCCCTCATGTGTACTTGACATTTTAAGAAAAGTTCCTGTGTCACGCTGAAATTTGTCCTCCTCTACCAAAGCCTCCTCACGGCCCCTGCTAAACGACATTTGCCCATCCGCAAGAGGTGTCGCGCTAAAACACCTCCTCCTTGCCTGCCAGTATGGGCGTCTTTGCCCCCCGTTGCTGACAGAAAGGTTGACTCCCACCCATGCTCACCTATACGAAACTCGTCAAAAGCAAATATATTCAGTATCCACCATAAAATGTTCTTAGAAGAGTCATGAATATGTATGATCATATAGTAGGTTTCCGCGAGAGTCTGCCCCCTCTTTGGCAGCCGAAAGTATGAAAACCTGTGTAGGCCTTGGCCTCATATACACCCACGCTTATACACATATGAACCAATATACACACACACACACACTCATTTGTGCACTTATACTGGCCAGGTTTCCATGGTGACAGGGCCCCGAATCTCCTCACAGCATACAGCGCAGTCAGAAGAGGAGGAGGCAAATGGATTAGTGTGCTTGTGTGTGTATATAGGTGTGTGTGTGTGCGTTTGTGAGCGTATAGGCCGATGTGTTCATTGCTGACAAAAAAAAATTGTGTGATTGCAAACAGTCAGGGTTACATGTCAGTCTGGACACACACACACACACAAGCAGAGTGTTTAGTGTTGTATTGTCGTGTGGATCTCAAGCCGCTGTTTCTTAGCATGAGACCCCTGAATAATTGACCGTGAGTCCCCGTGGGCTCTCCTGATGGATCACTTTCTAATTTCCCCATTAGTTTCAGTGCCATTAGATCAACCCTCCATCGTTTTGGCACTGAGGTTGAGTGCTTCTTGGCTCTCTGTGGACCGGCTGGTGTGTTTGATCACGGCTTCAAATGGCAGCTGCACGACAGAACATCCCCTCGCATTTCCCTTTATGCCACGGTCACACCTGATGCCACACAAAAGCTGCTGCGCTCTGTGTGTGTGTGTGTTTGTAAATGTTTGCGTGAGTTGTTTACTGTGTTTGTTTGTTGTCTGGGCTATATCTGGTTTGTCTAGAGTGGCACTTTTATATTTATTTCTAGAGCTGTATTGTTAGATAAATACAAGAGTGGGCAGATTTAAAAAATGTGACAAGCTGAAAGTGTCTAAAAGATGATTTATAACATGCGTTTTTTATATTGTATTTATTTATTTATTTTAAGCTTGTATTATAATTTATTTTTAGATTATTATGCCAAAGTGAGAGTATATGTCCTAGCCATAGAAAGGAAACTTTTCATTTTTCCGTTAGTCTTAGAACACGATTTAACTACAGAAGAGTCAAGCTGTAAATAGCAAATTATCAAACTCTTATTTTTATTGATTTATTTTTTTTAAGTGAGATGCTAATGGTCTAATACGATTTAATGATTTATGCTAAGCTAAGCTAAAAGTGCTTCCAGCAGACCTGGAGATTGGCTGAAAGGATCAAAAAATTGTTAAACCCAACTGTTTAACTAGCGGAGTTGTAAAATAAGCCTATTCATAAAAAAGTTGATTGTTTCATAAATACCTTTTTACAGAAGAATCCACCTGATTTTTAAGAGTGGTTGCATTTAAAGTGGCAGATAACTGCAGTGTGTGCTTATAATAAACAGAACAACATTGTGTTTTGGTGTAGAAGCTAATAGTTATTGTTATAGTTAGACTTTAAAATATTACATAAGCCACAGTGCTGTAATTCTCACACTCATGACCCTATCATACACCAGGCGCAATAAGGCGCAAGACGTGTTTGGCGCGATTTATTGCTATATTCAGACCATCGCAACTCTAATTTTCCCATTTTTCGCCATGTTGTTTAAATAGTAAATCCATTTGCGCCACTTTGTGGACTTGTGGGCATGCTGGTCTATAAAGGAGGTGTGTTAAGCCTGATTTATACTTCTGCGTCAAGTGATCGGCGTGACCCACGGCGCCTGCCTTGCGCGTAGCCATGCATTTATACTTCTGCACGCTGAGTGTGTTGCTCTGCAATAACACTTCTGAAACGCTAGCTGGCGGTAGGTGTTTATGTTCCTCTGTGTGGAGTTTCTTCGCTGGTATTTTGTTTTTTCTGAACGCTACCTTAATGTACTGTACAAGTGGCTCAAACTCGCTCATTTTGAGGCGGGAATCGGCGGATGTTCAACAACAGTCTCCACCCGGAGCTCCTTCACAGGACTCGACACTTGTAAGCACTCGCATCAAGCGCACTTACAAATATCTTTGCATATAAAAAATAAATTAAAACGTCACAAAAATTATTATTTTCTACATAAATATAAAAACCACTACCTGCCTTTTTCACCTCGAGGCTTTTTTCAGTTTATTCATGACAAATTGCATTTGTATAATGTTATTATTATTATTATTGTTGTTAGTGTTATGTATTTTATGCATATTTATATTTGTTTAAATAAAAACAAGTTTAGATTTGTCCACCTGTCTGGTTTTGGACCATATGGGGCATGAGAACAGGACGTATGTTTGGATATAACCTTGCATTGCCGATGGTTTGTTTAACTGTTTTCTCTCTAGTGAAGCATTTATTTTTTCCTCTTACAAAGTCCGCCATGTAAATAGCAAATGCGCCATGGAGTGACACAACTGACTCTTAAAGGGAATGGGAGATGAGACTCTGATTGGTTTAATGCATGTTATGCTCAAAACACACCCATAACTCATTAAGAGAATAAACACAACCCTTTTAGACCATGCACCTGGGTGCAGAGCGTATTTTTCCATCCTTAAAATAGCAAAAGTAGATTTGGACATGCTCTTAATGCTTTTGCGCCATGCGCTTTACACTTTGTGCCTAGATCATTAAAATAGAGCCCTCAAACTTTGTTTGCTTGCTTTCACATCAATATAGATTTAGCTTGAGCAAGTTCAAAATTTCAGTTAGTTTTGTTAATTTCGTCTCAGAATCATATTCCTCATATTTAGTTAATATACAAACATGTTTTTTTTTAATTAAAGGTCCCATGAAGTGCTTTGAAATGTGCATTTTTATTTGATGTTTGACAAGGGTGAAACAAGATGTAGCCCCTCCCCCTTTAAAAAAAAACAGCCAATTTTTTAGTTTGTTTTATCACCGCTCTGCCAGTGAGAGTGGTTGAGCTCAAGCACATCAAATGAAAAGCCAATGAGAAGCATCTTGAAGGGGGCGGGGCATGTCAGATACTAGAGAGCATTTGATAGGTCACAATTTGATGAGAAATGAGAAAGTGTAGAATGATGTGACAATTTATTTGATCCATTTAGGCAGAAGTGACAAACTACAAGCTTCACATGTTCATATCAGTTTTATATCTTCTCAACGTGAATTTTGTCATTGTTTTTGGAGCACACAAGCTTATAGATATCTTAAAAATACTGATACTAACATCTAAAAAACTAATTTCACGGGACCCTTAATTACATTTTTAAGTGTAATTTTAAATCGAGCACTTTAGGAGCATGTTAGGAGTTTTATTGTTTATTTGCTTGTTTGTTTGCTTCTAAACAACATGTAGATTTGAATCATTTATTATTTAACAACATTAACATAAAAATAAGTGCCAGTTTGTATTTCCTTTAATTTGAGAAGAATCCTGAATATAAGCTGGTCCTGTGGTAACAATGTACCACTCTACACTTTGAATAAATCATATTTGTATAGCTAAAAACAGCAGGTCTAAGAAGTATATGTTTTATACACAATCTGTGGGCTTGTATCCTATTCATCTGTTTGTTTCCCTTACGTCCACCTGACATTTTAAAGGTAAGCAGTAAGCAATTTCTGATAATGCTTTTTGATATTTGAAAATACAAAGCAAACACGCTTCTACCCAAAGGCATCACAGCACATATCAATGCTTCCACCTGACATTTATGACCTAACATGCAATGCAACACAGGCAACAACTGGAGGAAAGTCATTGCTTTCACATAACAAACCCTAAACAAACAATACCTTCCATAAAACAAAAGGTGAACCAAAGGGAAAAACAACATTATGAGTCTGATATTTAGCTGTGGAAGGTTTTTACTTTCACAGCTCTCACCAGCTGGCCTCTGAAGGAAAATTATAATGGAAAAAATGAACAAACAAGCGAAAACGACACACAAGTATATTCATTCAAAAGACAGCATGTCTTAGTTTTGTAAAATGCTGCAAAATCATCATTACATCATATTGAGAAGAAATAAACCAACCTCTGCATTTGCCTTTAGGTTTATTTCCAGCACTGAAAATACAGTATTAAATAGACAGTTCACTCAAGTAGAAAAATCATGTTGTCATTTACTCACGCTTTCAAACTTTTTGGGGTTTCTATCATCTGTACACACAAAAGAAGATATTTTGAAGAATGTTGGAAACCAGTGGCTATTGGCATCCAATGTAAATGGAAAAAATTACAGTTCAAGAGTTCACACTTAGGTCTGCACCAATAGCCTAGTCGTACTATGCGTCGACATATAGCACCAATGAGCGTGGCCGCATAGCCCCTCGCCGTGGCCGTCGGCGACGATGACGCGCACCTCTCAAAAAATGTAATGCGTACGCGTAGCGCAAGCTCTGTGACTGGTTGGCTTGGTAGCGCTGACGAGTGTGGGCGGAGGTGAGAGCCGCGCACCCGATGCAGCGAGTGTTTACAAGTGTGGAGTCCTGTGAAGGAGCTCCAGATGAAGACTGTTGTTTTGTGTTTACCTTATGATTAAAGTTGTTGCACGTCCGCCGGTTCCCACCTCAAAATGAGCTAATTTGAGCCACTTGTACATGTAAGGAAGTGTTCAGAAAAACAAAACACCAGCTAAGAAACTCGACAAAGAGAAACATAAACACCTACCGCCAGCTAGCGTTTCGGAAGTGTATTGAAGAGGCAACAGAAACAGCGCGCAGAAGTATAAATGCACGGCTACGCGCGAGGCTTGCGCCGTGGGTCACGCCGATCACTTGACGCAGAAGTATAAACCAGGCTTTAGTCATGAGGGAGAGGGAGGAGTCTGAGCTCAGGTAGGTCTCGAGAACTCCCATTATTGAAGGAGGAAGGAGTGGGGTGGATAGGGTCTTCATCGAAAAACAAGAATGACTAAGGTAAGGAAGGCAAACTATTTATGTGCATTTGGGTGCATCTGAATGGTTAGTTAGTGATTGATGATGCGAGACCAGCTGTGGTCAATCATAAGCACGTAATCACCTCGAAATTTGATTTGATCCCCTCGAAAGGTGATTGTCTTCAGAAACATTTTTTGTTGTGTTGGTTGAAACTCTCTTCACATTCCAATAGCAATGATTAAAGTAAATCATCTAAATGTATTTATATGTATTTTATATTGTGGGTAAGGCATAAGACTAAAAAATGTTCATCCAATTAAATATTGTCTGACTGACAAATAACTCAGTTAGGACAGGTATCTCAAACTGTCTGTCTACAAATTTCAATTTGAGAATTTCTGCGCAGCCTCTTTAAGCAGACATATACGTAATTTGCGCGTACACGTGAAACATGGCCACCTAGAGCTGACAGAGAGAGACATCAGGCAAACTCTACATCAACCAGAAAGACTTCTTTCTGAAAGACCAACGTGGCCTTGTATCCATGAAAAGAAAGATTGTTTCTGAAGGGGCTTCTGCCAAAAATGCGGAATCAAATCTTTTCTAAATCCTGAGTCAGTATTGGAATGACTTTTGCACGCTGGAGGGCAATGACGTTATGCAGTTCAAAACAACGATGAAGGGTGACACCACGGCTGAAGTATTACGTTTTGACAGGTATGTTTTAAAACTATTTTAGCCACGCAAAGCTTATGTAGATTGTGTTCTTGTTTATAAATGGGTTTATATGGACGGAATTGTTGTTCAGCCACTGAAAATATCCGGCGAAAGATTGATTATTTTCAAGTTGATGGAGTACCTTTTACAGCATCGATAATATAGTCGGTTAAATAGACCTAAGCATTCGTTTAGTTGTTCAAGTAAAAAAGGAGCTGAAGACAAGCGATGTATGAGGATCAGCAAGCACAATTGAAAATGAAAAGTCACTCGTTGTCTTGGTAACGTAAGTGTAATGTAAAACGATGACAGGATATTTCGGTTTTTAGCACTCCTTTTTTTTTTATCTGATTTTTATTTAGTGGAATAACAAAACATAAGTAAATAGCGCTCTTCCTGTCGGCGCAATAAACTAGTGGTTAGCGTGCTGACAAATGGTGCAGTAGCACGTCATCAGAGCGTCCCGAGTTCGAATCCCGGCTCGAGAACGTTTCACAACCCTACCCCCTCTCTCTCCAACTGTGCTTCCTGACTCGTTGCTGTCCTATCTAACGAAGGCAATAAAATTTTTCTTTTTAAAAATAGCGCTCTTTTGCCTATCCAACTTTACTGAGGTGAAGTTTTATTTATATCCGCACATTCGTTAATTTTTGAACAGTGACAAACTGACACGCTCCCACTCTAACGTTACTTTGAATATTCAGTCTGAAATAGCGTGTAGGTTTTACTTCAAAACAACGTTAGCACTGTTTCATTGACTGTAAACAATGTTGTATTTTTATAGTCATTGGCTGATTATATGGTTTTACTATTTAGAATTTGCAAACAATACTTTTCTGAAATTAAATTACTGAGGAGAAAGTCCGAATATGCGAATATAAAACCAGCTTTACCCCAATGCCAGTTTTGCACCAAATGCCAGATAATTCCTGCACCCGCTGGCCTGTCAACAACTACACTGGACAAAGTGCATGTCTCCATAGTGTTTTCTAACTGGTGAATGACATGATCTAGTGTTATATCTATTCGGTGCGCGTTCATGACCTAAGGAGGCATGGCTTTAGACAGAAGGGGAGAGA
This sequence comes from Danio kyathit, assembly GCA_903798195.1. Taxonomy (NCBI): domain Eukaryota; kingdom Metazoa; phylum Chordata; class Actinopteri; order Cypriniformes; family Danionidae; genus Danio; species Danio kyathit. The sequence goes on along the minus strand of LR812521.1, from coordinate 22,685,184 downwards.
TATAAAATTTCTAAGCTATTATGCTAACGCTAGCAATCTGACAGATCACCTACTGCACCTTTAAGTCTACATTCTTCAAAACACAGGTTTTCAACATTCTTCAAACTAGTTAGTTGTTTATACAAACATGCATGTAGAAATTTTCTTGGACCCACTGTAGACAGGAAGAGAGAGAAGGTGACAAAGATGGTGAGTGGTGACAGACAGAGAGGTGCTGTTTGAGAGGCTGTTCCTAAGGGTCAAAGGTCGCCCTCTAGTGGTTGTGACAAACAGATACCACTTGAGGATGTTAGCATATAGATTAATGTTCAGGATTGTTCAAGTCTCATTATTTTATTTTACATTTTGTTTGTACTCTATTTAGAGGTGTTGATGCTTGCATTGATTCATTGAGCAGACACTTTAATCCAAAGCAACATGTAAGTGCCAGGATTTGCCCAGCTGGCAGTGGTCGAGCGTTATGGATTTTTCAGCGCTGAATCCGATAACTGGACTGATGGGGTTTTTCCTGCAGTTGCAGTGTAAACATCTGATGCTGGCTCTTGGGAAATTTGGGAAATTTTTCAAAATTGTCCACTATAAAAAACATTTCTGTTCATAGTGTGATGCAGCAATGACATGAGAACATGGAGGAATAATTCACTGTGGGTTTTCTCAACGTCTTCCTATATGAGTGTTTTTTTCAATTTAATATAATTGATTCTACTTTAATGTTTTATTTAATATTTAATAATATTTACCTACTTTAATGTTTTTAAAGCTGTTATGTGCATTGTGTAAAATATATATTTTCAACTATACACCGTAAAACCCAATAAGTTAAGGTAACTCAAACCATTTGAGGAAACTGATTGCAACAAACCATTTAAGTTCAAAAACTATTCCTAATGAGTAGGGAAGCAACGATTCTAGATTTTGGTTGTTCGATTATAGTCTGAGAAATAATCACGGTTTCACGGTTATCAACATTTATTATGCATTCATTCATTTCAAAACACTACTAGTTTAGAAAATCTTAAGAAAACTCCTTAAAGTGTTATTTATTGCTGCTCAGTAATCAATTAATACAGCACAAAATAATATTAAAAACAAACAATAGTCCATTCATTTCGTTGTGCTTAAAAATAAGTGAAATGTTTGATATTTAAACATAAATTAGTTTTACTCTGTAAATAAATGACAGAACAATGAATAAATAAATAAAAATACGAATAAAAAAAATTGTATTTGTCTAATGCCGGGCTTGAAATTAACTTTTTCACTTGGTAGCACCGGTGCTCCCAACTTCAAAAATTTAGGAGCACAATAAAAAATTTAGGAGCACCCACCAAAAATGAATGAGCACCACTGCATATTGTATATTAATGGATTTATTGTATTTGAAATCAAAATCAATCAGGACTAACAAAAACCAGAAACAACTAACTAATTCTGTTATGACTTATTAATATTTGTGCAATAATTCCAAAATGAATGTCTAATAATTATAAAATATTAAAGATGATGATAATAATACTAACAATGAATAACATTTCTCATTATCATGCTGCCTTGAAAGTGCTTGAATGAGTCATCTGCTGAAAAAAGTCCTACTGTTACATTATGACAAAGAAATCTATGGTTTGCGTCAAACAAAAATGAAGCAATGCAGTAAGAAATATTTATTTTGCACTATTGTTTTTATACGCTTGTCAGTTTAATAAACAGAAAGATCGGACAAAAGAAAGGAAGAAAATTCTCACTTTTACCACTCTTTAAAGGTTTTGGTTTTAGTTCGTGTTATTTTAAATGCTCAGTCTTGTTATGCGCCGATTTACATTTTTCTGTGTTTGTGGAAAAGCAGGCGAGTCAGCCGACCCAATATATGAGCGGGGCAAAGCAGGATTCTCGCGATGACTACCTGCGCAATACTGTTCTTTGTCATGAACCGCAGTTTCAGTTTTAACTTAGTAAAATCGAGCTTCTTTGTCGAAGATCTATACAGTGTTAGATTTTACATTTAGCGTCAAATGTTGCCTGTTAAATATTACAATGCAAATAATTTGTTCAATTTCAATATATAATTCAGAATGAACATTAAAGCAAATCAATTTCAAATAGGAATGGGTGGTTAAAAATACCCGTGTATCTCTATATACATCGAATGGCAAAAACTAAGCTCCTGAACAAGCTTGAACAGCATGTGTCTTTCCTGAAAGATCTGATTTAAGACAATAGAAATTATACACTGTTAATGCTTACCTCTTAACATGCTCACTGTTGATCTGCTCCTTCAAAATGTCGTCTGATCACTGCCGTTGTTGAGGTTCAAATGCAAACATCTCAATCAATTCCGCATAATTAAGTGAATTTTTTTTTAAATAAACGTGAAGCCATCTTTCCTCAATTTTATTGGCTTAATTGGTTTCTCAAATTAAGAAAATCTCAATTTTATTTTCAAAGTTTTTTAATCTCAAAATTTTTATCTCAGTTATATTAAAAATCTCAAAATAATTGCACTGGTTTGTTTAAAAACATAAGTGAAATTTATCTCTTGCTTTTATTAGCATGCAAAATCTTCTCAATATTTTATAATAAATCCAGAATATCCATTTTTTTAAAGAAAATATGCACATTATTTTTAATGACCACATGCATTTTTTAATGACATTTACAAGCCTTAAGATTCATTTTTTTACATTGTATATGAGTACTGTGAACTTACTCCGTTTAAGTTGAAGTAATGAGGTATTTAATTTACTTCTTACCTTCAACACTGAGTTCAAAACTCTTTTCAAATGAGTATAATTAACTTTCAGTCAATTTTGAGTTAACTACACTCATTTCATTTGAGAAAGTTGACTGTTGGGTTTTACAGGGTAGATAAGAATGCTTGGGATATGAGTCTGAGCATTGTATGTGTGTGGATGTAGCAGAAGCAGAACATGTTTATTACTACACTTGCATTATAAAACCTCAGAGGTAAATCTCTAAGGAAGTCTTCACCAAATGATCCTTCTGGGTTCTGATGTCATCGCTGCACCGCTCTCTATATATCACAGTTATTGGCTGGTAATCTTATAATCTTCAAATCCTGGCCTCATATCTGCCTGACCAATATAATACATCAGACTGTGACTACAAAGGAGGTCACACGCAGGTGATTTCAAACTAAATGAAGCCGTTCTACTTCAATGAGTCAAGTGACTGACTAAACGCATGTGTGGGATCCAGCGGTAACAGACTCAGTGAGTCAGGTGCCCTTCTGTCCTGGTTAAAGACGGCCTCTCACTGACTCCTCCTGCTCTTTCTTGCTTTCTTTCTTTCTTTCTTTCTGTCGGGCTGACGTTTACATTCCGACTCTTTCTGGCGCACGCCACTCCATACCAGAGCTAAACGCTGGATAGATGGCAAGAGAAAGAGAGAGAGAGAGATCTGCCCCTGCCTGTCACAGCTAAATTTAACCCCTCAGTCTGCAAATGTAGCACAAGTCCTGCAATTTGACCCCCGCCCCCCAATTCTCTCTCTCTCTCTCTCTCTCTCTCTCTCTCTTTCCCTCGTTCAACTTAGAAACTGAGTGCCGGTTTCAGCTGTGTATGTGTGTTTGTGTGTGTCAGAATGAGCCCGGAGGGGGGTGTTGAGGTTAGCGGAGCAATTGGTCACTCTCTGACACACACGTATAGTCTTCAGCCTAACTTTTCTAACACACACCCATAACGGCTACACACGCATTAATACATACCCTTGTGTAATACACACACAAGCGCGCGCACACATCGTGTTTGGTGTGGACTCGGATCTTTGGGTGTGACTCTGTGTTACCGTGGCTAAGGAGCGAGCGCCATGGAGACCACCGCACGGATTCAGAGGCCCGCAATGGTAAGAAACTCAAGGAAACATCTGTTTGTGTGGAGGTTGATTAGGCGTACTAATGACAGCGTTCAAAACAACATGCCATGGATCTTTTCATTTGCACCTTCTCTCTACCTGTTATTTTGTCCCTCTCTCTCTCTCTTTCTCTCTCTCTCTCTCTCTTGCTGCCGTTTGATTCCATTTTGGGTTGGGCAGCTGCTTTAGGCCTGCTGGGTTTAAATTAGACCTCCAGCACTGCTCAGGGACCTTGCTGGTTACTGCCTGCCCTGCAACAAGGCCCTTTACCTGGCTTTTATTTGGCCTTGACACCCATGGAGCTTGATTATTCGGCAAATCCACGTGTTTTAAATAATGCATTTATTCATTAAGTCATTATGGAACTGCATGAGATGCGATTAATTAAGCTTCCATTATGATAATTACATTTAGTGAGTTTTCAAAGGAACTTTTTTGGGGAATGAATAAGGATGAAAATGCTCCGGTTCTAGTGCTTTTTCAGATGTTGTTCAGTTGAATCACTTGCATGTTAAAATGTAATCTGAAAGAGCAGGTGAAACACTTCTGGAAATTCCCCTCTGTATATCAGGTTTACAGTGACTAGAGCTTGACTTGTCTGGTTTGGTAGTGTTTTTGAATTTAAAGGGCTGCTTTATTTTTTCTAATATAGATCGCAGTTTATTTTGATGGTCTTGTGTTAGTTATTTTGCAGCTACAAGTCAGCTTGTAGTCATTGGAGTATTAGTGGAGTATTACAGTATCGCCTTTAGGTTAGACATAGCTGACATACTTGTAGTCAGTGGTGGAAGGAGTACTGAAAAATCATACTCAAGTAAAAGTACCATTGCTTGCCTGAAATGTAGTGCGAGTAAAAGTAGCTGTTGTAAATATAACTCAAAGTATGAGTAAAAAGTAGACCTTTCAAAAGTACTCAAGAGCAGTGAGTATTACGCTGTAAAAAGCTGATGCATTTACATCTAATTTGTGCATGTCTGTGTAAACATAACATTCTGTAGTGCATTTAATATTGCCATAAGACGTTAGGATTAGGTTGTATTTTGGTCACCTTACATCACAACCTAAACCTAATGTGTAGCCAGCGTCTAAGGACAATATTATTTTGATGTCTAATAACGGCGTCAAATGACATTGATATTTGGTTGATTTTTAGGTTGTTAGAAAGTGACCAAAATCCAACGTCAAGCCAAAATCTTAAACCAATGTCAGGTATGGCATCTAAAATCCAACATCTGATAGACGTCATAGTGGTAATGTCCACACAATGTCATGCTGTAACATCATTAGACGTTGATATTTGGTTGGTTTTAGGTTGGACATTGACATCAACCTGATGTTGAGTTCGGACGTCAACCCGATTTTCATTTCCAAACAAAATACAACGTCCCCACAACGCTGGGGTACAACGTCAATCTGACGTCATGTTGACTTCTTGTGCCTGCTGGGTGTTTAAGGCCATTTCGGTCATCATACAGTAAACATATATATATATATATATATATATATATATATATATATATATATATATATATATATTGTTATTTTGAAAGAGAAAGAATGACTGAAATTTTGTGTCATCAAGAATTAAATGTGTTTTTACAGGAAGGCTTTTGGCCTGTTAAAAAATGTATAGATGTAAGAGATGTGTATTTATAGAAATACAAACGTGACTAGCATTAAATGTTTCTATTTGAGTTTGATGATTAGATTCTGTGTGACATAATAAAGCTGTGATTTATTGCTTAAGTGCTTGAAGACGTCTGAGTGTCTGGGATCAGATTGATGCATGTTGCGTATCAAATTCATACAGGAGCAAACAGAATTCAAGCTTTGTTTAGAAGCATCTTAGTCTTTGCTGTAGGAGTCTATGCATTCATGGATGAATATTATCTGCTTGTGAAATCTGTGTGCTTGTGTTGCCATTATTTGTCATTCTCTGTGACTGTTTACTTCATACACTGAACAGTTCAGCTGTCCTTAGGACAAATAATGAATAACCTGATCCATGTGGTGCTTTGGGAACAAATGAATTCAGAAGCATATGGCTTTAGCGACATGTATTTGTCACTTTTTTACATCTTACTCATTGTCTGATTCTGTAAACAGTAGAAGTTGAACCGTAAGATCCATTTATTATTTAGCTAAACAATATCATCTTCCTAAATTGTACAACCCCAAATCAGAAAAGATATGGAAAAACGCAAATAAAAAAGAAAATAGTGATTTCTAAATTTACTTTGACTTGAAGTTCATTGCAGACAATACAACAAACATTATTTAATGTGTTCCTCATGACTTTTTTTTGTTTTGTTTTTTCAAAAAAAAACACATTCCAATTTTGGTTCTTGCTCATATTTAAAAAAAAAAAGTTGGAATAGTAAAGCATTTGCCACTTTGTAATGTTGCCATTCCTTTTCACAACACTTAGAAGATATTTAGGGACTGAAGGCACCAAGTGATGACGTGTTTCAGGTGTAATTTTGTCCCATTCTTCCTGCAAACAAGTCCTAAGGTGGACAACAGTACGGGGTCTTCATTGTTGCATTTTGCGCCTCAAAATGCACCACACATTCTATATTGGAGACAGGTCGGGACTGCAGGCAGGCCAGTCAACTACATGTATCCTCTTCTTCCACAGCCAGGACTTTGTAATGTGTGCAGAATGTGGTTTTGCATTGTCTTGTTGAAATATGCTTGGGCATCCCTGGAAAAGAAGGCAGCATATTGTGGTCCAAAATCTCTTACTGAAATTTTACTGTCCCAACTTTTTTTCTGAGTTGGGGTTGTATTTATTTTAATGTGTAATGACCCAAATTTTAAAGAGATAGTTCACCTAAAAATGAAAATTTACTCTAAATCTTTGTAAGTTTCTATATTCCGTTGAACACACAAAAGAAAATATTTTAAAGAAAGCCAAAAACCTGTAACCATTGACTTTCATAGGAACAACAAATACTGGTTGCAGGTTTTCAGCTTTCTTCAAAATAAAATATTTTGTGTTCAACAGAAGAAAGAACGAAGAAACAGAAGAAAGTCAAATGGCTTTGAAACATGTAAAGGCTGAGTATGCATTGAATTCTGTAAATAGTAGAAGTAGAAATATAGGATCCATATATATATATATATTAGCTAAACAATATCATCTTCTTAAATTTTACAAGCCTAAAGCAGAAAAAGTTGTGACACTATGGAAACGCAAATAAAAAAGAAAATAGTGATTTCTAAACTTACTTTGACTTGTATTTCATTAGGCAATACGACAAACATTATTTATTGTGTTCCTTTCCTTGTGACTTTTTTGTTTTTTTAGTTTGTGTTGTTTTTTCAAAATAAACATGTATTCCCATTTTGGTTCTTGCAACACATTTAAAAAAAAGTTGGAACAGTTAAGCATAATGTTGCCCTTCCTTTTCACAACACTTAAAAGATGTTTAGGGACTGAAGACACCAAGTGATGAAGTGTTTCGGGTGTAATTGTGTCCCATTCAGCCTGCAAACGAGTCTTAAGGTGGGCAACAGTTTGTTGTTGCATTTTGCCTTTCAAAATGCGGCACACATTTTCTATTAGAGACAGGTCAGGACTGCAAGCAGGCCAGTCAAGTACCTGTATCCTCTTCATCCGCAGCCAGCATTGTCTTGTTGAAATATGCATGGGCAACCCTGGAAAAGAAGGCAGCATATTGTGCTCCAAAATTTCCGCTACTGACATTTTACTGTCCCAACTTTTTCTGAGTTGTATTATTTTAATGTGTAACGACCCAGTTTTATTGTGAGCCATTAAACAGAAACCAAATTTTAAAGATAGTTCACCTAAAAATGAAAATTTACATTTCGAAATTACGAAAATTTTACGTTTCTATATTCCGTTAAACACACAAAAGAAGATATTTTAAAGAAAGCCAAAAACCTGTAATCCTAGACTTTCATAGGAACAACAAATACTGGTTCCAGGTTTTCAGCTTTCTTTAAAGTAAATTATTTTGTGTTCAGCAGAAGAAAGAACGAAGAAACAGAAGAAAGAAAGTCAAATGGGTTTGAAACAAGTAAAGGCTGAGTAAATGATGACAGAATTTTTAGTTTTGGGTGAACTATTTCTTTAATCTGAAAAATATTTCTATAATATTTATCTATTTACTGCTGTTACATGTATAAACCTGCAGAGAAACCCAAACTATAACTGCCAGTAAATTAAAATAATTTAGGAGAGTTAATCTCTTGATTATAGACCTTTATTCCTCCGTAAGTTATTTAGGAACCAGCATGAAATGGTTATAAATAAACTAATGTTTACTCAGTATGGTTTATTTATCTGTGTATTTTGTCTACATTATGCATCTGCTTTCCCCACAGATGCTGATTTAATACAGAACATTCCTTTACGTCAAAATCATATTTCTCAAAAAAAATAGGCATAAGATTTATGAGAGAAAATAATCTAAGCATTTCACCAGTCGTTTATTGTTTGTTTCATATAGAGAGGGCCTAGTTGTTACAGTTGATCATCCCACAATGTGTGTGTGGGAGAACATGTTTTCAGAGCGAGTACTAATCCTTCCTCTCCACCTCTCCCACACACTCCTTTTCATTTTCATCCCATTTCTCATTTTTCTCTCTCTTTCTCGATCAGCCATCATCTTTTGGCATGTCTTTTGTTTCTGTCCCCGCTCTGTGTTCCCGTCTTGCCGCCGCTGATGTCTTGACAGTGTTATTGATGTGCAGTGTTTGCGGGCTGGTTTTTACACAGCCTGGGGAACCTTACATGCTAAGACGGAAAATGTCAACTTTGTTTACGAGCTGTGCAGAGCCTGAGCTAATATTATTGTGAATGCGTTGCTACTACAATAAAACTAGCTTCATAACATTTAGGTCTTGGATATTGCTGTGAGGTTTAGCTGTGCTGTGCGGAGGGAAATGGATGTGATAGACCTTTACTGAGGTGACCGGGTACCGACCTTGAAAACTGCCACGTACATTCACGGCTGACAGTTACACAAAACAGGACTCAAGGGCAAATACCAGAATAATAGTCAGTGAGAGATCAAACAAAGCATTTGGAGTCTACAAAGATGAAGAAATGGATGAAAACTGGGGTTTGTTCAGTTGTGATATGAGAATTTAAAGTGTAAATATGCAATAAACTACCTGACAAAAGTCTTGTCATCAATCCCAGTTGTAAGACCAACAAATAACTTGACTTCTAATTGATTGTTTGGAAAAGTGGCAGAAGGTAGATTTTTCCGATCAATCATCTGTTGAACTGCATCCCAATCATCACAAATACTGCAGAAGACCTAGTGAAACCCACATGGACCCAAGATTCTCCCAGAAATCAGTCAAGTTTGGTGAAGGAAAAATCATGGTTTGGGGTTACATTCAGTATGGGGGCGTGCGAGAGATCTGCAGAGGGGATGGCAAGATCAAAAGCCTGAGGTATCAAGACATTTGTGCTGCCCCAAACCACAGGAGAGGGCAAATTCTTCAGCAGGATAGCGCTCCTTCTCTTATTTCAGCCTCCACATCAAAGTTCCTGAAAGCAAAGAAGGTCAAGTGCTCCAGGATTGGCCAGCCCAGTCACCAGACATGAACATTATTGAGTATGTCTGGGGTAAGATGGAGGAGGCATTAAAAATGAATCCAAAGAATCTTGATGAACTCTGGGAGTCCTGCAAGAAAGCTTTCTTTGCCATTCCAGATGACTTTATTAATAAGTTATTTGAGTCATTGCAGAGATGTATGGATGCAGTCCTCCAAGCTCATGGGAGTCATACACAATATTCCTTCTTTTTCCACTGCACCATGACTTTATATTCTATACATTATTTCTGTTAAGTGACAAGACTTTTGTCTAAGCAAAGTCAGACCTTACTGTCCTAATTAAATAATAAAAAACCAAGGCATGATCATATTTTTTTTTTTTTTTTTTGTTAAATAAGCGTAATCTGGAGGCCTTTGCCTTTTATATAAGCCACTTCTGGAGTTTGCATGTTCTCCCTACGTTCGTGTGGGTTTCCTCTGGGTGCTCCTGTTTCTCCCACAGTCCAAAGACATGCGGTACAGGTGAATTGGGTAAGCTAAATTGTCCATAGTGTATGAGTGTGAAGGAGTGTGTATAAATGTTTCCCAGTGATGGGTTGCAGCTGGAAGGGCATCCGCTGTGTAAAACATGTGCTGGATAAGTTGGCGGTTCAATCTGCTGTGGCGACTCCGGATTGATAAAGGGACTAAGCCGAAAAGAAAATGAATGAATGAATGAGTTAGCCACTTCTAATATCAAATGATCAACTAGAAGTCAAGTTATTATTTGTTGTTCATAAAACTTGGATAGGCGACAAGACATTTGTCAGTGTACATGTGTACATATTTTGTGTTCCTTAGATGAAGAAAGTCATTGGGGCTTAAAATGTGTGAACAAGTAACAGAATTTTAATTCCCTTTTGAACTTTTTTCTTTTTTGTGTGATCTTCATAAAAGCTTCTCATTGTTCTGTAGGCCTAATGAATTTTCTCTGTATGCAGTCGCAATACAGGCTTAAAGTTTGCTATGATTGAATGATGTGCAAAAAAAGCCCTGCCCTCCACTCAATATGTAATTTCAGTTGGAAGTACATCTACAAACTGAACTAAAAGTCTCAGCAACTTACAGCTCATGTGGACTTTAAAACATACCACATCAAAGATAACTTTAGTAAAAATAATAAAGATGACACGGACATGAAAAAAGACACTGACATGAAGTGATGATGATCAGAATCACTTTCAGAATGTTTTTGTCACCCAGCTAATGATCTATAAAACACTGAAAGCCAATCAGAATCTGTCCTGCTTTAAAAAGAATGAGCTTTTTAAACAACCAACAACACAAATTCATGATTGTAATGATCAAAACAATATTGTGAGTGATATTAGAGTAATCTTAATAGCAGACATTGATGGTGTGAATGTACCTTTGAAGAAGATGTTATATCAGATTTATTTGTCCAATTTAAATAGCTTTTATTTACTTTTTAATTGATTTTTGGTCAGCCTTGGGCATAAAATAAGGCTAAATCATCCTCAAAGGCGTGTAATTTTATCTGTTAAATGAGCAGATCCTTTAAGATAAATGATTACTCTAAAAAATGGAAAAAGAAAGGTAAAAGCTTTATTTGAAATTGTTAATAACTAGATTTAAATGACATTTGGACAATCACATCCTTGTGAATTTTATTCAATGTTGTTAAATGTTATATAATGAATCTTTCTAAGAGCCACATAATGTAATAGCCATGGACTGATAAAGTTCAAAGGTTTTACAAGCTTAGTTTTTTTATTTATTTATTTTTTGTTATATGCTTTAAACAACAGATACATGACATTAGAACAAGCAAAATAATGCCAGGGTGATATAAGATAAATAATAATAACAGTAAAAAATAAAGAAACTAAACAAACACAAAAAACAAGAGTATAAATATTCATTAATTAATTCATTCATTTTTTTTTCGGCTTAGTCCCTTTATTATTCTGGGGTCGCCACAGCGGAATGAACCACCAACTTATACAGCACATGGTTTACGCAGCGAATGCCTTTCCAGCCGCAACCCATCACTGGGAAACATCCATACACACTCATTCACTACAGACAATTTAGCTCACCCAATTCACCTGTACCGCATGTCTTTGGACTGTGGGGCAAACCGGAGCACCCGGAGGAAACCCACACGAATGCAGGGAGGACATGCAAGCTCCACACAGAAAGGCCAACTGACCCAGCCGAGGCTCGAACCAGCAACCTTCTTGCTGTGAGGCAACAGCACTACCTACTGCGTCGCCTAAGAGTATAAATAATTAAATAAAATTCTTACAGTTACAAACAAGCAGGACCTTTACATTATTCAAAATTTTTGAAAATGGAGCACAACTGGACAGTTTCAATGGCCTTTCTGTTAACACTATGGTAAAAAGTGCAAAAGTAGTTTTTCAGTTCCTTATAAAACAAAATAAAACAGGGTTTTTTGTTAGAAAATTTACAATTACGAATATTTAATCAACATAATAAATAGATAATAACAAAAAACTTAAGCATTAAAGAGTACTTTTTTTATAAAGACAGAAGCATCATACCAAAGCTTTTTAATATAACCACAGTGCCAGAAGATGTGGGGTACATGCAAAGAGCAATTTATATCAACATCCTTTTAAATTCACTGAGAAAATGCTTAACAGGATAGAATTTATGAGTTAGATTAAAAAATATTTCTTTTAATGACCAAATACTTTCCCACTTAGGAATTCTTACCAACATTTTCCAATAGGTAATAGAGCCATGCTTGGAAACAAGTTGGTTTAAAAAAAGAGAGTGAATAGATTTGTTATTTGTAGACTGTGAAAAAACAATTTTTCAGCACATTGTGTCAGCTAGAATGATTATGGACATATGAATCCATGTTACATCCCTAAATAAGGATACAATACTAGAATTAATTGCAGAGAAAACAAGAAAAGTTTACAAGCTTAGTTTTGACCTAATTTTGTTCAAAACGATGTCATACCAGTTCTTTGTTTTGCTTGAAGTTTTGTAGAGTAAGTATTAAAGGCTTTAGGGCTATGATGGGACAACAAGAAAACATTGAAACATACTAGAAGTTGTTAGTGCACAATACAGCAAGTAAACAGCAAGAAATAGATTGAATTAAATGTGAACCTTTGAAGTAAAATAACTACAAACTTCACTTTAATATAAAAAAATAATTTTAAATATTTTTAAAGGGGACCTAATATGCAAAAATTACTTTTGTATGGGGTTTAAACACAGTTGTGTGGCAACAGTGTGTGAATATAAGCAGCTTCTAATGCTAAAAATGTGTTCATTTTATTTTTTAGAATCACACGTGATAAAAACAGTCTGCAGAAACCCTTTGTTTGACTTTCTCCCTTTATATGTGTCATCAGAGGGGGAAAACCCCGCCCACTAGTGACGATCTCTCCCTCATTAGCATAAAAGGTTAGTCCTGTTTTTTTAATCTGCCACTATGCTGACACACAGGCATTCGTAGCTCCGCCCTCTTTTGAAAAAAGCACAATCTCATTTGAATTTAAAGCCACAGTCACCAAAATGGCATGATTAGGAACAAAATCGTAAGTTTCAAAGAGTTATAAAGAATTATTTGTGGAAAATGTTTACAGTGTAATAAAACTTAGATGCCCCTGTATTGTGAGGACTAGTCTATAGTTTAATTTAATAAACATACCAAAAAAAAGTTTTATTTAAAGTTCTAAAAGGTTAAGTTAACAGACATATCATTAGTTCAATACAAAACATAAAGGTCAGTGGAAAATTCCTTGACAGAAAAACAAACGTGCCTGTTTGTGTGGTTCGTTTCTGCCAGGATTTGGATTTAGCCCACTTTATGACTGCTGTACCAACAATTACAAATATAACCTCTCTGCTATAAAAGTTATAGTCTAGCAGGCAAAGTGTGTGTGCAATCTGTTGCTGCTTAGTGAAGCTGGTGATAGGGTTCCTGTGACCCTCTGTTTCACAATGAATAATTTAACATCATTGCATATGGCATATGTCAGCCTGACACATACTCATTTCTATTTAAAACATGCACACACACACACATACATTCAAACGCACAAATATGTGACAAACCCATTGCACTCTTCACACACACACACATACAGAAGCGCATCCATCCAGTGAGTCATTCTTGCAGCTGTCCGCACGCTCGTCCACACCTCCCACGAATGAGAGTCCACTAGACACCTGAAACAGAGACAGGAAAAGCAGAGAAAAGTGGGAAAAGAGAGATGAGAGGAGTGGGAGGCTTATATAAAGGTTCTCACACTGCTGTACTGTGAAAGGCAATGGCACAACGTTTGTGTGTGTGTGTGTGTGTGTGTGTGTGTGTGTGTGTGTGTGTGTGTGTGTGTGTGTGTGTGTGTGTGTGTGTGTGTGTGTGTGTGTGTGTGTGTGTGTGTGTGTGTGTGTGTGTGTGTGTGTGTGTGTGTGTCTGCTTTTAGTATCTTCATGAACTTGACCAGACTCTAAAGCAAATCCAAACATCAGTACAGGCATATGCATGTTTCTTCAACTGGTCATGTGGACTTGACCTCTCATAACTGTGTTTACTGCTGAAAATGGCTAGAGAATAAATTAAAGACAGAGTGTATGCATGCGTTTTATTATAGTAACACATTATTTATCTGGGCTTCATTGCATTGATGGATAAATACTGTTAATGGAGATGATAAGTAATCTGCTCAGTGAGCTTTACCTTGGTTTTTATTTAAGCTTTTGTCTTCTTTTGTTAATCAAACCTGTAAATTCAAATATTATAATTTAATTGCTATTTTGCACCACTATTTATACTTATTCTCAATTATTGAAGTTTATCCCCTTTTTTTATTCATTTGCAATCAGTGTTGATTTAACTAATTTAATATTCATATTTAAGAAATTAATATGCAAATGTATAATATGTAAAGTAATCATTCATTCATTCATTCATTTTCTTTTCAGCTTAGTCCCTTTATTACAGTTTTTCTCAGTGGCTTTGGTGCATTTCTCACAACACTATTTACATTTGCACAACAGTTAATGCACTTCTCAAAACAATAAGTCATTTGTGCACATCATAGTAGCAGCTTCTCATTCCTTCCAGCAAGTTGCAAATGCTTTTGGACATGCATCAATTGCTTTCATTCAACTCTCTGCTGTTTTATAACATTATCATTTGCTTATGTCATGTCAGTCAAAATGAACTAAACTTGTGTCTGCTGAATAGTCATTCCATATAAAACTAATAGTCCTCATTTCATTACTTGAGTCATTACATACAAAATGTTGAACTAGTTCTTAAAATCTGTCAAGCTAATTTTATTTAAAAATGTAAATCTTTTTTTTTTTCAGAAAATGTCTTCTAAATTGAACAATTTCATGAATGATTTACAGACCTACAGTATGTTGTAGGTTCAGTTCCAATATGTACTGCAGTATTGTTTACAGGTGTGCTCCGTTCTACCCAAAGGAAGCTTATGTTTGTTGTAAATAAAGGTGTGTTTATTCTTTTGCACAATGCTGTAAATAAATTAGAATTGCAAAGAGCAAATGCAGTAAACATGTTCATACATATTCAGTGTCTTATACTCAGACACCTCACTAAATGCAGTGATGTCTAACTTTACTGTAGTTTTCAAATGGCTGTGCAAATAGTATATAGTGCTGTCTTGAGCATTTTCAGGAAGTGTCACCAAAATCTGACTTTTATGCATTGGTCCTAATGAAAACATGACTAAGCCATTTGACTATCTTGTTCATAAACAATGGTGGCAGGACTTTTCATTTTGATGACATTGACACTTTCATTGACATCAATACTTGCTTTTGAGGAATGAGCTTTCCATTTTGAGCAAGTGTCGCGCTTTTGCAGGTTATAAACTAGGTTTTGCAGTTTGTACTAATTGTTTTGAGAAATGCATTAACTGTTGTGCAAATGTAAATAGTGTTGTGAGAAATGCACCAAAGCGACTGAGAAAAATTGTAATCTGGGGTTGCCACAGTGGAATGAACCGCCAATTTATCCAGCATATGTTTTACGCAGCGGATGCCCTTCCAGCTGCAACCCATCACTGGGAAACAACCATACACACTCATTCACAAGCATACACTACTGACAATTTAGCTTACCCAATTCACCTGTACCACATGTCTTTAGCACCCGGAGGAAACCCACGCGAACGCGGGAAGAACGTGCATGACAGACAGACAGACAGACAGATGGACGGACGGACGGATGGACGAATGGACGGACAGACAGACAGACAGACAGACAGACAGACAGACAGACAGATAGACAGATAGATAGATAGATAGATAGATAGATAGATAGATAGATAGATAGATAGATAGATAGATAGATAGATAGATAGATAGATAGATAGATAGATAGATAGATAGCAAGCATCAGTCATAAATATCTGCTTCTCTTTACATGCTGTAAGAATGATGGGGATCTCATCTCCTTTAGCTCAGCTGCTTTAAAACGTTTCTTTCTTTCAGTTTTCCTCCTCTCATATTCTTAGTTCCTCTTCTCTGGCGTTTGTACTGTACCTTCTGCTCTCTTTCTCATCCTCCCACACTGTTCCTGCCCTCTCACTCAACCTGCTCCTCATTCACAAATTGTTTGCATATTGTACAGTAACTTACTGCTGTGTGTGGTCATCTGTGCCGCTTCTCTCTGGGCCTGTTGGAAAAAGAGATGTAAAACTGTTGTTGTGTTTGATTTTTAGATAAGGAATATTAATTAAGAAAGAGCTTTTTCAAACGCTGTGCCAAAGGCTGTAAATTCCCCCTCCTTCTCATTGGCTCTCTGTGTGTTTTCTGGCAGGGCTCGGCAGACTCCTACACCAGTCGTCCTTCAGACTCTGACGTGTCTCTGGAGGAGGACCCTGAGGCTCTCAGGAAAGAAGCCGATAGACAAGCTCTTGCCACCCTGGAGAAGGCTAAGGTGTCTTTCTCTTTTCATCTTTCTTGTTCCAGTTTCTCTCTTTTCATGTCTTATTTATAATTCAGACTTTGCCCTGAGTGATCTTATGTACTTTACTGTGTGGACGCTCGAAAACACTTGATTATTATATTGAGTATTAGGGGTCGCTGGGTTTCCCTGTAGATTTTCCTCTCTGGTGTTTTAGAGTGGGAGTTTTTTAGGTGCTCTATGTTAGTTTTTGACTCTTCTAAAGCACAAAAATAGCATAATATGTTTGCTGATATTTAAGAAACAAGATAAGTGAACATACTTTATCTGAAAAACAATACTGAAGTCAGTTATTCTTCAGTTATTCTTAAATGTGTGTTGGAATGTCGGTCTTCGTTTTGGTCTTTATAACCAGCCCACTGCCAGTTTACCCAATTCTATTTTGGCACCCGATATTGCCTAGGTGGAAAACACAGCATATTTGAAGGCTTCCTCAATATATGCGGGTGCAGCCAAAAATGTGACCTCTGGGGGGCAGTAGCAGTCTCCAAAATGAGACGCAGATTCAGAGTTATAAAAATCCACATGAGGTGGTTTTTGATTAACAAACAGTGTTTGGGGTACCGCATTACAAGTAATGCGAGTTATGTAATATTACTTTTCTAAGTAACGAGTAAAGTAACACATTATTTTTTAAAATAACTAATAATATTTGAGTTACTTTTTTGAAAATGTAACACGAGTTACTTTTTAATTTAATTAGCTTTTCAAAAATAAATTGCTGAATTAAAATAAAAGTAGTCACAATGAATCATACAGTCAATGAGAGAATGTGTTCATTTTAAACGCATCGAAGAAAAGGAAAAGGGGATTATTGTCTCGATGGACAGTGATTTTACTCAGGACAAATAGTACACTGAAAAAAATCATTCAGAGATGATTCCTTGGATTTACTCAATTTTTTAACGTTAAGTGGCTGTAAACAATTTGTTTGGGCTGAATTTAAACAAACAAATTAAGTAGAATTTTATTCAATTTAATTTGTTTGTTTAAATTCAACACAAATAAATTGTTTGCAACAGTTTTGCAGACATCATTTTTTTCAGTGTACAAAAGTAGCAAACACATTGCTTTAAACTTTCAATAATCTGTATATATGGCATGTTTAGCTCTGGGGTCAGAAAGTTCTCAGATAACATTATCCTAAAATATTATTGTTTTTAAGTGTTTTTAAAGGTAAATGAAGGTTATACAGTGCGTTGTTAATTGCAGAACTCCTTTATTTAAAAAAAGACAGAAATAAACTTCTGAAAGAGATCAAGCCTATGCCAGGTCAGAAAAAGTAACGCAAAAGTAACTCAAAAGTGACGTAACGCATTACTTTCCATAAAAAGTAACTTAGTAACACAACTAGTTACTTTTTTTGGGAAATATCTCAATATTCTGAATTTTTCACTTAACCACATTTTATAGGGCGCTCATTGGGAATACTGGGGGGTCTTAAAAGACTATTATGGCTTATATTTATAAATAATAAAAAGAAATAGTAAAAATGTTTATATAAATGATTAGATATGGTTCTTTATAGGATAAAATGTTAAATTGGTCTCTATAACCAGCCCACTGCCAGTTTACCCAATTATATTTTGGCACACAAGATTGCCTTGGTGAAAAACTCTCCGAAAAGCAGATTCAGAGTTATAAAAATCCACATGAGGTGGTTTTTATTTGGTAAATAATATAAAAATTACAAATATAAACATTAGATGAGATAGATTTATTTAAAAAAAAGAAATAAATAAAAACAACTTCTGAAAGAGTTTAAGCCATAAAAAGTAACTAAGTAACACAACTAGTTACTTTTTTGGGGAGTAACTCAATATTGTGGTGCATTACTTTCTAAAGTAACTTTCCCCAACACTGTTAACAAATAAAATAAATATTACAAATGTAAAGCTGAGCAGGTTGATTGTCAGGCACACTCACTCCTTTTGGTGTCGTCAATCTGGCAACCTTCTCCAATATTTTGAATTTGGACTGCAATACCTAGTTCAACCACTAGGTGCAAAACATTATTTTACTCATTAATTGCAAAATTTCTAAAAACCTAAGTAAATCTCAAGGATGGCAAAATCATTTTTTTCTCAATATATATATAACTTAATATATGAAATTAAAAAATGATAATTTTTTTACTTTTATTTAATGTTTACAATGCAAATCCAATTAGATCCACTTATTTGGTAAACAAAGCAAGTCTCTTATATAATATATCTACTAATAGATAGAAAATATTACTTCACAAACTGTATTGTAAATAAATCATATGAACATTTTAATATTACTATTATTATATCACAATAAAATTTGTGAAATGAATTTAAAAACTGAATAAATATAAATTTACACACATTTACACAAGTTAATACATTGACTCAATGATGGGATAAAAATCTGTGGAAATCTGTGGATTTCTGTGTGCGCAGATTCCGTGTGGGCCTACTTATAACCCACCAGTGTTACCAGTTACGTGGCTTTCTGAACTCACAGCTACACATTTTTGTAGGGCACTCATTGGGAATACTGGGGGCTGTTACAAGACTATTGTGAATTGAAAATAAAATAATAAAAAATTGTAGTTATATTTATTTAAATTACCAGATATAGTAGTTCTTTATCTGATAAAAGGTTAACTCTCTGAAATGAGATGCAGATTCAGACTTATGAAAATCCACATGAGGTGGTTTTTATTTAGCAAGTAAAAATTCTAAATGTAAACATTGGGTGAGCAACTTGCATTGCAAGGCTCAATCGTCTAGGCAAGCTCCTGTTGGTGTCGTCAATCTGGCAACCCTCTCCAATATTTCCAACGTAGGTGAAAATTGTTACTTATTTAAAACAATTTTTAGAAAATATACGTCATTTTTCATTTTCTATATGGGTGTGTCTAATGTACTTTGTTGAAAACAGTTGTTGTTAAAAGTATCTTGAAATTCTTATAAATGACATGCTTTAACGTAAAGGACAGTTATTGATAAAAAAAAAAATGCTTACATATTCTTTGTAAATGTAGTTTTCTAAACTTTGTTGAATATTTCTAAGGCACTTATTGGAAAAAAAAAAACTTTAAAATTAAAATGAAATATTTTTTTAACAAGTATTTACCACAACTATATTATATAAATGACCATGTATGGTTCTTTATCTGATAAAGGGTTAAAAATTGGCATTTTGTGATACATTTTCATCATATTCATTCATGGAGACACACTTGGTTGAATGATTTTGTTGTAATATATAGTGTTAATTGAGGTTGGCCACACACAAAAAACATTTCCACTGGGAGATGAATTTGGGAGCACTTAATCTTTCACCAGTAATATTCCATCCTCTTCACTGTATGTAAGATCACTTCTATGTGTAATCCTGTAAAACCAATAACAATGAGTCTGAGTGTCCTTTCTTTCACCCCGGAGTGTTTTGCCATCTCTCTCTTTTTTTTCCTAAGACAGTTCTCCATTAATTCCCTCTGTTTATCTCTCTCATCGACTTCCTCTCTCTGAAGACCAAGCCTGTAGCGTTTGCAGTGAGGACTAACGTTGGCTATAACCCAGGCCCTAATGATGATGTGCCGGTTCAGGGCATGGCCATCTCTTTCGAACCCAAAGACTTCCTGCACATCAAAGAGGTCAGACAAGCATGCTTACCGTAAAATGTGTTGAAAGCATTTTGGCTCTCACCCGTAAAATGACAGATGTTCCTAAAATAATTTAAGAAATCAAACCTTTATGACAGCAAAAAAATAAGTTTGTGATCAATCTTCAATTTATTACCCAATCAGATGATGCGCTCCGCCTTTTAAGTGTTTAGATTGACTGACATTTCTTTGGAAGCTGGTGTTTTGTAAACTCATTGGCTACATTTTCAAGTATCTTTAATTTGCTTAATTTGTTCCTGTAATCTGATGTATTATTGAATCCTTCATTAATATTATAAGTACAGTATATTTACTTATATTGATGGTAAATTTATCTGCTCCTCAAACGGGATTCAAAGGCTGGGTGTATTTTGTGTGTTTTCTGTTAACAGAAGTATAATAATGACTGGTGGATCGGACGTTTGGTGAAGGAGGGATGTGAGGTGGGCTTTATCCCCAGTCCAGTGAAGCTCGAGAGCACTCGGCAGTTACAAGAACAGAGAATGAGACAGAACCGCCTTAGTTCCAGGTAACAGCCAATCACAGTGAGCTTGTGTCTGCTGCACAGTTAATGTTAATTTGCTGCACAGTTAATTTCCCAAGCGCTGTTTAACTTTTTTAAACACATTTTTAAACATAATCATTTGAATAACTCGCTTCTAATAAATAATTGATTTAATTTTTGCCATGATGACAGTGCATAATATTTTACTAGATGTTTTGCAGGATGCTGGTATTCAGCTGACAAAAATTACAAAACCTTCCTGCAGCTCTGATACAAGTTATATTTATGTAGAAAATTAAAAAGCACTGCAGTGTTTGGGTGCTCTGTGTTTGTCTAAAGTATTTAGTCTACCGAAATGTGTATATTCTATCCAAACTTGTCACGTGACTTGCGGTGTGCTTGCGTTATTTTGAAAATTTGAGATGTTTTCAAATAGGTGCGCCTTCAATACACGAGTGCATAACTCCCAATATGCATGCACAAAAGATGCGATATATGAACAGCCCCTTAAATAGCAGCGAATGCTTAGTGTAACACATTTGAATTCATTTTCTGTTGTTCTCTCTATTTGTTTACCAGTAAGTCTGGTGGAAGCTCTAGTCTGGACGTCGCCACAGGTGCCCGAAGGCCCACTCCTCCTGGAACAGGTATGATCACACCATAATGCTGTGAGTCTTCATGTTGTGTAGTGATGAAGATATGATAACCCTGACATTACATAAACACATACAGACACAGAAGGTAAAGCCACACTTGCTCAATCATTGAACGCGATGGTAGATAGATAGATAGAGCGTCCCCTTAGGATCCCCTCTGCCCTCCTCTCTTTCTTCTTATCATTCATTCTTCTAGTCTTCCAGCTTTTATCTCTTGTTTTTATTTGTCTCTTTTCTCTTGATGGGCATCATCATCATCTGTAGTTTGAAATCTTTCCCATATTAAGTTATGTTTGGTTTATGAGATCTGTCATAGGAGATTTTTTATATTATTTTCTCAGCGGAGCCCAGTGAAACAATGCATCCTCCAAAAAGATTGAATGGAAAATAATGAACGTAAAATAAAACATGATTAATATGATTTCATCATGCTGATCTTTTAGAACTACTTCACTGTACTTTAAATATTTACAGATAATCACTAAAAAAATAACCAAAACTCGTATATAAATGCTGCACAGGGCAGTGTTATATTAATTTCATAAACTGTTACAAATTAAATAAAAAATCCTTAATCAAAAAGAGGTTTAACAAAAGCTTAACAAGATAACAGGGATTAAAAATATAATCCCTGGTGCCCCCTCGCTCTCTCTCTCTCCTCAAAATATAAACCAAAACACAAACCACTGAGAATTAACAAGAAAATATGATTTATTTACAGAAAATAAGGAGCAAAAATAACACCGGGAGGGGTTCAGCCAGAATAAATGACAATAAACCAAGCTAACTAAATTAGAGAAAACTTCCCTGGAACATAGATAAGAAAATAAAATACAGAAAACTTACCTCTCTACTATCAACACAGGAGAAAACGAAAATAATAAATAGAAGGCACCAAACCTCCCTACCATGCTCCAAGCCAGACAGGGAGACAGAAAACTGTGTTTCTCCGGTTAGAATGTTTACATCGGCATCTCACAAAACGCCATATAAGAGACATCAGCATCAAACACTTTATTTTTATCACTCAAGCAATATCTCCACAGAGAATTAATAAGCGGGGAATCAAGAAAGAGCGGGGAGCCGACGAATCCATGCTCTCTGAGGTTTTAAATACAGCCGCCGCCAATCCAAGCGCCAATCACGATCCGCCATAATCCGCTGCACCTGCGAATAATTCGAAATGAGAGAGAGCGAGAGAGAGAGCGAGCGAAAGTAAGAGAGCGAGAGATAACACCACACATACACACACTACACAACAACTACTCGTAACTATTGTATTTTTGTTTATATTATAAATAGTTTTTAATTTTTATTCTTTCTGTGCTCAATTTAATTTTAGTTAAAGTTTGAGAAATTGAGTTTGTAGTTAGTGTGTTGTTTTATAATTTCATTTGTTTATTTTTAATTATATTTTTTATAATTATGTTTTTTCAATTGCTTTTATGGCAAAAATGAATTTAAAAATATAAAATGACATACAGTGTGATTAAACATTTTTTGTTTAATAAATAAGACAATTATTTTTATTTAATTATTATAATTATTATTCAAAATTAAACCATTTTAGCCATTTTACGAAACTAAAACCATTTTCCCATTCTCACTATATATGGTAAGGTGACTTACATATAACAAAGCAACAGATTTGTACTGGACATGTGTAGTTTTTCCTGTAAAACATTTCTTTTTAGTGTGGATCATTGTAGTTATTGACTTGAAATCAATGTAAAGCATGAAAATACAATCACGTTACTTATTTTAATTATTTCACAAGTATATAATATTGCTTGCTTTTTTATTCTGGGTTAAATAATATCCCACATATTAATTCATTTAACTTATAAATATCAAATGATACTGCCACATAAATTTAATTAATTTGCAAGCCTAAATTCAGAGTTCTTCTCATCACACACCACTATTAGTAGTCCATGAAAAAGGTCATTTTCTTTTCAGTTTCGCTTATCCTTCATTTTTAAAGCACATTCTGTGTTCACTTCATCACCTTTCTGACTCTGCCAAGTCTATACATCATGCTGCTGTTTTTCCTCTCTTCCTCTTTTCTCGTTTTCTGTCCAATACCCCTGTTTCCCTGTTCTATTGCTCCTTCTCTATCTCTCTCTTTCTCCTGTTGTATCCTCTCATTAAACCCCGTCCACCTCCCCGTGGGTCTCGTAGCTGACTTGTCCTCAGGGCTTTATGACGATGCTTTGGATTCGGATGTTGAGGAGGTGGAGACTGCTGACACCCGCGACCATAAGGGTGTGGGCGGAAGTGTCACCTCCCCTCAAGGCAACCTGCCCCGCCTCCCTTTCTTTAAGAAGGTAACCTGTAGATGAATGCATCAGTAGACGCCAGCCTCCTTCATGAGTGACTAATAATCAGACCCGTTCCTAACCCAGCACTTTCTGTGTCTCTGAAACATGTGGGTGGTCTTTGCTGTTTGTGGACGTTATTTTGTTTATGTTCAAATTCGCATCTTAGAAATCTTAGTTCAGTAGTTGAGATGAAACTCGACATTTACTCACCCTTTGTGTAAGAAAAAGTAATCATTTTTTTATCAATTTTCAATAGATTTTTTTTTTTTTCTCCAACATATGAGAGTGAATTAAAAGTTTATTGTTGTTTATTTATTCATAAAAGAACATTAAAAGCAGTAATTTAAACAAAACTGATTTAAACGTGCATATAATTAGATTTGAGAGTTTTTCAGTGATATATGTAATATATGCGTTCTCAGATGTACAGTGGGGGAAAGAAGTATTGAACGCGTCATGTTTTTGTTCTGGGAATAATATTTCCAAAGGAGCTGTTGACATGGAATTGAACCAAATTTCGGGAAAAACACGAACAATACAAACATAAAAATATAATAAAGCAAAAACATCAGAAAAAATTGTCATGTGTAATAACATTGGAATGACACAAGCAGAATGTACTGAACTACTGAAATGTAATGTACTGAAATGTTGTACTTTATATAAAAGTTTTTTTGGTGATGGCAGCTTAAAGACGACTCTCATATGGAGAATGAAGTCGCAGGAATTGCTCAGATGTGAGTTTTACAGACTTCAACAGAGTGTAAAAATCTTGATGGTTCTTTAGATCTCGTCTATCAAATCTGATCTTTATTTTGTATTTTCTATTGGATTCAAGTCAGGTGATTGGCTGGGCCATTTGAGCAGCTTTATTTTCTTTCTCTGAAAGCATTTGAGAGTCTCCTTGGCTGTGTTTTGGATCATTGTCTTGCTGAAATGTCCACCCTGGTTTCATCTTCATCCTCCTGATAATGTAGATGTGTACAATTTGAATATATCTTTTAACATGTAATTTATTTCTGTGAGTCAATGCTGAATTTTCAGTGTCACGCAATCTATCAGAAATTCTAACGTTTTTATTTGATGTTTCTGATCATTATAAATGCTGAACACAGTTAGTTTAAATGTTTAAAATGTTCAATTCAAAATGATTTTAGAAATACTTGGTTTAAAAAATATTCGATTTTTAGATTAGAACCATTAAATGGGTTAGGTGTTATGGTCTCCACAAAAATATGAAGCAGATCAACAATTTTTAGCAGCACCACTCATAATATGTTTAAATAAAATTAGTTGGACATTTTTGATCATTGATTTACATCTGAGAACTCATATATTACAGTTTTGTGTGAAGAACAGTCCATAATTTAAAGGGCCCCTATTATGGGTTTGTGAAAATGACCATCCATGCAGTGTGTAACAGCTCTAAGAAAACATCCAGCTGAGGTTTAAATCTGAAAGTGCACCTTGTTTAAAACTATCGATTCTATTGAGTCGAATGAATGATTCGTCCTTTGTTCGGATCTTTCGCCTACCTGGCACGGTCAATTTTCAAAATAGTTCAGCTTTTGCCACTATGTGGAATAATACTGAATGTGTGTCGTTGGTATTACTTGGGGTTGTGGTTAAGAATAGAGAATATGCCGGTGTTTAACTGCATTTCTTTAATGCATTCCTGCATTGGGCTCACACATACACTCTGCTCTCTGACTACTTCATAACCGCTATGGACGTTTCTCTCCGTCTCACGCTGAACCCAGTCGACCAATCACAACAGAAAGGGTCATCGGACCAATAACCGCAGATTAGCATCACTCAAAGGAGGGGTTTGGGAAGAAATGAATTGCTGAACAAATCATATAGGAGACGTTGAGATAATTAGGTAAAAATAACTGCATATTATAGGACAATGAAAGTGTTTTTTGACCTTGCATGCATATCAGCCTATTGTTGGAGACCACCAAAACCAAAATATGACCTTTTATAATACATAATAGGGGCTCTTTAAATTACTATTAAAAGCGTATAGTCAATAAAAAACTCTCAAATCTAATTATGTGCATGTTTTAATCAGTTTTGTTTGTGATTTGTAATAAAATACGCAATCCGGTGGCATCATTGGTGTAAAACCAAGCATGACACATCCTGATCTGCCAAATTTAAATATGTGTTAACATGAATCAGATCTAAGAACTGCACCAGAGAAGACATTTATCAGTGAATAACAATGACTACATTTACACACCCTCATAATGCAATTAGAGGGAAAATTGTGATCATGTAAACACAATTCTCTGTAAACCAGTCAGTTCAGCAGCAAGTCAAGCTCCACCGTAATTTTAATACTGTGCTTGTTATGCCAGGTACCCTTACCAAATGGTCCCAAAAAAGTGGTACGATATGGTATTTTTGATACTTCTAAATATAGAAATGGAAATAAATCCTTACCACTTGGTGGAAAAGTGGCAATGTTTGTTATGTTTGATATTAAGACCTTTGTGTTGCTCAGATTAAAAATAAGTTGTATAAATTTCCACCGGCATTAGGATGAGTAAATAATTGCAGAATGTGCATTTTGGGTCAATCTAGAAGACTCAAAGAAATCAAGTCATTTGAATTAAGGCTTTGGAGAATTTTACTTCAGATATAACTAAACGAACAGTCAAGCCGCAGTTGATCTAATCCCCTTTGGAATTTCCATCTTTCTTCATCTGGCCCCATCTGATGCTTTGATTCATTCTCCGTACAGACAATACAGATAACTGTGCACTCAGTTTAGCACTTTATTAACGTCGACATTTGATTCATTCTCTTCCAGCATCCTAAATGTATTAACAATTTGTCACTAACAAGCTTCTGTTTGTTTGCCTGCTTTGCTTTTCTCTCTCTCTCTCTTGCTGTGTGCGTAATGATAGGTGGGCCTGCCAAACAGAAACAGAAATCGGTGAGTCATTGCAAAAGCAAACTTTCTGTTTCGTGCAATCTGTCTTTTATACTTGCTATGAAAGCATCCCAGTCTTATAGCGGTTCACTTTGTGTTTCTACATGAGCTGAGCAAATACTGTGAATATTTCAGTGCTGCTCTAAAGACGTGATTGTGAATTACCGGTGGCACATAGACAAGGATTTCACCGCCAGCATTGTTTACCTCAAAATAGTTGTGAAAGCAGAGAAAAACTGTCAGGATTTGTTAGTCTTAGAGCTTCACGGGACTTGTAGGTCTCATTCAGATTGTATT
Organism: Danio kyathit; assembly: GCA_903798195.1. Classification (NCBI taxonomy): domain Eukaryota; kingdom Metazoa; phylum Chordata; class Actinopteri; order Cypriniformes; family Danionidae; genus Danio; species Danio kyathit. The sequence goes on along the minus strand of LR812521.1, from coordinate 22,658,440 downwards.
GACAAATGAATGAATGCGGCCCATGTGTTCGCCCACATGTGTGGACAGGCAGAATTCTGTCGTCCTCCTGCAAATAAACGCACACAACATGAGGCAGAAACACCCCGACAGGTTTCCACGCTTTCCGTTTCCATTACAGGCTCATGACACAGAGCGAAGCCCACGCGTGTTACTGCTGTCACAAAGCTACCGTCACACACACGCAGATGGGAATCACACTATTCAGAATGATGACATTATTTTCAAGTTATGTTTGGATGTTCTTGTTGTTTACTATAGCTAGCCATCTGAAATGTTTGGGCATGTATTATATAACTGGGTCAGAGGACGAATGGGATAATTGATTGAAGGATTTTCTCATACACAATTTCTGAACATGAACAGGACATGAGGAGCACTTAGATTCAAATTATTGCCTGTCAGGAGATTGATATGAATATAAGCATCCTAAAAATATTTTAAATATGTATAGCAGCTAAAATAATATCATTATCCCCTTAATACAGATGTGAAAATGCGGTATCTAGATGTTAATATTTGTAATTTTTCAACACTTAGAAGGCAATTGGCAGATTATTGCTGAAACGTTTCAGAAAATTGCATAAAATTTAGGGGTCGCCACAGCGGAATGAACCACCAACTATTCTAGCATATGTTTTTTTGCACAGCAGATGCCTTTCCAGCCGCAAAAAAACACCCATACACTCTCACATTCACACACACACTCATACACTACAGCCAATTTAGTGTCCAAAGACATGCGGTACTGGTGAATTGGGTAGGCTAGATTGTCTACCCCTGTGTATGAGTGTGAGTAGGTGTGTATTAATGTTTCCCAGAGATGGGTTGCAGCTGGAAGGGCATCCGCTGCGTAAAACATGTCCTGGATAAGTTGGTGGTTCATTCCGCTGTGGCGACCCCAGATTAATAAAGGGACTTAGCCGAAAAGAAAATGAATGAATGAATTTGACCAATAATAGCCACTAGGTGGCAACCAAATCCATATTACGTCCAAGTCTTGCGTCTACTAAAGTTATTTGCCAAATTTGAAGTACAAAAATTGATGTTTCTTTAAATGTGATTTAGGTGCAATACCACAAATTCCCACCAGGTAACACTTGGTTTTTTTTTTTAAGCATCCTACGGTCACAGCTCAACACATTTTTGTCACAGTATCACTTTTTTCACCAAATATGAAACCTTGAACGTCAGACCTTTTCGGCAATATGTGTTTGGCCAACATTAGAAACTAAACTAACTAGTTAACTAGTAACTAGTGGTAAAGTGAACCGACATATAGCACTGAGGTGCTCACGGCAACCCGAGTTCGATACCCGGCTTGAGATCCTTTGCATGCATCTCCTCATGTATTTATGTCTCGTTTCTACTGTCCTATATAAAAAAGGTGAAAAATCCCTATAAATGTATTAATAAATGAATTTTAAATGTATATATATATAAACTAAAGATATACAGAGTGTGTTTATCTAAGCGTAACATATATTGCGTATAGTATGTAGAAATAATATAGTACATTTTGTAATATCAATCCTGACACCACCAATGAGAAGAAAGAGCTTGTTTAAAGGTTTTAAAGTACTGTTTCTATGGTAATCCAATGTCCTGATTTAAAAATGGTTTTCACAGGATGAGTTCAAAGCTTTCAAATGATGTCTAATTTAGTATGATTACTAAAATTTGAGATTTTTATGAGAAAAAAAAGACAATAAAAAGAGTGCCAAGCATCCCACAGATGGACACTCTGGCGCATTATTATATATATTTTTGTGCGTTGCTCAGATATAACATAATGATATATTTTATTAGAAATGTATGTTTCATATGCAAAGTGATGGAATTTAAGAGCTGTTAACTCATGATATACAAGTAAACGTTAAGTATATAAATTATGCTATGTCTGTTTTAAAGTGTATTCATCAACCTAAATAATGGCTTTGGATTATTTTTCATTTGGGAACTTTCACTAGCCATGAGCATATTAAATAATGGTATATGTTTAAATATTTGATTAATTAAACAGCAAGCATTAATCATTCATTCATTCATTTTCTTGTTGGCTTTGTCCCTTGCGGGGTCGCCACAGCGGAATGAACCGCCAACTTATCCAGCACGATTTTACGCAGCGGATGCCCTTCCAGCCGCAACCCATCTCTGGGAACATCCACACACTCATTCACACTCATACACTACGGACAATTTAGCTTACCCAATTCACCTGTACTGCATGTCTTTGGACTGTGGGGGAAACCGGAGCACCCGGAGGAAACCCACGCGAACGCAGGGAGAACATGCAAACTCCACACAGAAACGCCAACTGACCCAGCCTAGCCAAGGTTCGAACCTGCGACCCAGCGACGTTCTTGCTGTGAGGCAACAGCACTACCTACTGCGCCACTGCGTTGCCATAAGCATTAATCAATTTAATTAAAAATATATATTGACACTCATAGCTATAATTACATTCATTATTATTTGTGTAAAATTGTTCATTTATTCATTCATTCATTCATTCATTTTCTTTTCGGCTTAGTCCCTTTATTAATCATGATGAACCGCCAACTTATCCAGCATATGTTTTACGCAGTGGATGGCCTTCCAGCTGCAACCCAGTACTAGGAAACACCCATACACACTCATTGACACACATACACTATACGACCAATTTAGCTTACCCAATTCACCTATATGCAAACTCCACACAGAAATGCCAACTGACCCAGCCAAGGCTCAAACCAGCGACCTTCTTGCTGAGAGGCTACCCACTGCGCCACCCCTGTATAAAATTGTATCCAATTATATTCATTTCCAAATATATTTATACTTCTTAGTTATGCCGTTTATATCTTCTAGCTTGTTTACTAGTCGAATCTGATTGCGACCAAAAGGCATCGAGAGACATCTTGATCACTTTCACCTCAATTCTGTGCACTCTTAAAGCAACTAGGACGGCTGGTTAGTAAAAGATTCAGCTATATGGCGAGGAGCTCTTTCAGATATGTCTTGTCACTGTCAAAGCATCACGTGATCCCATACTTATATTAAACTAACATGTTGGCAATATATTATCTATGCATAAGAGCATTATAATAAATCAGCAACAATTGATATATTATTTGGACTAAATGAATTTATTAGCATTTATCAAAAATACTCATTTAATTGATCAGCTTCCAAGAAAAATCCTTCATGCACAGCCACTGGTAAAAACACTGAGAAAGAAAAAATATTATTTAAAAATAAAGTTTATTTAGGTCAGTGTTTGGCAAATGTTTACATTTGGTTATGAATTTCCCTAAAGAGGTTTTATTTTGTTTGTGAATTCTCAGATGGAACATGTTCCTCCTTACGATGTGGTGCCTTCCATGAGACCCATTATTTTGGTGGGGCCATCCCTTAAAGGCTATGAGGCGAGACCGCACTTCTCTCAGAAATTGGCAATTTATCATTTTAGTCATGTTGCTTATGCTTATATTGTGTGTGTGTGTTTGTGTGTGTTGCATTGCAGGTCACAGATATGATGCAGAAAGCTCTCTTCGACTTTCTGAAACACAAATTTGAAGGCAGGTGGGTACCATAATGTGCATGCCATGATCATAATGAATTATAGACCCCTTCGCATCACTATGGCATTTGTAAACATTTAGGTATGTTGTCAAAGATGAAGTTCTGTGCAGATCATTCATGATGGAAATATCACAGCACACTCATGCTATAATTGGAATAGCGTGGTTATGAATTATTGTTTGTTCCAGAATATCCATCACCCGGGTGACAGCCGACATCTCACTTGCCAAACGCTCCGTCCTTAACAACCCCAGCAAACACACCATCATCGAGCGCTCCAGCACCAGATCCAGCCTGGGTACGAAACACACCTGCACATAAAATGAGAAATAAATAACTACTTCTGAAGAGCGCCCTCGTGTGGCAGAAATGAATGAATGACAAGATATTGCTACATTCTAAACAAAAGAGCAAACAAAAATGTGAACTGTTTACATTGAGAGCAAAACACACACAAAAAGTAATAGAATAAAAAGTCTTACTGATAATAAAACAGAATCAGGGCCTCAAACTAGCAGTCACTCACTAAGTGATATATGCAAGTAAAAATCTTAAATCTTATAATGTACATTCATAAAACATGAAACATCTTATCAAGTTTGTAATTAGATTTAATTATGAATATGCAAAGCAACTGAACAGAAACCAAACAGCGGCACAGACATTTTAAGTAATATTTACAGTGCATCCGGAAAGTATTCATAGTGCTTCACTTTTTCCACATTTTTGATGTTACAGCCTTATTCCAAAATGGATTAAATTCATTTATTTCCTCAAAATTCTACACACAATACCCCATAATAGACAATGTGAAAAAAGAGTTTTTGAAATTGTTAAAAATTAAAAAAAAAAAAGAAAAACCTGAAAAATCACATGTACAGAAGTATTCACAGCCTTTGCCGTAAAGCTCTAAATTGAGCTCAGGTACATTCTCTTTCCACTGATCATTCTTGATATGTTTCAGCAGCTTAATTGGAGTTCACCTGTGGTCAATTCAGTTGATTGGACATGATTTGAAAAGGCATACACCTGTCTATATAAGGTCCCAGGGTTGACAGTGCATGTCAAAGCACAAACCAAGCATGAAGACAAAGGAACTGTCTGTAGACCTCCGAGACAAGATTGTCTCGAGACACAAGGCTGGGGAAGGTTACAAAAAGTGTTCCAGTGTTCTTCTGTGGAGAGAGGAGAACCTTACAGGAGGACAACCGTCTGTGCAGCAATCCATCAATCAGGCCTGTATGGTAGAGTGGCCAGACGGAAGCCACTCCAAGCCTGCAATATGGCAAAAGGCGTCTGAAGGACTCTCAGACCATAAGAAACAAAATTCTCTCAGCATCATGCTGTGGGGATGTTTTTCAGCAGCAGGAACTGGAAGACTAGTCAGGATAAAGGGGAAAGATGAATGCAGCAATGTACAGAGACATCCTGAATGAAAACCTGCTTCAGAGTGCTCTTGACCTCAGACTGGGGCGACGGTTCATCTTTCAGCAGGACAATGACCCAAAGCACACTGCCAAAACATCAATAGAGTGACTTCACAACAACTCGGTGAATCTCCTTGAGTGGCCCAGCCAGAGCCCAGACCTAAATCCTATTGAACATCTCTGGAGAGATCTGAAAATGTCTGCACACCGTCGCATCCCATCCAACCTGATAGAGCTTGAGAGATACTGCAAAGAAGAATGGACAAAAATTTCCAAAGACAGGTGTGCCAAGCTTGTGGCATCATATTCAAAAAGACTTGAGGGTGTAATTGCTGCCAAAGGTGCATCAACAGAGTATTGAGCAAAGGCTGTGAAAATTTATGTACATGTGATTTTTCAGGTTTTTTATTTTAAATGATTTTGCAACAATTTAAAAAAAAAAATGTTCACGTCATTATGGGGTATTGTGTGTAGAATTTTGAGGAAATAAGTTAATTTAATCCATTTTGGAATAAGGCTGTAAACATAAAAATATGTGGAAAAAGTGAAGCACTATGAATACTTTCCGAATGAAAGTCGTATCAGTTGGAAAAGATATAGCAACATAATTCAGTATAGTTTGGAGACTTGGAGTTAGTTTGGTGGTTGCAGTATAAATGGTCTAGGAGGAGATGCACTCTTAAAATAGTCTAAGAAGAAGAAGAAGACGGAAGAAGAATAATAGGTTTATGTAGTATAACAGTATGTTATACTACAGCCACCATAATTAATATTAGCAATTAGCATTTATGTAAAAAGGATCATTTAAAAAAGTATTTATGTAGTAAATAAATTCATTGTTGGTAGAAGTTGCTGACCAGTGACTGATGTGGTTTTTGGTTCTGGTCACAGGTGTTTACTATAAGTCACAGGTGTCAAACTCAGTTTCTGGAGGGCCGCAGCTCTGCAGTTTAGTTCCAACCCTGCTTTAACACACTTCCCTGTAAGTTTCAAACAAGCCTGAAGGACTCAATTAGTTTGATCAGGTGTGTTTAATTAGGGTTGGAACTGAACTTTTTTCAGTTTGACACCTGTTCTTTAAGTCATAGAAAACATCAGATACATTTTTCTTTTTGTCTTTGTGTCTCTCTGTGTGAATAGGTTTTTAGACTTCAGACTTTCGGAGGGGTATAAATGCATTAGTCAAGCGCTGTCAGTTTTCTCTTGTGTACACCAGTGCATATTCTCTCTGTTTCCTGAACATTTTTCTTATTCTTACTGTTTCCTCCTGTTGCTCTGTTCCGTCATGTCTGATCTGTCTTTTTTCTCTTTTTCATCTCGCTCTTTCCTGAAACACTTTTCCACCATTCATTTCCACCTTCTCTTTTTCTCTTCACCTCAGACGTACTGGGTACGTATCCTATCCTCCCATCCTTTACCTTATAACTGTTGATTCATTCATCTGTCGATTCATTCATCTAACTCTTCATCCATCTGTCCTTTTACTTAACTTTCTTTCTTGAGTTTGGAGTGAATCCTCTTAACTTGTCAGCACAGTTGTGTCCTTTACTACACTACTAAAATAACTAAATTTTTCTATAACTTTCCAAAAAAAAACACAAACTATTCTATATGCATATGTACATGACCTGACAAAAGTCTTGTCGTTGATCCCAGTTGTAAAAGCAACAAATAATAACTTGACTTCTAGTTGATCATTTGGAAAAGTGGCAGAAGGTCGATTTTTCTGATGAATCATCTGTTGAACTGCATCCCAATCATCACAAATACTGCAGAAGACCTATTGGAACCCACATGGACCCAAGATTCTGACAGAAATCATTCAAGTTTGGAGAAGGAAAAATCATGGTTTGGGGTTACATTCAGTATGGGGGCGTGCGAGAGATCTGCAGAGTGGATGGCAACATCAACAGCCTGAGGTCTCAAGACATTTGTGCTGCCCATTACATTACAAACCACAGGAGAGGGCAAATTCTTCAGCAGGATAGCGCTCCTTCTCATGCTTCAGCCTCCATATCAAAGTTCCTGAAAGCAAAGAAGGTCAAGGTACTCCAGGATTGGCCAGCCCAGTCACCAGACATGGACATTATTAAGCATGTCTTGGGTAAGATGGAGGAGGCATTGAAGATGAATCCAAAGAATCTTGATGAACTCTGGGAGTCCTGCATGAACGCTTTCTTTGCCATTCCAGATGACTTTACTTTTCAGTTATTTGAGTCATTGCATAGATGTATGGATGCAGTCCTCCAAGCTCATGGGAGTCATACACAATATTAATTCTTTTTCCACTGCACCATGACGTTATATTCTATACTGTACAATACTGTATTTCTGTTAAGTGACAAGGCTTTTGTCTAAGCAAAGTCAGACCTTACTAATGAAACAATTAAAAATCAAGGCATGATCATATTTTATTTTGGTAAAATAAGCCTTTGCCTTTCATATAAGCCACTTCTGATACTAAATGATCAACTAGAAGTCAAATTATTATTTGCGACAAGACTTTTGTCAGGTAAGATATATTATATAAGACTTTTTTGCAGTTTTAAAGATGCTGTCACCCCAATTGAATTCTGATAATAATATCATGTAATTCATACAATATGTTCATTTAAAATATATAAACACTATTTATGTTGCCTCTTTACGTGACATCAAGTATATTTAATTATGTTTTTTTTATAGTAACTTGACCTAATGGTAATTTGGCCAGTAGTATGGCTTGCTGGTTTTTATCCTCTTAAAAATTCACTGAACGCATTGATCCTGACTCACTGTAAAAAGTGTGATCCCACTTTCATATATAGCACTTCACACCCACATCAGCCCATACACAAACATGCAGGCTGATCTGCATAACTGCAGCTTTAAACACATGTCCATGGATCAATGCTGAAAATTCATACTGCTCAGCCATCCATTTGTTTAAACGCAAATGGAAATAAACTCGCACATGCATATATTTGAGCAGACCATAATAACCACCACATGCATGATGTGTTCTAACATAGGGTTGAGTGCCATGAAATTGAGAGGTAAGTCTGTGGTTCTTTTGTTTATTAAATTTGAGTTGTGTTTGTGTGTGCTTTCAAGATTCTCTTGATATAGAGCAGAGCAGTCGGGTTTTAGAAGCTCATTCATTTTTTCTAATGGGACATTGATTTTTAACAACAACACATAAACTTTTACAGGCAGACCTGTTGTGTGCTTTGAGGTTGTTAATCAACTCTATGTGCATTTGGGAAACCCATCTTCTCACATTTATTCAGCTTATTTTTAAACATTTGTGTTAATAGGGAAATATTTGCAGAATAACTGCATTACCCATGATCATGTACAGACAATTCCACCACTCAAAGCAAAGCAAGCCAAAGGAGATCTGTAGCTCTATTCATAATCTTGCATAAGTCTGTCTGAACACTGTCTCAAAATGAATGTTTTGGTTTCACTAGATACAAGTTTAAGTGGTTAGATTTATAATTCTCTGATTGTGTCTTTTATTTGTTGGATTTTCATATACTCACCGGCCACTTTATTAAGTACTTCTGCTCATTAACGCAAATTTCCAATCAGCCAATCACATGGCAGCAACTCAATGCATTTAGGCATGTAGACATTGTCAAGACGATCTGCTGCAGCTCAAATTGAGCATCAGAATGGGGAAGAAAGGTGATTTAAGTGACTTTGAACGTAGCATGGTTGAGTATTTCAGAAACTGATGATCTACTGGGATTTTCATGAACAACCATCCCTAGGGTTTACAGAGAATAATCCGAAAAAGAGAAAATGTCCAGTGAGCGGCAGTTCTGTGGGCACAAATGCCTTGTTGATGCCAGAGGCCAGAATGGCCAGACTGGTTCGAGCTGATAGAAAGGCAACAGTAACTCAAATAACCACTCGTTACAACCGAGGAATGTAGAAGAGCATCTCTGAATGCACAACACATCTAACCTTGAGGTGGATGGGCTACAGCAGCAGAAGACCACACCGGGTGCCATTCCTGTCAGCTAAGAACAGGAAACTGAGGCTACAATTCACACAGACTCACCAAAATTGGACAATATAGAAAACTGGAAAAACATTGCCTGGTCTGATGAGTCTCAATTTCTGCTGCGACAATCGGATGGTAGGGTCAAAATTTGTCGTCAACAACATGAAAGCATGAAGCCATCCTGCCTTGTATCAATGATTCAGGCTGGCGGTGTAATGGTGTGGGGGATATTTTCTTGGCACACTTTGGGCCCATTTGTACCAATTGAGCATCGTGTCAATGCCACAGGCTACCTGAGTATTGTTGCTGACCATGTCCATCCCTTTATGACCACAGTGTACCCATCTTCTGATGGCTACTTCCAGCAGGATAACGCACCATGTCATAAAGCACGAATCATCTCAGACTGGTTTCTTAAACATGACAATGAGTTCACTGTACTCAAATGGCCTCCACAATCACCAGGTCTCAATCCAATAGAGCATCTTTGGGATGTGAGGGAACGGGAGATGCTATCATGTCAATATAGACCAAAATCTCTGAGGAATATTTCCAGTACCTTGGTGAATCTATGCCACAAAGGATTAAGGCAGTTATGAAGGCAAAAGTGGGGTCCAACCTGGTACTAGAAAGGTGTACCTAATAAAGTGGCCGATGAGTGTATGTATTTACTGTAAATCAAAGTCTGTAAAATTTCTATGGGAAAAATTAATGGGGAAAAGACTTGTGGACCAACCAAAAAATAAATAGATAAATATTTGGTTACATGTATGCTTAAATTAGACCAAATAATGTATGCTTAAAATAAAGAAAATCATGCTACTTCAAAACTCTTTTGTATTGAATTGATATAAGATACTCTAGAAAGCAAGTCAGGTTACAAATGTTGCAGCGTAGAGGTTAACTTTTATTAACAGTTATGGACGAAAGCCCAGTGAAAACATCTGTTTTTAATGTAGTTATGAGTGTATAAACTCTATATTGAATGTGCTTTTTGAATATAGTTTTTTTTATTTATTTGACAGCTGAGGTACAGAGTGAAATCGAGAGAATCTTTGAGCTGGCTCGGACGCTTCAGTTAGTGGCTCTGGACGCAGACACAATTAACCATCCATCTCAGCTGGCCAAGACCTCACTGGCACCAATCATAGTCTATATCAAGATCGCCTCTCCAAAGGTACATAACTAACCTAATACAACTGCATCAAAAAGATGACTGATTATAATATATCTGATTGTGCTAATGGATGTATATCTGTTCTCTCTCTCTCTCTATCAGGTGTTGCAGAGGCTGATAAAGTCCAGGGGAAAATCTCAGGCCAAACATCTCAATGTCCAAATGGTGGCAGCTGATAAACTGGCACAATGTCCTCCTGTGAGTATATGACTGGCTCGTCATTTGCATTTGTTACATTTCCACAGTCAAAAATCGAGTATGTTAGTGTGTGCCAAGGCACAGCACATTTCCTCTGTCACTTCTTAATGGGGCCTCATCTGCAATACCTCAGGGCTAATGGCCACGAGTTTTGGACTCACCGAATGCCTTGGCTCAAAGCTGGCCAGCTGGGACCAGAGGAGTGCTCATGGAGTTTTACCCAGTCAGGAGAGGGTTAACAGTGCTGCTTATTTACTATGTTATCATATCAGATTACAAGCTAACCTTAGCAGAAAGGTCATTCATATATGAGCAACTCCAGTATATCTGTCAGAAGCTGCTCTGTTATATGGTATCACTTTTTTACTGTATCTATCTATGAATGCAGCATTTTTTTTGTTTTAAATCATCATACAGTAATGATTTCTGAAGGATCATGTGCCACTAAAGACTTTTAAGTATGTATAAAAATCATAATAACAATGAAGAATAACACAGTGAGTGTTTATTTTGCTAGCACACATTGTTATTCTTACAAGTTAATCCACTGGGAAAATAGTTTGTTTTGGTCATTTTCAATCAACCATCTAGTTCTGCGTTTAGAGAGGTGGTTCTTTTCTGTTGATGTCAGTTTGATGGCTTCAGCCACATTATTCTTAAAGTACACATTAAATCAACACTAACCATATGATTTTATTAGCGCACATTGCTAGTTTTGTGGTGAACAATTCATCTGTGCATGTCATTAAGAAAAAAATTGCCCTTGTAATCTAAAATTAAAATATGAAAATGCACTTCCTGTTTGTTTTTAGTTAAATTCTCAAATTATGTGATTATGGGGTATTGGGCGTGGTTAACCTACTTAACCAGCTGTCAGTTTTGACAACAAACAGAAATGGTGAGGAGGAGGAGGAGGAGGTGTCTTTTAGATTGTAATAACTCTTCAGAAACACTTTTCCTGAAGCTACACCCACTGTTTTCTCATTTAATATTCTGTTTCTCCATGAACTACATCACAATACGAAAAAAAACTGACTTTAACCACGCCCCTCTTACTATTAGTTTGCTACAAGGAAATGTTACGGATAAAGAAAGCCCCACCCCCTACTCAATACTCCGTTTCAGTTGGAAGTACTTCAACAAACTGAAATAAAAGTCTCATCAACTTCACGCAGACTTTAAAGGGCCATGAACTGTGTTTTCACACCTCTAGTATGAAAAAATTCAGGAAAGTGGGTGAGTACAGCTTTTTTTAGGTGGGAGTGTGGAGTGGCGAAAGAGGGAAGGGTTTGCATAAAAAGGGGAGTTTCAGTACGTCGCTACAGCTGATTTTCACAGCAGCAACACAAACACAGACGCAAGGGAGATAGACAGTGACTACGTTTATATGGACTTCAGTAATCAAATTTTTAGCCTTAATCTGAATAAGACTATAAAATGATTAAGGTGTTTACATGAGTTGCTTTTTGAATGTTCCTTTCATGATCCCGTTTTACATCTTACATCTTATAGCACATAGTTTGATTAACATCATTGTGTCACCACAATATTCACATTTTCTCTGGAGTTTCGTGTAATTTCGGGTGTTTTATTCTTAATTTTTTGGACTTTAACTGCAGTTTGGCACTTTCACTTTCTTTCAGGAATATTTCATTCATGTCCTCGGTGACAAACAAGATATTGGATGCGAGGAAGAACTGCTGGAAGAGTGTAGTTTTAATGGAATTTTTGATACTGCACTCCGTATGAGAGAAAAAAACCCCTCCGCATTTCTCGGTAGATGCAGAGAATAACATCAAACAGCTGTGTGTGTATAGACTATCCTGTCACAAAATGTGGCGAAAATCCAACATGACGATAACAGTTTGATTAAGGTGTTTACATGTTTACACTCGTAGAGCGGCATTTACAGCTGATTTTTCAGTCCATAATATTGTAGTGATATTAACAAACTGTAAACTTAGTAACTACACCATTTTGACCTAGGTATGTCTTTAAAAACTGAAAGAGTACTGCTGATGATACTAACTAACTTTGCCATCTGGAGAAACATAAACAAAGAACATTGATCGCACACTTACCAAATCCGTGGAGACAATCAACACCAACTGGAACCGCGTCTTTTTTTAAAGAAGACTAGTGGCAAATCCGGATTTCACCATTTCCAGATGCGAAAAGCTATGGTAGAAAATGTTCCTTACGAACATATTTTTGACACGTGTTAGCAGACCACTGTAATCCACAAATGTGAGTCCTCTCTCATCATGGGAAAAATGGAAAGAAAATCTTCGTTGCGGCTCAAATATAAACTCAACGCTGATGACCCATGTCGCCAAACAATTCTTCTTCTTCCACTTGTTTTAATTACGGTTGGCAACACAACGTGGCATCTCTCTGAACACTGTAACAAGTAAAAACAGCCTTCGAAGCTATCATGCATATTGATGAAGTTGCACCTCATTCACAATAGGCCCTCTAATTGATTAGTTTGAACCAAGTCTGTCTCATGAATTAATGCAAAAATCTCAAAGACGTCACGTTATACCGGCCAGTACAGACAGCCAGTCTCCACACTGGATTTTTTGCAAGAATCTAATCGCCGGGATGTAGCTTCCGGAAGAACGAATTTGCTCGAAATAACGCAAAAACAACCAATTTTCATATTTTAGTGAAATATATCCTGTGTCCTAATAGTGTTTTAAGCAACGTGGGACATATATATGACTCTCAGCATCTCAAAAAATGTGTTTTTTTGTATGATTATGTAAACTACATTTGCTCACCCTTTTCTTTTCAAAAATCTTCTTTTGCAGGAGCTGTTTGACATAATCTTAGATGAGAATCAGCTGGAGGATGCGTGTGAACACCTGGCTGAATACCTGGAGGCCTACTGGAAGGCCACACATCCACCAAGCAGCAACCCTCCCAACCCTCTGCTGAATCGCACCATGGCCACAGCCGCCCTGGCCGCCTCGCCCGAACCCGTCTCCAACCTGCAGGTACAGGTGCTCACTTCCCTGCGGCGCAACATGGAGCTCCTCGACGGCTCTTCTGCCGCAGTGCAGGGCCAACAGGAGGACGAACATGCCCTCTAAGACACATAAAGAAGGGTCCCAGACCAGTCTCCCAATCACAGAAATGTATCGATGGCTGCTCAAGAGATAGAAACTGTATTTATGTTGTGTGTCCCTGCTCCTCTCCTTTGACTGATCTCTCAGTGATATAGATAATGCCACACAAACACGTACACACATGAAAAGCATGATCAACACCAAAACACGCCTGTCTGACTTTCCAAGGGCCTCTTGTCGTCTGGAAAATGTAGTTCAGGTCGCTGCCCTCTTCCAGGTTGCCATGGCATGAAAACTTACTCCCATTATGCAATTAACACTGAGCTGAAAATCTAACAAGTGCATTGATGACTGTGTTGTTTACACAAGTTCAATGAAAGTGTGCATTTGTGTGCAAAAGTGAGAGAGATGCATGTGTGTCAGTAGCTGCGTCCGAAATCACATACTTCCCTACTATATTGTACGCTAAAATCAGTATGTGAGCAGAGTAGTATGTCCGAATTCATATAATACGAAAATCAGTATGCGAGAAGTAGCCGGATGACCTACTGCTTCCGGCGAGATTGTGAAGTGTGCATCACATGCATGCTGCGCTATCCCATGATGCCCCGTGAGAGAATTCATGAATGGGAGAGAAGCGACACAACTCATATGGGTAGGTCACGTGATCATGACAAAATGGCAGATATAGTACTCACATTCATACTGTATAGAACATACTTTTCTACGGCCGAGTAGTACATTTAAATTCAAATGCAGTACCTACTGATCAGTAGGCGGTTTTGGATGCAGCCTGAGTGTGCTTTTTGAAATCATTCACTAATATTGGCACCCTTATATAGCAAACTAGGCTGTTTTTTAATTGTTTATTGATCTTTTGCTCAAAATATTAACAAAAATTCTTTGAGAAATTTGAGATATAATTGAAAACACAGTACAGACTTATCAAAAATGTAATATCTTTGTTAATTATGGCATATTTATTGGCTCCCCCTATAAATTTATTTGAACGAGCTATTTTTAAAGTATATGTCCATAGATTTATTTTTTAGTAGACCTGTTGGGTGACTAGGAACAGGAAATTGAACAAACATGATCTCCTGTTTCACACAGTTGTAAATATGAGGAAACAAAAGCCAAACTCATTAATCACAATAGGTAAAACTGAAGAACAGATTTGTGATTTGAAGCAAAAGCTTTAAGAAAATGACAAGTGTCTAAAGGAAAATAGTAGAGAGTCTCCGATCGATTGGGCGGAGATTGGTATCAGCCGATAATCACATTTAACGACTCAATCGGTACTCGTTGATCGGTTGTTGCTAGATCAGATATGGTTGCGGCCGGAAGTTAGCAAGAATTATCTATATTATTTATTAAATTTCCCATTCTTTGTATTTTATTAACGTCAACCCCCCACACCAACCCTAAACCCAACCGTCACAGTACTGTAAAAATATTAATTATTGTTCTACAATATCATAAAAAAATGCTGCTATATTGATGTGCATATCGCACTTCCGGCCGCCCACGTATCCGATCTAAACTTTACCTCATTGGTCTGGCCAATCTCATGAACCGATCGCAAGTGTTTGTTTACAAGCAGAGGAAGATGCACGTGCTCGCCCGGGTTATACATCAGCAATGTTTCCAAATTGCATTGTTAGTCATTTTTCTTACCATTTTTTATCTGTTTTATCTATTTTTTTTGTAAAGCTGTCTCTGAACATTACATGTTTGCAACATACTTGATTTATTATCTTAGGTAAGGAGAGATCTCATACTTAAGGGGTAATTGTGCTTATGCAATGGCAATGTTATATAAAGCTTGAAGAATTGGTAATCGGTATCGGCTAATCACCATGAAAAGGAATCGGTACTCAGTATCGGCTGCAAAAATCCTGTTCGGAGCATCCCTAGAAAATAGCAAAAATACTAAAAATGCTCTTTTTCCACCATCTGGATAATAACTTAAGCGCTATCTCACGGCAATTCATAGTGTTTTAATTTAGTGGCTAATTCAATTTGTAAAATCTTATTCATACATTTCACGATTTGCTCATCCTCCAATGATGGTTGGGTATAGAGGTGGGATTTTGGGACATACCTCATTTCCTCATGAGATGGGACTAGAAATAGTGTTATAAATCAGCCTGTAAGAGGATGTGTGTCTATCTTGTCCAAACACACTATTAGGATGATGGCTAGATTGGCTAAAAACTTCCAAGAGCCACAGCTGGAGAATTGGGGACAGAAAGTCTCTAAAACTAAAATCCAACACCACCACAAATTATTTGAATCTCAAGTGTCGTCAGTTTTGTTGTTAATATTCTGAGCACAAAGTTAAACAATAGAGATATTTTTTCTCCAGCCTTCAATTCTCAGTATTAACAGAGGATGCCAATATTAGTGGAGGGCACTGTATCTCAGCTCAGTCTGAACTGGAAGAAATGAGCCTCCATCTGCTCCGTCTGCACCAATGCATGGTTGTCAAGGAGACCAAAAAAGTTACGCAGCTGCAAGATGCTCTTTAAACAAAATAACTTGTCCTGTTGGATTCACAGGGCACCTCGAATATTTAAAGAGCTTCAATTGATAATAGAAAATTAATATCAATTATAGGCATGACCTGAGAATGGAAAGAACACAGAAAGAGAATAAAATGTATATAATAACTTACAATATGATCAAATAAACAATTATTGTAGTGTTATTTTACAAAGGCACCTCCTATAGTCAGATATTTAAATAGCTTCACTTGATTTAAAAAGAAATATACATTATATTATCTAAATATTTTAGAGAATAGAAGCTAAATGGAGAATAAAATGTGATTTACTGCCATACAATGCACTTCAAATACTCAGATATTTAAATAGCTTCACTTGATGAGAACAATCTTAATCAATGTTTTATAAACTGTATAAATGATTTGAGAATGTAAAAAAAAAATAGAAAGATTTCAACTAATACGATATGATAAAATAAACAAATCTTTTGTACTGGGGCACTTCATGAAACATAAATATTATATAAATGATGTGTTTAATATATATTAATACTTTGAAAAATGGAAAGAAAACCAAGATGATGAATACTGTATATAATAAACTTACAATATGACAGATCTTGCTCAATATTTTTATACGTAATGATTTTTTTGGGAGAGGTTTAAAATACGAGACAGCATTTGACTATAAAGATGACTAATATAAAATATATTTTTGAAAAGGTCATCAGCAAATATGTTGAATCAGGCTTGTTGATTGTGTGATGTGTTGAACACGGCCACTAGAGTGCGCTATAACACTAGTTGATGGTTTTTTACATCATGCGCATGGTGTGCATTTTTGTCTGCAATTTGTCAGATGCATTTAACTTTTTAAAGTTTTTACAGGTATTTTTTGCATATTTTTGAAGTTAACTATAGATATAAATATATTTTATTACATTTTTTGCAATAATCTATAGCATGTCATAGAGATTGCATTTAAAAAAACAGACGTTCTTCATAGCTTCATAACTTTACAGTTGGGCAGTCCTCTAAAAGCATGAGTAGAGAATGAATTTGAATGTATGTAAGCTACAGTCTCATTGTCTGTAATGTGTTGAAATAACAAAAAAATATGTTAAAAAGCTGACCTCTAACCTTTTCTAACTGCCTGCTCTGTTTTTGTGTGTGTCTGCATGTGCATTGGCCTGTGCTGGTGTGTTTTGGGGATGTGGCTTGCCGTAGGGGCCGTTCCTGGTGCATGGAGAGCAGAAGAGGGAAGGGCCTGAACGTGGCGGCCTGCAAGACTACCAGAGTGACCTGAGCGGAAAGCAGCCGCTGCGCTCCTCACGCAGCCAGCTGCAAACCGGCAGCCGAGGTCTGTCTCGTCAGGACACGTTTGACTCTGAGACTCAGGGCAGCCGTGATTCTGCATACACTGATGACATGGAGACCGATCCATATGAGGAGCCCGACCCATGCCGCTCGTACCGGCTGAACCCAGCCCATCACGCTCCGCGCCAGGCCTCCTGGGAGGATGAAGGGGCGGAGCCTGACCAGGAGAACCTCAACATGGTCCCACCTCCAGCCAATCAGCACCAGCGCGGGCGAGGCAAGCTGAGGGAGCGATACTGTCAGGACGCAGAAGCCGGAGGAGCCACAACAGGCCGCAACCACAACCAGGAGGAGTGGAGCAGAGACGTGTACATTCGCTAGAGCAGGTTTACCTGAACACACCAAGTAGAATCTTTAGTTTGGATCTGTTTACAACCCAGAGAAACACACAATCATTGACAGACACTGTACAGCTCACCACATTCACATTACGCTAGCTTTCTTCCATTGCATCTTTAGTTTTTGAGGACGATACACTAACCCACAAAAGTTTGGAAGAGTGAAGATGAGTAATGTTTTTGAAAGACGGCTTTCATGCTTGAAAATACTTTTAAACTTATATTAGATTATTAGTATAAATGTCATTATTAATACAAAGCTGAATGTTTTGAATGCTGTAATTTGAGTCTGTAGTTGCATGTGATCCTTTAGAAATCACTCGCGTATTATGACTGACAAATGAAATAATTTTCATCACAGGAAATAATTTTCGAAAAATATATTTAAATAGAAAAATTATAAGTTAATATAAAAATATAGTTAATTTAAATTGTCATATTTCAACATGATATGATTTTGCTGTAATTTTGATCTAACAGATGCAGCCCTCGGTGAGCATACACAATGCTGCTTCACCTAAAAATGTAAAACTTTTTTGGTTGTTTATTTACACGATCACATTTATGGGGATCTAAAAATGCAAACTTTAAAAAACGATTTCAACTTGCAAGTTTTTGAAAACATTGTTATTAACTCTGTGTAAAAACTATTGTGAAAACATGCATACGCTTATGCGTTTAATCTATTGACCTTATTCTTAACATGCGAGCGGGAGCCATTGGATTCACTTCCGCATGGCAGAATAAAGTCAGTAGTCAAGTGTGAGTACTTGGCAACCAAATTATTATATTATATTTTATTATTCTACATTTTTATGTATAGTCATGAAGATGTTTGTTTGTAGAGCTAGTAGTCTTCTGACGTTTTTTAATTAATAGTCATTTCTCCCATAAGCAACTGAATCGAAGTTCTAAAACAATCTCAAAAATGAGCACACTTACTCATCGCAGAATAAAGCCGCCTTTCCACTGCACACGACATTCGTACACGACTGTCGGAATGCGCCCCCTTGTGGCTGTTGCACAGAATTTTCAGTTTTGTCATGCACCATGGGAGAGAAGCTGTTCTTGCAGTGTCCGAAATAAAGCAGTGAAAATGCAAGAGCCTTTATTCTCTGTGCGTTCAATGAATGAATACTAGAAACTCATAGACCGCTAAAAATTTTGGAGGGAATGTGGAGACAAAATTAAAATAATCATATTTTTTCTGACTCATTTATGAATAGAAATGTTTTTTTTTTAATATAGACTTTTAAAAAAAATAACGAAAAAAACTACTATTTCTTATCTCGCGCTCACGGACCTGCTTGAACAACACTGGAATACATCACGTTCGGTCGGCTAGTCGCATACGGCCTAGTCGCAGGAGTTCAAATATTTCAACAGATCCGAAATTTCCGCATACGGGTATGATCGGAACTCCACGCAGCTCCCGGACTACTGTCCATTAGAAAATGAATGACTTCTGGTCTGTCGCTTGTCGTTTGTCATGTGCAGTGGAAAGGCAGCTTTAGGTCAATAAGCAGCTGAGCAAGTACTTGTGTCACATTGGGTTACTTTGAAAACTGACATCGCCATCTACTGAACTGGCATGGCATGTACTTTTTAACCAAATCCCTTTGAACATGATATCATTTTGACAACATCTGTATGTAATTTCTACAAAAACGCCAAAGAAAAACATTTACTTTTAGCGTGTCGTCTGAATGACTTCTTTCAAAAACATTTGTCCAAACTTTTGACGGGTCATATAAGCAGGAAATCCTGCTTAAATCTTCATTCTCTTTTACTTTTTTTGTATAGTACTGCATGAATCACTATGAGGTTAGTAACTGTTCTTGCTGAGCATTAAACACGATTCAGAATGTACATCCAAAATCTTGCAGACGTATGTGTGCGTTCGTTTGGTTCGGCGGTCGGGTGCGTGTGTATGTGCGTCCTCTGTAGTCTTAAACAGGGTCTTTTTCTGATACACAAGAGTCTCGGGAGAGCTCCACCAGTTTGATTTCCCAGACTACTACTCTACTGCAGAGCGTGTGTGTTTTTTTGTGTCATATTTGTTTTATTTATTGAGGTCTGTCCAGTCTTTAGCCTGCTAAAACCTTTACCGAGCTCCACCGCTGCTTTGTGCTCCAGAAGGGGGCGCTGTGGTGCTCTCATCTTCTAGTTTAATAGGGCTAACAAGCGCATCCACAGATGATAATCCAGATCTGCTAGCAGCTATAAAAGGCTAATATGCAAATCGAGAGGACAATTTCTTTTTAGAACTAAAAGCCCAACAGTAAAAGTCGAACACTAATAGCGTTGTGCTGATTGTCCCGTCTTCTGTGCCTGCTCAAGGGCTTTTAGCATTTGTGCCGCTAATGTACCACTGCCATTGGAAACATGTTCTGCCTTATTCGCACGTCAGTCACACAGGCCAACCGATCACAAGTGCCGGAGTCGTTCATCAGGCCACTCCCACCACAATCAGGGTGGGTTGTCTTAACTCAGTGCAACACATGCAGTTGTTGTTATTGTCGTCGTGTGTGTGAAAGTAGTCGAAACTGCCATTTTTATCTTGTTTCCACAGCCACTCGTTTGCACTTCCACACATTTCGAGGATAAACAAGGTATTTCTTGCATGACAAATTCACTTCGCAGTCTGAGAATCGGAATACAATCACAAACAC
Organism: Danio kyathit; assembly: GCA_903798195.1. Lineage (NCBI taxonomy): Eukaryota > Metazoa > Chordata > Actinopteri > Cypriniformes > Danionidae > Danio > Danio kyathit. The sequence goes on along the minus strand of LR812521.1, from coordinate 22,638,098 downwards.
TGATGTATTTATCTACACACATCCTACTGCCAAACTCATGCTAATATGCTAGTGCTTTTTGTGTTGTTCTCTCTGTGGCCAATTTCTAAGCCAGGACTATATGTGTGCGCGCGTATGAAAACGGGAGAAAATCTGAAGTCTTTACTATTTTATGTAAGCAGAGCATTTGGTAAATGTCTTCATTTTTCTTTTTTCAAAGATTATCATGATGAAATTCACTAAATATACGAGTAGATAGCTTATACTAAATAATGTTATTGTTGCATTATCGCAATTGTTTCAGAATATAAGGACAACTGATGTATTCTTTGGTGCCTGATTGTAGCTCCATTTTACTTTTTGTTTTTAATCTGTGGATAAATTCATATTTTAATTAAAATTTTTAATCTGGATCAACTGTTTTTGGTGCCTTTGCTATTGTTGTGTTGTTTATTAGCTCACAGTACGGATGCGGAGTATGAATCTACTTTTAGCCTGGAGCTAGCTCTCTGCAACTCTCACATGGTCGCCCACTGAAGCTAAGCAGGGCTGCGCCCGGTCGGTACCTGGATGGGAGACCACATGGGAAAGCTAGGTTGCTGCCGAAAGTGGTGTTAGTGAGGCCAGCAGGGGCCACATACTTGGGCATTACAACCCACATAGACCACACGTTGAGTGTGGTCTATGTGGGTTGTAATGCCCCAGTATGTTGATGGGGACTCTATACTGCTCAGTAAGCGCCGTCTTTCAGATGAGACGTTAAACCGAGATCCTGACTCTCTGTGGTCGTTAAAAATTCGAGGATGTCCTTCGAAAAAGAGTAGGGGTTTAATTTCGATGTGGTCATGTAATTGACCCATGAACATTTCCTGCTTGTTATCAAACTATTTCATAACTGTACCAAGAGGCAATTCAATCATAACTTAATGTTAAAACAGCTGTCATAACATTATTTTTCAATATATGGCTCTTTTTGGATTCTTGGAAGCTATTGAAATAAAAAATGTAAAACAGGAAATGTCTCAACATGGTCTGTAGCCGATAAATATAAATATTTCAAAATTTTGTATTTTTATACAGTACACAACTGTATTTTAAAAACTTCATAAAAATTTGAACTGGTCTAATGAACTGAATAGCCTCCTCCTCAATATGAAAAAAGCAATAATTTCACAATTGCAAGGGGATTACATAGATATTCACAATTTCACATAAATCAGCATGCCAAAAATAACTTATTTCCTTTTCTTCGCATAGCAAATTACCATGCAACTTGACTGTTGCATAAAAATAATAGGTTAAATAACAAACTGGGATTTAATTAACGAAGTTAAATAAATATATTTTAAATAAAATAAAAAAAACTAGGAACTGAGACAAGCTCAAATGTTCTTGAATAAAACGTGTTACAGTTATGTACATATGTACAAATGTGTAATGTCCGAAAAAGCGTTTCGAGATTTATGTAATCTATCGGCTTAAAGATGTCAGCCTAATTTAGACGATATAATAATGATAACGTTAAAAATAGCATTTATCAGCCGATAACAATATAGCCGTCGATATATCATGCATCCCTAAATTTAGTTTATTAAATTAAATGAATTACAAATAAAATATTAAATATGAATAAATCATTACATGAATTCTCAATAGTTATTTTAAATTATGAAAATTAGTTAATTCACTTTATCAATAAATACAGCAGAGAGACCAGAAACGTTTTATCATGCAGTATATGAAGGATATTCTCAAGGGTTGAGAACGGCTGGTGTATAGATTGTGGGAAACATGAGAAGAAGCCATGACAAATGTCAAGTGATAAATGGAGGGGAAAGCAAAGGGTGTGAAGTAATGGGGGTGGAAGAATATATGTGATGGTGGGGGGTCAGGAAGAACACAAAAAGCAGGAGTGGTGAAACAATGCAGGCCAGAGACAACGGGGTGCGATGCAGAAATGAGAAGAGGCGTATCACCTCTTGTTTATGAGGGCAATTCTAATTTACAGTCAAACTTCTGAATTTAAACTGTAAATTATGAGCTGGTCTTATACAAAGGCCTTAATACAGAGCATGACAAACTGCACCATGCAGGTTAAAATGATTGCATTTCTTTAGTTGCACATGAGGTGATTGAGAATTTAAAATCTTAGGTTCAATTTAATGACTGTCACTGAAAAAAAATCTGAATTTCATTCACAGAAAGAACAGCCAGAAAGGGGAAATGGATGGATTTGTGCCAAATATTAGCATCACTGACCCATAACAATGTACAGTACCTATAACTGTCAGTATGTTTGTGTGCTTTTTATACAGTTTCTATTCTAATTTGCAGTTAAGTGGAAAAATAAATAATTTGAAATGCAAATCAAAGTATAAATAGTAGAAGTGAACAAATAGATGTTCCCTACCAGCAAATATTAATCAGACACCAAATATAAAAGCAGACACTAACCCGCTATAACGTCGTCACCAATGACTAAATCTCCAAAAGACAGAAGAAAACATCAGTGAATTGTAGCTCTGACATGGACATGAGGGTTATAAATAACTGAAAAACAATGAATAGAAAAACAAGGTGCTGATGTGCTTTGCTTATTAAAATGGTTTGAATTTTATTGAAAAGCATTATGAAAGCAACACTTATTTGCCTTGATTTTTTTTAATTAAGAAGCAAGAGTTCCCAATCTTTTAAATTAAAATTTAACACTTTCCTGACATCATCTTTGTGTTAGTTTAAATGTACAGCTTGGTGACTTAAAGGAACACTCCACAGTTTTTTGAAAAAAACAAACAAACTGGTTTTACAACTCCCCTAGAGAAAAATAGTAAAGTCTCACCACTTTTAAGTCCATTCAGCTGATCTATGTGTCTGACAGGAGCACTTTTAGCTTAGCTTAGCATAAATCATTCATTCTGTTAAGACCATTAGCATCTTGTTTAAAAATGACCTGTTTAAAGCCTATCCTATTTAAAGCTTGACTTTTCTGAAATGAGATGCTAATGGTCTAATCTGATTCAATGATCTATGCTAAGCTAAGCTAAAAGTGCTATTGCCAGACCAGGGGATCGGCTGAATGGTTCAAAACTGATAAAAACCAACCCAGGCTATATACATTTTTATATATGTATATATTTTTGGAGAGCACCAAATACATCCCAGGAGGTACGTTTTTTTGCAGTTCTTGTTTTCGCAAATCAGCCAGAGGCCGCTGTGTACGCTTTTTCAGATCTCAAATTTCTGTGAGTGCCATTCACACCTGTTGCTCTCGTGTAAATCCACCAGAGACCGCTGTCAACTGACTGAATGACTGACTGACTGACTGAGAGATCGACTGATCCACCCTCCCCCTACTCTTAACCAACCAACAGTATTTTCAAAAGCACCGACTGACCCGCCCACCCACTTCCCTAATCCCAACCGACAGTTTTAAAAAGTAATCCAGAAAAAGAAAAGCCTGATTTTTACCACATTTTCAGATTTTACCACATTCTCACCCTGTTATTCACTTGTTTATTTTATTTTTTGGCTTCTTACCTGCTTTCTGGAACCGTTTTTTGCTGGACTCGAACCTCATCATCGTGGTCATCTCCTCTCTGCGTCTCAAGTCCACCAACGTACATGGCAAGCTGGTAACAGTGGGAAAGCCCTCCATAGGGAGGTAAGCGGTCAGCTGGTAAGCGCAAAAAGAAACAGCGTCATTACCGCCCCGTAGTGTTCGTTTTAAAGACGAAAGGCAGCTATACGTACTTCTGGCTACATAATTCACGATCTCCAGAAATGTATAGGGCTACATTTTCAGAATGAGCCCCTGTTGGGTAAAACGCCACTGTTTAACTCTAGGGAAGTGGTAAAATGAGCCTGTTTTCTTTAAGTGAAGTTTTACAAACTAATTTCGAGAGGATCACGTGCTATGATTGAACACGGCTGGTCTCAACAATCAACGATAAACCAATCAGATGAATTCAAGCCTACATTAATAGCCCATTTTCTTACCTCCCTTATCTTTGTTTTTGAAAAATCATCATCCACCTCATCTCCACTTATACCAGGAGGCCTCTCGAGACCTACCTAATCTCGGACCCCCTTCTATTGGCCCGTTTCCACTGAGGGGTACAGTACGAGTCGGTACGGGTCACCTTTATCAGGCTTGAGTCAAATATAGACGCTCGGCAAGCGATCGCAAGCTCTCTGGAAAAAAGTGAATCCGCTCGCACTTTTAGACGGCCTCATAAAACAACAACAGGGCACAGCAGATTTTGTTCTTTGTGGCTGTTCATCAAGACAACGACAAGGTTTGTATGAGCTCGGGTCGACCATGGCTCGTTATTATAAGTATATATTATTACTGTGTAATATCTCGGCTGGGTATTTAAAAATGGCGGTTCCTTTGTTTTCATTCTCCTGCTTGTCCACAAGCGAGAGCGAGTGACGTATCTCTGTAAACCAATAATGTTTAGCTGCACGTCTAGCTCTGCCTTTTGGTACCCTTTTGTCGGGCTAGGTACCCTTTACAAAGGGTACCCAAAAAGTGGTACCGTACCATAATGACCACTCAGTGGAAACGGGCCATAAGCTAAATAACCAGGCAGGAGTCCTTGGCTCAAGGATCTCTGAGCTCAGGGTTCTCTCCCAAGACAGCATGCCAAACCTGCAATTAGTATCAAGCAATATCTAAGTGTAAACACTTGAAGTGACTGCCAGTTCAAAAACTGGAAAGAAATAAAAAATTGTGCAGAAAACCATAACCGTAACAATACACTGTAGAAAAAAACCTTGCTGCCTTAAACTTTTTAGTGGAATCAAATTAACTTTTCTAGTCATCTCAACTTACATCAAACAAACTGACGGAAAATATTAAGTTTACCTTTGTATATCTTGGAAGAAAATAGCTGAAACCTTCATTCAGTAATTTTCCTTCAGCTTAGTCACTTCATTTATCAGGGGTCGCCACAGCGTCTGCCAACTTATCCAGCATATGTTTTACACAGCGGATGCCCTTCCAGCAACAACCCAGTACTGGGAAACACCCATACACACTCACATTCACACGCATAAATTACGACCAATTTAGCCTATTCAATTCACCTATGGTGCATGTCTTTGGACTGTGGGGGAAACCGGAGCACCCAGAGGAAACCCACGTCAACACGGGGAGAACATGCAAACTCCACACAGAAATGCCAACTGGCCCAGCCAGGACTCGAACCAGCGACCTTCTTGGGTGACAGTGCTAACCACTGAGCTACCATGCTGCCATAGTTGAAACTCATTCATTCATTCATTTTCTTTTTGGCTTAGTCCCCATATTAATCAGGGGTCACCACAGCGGAACGAACCGGCAACTTATCCAGCGCATATATTACACAGCGGATGCCCTTTCAGCAGCAACCCATCTCTGGGAAACATCCACACACACTCATTCACACTCATACACTACGGACAATTTAGCCTACCCAATTCACCTGCACCTGTACCGCATGTCTTTGGATTGTGGGGGATACCGGAGCACCCGGAGGAAACCCACGCGGACGCAGGGAGAACATGCAAACTCCACACAGAAGCGCCAACTGACCCAGCCGAGGCTCGAACCAGCGACCTTCTTGCTGTGAGGCGACAGCACTACCTACTGCACCACTGCGTCGCCCTAGTTGAAACTTGATTAATGTATTTAAATAAGTGAAAGTAGACAAAACTTGTGAAACAATCTGATTAATAAACACATGACACCTATAGAAATATAACATGACTTGGACAAAAAAATATATAATTCCAAAACTTTTGATGTCTGGAAAAAACCTTTAAAATTCAGTGATATTCCAAAAATCACATGACCTGTGGGAACCCTAGTGATCACACTTCCTTGTTATTACATACAGATATGAAAAATATTTCCTTGACTCGTTTCATCTTGAGTAACACAAACATCTCGAGCTGAACCAACAATGGTTTCCATTCACAGGTGGTGCATAAGCAAAAACAAAACAAAACCGACACACGCTTCTCTGGCAGATGTGCGGATGGCCCTGAACCACAGTCCTGCTACTGTGCACTGCAAACTGCATGCTTCTTCTTCCTGTGTAGGCTTATGACACAGGTGTCAAACTCACATCCTGGAGGGCCGCAGCTCTGCACAGTTTAGCTCCAATCCTAATTAAACACACCTGATCAAACTAACTAGTCACGCAGGCTTGTTTGAAACAGGTAAGTGTGTTGCAGCAGGGTTGGAACTAAACTGTGCAGAGCTGCGGCCCTCCAGGAATTGAGATCGTCACACTTGGTTTATGACAATATCAAATTTTCTCAATGCAATAACTGCTGAAGCTTATGCTACGATTTGTATTTATTATTATAACAATAGCATGTCCATTATCGAAATAAATTGTATTATTGATTATCTGAACATGCTTATTAATTTCCTGTGACATATTTTGGTCACTTTATTTTGATGGTCCGTTTGTTGTAATTAAGTTACATTGCATCTACATGCCAACTAATTCTCATTAGATTATAAGTAGACTGTTAGGTTGGGGTTAGGGTTAGTGTAAGTTGACATGCAAAGTTTCTTATAGTCAGTTAAATGTCTGTTGAAGGAGCAGTATCAGCAGATATTAAGCAGACAGTCTACTAATACTCAAATGGACCATCAAAATAAGGTGTTACCCATAGTTTCACATTATTACAACATAATTGCGCATAGCATGACATGCCTAAAGACTCATCATGCAAAAACACAAGTCCTCATGCGTGGGTGTGCTCGAAAACCTGATTCAGCTCTTGATATTATTAGAAAGACGGTGACAACAGGAAACTCGTCGCGCTCAGATCATATCAGGAGGAACAGAAAGTACAGCACATGACGTTACACGTTTGGTAAAAATGTGCTTTCATTACTTCCCATGTCATGCGGGAAATGTATTTGTTTTGGAAAGCCGTTGTTTACCCCAAAATGAACATTCACTGTTAATAAACTCAACCTCAGAGCATATACGATTTTTATTTCTTCAGTAGAACATTAAAGAGGATTTTTAGAACTCATGTCCAGCATTGCTAACTGTGAACGTGAGATATTTAGAGTCTCAAAACGCTTTGATCTGTAAATGAAAACATGGGGATGCTTTCTTGGACTGATGAAGAGAGAAATATAAGTTGAAATAAACTTTCCTCCTTTAGATTGTATGTAAAGTCTAAGATAACTGGAGATATTTAACACATTAATGTGTACGTATATTTTTATTGCATTATTATTGTTTATTTATTTATTAATATTATTGTTATTATTATTTATTTTTATGATGGGGGCATTTGTTAAATGTCAGTTCTCTGCTTCTCTGCTACTGTTAATTGTTATATTAAGTCAGTTTTATTACCGTTAGTTGTTTACGATTGGAAAGTTCTACTGTGTAAATCACATTGTCTTTTTTAAATTAAAATACTTTTAGCTGAAACTGTGTTCCTTGGTAAGTCAAAAAAAATGTCAACAGCTAGTCATCTTTAAAAAGCAAAAACAATAATAATAATAATTCATGCTATATAACTGTAATAGCCATAGTTCTAGCAGGCCCGTAGCCAACCAGTTATACGCCTCATATTTAATTATGAAGTTTAAATACTGCATTTTAGTGACATTTTAAGCACTATTTTTAGCTGGATTAGCTTGTTAGATGGTCATCATAACCACACTTTTGATGTACCAAAAATATTTCCTAAATTTAGTGTAAAGAAATGTGAAAAAAATAGTTATTTTTAAAATACAAATGTATTACATCAAATTACATCATTAGAAAAAAAATAGGAATCTGTTAAAGTTTTACATTAAAAACTGTAGTCAAAAAACTATTGTCATTTATTATTGCGCTGACATATGGTGCAGTAGCACTTCAACACTTGAGTTCGAATCCTGGCTGGAGGACATTTCCCGCCCCTACTGCCTCTGTCTTCCCCACTTAGTTTGTTGTCTGAAATACTGTCCTATCAACTTAATAAAGGCCAAAAAAAATCTTTAAAAAAACAAAAACCTTTCAGAATTTGTCCATTTCAATAAAAAAATGTAAACATAATAATAATAATAATAATAATAATAATGTGGAGCTTCACACTTTTTCTAGCCTCTTTTGTAAAAAAAAAAAAGAAAAGAAAGTAAATTTGAAAATTCATGGACAACAACAATAGCCAAAATGGTGTTTAAATGACCTTTAATATGGGAGCTTTTGGTGCGTCACACATTTTAATTGGTCATTTTTTGTTACAAGAGGAAGGTCCAAGATTTAGAATAAAAGTTACTTGTAAAATATTTTTCACAGTCACACCGAAGCAATTCCACTTGGTCTTAAAGCCTTTTTCGATGGGTTATTTTCACTATTTATGATGGCATGGCAGTCAAAATAGGACAAAGGATGTCATGTATGGGACAAATTCTGGACCTTTGTCAGTGAGGGGTTGGTCTTCCGAACCCCATCTGGCTCCGGGCCTGTCTAGACAGAAGTCTTATTAAGCAAAAAAACAAGTCAACACAAGAAAGTAAATATTACTATCTTAAAGAGGACCGTTAGATGAACATTCTGCCATCATTTACTCACGCTTCAAACCTGTTTGAGTTTCTTCTGTTGAACACACACAAAAAAAAGATATTTTGAAAAATGCTGCTGGCACCTCAATAGTACTTTTTTATCTTAGTATGAAAGTCGATAAGTGCAGCAATGAGCATTTTTTTCTAAATAGTTTTTTTTTTTACAGCTGAAACTGTGTTCCTTAGTGATTCAAAAAGTGTCAACAAAAAAGTTATTCAGGCTGAATAAATGTAATACCCATTGTTTCAGATGATACTTTGATACTTTCCATCAATATGTGAAAGAAAGTAAGTATTACTATCTTAAAGAGGACAGTTGAATGAACATTCTGCAAACATTTACTCACCCTTCAAACCTGTTTGAGTTTCTTTCTTCTGTTGAACACACACAAAAGAAGATATTTTGAAATATGCTGCTGGCACCCATTGACTTCCATAGTATTTTTTTTTTCTTACTATGAAAGTTGATAAGTCGTCACCTTGGAATTATAAGGTTCTATCTGCGTTCTGAATGATTTTGAGATATTGAGCTTCAAAGTTTTTGCATTTTATAGCAAACAATATGCGTATAACATTTCTTTTTTTTTTAATAAAAAGTCTTAAAATGTAAACAACTTATAAAAAAAACATCCCATAATGTAAATTAGTTGTCATTTAATAAGAATATGTCAGTAACTCAATTTTCACAAAAATATCAGATAGAACCTTATAATTCTAAGGTGACGAAGTGCCAGCAATGAGCTTTTTTTTTTTTTTTTTTTTTTTTTACAATTTTTCTAAATATTTTTTTAGCTGAAACCGTGTTTCTTGGTGATTTTAAAAAGTGTCAACAGCTAGTCAACTTTAAGAAGCAAAAAAAAAAGTTATTCAGGCTAAATAAATGTAATACCCATTGTTCCAGATGATACTTTGAGGTCTTATTTAGCAAAACAATCTGTGAAAGAAAGTAGGTATTACTATCTTAAAGAGGACCGTTAAATGAACATTCTGCCATCATTTACTCATGCTTATACTATATATTTATTTTCTTACTATGAAAGTCGATAAATGCCAGCAACCAACATTCTTCGAAATATCTTCTTTTGTGTTCAACAGACGAATGAAAATCCTAAAGGTTGTAAAACCACATGTGAGAGAATAAACAGTGAGGTGATCTCTTTATATTGCTATATGTTTAAAAGCAAAATACCTGTTGCACATATAAGTACAGTGTAGAAAATTATAATTTACTGAATGGAAGTAAAACATGCGGTTATCTCCCTCTATAGATAACATTTTTTCGTAGATAACATTTTTTCCTACTCTTTCTCGGTTACAGAACTATATATATATATATACAGTTGCAATCAGAATTATTAAACTCCCTTTGAATTATTTCTCTTTTTTAATTATTTCCCAAATTATGTTTAACAGAGCAAGGAAATTTTTTTCTTCTGAAGAAAGTCTTATTTGTTTTATTTTAACTAGAATAAAAGCAGTTTTTAATTTTTTAAACCATTTTAAGGTCAATATTATTAGCCCCTTTAAGCTCATATTTTTCGATAGTCTACTGAACGAAACATCCTTATACAATAACTTGCCTAATTACTCTAACCTGCCTAGTTAACCTAATTAACCTAGTTAAGACTTTAAATGTCACTTTAAGCTGTATAGAAGTGTCTTGAAAAATATCTAGTAAAATATTATTTACTCTCATTATGGCAAAGATAAAATAAATCAGTTATTAGAAATGAGTTATTAAAACTATTATGATTAGAAATGTGTTAAAAAAATCTGCTCTTCGTTAAACAGAAATTGGGGAAGAAAATAATTCAGGGGGACTAATAATTCTGACTGCAACTGTATAAGCCTAATAATCTTTATATTGAACAAATTCTATACTCATCACAGAAAAAAAAATCTAAAAACACAGTTCAAAATGTTTAATGACTAGTTTATGGAGATAACTGGCAACGTTTAGTACACGCTATCATAAATGTCTGCACACTGGAATAATGTTAAATCTGGCTAATAAAAAAGGATTATTCAAGATTATTTTTAAAAATGACATAGGCCTAGCCTACATTTATTTATTAAAACCAAAGCGATTCTCCCCAGTTCTTGGTTTGGTGATGTGGAATAGGTTGGAACAACTGTGATCAGCCCGATTTAAAATCCTGGATATCAAACATGTTGGATTTGATCAGGGAGGCTCTGATGTGTGTTGCAGAAGATCACAAGGTGTGAGATTCCATCTTTAAACGGCTCACATTACCAGATAATCTGCACCGATCGGAACTGATCGAACTCCTTGATTCTCTGATTTTTCAGGGCTAAATCGGGCTAAAACCCCCGTAGTCTGAGGTCCACAGCCTCTTTAAATGGTCCTGAAAATGATCTTTAAAGATCTTTAGTAAGTCTATTTTATGAGCAACATAATTTTTTTTTTCTTTAATGCTCCACAAAACAAAAAATAAACTCCATCTTAGCTTTAGGCAAATAAATTAGCAGCAATTGTTCATTTAATGTGAACTATCCCTCAAAGCTGATACCAATCAATATTTTACACACTGTAAAAAAATATATGATCAATTAATCATGACAACATGTGTTTTTAGGTCATTGTAACTTATTAATCTAAGTTAATCGTTTACCTACCTAATTTTAGAAGTTACACAAGCTGTTTTAAGTCAGTTTAACATAATATACGTTAAAACGACTCATAAGATTAATTTGATTCAGCTTAAAAATATAAGGCGACCAGTATTTTTTAACAGTGCAGTCCATAATATTGAATAATGTAATATTGTGATGTATTGATTGGTGATGCTGTATGTCTTCTATATCGGACCTGCAAGAAAATGTCAAGAGTGATTGTTGATTGATTAGAGTTATGCAAGTCAGAAAAACACCACGTGGCATAGAGGAAACTAGTTTATTTATGTGGTCGATCTGTAGAGTACTGGGAATTCCACTAGCTCTTTTACTTTCGGGTTGGAGCGCCTTTAAACTTTCTCTAAAATTCCGCTGTAAAGCGGAAATGAAAGCACAAGAGCGGCCGCCCAGCTCGGAGCTCCGAATACGGACAAAAGGAATTGTTCGAAATCTCGCGTCATCGTCGTGGGTGTCCAATGAGGGATGCCGTTTTGTGAAACGCGTGACGCGACCCCCGCGTCATTACTCATCGTTTAAACATACAAACGCCCACGGAAAACACGACGAAATTTCGTATTCCGACGCGATATTTTATGTATCAGACACCGATTTAACAGCAGACAGACACTCAGGGAATGAGTGCAGTGAAGAAGACTTGACACCACAGAACAGCGGAGTACTATCGCTCGTGGATCATTGTTTTTAACCGGACCTTAAAATTATCTACAATCCACTGTAATTAAAGATTTAACAGATCCAGAAGACTATTAAAGCTGCTGTGATCGATTGACAATATTTTAAATTCACAGCGTTCAGAAATGGGACTCCTGTTCGCCAAACTGATGACTGTGTTCGGAGACAGAGGTAAGAGATAAATAATATCAAAACATGTTACTTTAAGAGTCTTCTGATATTCCGGGCAACATTTATTATGATGTTTAAGTTAAAGTGTTATGACTTTAGTTAAGATGTAGCTGTTACCTTTTTTTAGTCACAACAAAAGGACGTTAACTAACATTGTGTCCTGCCTACTGAGAAACTAAACTGTAACGTTTCTCCTCAGGACTTTGTGTCCTACTATTGTAATGTATTCATTATTAATACGTTAGCAATAGAAACATTTATTGTGATGTTTAAATTAAAGTGTTAAAACTTTAGTTAAGATGTAGCTATAACCTTTTTTCCAGTCACAAACAAAAGAACATTAGCTAACATTCTGTCTTGGTTATTGAGAGACTAAACAGGTTATAATGATACTCTTCAGGACTTTGTGTCCTACTGTTGTTAACGTATTAACTTAATAATACATTAGGAATTAAAACATTTATTATGACGTTAAAGTGCCTCTTTTTATAACTTTATCTAAGATGTATTACTTATTTCAGCCACAAACTAAAGAACAACATTATGTCCTGCTTATTGAGAAACTGAACTGTTTGTAACGTTTCTCCTCAGGACTTTGTGTCCTACTATTGTTAACGTATTCATTATTAATATGTTAAGGATAGAAACATTTATTATGATGTTAATGTCCCTCTTGTTATAAATTTAGTTAAGATTTATTACTTGTTTTCAGCCACAAACAAGAGAAATTGAGGTAGGTTTTATATCCACACATTCAGATTTTCTCCTTAATATATTTCCACAAATATTCTTCGCAAGTTTTAAACAATGAAATTATATTAGCAACCAATCACTATTAATGCACAGCATTGTTCACAGTCAAATAAATAGTGCTAATGTTGTTTTCAAGTCATACCTGAATGTGATTTGAGACTGAATATTCAAAGTACCGTGGTAAACAATATAGGGAGCATGCCACAAGTTGTCACTGAACCAATGTGCGAATATAAAACCAACTTTACCTCAATACAGGGAAACATTAACATTTAGTCCTGGTGACTGAGAAACTAAACAGGTTGTAATGGTACTCTTCAGGACTTTTTGTCCTACTGTTGTTAACGTATTAATTTATTAATACATTAGGATTTGAAACATTTATTGTGATGTTTAATTTAAAGTGTTATAACTTTAGTTAAGATGTAGCTATTACCTTTTTAACTGTCACAAACTAAAGAACATTAGCTAACATTCTGTCCTGCTTATTGAGAAACTAAACTGTTTGTAACGTTACTATTACTATTGTTATTCATTATTAATAATATGTTAATAATAGAAACATTTATTATGATGTTTGAGTCCCCCTTGTTATAATTTTAGCTAAGATGTATTACTTATTTCAGCCACAAACAAAAGAACAATATTGAGTCCTGCTTACTGAGAAACTAAACAGTTTGTAACGTTACTCCACAGGACTTTGTGTCCTACTATTGTTGATGTATTAATTTAATAAGTTAGGACTTTAAACATTTATTATGATGTTTAAGTTAAAGTGCTATAATTTTAATTAAGATGTAGCTGTTACCTTTTTTACTGTCACAAACAAAAGAACATTAGCTAACATTGTGTCCTGCTTATTAAGAAAGTAAACAGATTGTAATGCTACTCTTCTGAAATTTGTGTCCTACTGTTTTTTTAACGTATTAACTTAATAATACATTAGGAATTAAAACATTTATTATGACGTTAAAGTGCCTCTTTTTATAACTTTATCTAAGATGTATTACTTATTTCAGCCACAAACTAAAGAACAACATTATGTCCTGCTTATTGAGAAACTGAACTGTTTGTAACGTTTCTCCTCAGGACTTGGTGTCCTACTATTGTTAACGTATTCATTATTAATATGTTAAGGATAGAAACATTTATTATGATGTTAATGTCCCTCTTGTTATAACTTTAGTTAAGATTTATTACTTGTTTTCAGCCACAAACAAGAGAAATTGAGGTAGGTTTTATATCCACACATTCAGATTTTCTCCTTAATACTATAATTCCACAAGTATTCTTTGCAAATTATAGATAGTGAAATTATATTAGCAGCCAATGACTATTAATGCACAGCATTGTTCACAGTCAAATAAATAGTGCTAATGTTGTTTTCAAGTCATACCTGAATGTGATTTGAGACTGAATATTCAAAGTATCATGGTAAATAATATAGGGAGCATGCCACAAGTTGTCACTGAACCAATGTGCGAATATAAAACCAACTTTACCTCAATACAAGAGACTGAGTGACTGAGAAACTAAACAGTTTGTAATGTTACTCCACAGGACTTTGTGTCCTACTGTTGTTAACGTATTAATTACATTTTATTATGATGTTAAAGTCCCCCTTGTTATAATTTTAGCTAACATGTATTACTTGTTTCAGCCACAAACAAAAGAACAATAACATTACGTTCTAATTATTGAGAAACTAAACAGGTTGTGATGTTACTCTTCAGGAATTTGTGTCCTACTGTTGTATCATAATAAAGGTTTCTAGTCCTAATTATTAATTAATTTATATGTTAGGAATAGAAACATTTATTATGATATTAAAGTGCCCCTTGTTATAACTTTATCTAAGATGTATTAATTATTTCAGCCCCAAACAAAAGAACGATAAAATTGTGTCCTGCTTATTGAGAAACTAAACTGTTTGTAACCAGTGTTGGGGAAAGTTACTTCAGAAAGTAATGCGCTACAATATTAAGTTACTTCCCAAAAAAGTAACTAATTGCGTTACTTTTTATGGAAAGTAATGCGTTACGTTACTTTTGAGTTACTTTTGCATTATTTTTTCTGACCTGGCTGAGGCTTGGTCGCTTTCAGAACTTGTTTTTCATTCTTTCTTTTAATAGAGGAGTTCTGCAATTAACAACGCACTGTTTAACCTTCATTTACCTTTAAAAAACACATAAAATAATATTTTAGGATGTTATCTGAGAACTTTCTGACCCCAGAGCTAAACATGGCGTATATACAGATTAATGAAAGTGTAAAGCAATGTGTTTGCTACTTTTTTACTATTTGTCCTAAATAAAATCACTGTCCATCAAGACAATCCCCTTTTCCTTTTCTTCGATGCGTTCAAAATAATAAACACATTCTCTCAACTTTCGTTACATTTTCAAAAAAGTAACTCAAATATTATTACTTAATTTTGAAAAGTAATGCGTTACTTTACTTGTTACTTAGAAAATTAGTATTATTACGTAACTCTCGTTACTTCTAATGAAACTGTAACGTTACTCCACAGGACTTTGTGTCCTACTATTCTTAGCATTTTAATAGTTATAATGTTTTGCAATAAAAGTCCATTTTTAACTCTGATTTATTCAATATTTCGCATTTGTAATTTTGATGGAGGTTTAAATGGCAAAGTTGTAACGTTGCCTGTTAGTAATAGCTATGCCCACAACCTCCTTGAACATTTATTAAATATTTATTACCGTTTACCTGAGTGGAATAGTTAAATGACCGTTTTGCTATCATTTACTCATTCTGCAAACGTGCATGAGTTTCTTTCTTCATGTTGAACAGAACTCAAAGGAAGATATACTAAACTTGCATACATTTATGTTCCTACTATGCATGTCAATGGCTGCTTGTTCACAACATTGTTCAGAATATCTTGTTTTGTGTTCAACAGAAGAAATAAATTCATAAAAAATTCAAACCACTTGAGTCAAAGTAAATGATGAGGAAATGTTAATTTTTTGGTGTAAACAGTTACGTCATAGAAAGATGTTCGCTTAAAGTCACTCTTGAAAAATCTGTTCTGTAAGCTGAATATTTTTTTTTGTTCAATCAATGCTTGTAAATATACAAATCACACTTTTAATGTTGAATGTTTATAAAAAAAAATAACGGGATACCTATAGCCAGTGATACATTCTGGTTTATAAGTGCAAATTACAGGGGGGTTTGGGGGGGGATTGACCCCCCCCTAATTAATGCTTGAGCCCCTCCCTGAAGGACGTCGAAGCAACATGTATGGGGGGGGTCAACCCTTTAAATAGTGAGAAATAGTTTGCTCTGATCTGTATCTTAAATACTAATTTTACTAATTAAAATAATAGATAATATAAATATACATTTGACCACTACTGTAACAGATTATACCATTGTGAATTCATAATTTCGTCAATCAGTCTACGCCGTTAAACATGGTAAGCGTTTACAAGACACCTTTCTTGTAAAATAGGTGTTTGTTTCTACATATAGTTTGTTTGTATACATATATAAGTAAAATTAGATGCACAGTTTGTATAGTTTGACCTACAGTAACCTCTGAAATGGCTAATCAGAGGATATTGTAGGTCAAAATACACAAAAATTTCCCACAAAACACTGAAAACTTAAATGTTTTATAAATGTAATAGATGTTATTTAAATAAATACATACATTTAACTCACTGAAGGATGTATTACACAAAATAACATTATCAAAAATGTTGACCCCTCTGATCGTCAATGTATAATTCACACCCTGCCTATAGTCACCTAACAAGTATGAAATATGAAGTTAACACTTCATTATAATTAACTATAATTAACTTATCTATGCTATATATACTTGTATATTATAGCAAGCAAGGATTAAAGTTCTTGATATTTAAGTGGTGTTAGTGAGGCCAGCAGGGGGCGCTCAACCTCTCTGTGTGGGTTCTAATGCCCCAGTGTAGTGAAGAGGACACTATACTGTCAGTGCCCGCCGTCTTTCAGATGAGACGTTAAACCGAGGCTGTCTGTGGTCGTTAAAAATCCCAGGATGTCCTTCGAAAAGAGTAAGGGTTTAACACCGGCATCCTGGCCAAATCTGCCCACTGGCCTTTTAACCTCCTCTCCACCAATCAGCTGGTTTGTGGTGTGCGGTCTGGCGCAATATGGATGCCGTCGCGTCATCCAGGTAGATGCTTCACACTGGTGGTGGATGAGGAGATCCTCCCCAATGTGTAAAGCGATTTGAGTGTCCAGAAAAGCGCTATATAAATGTAAAGAAGTATTAATATTATTATTATTATACCTTCCCTCAACAAATTAACTAAACATCACCTAAGGTTACTCTCAACTGTTATACTGTAGATGTTAGTTAAGATGTAGTACACTCAAATTAATGACTTTTGCTGATTGTTCAAACTATGTATTTAAAATGAGTTGAAACAACACAATTTTTAAGTTTTTTGGGGGAACAACTTAATTGTTTCATTATCCACTCAAATTTATAAAAACTAACTTAATCGAGTTGTGTTGGGACAACATGAAGGAATTGTGTGGAACTAGCCAAATTACAGAGTAACCACAAAGTGATACTGTCGAACTGCGAAAGATTACACAAGCTTTAGATGTAAAAAGCGCCTTTAAAAAACATCAAGAGCGTGTCACTGTGAAATGCATGTTGATGCAGGGTGTTCTGTTCAGTCTGCACACACACACACACACACACGTCAGATAAGATTGTACGCGTTCAAAGATCACAAGTTCTGCTTGCCTGACGTTATTCTACACCAATCTGCCCAAGTTTTTCTAAACTTTGCTTAACCCAGACTGATACAGATCGCTGAACACTGAGTTCTCAGAAGTGTGTTTCATAGATTTCATGTTCAGAACATTCTTCTATAGGTCTGATCAAAGTAAGTCAGATTAAAATGTGTGTTTGTGCTCCTCTTTACAGAACACAAAGTAATTATTGTGGGTTTGGATAACGCTGGAAAAACCACCATCCTCTATCAGTTGTAAGTGTTTTTTTTTTCTTGGAAGTATAAACAGAAGAAGCACTGATACTGACACTGTGTATTGTTATAATGACGTTATTGAACCATCTATGCCTTGTTCTCTCCAGTTTAACGAAAGAAGCCGTACAAACGTCTCCCACAATTGGAAGCAACGTAGAGGAAATCGCCATAAAGAAGACCCGTTTTCTTGTCTGGGATATTGGAGGACAGGAAAGTCTCAGAGCTACCTGGAACTCATATTACACGAATACAGAGGTGTGTACCTGCATGACTTGCTGCTGTCATAAAACTCTAATGCTGGTTGTTGTGTGTTGTTCCTGGAATGCACTTTTATCAAATGTATGATCTGAATCCGCCAACAGATTGTCATCCTGGTGGTTGACAGCACTGATCGAGAACGCCTGACTGTAACTAAAGAGGAGCTTCATCGCATGCTGGCACACGAGGTTGGTTTGGTTTGCATTCACCTGCTTTATGATGCTCTTGTCATGAATGTATCATGATGGGCATCTCAGGCACTTTGCTGGTTATTTTAGTATCATAGGTAACACGGCTTTTGTTTATAGTTAAATTGTTTGTAGAATTTCGTATGCTTTCATTTAAATTTTGGATTAAGATTCAGTTTTGTATTAGTTTTTGTTTGAAAATGTCTTCATTAGGGAGTAGAGTTTTATTTTAGTTTTAGTTAAAGTAGATGAAATTAGAAATATTTCCAATGTCGGCGTAATAGCCTAGTGGTTAGTAGCACGTCGACATATGGTGCAGTAGCACGTCAGGGCGTCCCGAGTTCGAAACCCCCCCCTGTCCTATCTAATACTGTCCTATCTAATAAAGGCAAAAAATAAATAAATAAATAAAAATATTTCCAACTAGCTTTTACATTTGTTTTGCACTAAAGATTATGTAATGTAGACTAACCATGTTCCGTACACTTTCTGCTCTTCTGCGCACTCAAACAACCACTCCTCCGTCATTGAAAGCCAGATAAGCATGTTTGTGTGATCATTCATAGCTACTGCACAATCCAAATTTGGATTGATCTCTTTTGGACCAGTAGTTTTTGAGAAAACGGTGGAAAAGTACCGCCTTGCATGTGTACGGAAGATGATAGGTATTACCAGTGTTCCGTACACGATTAAAATAGTGTTCCATACAGGGCGCATAACTTAAACTCATTGACAAAAATGGTCATTGTTTGAAGGCTTATTAAAAACCTATGTCGGTATATACTAGAATTGTGTTTAACTTGACAGGGTATCCGCGGGGTCTTAAAATGTCTTAAATCTCATAAGATAAATTTGAGGCCTTAAAGTTGTAGGTCTAAAATCTTTTTTTAACAGGTCTTAATTTTCCTTTGTTCATGTATAGCTACACAATCTGGCCATTAACACTCATGCAATCACCAACAATCCCAATTGCAATTAAACTTTTAACTTTTTATTTAAAAATAGCATTTAATTACTTTGCTTACGGTAACATTTGCTTAAAAGTTCTTCATTTATTTACTACTGAGGATACTGACCTAACCTGTATTTTTTATTATTAAATTATTATTATTGTATTATTAAGTTATAATCACTTAAGTTATAATAATAATTTTTGGATAGGTCAAGTGAAAATCTTTTCCAACTGGGATATTTGAATAAAATCCTTAGCGTTTAGTCCTGTATAAGTCTAAAATTTCATTCATATTGGTCTTAAAAATGTCTTAAAGTCTTAAATTTAACTTGGTGAAACCTGCAGAAACCCTGCTTGAAGTCAATGTTACATTTAATATCTTTTTATTAAAGTTTGCAATAAAAGAACCTTACAATCATTTAGGTTTTAGATCATGTTTAATTTAAGAAGGTCGCTGGTTTGAGCCTCGGCTGGGTCAGTTGACATTTCTGTGTGGAGTTTGCATGTTCTCCCTGTGTTCTCGTGGGTTTCCTCCGGGTGCTTCGGTTTCCCCCACAGCCCAAAGACCTGCGGTACAGGTGAATTGGGTAGGCTAAATTGTCCGTAGTGTATGAGTGTGAATGAATGTGTATGGATTGTTTTTTCCCAGAGATGGGTTGCGGCTGGAAGGGCATCCGCTGTGTAAAAACATATGCTAGATAAGTTGGCGGTTCATTCTGCTGTGGCGACCCCAGATTAATAAAGGGACTAAGCTGAAAAGAAAATGAATAAAAGAATGGATCATGTTTAATTTATTACAGCGTGACAATTTAAAATATTAAAACATTAAATTCATGCAAGTTAACACTAACTTAACTGACCTTTTATGAATATAAACATCATCACTGCACAAAGAGGATGCAAATAGCGCTTGAAGCCCATCTGTCAGGCTCTCTCTGGCGGAAAGTTGCCCTGTGGTTATCATCATCCACAACTGACTTTCAAATATCCCCATTTTAAAACATTTATTCAACAAAAGGTCATTTATTTAACAATTTGTGATAACATGATATTTATTTAAAAAAACACTGTAAACTCTGTTATACATAAATTAAATTCAAATGCATATTTTTCTTGCTCTAAATGTCTCCCCTCCCAATCGACACGCGCACCGTAAGCTTGCCCACTGTTCATTTTTAAGCGCATTGGGTAAATGTAGCAAACTTACTGATTTTTTTTTGGAAACATTTGGTGGGAGAGTCTTTGTTGTGATCGGGGATGAAAGACTAAGAATTTTTTTCTGGTTTTATTTCAAGTAACGAAAGTTTAAGAAAAAAAAACGTAAGTTAATTTAAAATTATAGTTTTAAAATCTGAGTTTGAATTTTAGGCAACTATTAAAACTGTTTAATAGGTGTTTACTATTCAGGTCTGTTTTCTGTAAGCCTACTTGTATTTATTAAATATATAGGTAACACTTTAAAATAATGGTCCATTAGTTAATGTCATTTTTTTTACTAACATGAACAAACTATTAGTAATACATTTATTACAGTAATTATTCATCTTTGTTAATGTTATTTAAGCTGAATAACGATAGTTCATGTTAGCTCATATTAAGTCATGGTGCATTAACAAGCTCAACTTTGGATTTTAATACTGCATTATTTAGTGTTGAACTATGATTATAGTATAATATAAATGCTTTACAAGATTATTCATACTTCGTTAATGTTACTAAATACATCAACTAACACTAACTAATGGACCATTTTTCTAAAGTGTTACTGATATATCTTATATTGCGTTTGTTTATCATTTTTTATGTCTGTGAAGACCTTTATATGTAGTTATTTTGATTATATATATATATATATATATATATATATATATATATATATATATATATATATATATATATATATATATATATATATAAATGTATATTTTGAATGAGCTTTTTGTTTAATATGTATAGTTTTTGTTTTAGTTTCAGTTATAAATATATGCTTTAATTTAGGTTTAATATGTTTTATTAATTTATCTTCAGGTCAGTTTTAAATATTGCGTGTTTATTTTTTATTAAACATTTTTTTGTATATTAATAATATAATATTTAAAAAATATTATATTTTATTAATTTCTTTAGTTGGCCAAGCTTAATAAACAGATTAATAGATATTTATTAATTTAAGTAAAAAAAATGTTTTAGTAATTATAACCTCTTTAACCCTGGTTCAAAATAATGTCTCTATTTTTGTCTTTCTAAATAAATTATACATTTGAGCAAAGAACTACTGTAGTCTATTTGCTTATTAATGATTAACATACCCAAAAATGTAAAAAATAAATAAAATAAAAGTATATGAAATTAAATAAATAAAGCATTTCCTACATAGTTTATTTCTAAATCAACACTCTTTCATTGCACAATTATAGCTCAAAACAGCTAAATATTCCTATATATTTCACTGAAAATATTTTAACATGCATTATAATGATTATGATAGTCCATATTCTATTTAAACATTGGGATTGCAAACAAATGATTAAATCAGGGTTGGGTTGGACTAACCCAAGAGAGACCAGCCCTTGTCCTAATTGGTTTCAGCATAATTATTATTATTATTTTATACTTACTGTTTAATCTCATCTCTCCGCTCAGGATCTCCAGAATGCATCAGTGCTGGTTTTGGCAAATAAACAGGACATGGAGGACAGCATGACTGCAGCAGAAATCTCTCAGAGTCTGACCCTCAGTTCACTCACCGCTCGATCCTGGCATGTGCAGGCCTGCTGCGCGCTCACCGGGGAAGGGTAAGAGTGCTTTATACGAGTGCAAGTTTATCAGATTACATCAAATTGATTTGCATTGAGGGCTCCAAAACAATGCAATAGTTTGCCAGAGAATATTAAAGCTGAATGTGTGTCTGTTTTCAAATGTCCAATGAAAACGTACACCTATAGACATGCTTTTAATATTTTGTGCTATCCTTTATGTATCTTGGATTTGATTTATTTATTTTTCTACCCCCATATATTGAAATTTTGTCCACCTTCTTCTTTGGATCTAAAAACAGTTTAATCATACATTAATAACAAATGGCAAAGGGAAATGGGATCTACACACAAATGACAAACCTCCTGAAATTAGCCCTGATGTTGGAAAAAGAAACTTCCATACATTTTTCAACTGGTCAATCAAATTGTTTTTACCCATTGTAGAATCGGTCACTTCAGAAAGACACACAACTTTTCAATTCTTAGAGACGATTTTCCCATTTGCTCTATTTGTAAAAGTACTTTAACTGCGAAGCATGTTTTATTAGATTGTGTTGGTATTAATTCTGTGAGGAATTAATTGTTTTCAGTGCATTCAGTTGAAGAGATCAATCCAAATACAGTTTAGCAAAAATAAATAGTGAAACCTTAATATAATCTATGTCTCTAGTATACATTTTCTACAACTCAATCAGTCAATCCCACATATATTGTGTGCTGCACTTTGTGAAAGTTTATTCAACAATTGTGTTTTTCATGCGGTGTAAGGGGCCATTCACACAGAACTTTGCTTCTGTCAATGAGACGCAGTGTTTGAGAAGGTTTTTTTTTTTTTTTTTTTTTTTTTTTTTTTTTTTTTTTTTTTTTAGAAAAGCACATACTCCATGTTGATGTCAAATAAAACAGTTGTCATTCCAACTTACTACTGTTAACTGATGCTCGTAATGCTTGCCACACTTCCGAGATCTTCTGATTGGTGTCCACTGCGTTGGAACTGACAGTAGCTATGTTTCCATCCAAAAATGCGAATTAACTTTATGCGCAAAACTAGATTATCGCATAAAAGATGTGCGAATAAAGCAGCGTTTTTCATCCAACGAGTCAAAGAGAACAAAATCATTACTTCCTGATTATCTGGCGCCAAATATCAACAGTAAAAACGGAATTTGCTGCGGTAGGAGAAGCTGCGTGAATCTTTTCTTCATGTAATAAATGACTTGCGCCTCAGAAGGCAATCCTGACACGCAGTGAACGCACGGTGGCGTTTGAAGGCGTGAGACGCGGAGCACAGACGATCTTGATTCTGGAAGTCATTAATAATATAATAACACTAATACTAAAATGGTTAAGGTGTTTTAGAATGACCAAAACAACATATTGTTGTACACATGGAAACTCATTTAGTAATGAGTGGCACTGCGACTAAATAGCAGCTACAATAGCTTTAATCTCTTAACTGTCACCATCTCACAAGTGGGGCGATATTCATTACATATTAAAATATATAATCTAAATCTGAACTTATCTTGACAAACTACATATAATATGAATATATAACTATAATTTTCAACTGAAAATGTGGGCTGTGACAGTTTAAAGTTAAAAGTGCTATTTTATCAGAATTAACAGATTTAGGGCTCTATTTTAAGGATCTAGGCGCAAAGTGTAAATCACAGGGCGCTAGTGATGGGAAGTTCGGCTCTTTTCAAAGATATGGCTCTTTTGGCTCGGCTCTCTTAAAAGAGTCTGCTCTTACGGCTCCCAAATGGCTCTTTATTTAGTATCACTCAGCGCCTTCTATTTTAGCCCAATTTATTAATTGTGAATGTTTTGTGTATGTAAGCAACTTTTTAATTCCTTATTTTTCATTAAAAAATAAACAGTTACTATTATTTATCATTTTAATAAAACTTTAATTGAACAATTGAACACAACTACAGTACAGCTGCGGTCACACTGGACTTTCCTCCCCATAGACTTCCATTCATACGCACGCGAATGCGTCAGACTGGAAACGTAAGGTCATGCATCAAAGTTTCGCGGGTCGCTGCGGTGCAAATTTCACAATTTCGCATCACTTGACTGCGTGAGACCAATCGAGGATCAAAGCATGACCTTTCTGTATAGAAATATAAAACATGGAGCAATCGCTCGTTTTTTTTAATGTCTAATCATCTTGTTTAATCCCGCCCCTTTTCGCAGCGATGTACGAGAGAATTTCGCAAGCTCAATCTCTAGTGTGACCGCAGCTTCATATTACACATATCTGTGCATGTTTGTTGGTGACCCTGCTCTAACAGATATTTTCATTTTACAAATTCTGCACTCAGCTTTGCAGCCTCCAACATCATTGAAATGCAGCCAGATTCTGCTTTTTTTTGTTGTTTTTCACTCATTTTTTCTCTTTGTCCCAACTCGCATTTAATGCTGTCTCCCCCACCTCTCTCTGTCGCTCTGTGTACCTGGCCTGTACCATTACACTTGCTATCTTTAAAGCATGCCCCCCCTTTCCTTCTTTCACATAATGGTACGATCTTAGTGGGTCCTCCCATGTGATTAGCATGGTTGTTCCCAAATGAAGCCCCGCCCCTACTTACGGCAGAAGATTTGGCTCTCCCCGACAGGAGTCGGCTCTTCTCGTTCGCTACAAAGAATCGGCTCTTAGAGCCGGCTCGTTCGCGAACGACACATCACTACAGGGCGCAAAAGCATTAGGGGCGTGTTCGAATCCACTTTGCTATTTTTAGAACGGAAAAATATGATTTGCGCCACAGTGCATGGTCTAATAGGGTTGTGCTTAATCTCTTAATGAGTTATGGGTGTGTTTTGAGCATAACGTGCATTAAACCAATCAGAGTCTCCTCTGCCATTCCCTTTAAGAGTCAGTTGTGTCGCGCCATGGCGCATTTGCTATTTTAAAAACTGAACACTTTACTAGCGAGAAAACGGTTAAACAAACCATCTGCAGCATGAAGATTAAGAACGAGCCTCCTCCATTCGGCCTCTTTACTTTCTTTTTACTCTTTACTTTACTCCTTTAGTTTCGTGGATAAGGAAACGGTGTTGTTCACTCCACTGAAGACATCCATTAGCCTACATATTTAATTTCATTTGTTTAGCATTTTGTTGTTTTAAAAACTATTTCTAAGTTTAGTTCTAATTTCCAGCAAACGAATAAATGAACAATAATAACAAAGTGTGGTCAAAAAACTGAGTTATATCCAAACACGCGTATATATATATGTACAGTATATGTTTAGTTTACATTGTAAGAAATGCTAAGTTCCACACAGTCAATTTGTGTTAGGACAACATAAAGAAATAAAGTTAGCTTATTAGTTTTAACAAATTTATGTGAACATAAAACAATTAAGTTGTCCCAAAACAAACTCAGAGAATTGTGTTGTTTCAGCTCATTTTAAATAAGCCATTTGAACAAACAGCAAGCGTCATTATTTCAGTTTATATTAGTTGATCTTTCCCCCTGTTTGTTTGTTATGGTTTGCTCTGCTTATTATTAGACTGGTTTAAGTTACTATAAGGACAGAAGAAAAAGTGAAAGTAAGGATGAAGAGCAACCCATTTTTTACAGTAGTTGTATGTTTATTCTGCAAGAACATCTAGTAAACATTTGATATTTGAACAAAACCTGACTCCATTATTTGCCTGACTGATTCTGAAGATTAGTGATACTCCTTATACTTTTCCATTGTTTTTCTATGTAAACATACACTTGATGGATATGCATGATTACACTTCCGTCACGCATCAAGTTAAAAGAATTTAAACTTTTTACACAGTATTGCAAGCTTCTGTTTACAAGTTACCATGCAGAGGAAGCACTTTTATTAAAAATCTTTTATTAAAAATCATTCCTAAATACCACGTCTCACATTATAGATGCAAATACACATTCTGTGTGAATAGCCCCTTGCTTAGTTACTTGCTAAAATATTTCCAATCCTCAATATGGCCATTTATATAACCTTTAACCACCTGTTTTTCTCTCCCTCCACAGTTTACCCGCCAGTCTAGACTGGATGCGCTCCCGTGTCGTGGCGAATTAGTCCATCAGCAGCGCTTTCTTCAACCTCTGGAGCTGTTAAGGCCTACTTTGACTTTTATTAATCGGTCTCCCAGTGAAATGGAGTAATCTGATGGAACAAACAAACTCTGGAGAGCTGGATGGACTCTCTGCGTGTGTGTGAGAGAATGTGTATGTGTGTATACACGTTTGTGTTGGTACATTATGTGACTCCGTTCTAGAGGTCCACATGTTTACATTATACTGACGCCTGAAATGATCATGTGAAATGATCATGATGTGTTGGTGCCACTGTATTGGCAGTGCTGACGACCAAGGAGCCGCTGTCTGCCAAGAGGCTTCGTGATGAGCACACTAAGCTATTGAACAAACATTACTTGAAGTATTTAAAATGAACTGATGATTTGTGTGTTGCGCATGCTGTATGGAGCCTAGTGTTCAAGTATTTTATTTTTGAATATAGACTGGATATTCATATGTTTTCTTATATAAATTTTGTACAAAAAGATTTTGTACAAACTAAAAACTTACTGAAATGTGTGCCTTTTGTTATTGAAAAAAGAAAATGTGAGGAAAAATCTTGGGTTCAGATTCAACGCTGCTAAAAATGCTTTTCCTTTGTGTTATTTCTACTTCAAATATCTTAAAACTCATAAATCAAGAAGCATTTAGACTAATATTTTGTTTTCAGAAATAATAAGTCAAACTTATGTGAGTTAAGCCTTAAAACAAGCAAAATAATCTGCCACGGGGAAAAAAAATCAGTGTTTTAGGTTTCAAACAATGTTATTTTACTTGCACCATTGGCAGATTATTTTGCTTCCTTTACAGAAAATTCGACTCATTGCTGAAAGTTGAGACTTGGTTAGGAAAAAAATTGTTCTTAAAGAATTTTACATACCTAGCAAAAGTCTTGTAGTCGATCCCAGTTGTAAGAGCAACAAATAATAACTTGACTTCTAGTTGATCATTTGGAAAAGTGACAGAAGGTCGATTTTTCCAATCAATCATCTGTTGAACTGCATCCCAATCATCACAAATACAGCAGAAGACCTATTGGAACCCACATGGACCCAAGATTCTCACAGAAATCAGTCAAGTTTGGTGAAGGAAAAATCATGGTTTGGGGTTACATTCAGTATGGGGGCGTGCGAGAGATCTGCAGAGTGAACATCAACACCCTGAGGTGTCAAGACATTTGTACTGCCCATTACTAACCACAGGAGCAAATTCTTCAATAGGATAGCGTTCCTTCTCATATTTTAGCCTCCACATCAAAGTTCCTGAAAGCAAAGAAGGTCAAGGTGCTCCAGGATTGGCCAGCTCAGTCACCAGACATGAACATTATTGAGCATGTCTGGGGTAAGATGAAGGAGGAGGCATTGAAGATGAATCCAAAGAATCTTGATGAACTCTGGGAGTCCTGCATGAACGCTTTCTTTACCATTCCAGGTGACTTTATTAATAATTTATTTGAGTCATTGCAGAGATGTATGGATGCAGTCCTCCAAGCTCATGGGAGTCATACACAATATTCATTCTTTTTCCACTGCACCATGACTTTATATTCTATACTGTACATTTTTTCTGTTAAGTGACAAGACTTTTGTCTAAGCAAAGTCAGACCTTACTGTCCTAATTAAATTATTAAAAATCAAGGCATGATCATATTTTATTTTGATAAACTAAGCGTAATCTAGAGGCCTTTGCCTTTCATATAAGCCACTTCTGATACCAAAAGATCAACTAAAAATCCAGTTATTATTTGTTGTTCCTAAAACTTGGATAGGCGACAAGACATTTGTCAGGTAGTGTAGATATTTGGACCAAAACAAGACAAAAGTTCTAAGAAAAGTTAAAAAGAGGTGCAGACAAAGCCCGATAAGGACAATGAATCGCTATCTGATCAAACAGAAGCTGAGTTGTAGGTCGATTTGCATTGATCATTCAGATGATAATTAGAATTAGTGTGTGCTAATGAATTTGTTCTCAACAGTTTCTTAACGACTTGAAAACGGCCCAAAGAGATCTTTTGACATGCATCTGACTGAATTTGTACTTATTGCTAGGCTTTGTGTGTTCAAGACAGCCCCTTCTCTTTTTTAAACTAATTGAAAGTGTTATCAAAATACTGTGAAAAACAAAATACATTAAACTTCATAATTAATATAAGAACACGTGCAAATCCGCAACAAATATTAATAACTCAACACGGAATTTGTTTGTTTACATATACCTCTGGCGCCATTGCTATAGCAACGCGACTTCGATGTCCTAAAACGTTAGCGTTGCTACTTTTTAGCTTAGCTTAGCTTTAGCTTGATAAAAACAAAACGGACATTTAAGGTGATTTGTGTGTTTTTTAGCGCCATTGCTTAACTTACATTTTAAAAATAGTTTAAGAGGGGTCATGTGTTGTTATGTGAGCTGCTGAACAAAGCTGTGATATTTTCGAAGTACGTTTTTCTTTTTGTTATAACTTAAACTGAAGTAAAGCTAATCTTAAATGAAAGAGACGACAAAATAAAATCTGAAGAAAGAAGCAGCGAAAGGGACCGTTTCGGTTTCAACGTGGCTCAAAAAGGTGAACCTGATAGGATGCTAAGTAAATGGGAAAACATTCATCAATAAAGGAATATACACTCGCCGGCCACTTTATTAGGTACATTGGTCCAACTGCTCTTTAACGCAAATCACATGGCAGGAACTCAATGCATTTAGGCATGTAGGCATGGTCAAGACGATCTGCTGCAGTTCAAACCAAGCATCAGAATGGGGAGGAAAGGTGATTAAAGTGACTTTGAACATGGCATGGTTGTTAGCCAGACGGGCTGGTCTGAGTATTTTTGAAACTGCTGATCTACTGGGATTTTCACGCACAACCATCTCTAGGGTTTACAGAGAATGGTCAGAAAAATCAAAAATATTCAGTGAGCGGCAGTTTTGTGGGCGCAAATCGGCGCAAATGCCTTGGTGATGCCAGAGGAGAATGGCCAGACTGGTTCGAGCTGATAGAAATGCAACAGTAACTCAAATAACCACTCGTTACAATCGAGGTAGGTATGCAGAAAGATGGTCTATAGCAGCAGAAGACCACACCGGGTGCCACTCCTGTCAGCTAAGAACAGGAAAATGAGGCTACAAATTGCACAGGCTCACCAAAATTGGACAATAGTTCAATAAAACGTTGCCTGGTCTGATGAGTCTCGATTTCTGCTGCGATATTTGCATGGTAGGGTCAGTATATGTTGTCAACAACATGAAAGCATGCATCCCTCCATCTTGAATCAACAGTTCAGGCTGGTGGTGGTGGTGTAATGGTGTGGGGGATATTTTCTTGGCACACTTTGGGCCCATTAGAACCAATTGAGCATTGTGCCAACTTTACAGCTGCTGACCATGTCCATCCCTTTATGACCACAGTGTACCCATCTTCTGATGGCTACTTCAAGCAGGATAACACGCCATGTCATAAAGTGAGAATCATCTCAGACTGGTTTCTTGAACATGACAATGAGTTCACTGTACTCAAATGGCTATCACAGTCACCATATTTCAATCCAATAGAGCACCTTTGGGATGTGGCGGAACGGGAGATTCACATCATGGATGTGCAGCCGACAAATCTGCAGCAACAGCGTGATGCTATCGTGTCAATATGGAGCAAAATCTCTGAGGAATATTTCCAGAACCTTGTTGAATCAATGCCACAAAGGATTAAGGCAGTTCTGGACGAAAAAGTGGGTCCAAGCTTATTAGGTAGACCTTTTTTAAGGTGTACCTAATAAAGTGGCCGGTGAGTGTATATACACACACATTCATAAGCTGTTTTCCAAATAGGTACCTAATTGTATCACTAGGCCTATACATGAGGAAACATTTGGACCCCATAGTTTATAAAATAACGTTACCAGGTAAACACAGAGAAACAAACAATGTGATTAATGCCATTTTTACATTTGAGACCGATTCAAAACCCAACAGTCAAATTTCTCAAATGAAATGAGTGTAGTTAACTCAAAATTGACTGAAAGTTAATTCTACTCATTTGAAAAGAGTTTTGAACTCAGTGTTGAAGGTAATGAGTTCATTCAATACCTCATTAATTCAACTTAAATGGAGTAAGTTCACAGCACTCATTAGGATTATTTTTTTTAACTCAAATGGTTTATTACATTTGGTTTCCTCAAATGGTTTGAGTTGCCTTAACTTAATGGGTTTTACAGTAGTCAGTTGGTTTGAGTTCTCTTCATTTATTGGGTTTTACTGTGCTCAAATTGCTTCGTTTACTCAAATGGATTAAGTTCAGAGTACTCATTAGGATTAGAACTTAAATGGTTTGTTGCAATCAGTTTCCTCAAATAGTTTGAGTTCCCAAACTTACTGGGTTTTACAGTGCATATGCACTTGATGTTATTTCACTCTAGCTCTCTGAATAACTTAGGTTTTACACATCACAAAGGTGAGATTTAATTTTCACCCCTTGATAGGAGATGTGCTAAACTCGACTTTCTCACTGACAGGATGGTGCAAAAACAGATTTTCTGTGTATTATTATAAACTAGTACCAAAAATAGTAAGTGCTAATGGGTATAATAATAATAAATACTCTTTGAATTAGAACAATACTTCTCTATGCCTTCCCACATAAAATATCAGACACTAATATTAAGAAAAAGTGAGTTTTCTGCCATTAAAATGTTATATAACTACATTCATTCATTTTCTTTTCGACTTAGTCCCTTTATTAATCTGGGGTCACCCCAGCGCAATGAACCGCCAACTTATCCAGCATATGTTTTATGCAGCAGATGCCCTTTCAGCTGCAAGCAGTCACTGGGAAACACCCATACACTCTCATTCACACACATACACTACAGACAA
>LR812521.1:22042204-22602204 GCA_903798195.1 Danio kyathit | reverse complement strand
TGTTAAACAGAAATTGGGGAAAAAAATAAACAGGGGACTAATAAATCAGGGGGGCTAATAATTCTGACTTCAACTGTATATATATATATATATATATATATATATATATATATATATATATATATATATATATATATATATATATATATATATATATATATATATATATATACATACATACATACACACAAATATTTTTTATATATATAAACTGGTCAATTTCACTGAACTGTGATAAGTTTCTCTCACTGATCATTTCAACAATAAATTGATGATCATAAAAATATTGTGCTACTGTTTTTACTGGTTAACTTCCATCTGTGAGCATAGGCATCAATTAAAATATATGTTGCTTAACATAATCATAATTCATATATTCATAATCAACATAATATCCTGGTTATTTGGGCTTATTTTAAGTTATCTTGATGCTAGTTTGGAAGTGTTGGCAGATTGGGGCAACTATTTTCAGGCAAAAAGCTCTCACAAACCTGCCTGCTCCAAGAAAAACCTGCCCAAAACATTTAGAACCAAAAGAATGCAATATCATTTTGTTGCTATATCAGCAACCTATATACCTGCTATATTAGCTTCCCTAAAGCTAAAAATTAACAAAATAAAATGTCAAACAATAAGGTAATACATTCCCCAGATCAGAAAACAATACAACAGGAAAACATCAAACCATGGCAAATAAAATCAAGAAATTTGACAAAACATTTCTAGCCAAACATCAAAGATGTGAGACTATATATTTGTAAATGGCAGTCATGATGAAATCACCAGACATTAATCCTTTGAAACATAGATGCATTGTTTTAAATTGACAAAACAAGGCAATTCTGTGAACAAAAAAAGCCCAGCGTAAGGGTTTGAAATATGTCAAAAATGTTATTAGTGCAACAAACTAACATTTTGAGTTGACTGTGCTCTCACACTCGCTTATGTACAACATAACCAAGCATATTATTTGTGTTCAGAAAAGCAAATGACAATAATAATAATAATGTGCTTACCTTTATGGCTGGGTGATATGCCAAAAATCCAATCTTAATAATTATTTTCCATATTGAACGATAATCCATATCAGTTGTTAATGCTTCCAGATTTAAGAAAGTACCCCAACAATGACTGAAACCACAAAAATTAAAGGGTCCGTTAAATAGTATAACATATTTTCAGCCGATAAATTTTCGGTGGCTGAAAATTTGGTACATTTCTAATATCAACACACTTTTAGATTCCTATTGTTGCACATTTCTGCTGTGTGATTGACTTTTAGATCAATATAGAGTAAAAAGTCCAGAGCTTATCATTGTTATTGACATACATTTTATCATGATTTAATATAATATCGTTTACCGGCCCAGCCCTACTTACCTTTGTGTTTTACTTTAAACAAAGCAGTTAGAGAGTTGGGTTGCTCTCTCTACTTTAGATGCAACTTATATTTATGCCAGTGTCTGTTTCAAAATAAAACTACAAGTTCTAAATCTGACTAGCTAAAAAAAGATATGATTGGATGAAGCACATTCGGGCCTAGTTTGTTGACTAATTAGCATATCAAATGTAAAGAATTGAAAAAGAACCTCGAAAGAACCTCAAAAATGCTTCAGATTCGGCTTAGATTTTGTCCAACCACTAAACTAAATCTGATTTGCACATCCAAAGTCATAAAGATGCCATGGTTGTTGAAATGTATTTCTTTATCGTTACATCTAACCATGAACATTACCACATGAGCAGCACATCTTGTCAAAGGTCAAAAACAAAAAGAAATACCTCCTAAAAAACAAGACTGATCTTGAAAATAAAACAGTAGGAAGGTCAGCTGAAATTATAATGTGTACGTATGATTTACAGCTTAGTGAATATACTAAAAACAGCAGGTATTAGGTATCAGAACATAGAAGGGAAGTAAAACATGCTTTGGTTTTAGCTAGAAACCAAACCCCAAATCCAGTTCTGTAGAAATGTTGATGTTTCTGTGGAGCGCAGATTGAATGCGGGCCTGCCAGTCACTTATTTCCAGTGTAACTACATGTCAAGTTTAAAGATTGCAAATGGGAAATTTTGAATGGTTTGAAGATACCAGCTTCCTTAAAACATTGTTCTGTAATTACATTCCACAACAATCCCGTATTAAGGTTTGAGTAGACTTGATCAGCCTTATGTCATAGCTGGGGGCGTGGCCTAGGGGTGGAGATGGCATAGGGGAAAACATTTCTTCTTCCTCCATTTGAAAAATTTGAATAGCAATATCAAAAATAGAAACACCAAAAAATGACACCTCCAAATATTAAAGTCACCATTAAATATTTCACCTAATAATAATTTCAGCTTTTACTGGTGAATGAGCATTTGAGAGGGATGCATTTTTTTGACAGTACACTGACCTCCAGCGTAACCATTGTGGGACAATTATTAGTTTTATGTATGACAATATGGGTCATAACCAGGGCCAGACGGAATCTGCGGACGTTTTTTGCTATTTCTGCGGAGAATTTTGGTAAAAATCTGCGGAATTATTTTGGGAGTATCATAACTAAAACCTTAATATGTTAAATAAAAAATAATACCTTTTTAACTTGTATTTAATGTTGAAAATGCAAATCCAATTAGATTAACTGTAAATAGTTAACTTTAAGTAAATAAACAGAATTAATATTGGGCTAAAAATCTGCGGAAAATCTGCAGAAAATCTGCGGAATTCTGCGCGCGCAGATTCCGTGTGGGCCTAGTCATAACTAGGGCCAGACAGAATCTGCGGACATTTTTTGCTATTTCTGCGCAAAATTTTGTTAAAAATCTGCGGATTCATGCGGAATGATTTTGGGAGTATCATAACTAAAACCTTAATATAATAAATAAAAAAAACACCTTTTTAACTTTTATTTAATGTTTACAATGCAAATCCAATTAAATCCACTTTATTTGGTAAACAAAGCAAGTTTCTCATATAGTATATCTACTAAAAGACAGAAAATATTACTTTACAAACAGTATTGCAAATAAATCATATGAAAATGTCCATATTAGTAAATAGTATTACTGTAATTAATAAAAAAACTGAATAAATATAAATTCACACACGTTTACACAAGTAAATAAACAGAATTAATGATGGGCTAAAAATCATTGCCTGCCAAATCGTTTATGTCCTTTGTATCCTTCCAGAACACCCAATTACAACACCACATTACAATGTTATTTAAATTCAGGGAATCACCTGCTCCATATTTTAGACAACTATATGTCATATAGGTCGCACAAACTACACCATAATAAAATAATGGCTCACATAAAAGTCAAGAACACATGTAGATTTTTCTTAATATAATCAAACCAAAAGACTGATGAAGAAAGCGGGATATTTTCACCATATGCGACATGCGGGACAAAATACTGTCCTTTATAATGCAAAGTGAAGAGGGTGGTCAACCTACCAGCTTCTGTATATTAATTTGGCCATATGTAAAACTTTAGATCAGGATTTTTTAACTTATCAGAGGTAAAAAACGTAATGTAGTGTGCATGTAACATTAATGTAACGTTCTAATAGGTTGTTTTCTCTCACTGCACAAACAGTAGTGACGTTTTTGTGGACGTTCCTGGCTATGCTCAAGGTGTCCGCGAGGGTCTTAAAATGTCTTAAATTTCAAAAACAAAAGTCTTAAATTCACTGAAATATTGTGTTGGAGGTCTTAAATAATTTTAAAAAGGTCTTAATTTTTTTATTTCCAAGTAAAGCTACCCAATCTGTCACCTATAATCCATCTCAAAACTAATTTTTTTAATATATATTTAAGTTTTTTTATTGCAAAGAGATACAATTTGCAACAGCTGTTAGACATGTTTACAGCAAATTCTCCTAATTAAATATCTTAAGCAGGGAAAGAAAACTAAAGCAACACATTGTGTTACATAATCTTCCATTAATACAAAAACTATTTACAGAAGTAACCGGGCCATTAGAAAAAAAACATTAGTGTTCAGCCTTTTATAAGTCTAAAATTTCCTTCATAATGGTCTTAAAGGGTCTTAAAAAGTCTTACATTTGATTTGAAGAAACCTTCTGAAACCCTGTATGCCGACCAAGTCTATACTTGCCAGATCTATAATAGTGAGGAGTAAACTCTAGTTGTTTAAACACAAATCCAGTCTACAGATTGTGTGGATGATGAGTACTCCGCAATCCGCATCATAATTAGATTCCAACCAGTCATAGAATATGACACACAATTATTATGAGTTGATATTAGAACACATATTCTTTTCATTCTATCACAACTTGCCAACTCATAAGTTGCAAATCGCATACGTCTGCACTATTTATAAGCAATTTTGAAGTATAAATAGTATTGTGGAAGATTTTCGACGCATTTTGTGACTGTATATACTGCTGTTTGACACTATTCTCTGCACCTATCAAGTGAGTAAAGAATCACAGACACCTGCATCGTGAAATGTGGAGGTTATTTCCCATACGGTGTGTGAAATCAAATTCCATTGAAACAACAGTTCCAGCAGTTCATACTCTCATCCAATACCTCAGTTTGTCACGGGGGGCAGGCATGAAATGTTCCTAAATGAAAGTGAATGTGCCAAACTGCAGTTAAAAGTCGACAAATTAAAAATAAAACACCCGAAAATACATTAAACTCTGGAGGAAATCAAAATCAAATCAAAATCAAATCACTTTTATTGTCACATAATCAGCAGCACGTGTGCTATGATGAGTGAAAAGCTTAGGTGCTGGCTCCAGACAGTGCAAAATACAGACAGTGTAAATAAAACGACAGTGCAAAATACAGACAGTGTAAATACAACGACAGTGCAAAATACAGACAGTGTAAATACAACGACAGTGCAAAATACAGACAGTGTAAATACAACGACAGTGCAAAATACAGACAGTGCAAAATACAGACAGTGCAAAATACAGACAGTGCAGAATACAGACAGTGCAAAATACAACAACATACTCACAAAAAAAACAAGACAATGTAAAATTGGCAATGCTGACAGCGATACGTAGGCAGTATTGTTTTAAGTATGGATTTGTTAAAGTGCAGTGCATGCTACATCTTGATGGTGTGCAGTGTGGGGTATGGAAGAGTTTGTGTGGGCTGTGTTAAGTGTTCATCAGCCTGATAGTCTGAGGGAAGAAACTTTCCTTCAGTCGGCTGGTGCGTGACCGGATGCTGCGGAACCTTCTGCCTAAGGGTAGCAGAGAGAAAAGTCTAAGGCTTGGGTGGCTGGAGTCGCTGATGATTCTCTTGGCTTTCCTCATGCACCTCCTGGTATAGATGTCCTGGAGGGAGGGAAGCTCACCTCCTACTACACGTCCAGCAGTACGCACGATCCTATGTAGACCTTTGCGATTGCTGCTGGTGCTGTTTCCGCACCAGGTGGTGATGCAGCCAGTCAGGATGCTCTCCACAGTGCAGGTGTAGAACGAGCAGAGGATGTGGGGGCTCATTCCAAACCTCCTGAGATGCCTGAGGAAGAAGAGGCATTGTTGTGCCTTCCTCAGCACTGCATCTCTGTGGGCAGTCCATGTCAGATCCTCAGCGATGTGTACTCCAAGAAACTTGAAAGTGCTGACTCTCTCCACTGGTGTCCCGTTGATGGTGATGGGAGTGTGTTCTTTCTTCTCTCTCCTGAAATCCACCACCAGCTCCTTGGTTTTGCTGATGTTGAGTGAGAGGTGGTTTTCCTGACACCACTGCGTCAGAGCGTGCACCTCCTCTCTGTAGGCCGTCTCATCATTATCGGTGATTAGGCCCACCACCGTTGTGTCATCAGCAAATTTAACGATGACATTGCAGCTGTGTTTGGATGTACAGTCATATGTGTACAGGGAGTACAGGAGTGGGCTGAGAACACATCAGGAAATGTGGATAGTGTGGTGACACAATGACACTAATCGAATTATGTGATTTAACATGTAAAACGGGATCACGAAAGGAACAATTAAAAAGCAACTCATGTAAACACCTTCATCATATTATTTTCTTATTCAGATTAAGGCAAGTAATTTGATTTACTGATGTCCATGTATATATTTGGGATCCCCCCAGCTTTAAATATAACTTGCACCATTTTAAATTTAACCAAATCATTGAACTTAAGTATGCTTAAAAATAAACATTTTCCAAATATCCCACATTCCAAATTGAATGTACAGTATGTATACCCCCATTTTTCCACACAAATACTCATATATGGCAATGTAAATGTATTACATAACTATCAAAGATATGTGTTGCTTTAAAGAGCCCCTATTATGCATAAAAAAGGGTCCTATTTTGGTTTTGGGGGTCTCCAACAACAGGCTGATATGCATGCAAGGTCAAAAAAACTTTCATTGTCTCATAATATGCATTTATTTTTACCTAATTATCCCGGCGACTCCCATATGATTCATTCAGCGATTCATTGGTTCCCAAAGCCCTTCTTTGCGTGAGGCTAATTTGCGCTGATTGGACCGATGACAGTCTGTTGTGATTGGTCGACTGCGTTACGCGTGAGACTGAGAGAAAAGCCCACCATGGCTTATCAACAATATTGAAGTAGTCAGAGTGCAGAGTGTATGTGTGAGCATACCTGCCAACACTCCTGTTTTCCCCGGGTGTCTCCTGTATTTCAGACCCATCTCCCGCCACCCTCCCATTTTGTTATTTCTCCCGGAAAACTCCCATAATTTCATTAGGTATGTGTGTGAGCCCAATGCAGGAGTGCAGTTTAACGTCAACATATTGCTCTATTCTTAACCATAAGTAAACACAGTGACACACATTCAGTATTAATCCACACAGTGGCAAAAGCTGAACTACTTTGAAACTTGACCGCCACATGTGTGTAGGAACATCTGATGGTGGCCATAGCAACAACAAACGACAGTGGATCACGAGCTCACGAACGCATTTAAATCCGTAAACAAACTGCACTCGTCGCGTTTTCAACGTGGCATTAGACACGATATGAGAATATAACACATAGTACTGTGTTTGTGGGCGGGGCCGGGCCTTTTAATTTTCCTGGGTTTGCGCGTGCAACAAATGGGCGTGGCTTAAGTTCCATATCGACATCACGCCGGCACGGCTAAAGATTTGTTATCAAGACGATTCATTTTAACCACCATGAGTCGACTCTTTTATAGATGAATCAATAGTTTTAAACATGGTGCACTTTCAGATTTAAGCCTTAGCTGGATATTTCACTTCACTTAGAGCTGTGTTACACACTACCTGGAAGGTCATTCTCAAAAACCCATAATAGGGGCTCTTTAAACAGCATTGCTACAGTTTTTACCAATTTTGATATAACATGTTTTATTTGTGGTTTCCAAATAGTTTCATGATCTAATACAACACCAAAGAGTATGCATAAACTGTTTCCATACCTTTATTATCCATTTTCAAATCCAAATACACTTATTTATGAATTTACCAAGTAGCATAACCTTTGTTATACCTGTTTAATGACAATTTGTTTCCATAAAACCACAATTTTAACTTATTCATTTCTGTTGTAATCACCTTCATTGTGACAATTATTTACAACCCTGTTTTTCTTATTTATTTATTCTTATTATTAACAACTCTGATATTCGACATATACCATTGGACCTAAAACTGATTCCTGCGGTACACCACAATTCACTTTAATATATACTTTGACTTTGACCATTTAATTTTGCTATTGGAAAAATAAATACTATGGCAGTAAATGTGTGGCGAGACCTGTTTGGCTGCAGACATTCCTCCAAATATTTTCCTTTGTGTTCAGATTTTCACTTTTTTATTTCACCTGGGTTTGTAATAATCAGAGGGTGACAACATTTTATGTATATGCCTTTAATAAATCAAGAATCTGTTTCACCCTTTGTTTGTGGTGACACCTAGTGGCTAATGAAACAACTACATAAATTCCACACAAGACATTTTGATTTCATGAGACTTTCATCAGATTCCTTCATCTACCACTATACCATTGATACACACAGCTCAGTGGGTTTAACTGGTCTTGGGGGTTATGTTTTTGGTAGTCTGTTTGTTTTGCAAAGCAGTTCTGTACAACGTCCTATATAAATACATCATTGTCATGTTAACATTGTACTTTTTGGTCTAGATAAGCTTTTAGTTTCACAATGTTTACATCAGCTCTATAAAACAAGTTATTAATGTCTTGGTGTTACTGGTTAATCATATTCATTCAAGGTTTCAGATGATTAGCGTCTGTTATTCCCAAGTGTTATTTGACAGTCCAGTGAATTTGTCCTCATTTTCAGGTGGTCTTATAAAAACAGGGGGCACCCGGATTTGAACCGGGGACCTGTTGAGCTGCAATCAAATGCTCTACCACCGAGCTATACCCCCACATGTGGTAAACATAATAGATGCCCATAAATAACTGTAATAACTGGAGAATTTTATGTCGGTCTGTTTGTTTGTTTGTTTGTTTAAATGTGATTGAGGTTGGAATTCAATCTTAAATCTGATCTATGTGACCCAAATCAAATCAAATCACTTTTATTGTCACATCATCAGCAGCACGTGTGCTATGATGAGTGAAAAGCTTATGGACCACAAAAGCAGTCATTCATTTATTCCTTTTCCTTCAGCTTAGTCTTTTATTTATGTGAGGTCACCACAGCGGAATGAACCGCCACACAAATGCAGTCACAAGTGTAAAGTTACCATTTGTTTTAAGATTTCTACATCACATGAAATGAGTTAGCTTTCTGTTGATGTGTGGTTTGTTAGAATATTTGGCTGAGATACATTCATTCATTCATTCATTTTCTTGTCGGCTTTGTCCCTTGCGGGGTCGCCACAGCGGAATGAACCGCCAACTTATCCAGCACGATTTTACGCAGCGGATGCCCTTCCAGCCGCAACCCATCTCTGGGAACTTCCACACACACATTCACACTCATACACTATGGACAATTTAGCTTACCCAATTCACCTGTACTGCATGTCTTTGGAATGTGGGGGAAACCGGAGCACCCGGAGGAAACCCACGCGAACCCAGGGAGAACATGCAAACTCCACACAGAAACGCCAACTGACCCAGCCCAGCCGAGGTTCGAACCTGCGACTCAGCGACGTTCTTGCTGTGAGGCAACAGCACTACCTACTGCGCCACTGGGTTGCCTGGCTGAGATACAATTATTTGAAAATCTGATGGATAAAAAAACCGAAATACTAAGAAAATCACCTTTAAATTTGTCGAAATGAAGTGTTTAATGCACACGACTTATCAAAATGTGATATAATTACAATAGATATTCTACGTTTATACTCTGATATTCTACATATATCATTAATGTAAATTCAAACAGTACTTAAGACTGAACCCTGGGGTACACCACAGTTTACTTTACTATCTGACTTTGACCATTTAATGACCCTGTTGGAAAAAATAAATACAATGGCAGTAAATGTGTGCTGAGACTGCAAACATTCTTCCAAATATCTTCCTTTGTGTTCAGATTTTCACCTTTTTACCTGTGTTTGTATGGAGTCAATATATACTTGCAAAATAAAAAGAAAGTTTTGCAAACAAAAAATGAAGTCTTGAGCAAAAAATAAATAAAAAATGCAAATCTCCAGAAATCGCAAAGCGAAATAAAAATTAAATTTGCTAACCAAAATAAAGAACTGCAAAGGGAAAATTAAGTTTTAAGAAATAAAAAATTAAATTTGAATCGAAAATAAATCGATAATATTTGCAATAAAAAAACTATATTCATTCATTTATTTTATTTTCGGCTTAGTCCCTTTATTAATCTGGGGGCGCCACAGCAGAATGAACCGCCAAAACTATATTTGCAAAACATTTTTTTATAGCATTGCCTTAAAAAACCCGTCCAGCCGATTGCAATGCTCATTTTGATTTGCTTTTTAGTCAACCGTGAGTTTACAATGCTGTTTTCTTCTTGCACTTCACGTTTCTGTGCGTTTCACTTTGTGGCCCTGATTTGACAAGGGAGCGGAGTCAAGGGAACTTGGGCATTCATGACTGTCCTGGACCTGCCTCTATTTAAGTGACATCATCACTTGGAGACACAGTATCACTGAGGTGGTCTTACAGCACTGCGGGTCTGGGCCTGACGTAAAAGGCCAAGTTCCATTGTAACATGTGGTTTAGTTAAGGCTATGCTATAAAAAATGTTTTCAAAACATATATAGTTTTTTTTAATCGCAGATATTTTAGATTTTTTGCACTGCTTGATTTTTATTTGCAGTTCTTTTTTTTGTTTGCAAATTTAATTTTTATTTCTCAAAAATTTATTTTCGGAGATTTGCATTTATTTATTTATTTATTGCTCAATACTTCATGTTTGGTTTGCAAAACATTCTTTTATTTTGCAAGTATATACGGCCCTAGATTGACTCCATATGTTTGTAATACAGTGATCCTCATTATTCCCTGGAGTTACTTTCTAAAATAACCCGCAATAAGTGAAATTTGCGAAGTAGTCAGCTTTATTTTTTACAATTATTATAGATGTTTTAAGGCTGTAAACCCCTCACAACACACTTTCTACACTTTTCTCAGACAGGCATTAACATTTTCACACTTTTCTCTCAAGGTTCAAACTT
Organism: Danio kyathit; assembly: GCA_903798195.1. NCBI lineage: Eukaryota > Metazoa > Chordata > Actinopteri > Cypriniformes > Danionidae > Danio > Danio kyathit. The sequence goes on along the minus strand of LR812521.1, from coordinate 22,591,588 downwards.
TCATGTAAAAATAAGTCCAGTATTACAGAATGAAACCAAAGACCAAAACCTGTTGTCAGGTGCAAACATTCATCACTGTCAGCAAAAGATTCATGAAGCTTTATAGCTTTTGTGTGGATAATGTTGGTGTCCAGCGTAATGTTCTTTTTTCTGCAGTCACTGATCCACAAAGTTAAAGCAGACTCCATCTATAAGGGGGTCGCACACCGGATGCGCCGCGTACATGACTATTGAACGTAACACACACCAGACGCGCACATTTGCATGTTATTTAAAATGAGATTATTTAGATGGTGCTCTGTGGCATGGCAGAAATATGAACAGTCTCCTGAGTCGTAGCTGGGCACCGCAGACAGCCGCCGACTTGCGGCGCTGGTGTGCGTACCTTGATATAAACCTATATTTACAGTTCTAAAATGCATGGCGCTGCGTGGCAGTGTGCGACCCCCTTTACGATGGTCTTGCTGCGGACAGTTACAACCCTTTTTGCATCCTTGTTGGAACTCACACTGCTAGCAATCGAAGATTTATGTTCATTTGGCAAGCTGAACGCATTCTGTCCTGTACACGAGACACAGAGGAGATTGATTGACAATGGTCTACAGCCAATCAGACTGCAGAACACAATGTGCTGTAAAACAAAAAAACAGCATGTCAAATTGAACAAAATAAAATCTGCAAAACTGCGAGACTGCGAAAGGTGAACCGCGCTATAGTGAGGGACCACTGTAATCCAATGGTGACAAAATTTACGGTATATCCCTTTAATAAATCAAAAATGTTTCACCCTTTGTTTGTGGTGACACCTAGTGGCCAATGAAACAACTACATGAATTCCACCCAAGACATTTTGATTTCATGACACTTTCATCATATTCCTTCATCTACCACTATACCATTGATACACACAGCTCAGTGGGTTAGACTGGTCTTGGGGGTTATGTTTTTGGTAGTCTGTTTGTTTTGCAAAGCAATCCTGTGCAACGTCATATATATACTGTATATATGTCATTTTTATATTAACATTGTACTTTTTGGTCTAGATAAGCTTTAAGTTTCACAATGTTTACATCAGCTCTATAAAACAAGTTATTAATGGACTCCAAGCGTGTGTGTGCTAAAGAACTCCTGTGTTTGTGGTGATATTTATTGAGGTTTCATTCGAATGATAATCATTTGAGGTTTCAGATTAGCTTCTGTTATTCCCAAGCGTTATTTGCAAGTCCAGTGGGAGAGATTTATCCTCATTATCAGGTGGTCTTATAAAAACAGGGGGCACCCGGATTTGAACCGGGGACCTCTTGATCTGCAGTCAAATGCTCTACCACTGAGCTATACCCCCACATGTGTTGAACATCCACAGGTGAGGTTTTCACAGGGCGTTACTGAGCAAGCGGCCCATTATGTACACAATGGGTGTGATTATAAGCGTGTGTGTCTCATCTTTTATGATCTCAGCCTGTAGCCTTTGTGCTGTCCTCCTGCTGTACTACATTACTGCATAATAGATGCCCATAAATAACTGTAATAACTGGAGAATTGTTTGTTTATTTGTTTAATAGTTAATAAGGTTGGAATCCAATCCTAAATCTGATCTGACCCTGGACCACAAAAGCAGCCATAAGTGCAAATTTATCATTTGATTTTATATTTCTACATCAGATGAAACAAATTGGCTTTCTGTTGATGTTTGTTAGAAAAGGACAAAATTTGGCAGAGATGCAATCATTTGAAAATCAGATGGTTAATGGTGTTTAATGCACACTGCTTATCAAATATAGAGTTTTGAATAGGAAATTTACAAAATATATTCATGTAACATGATCTTTATATCATAAAATAAATGTATATTTTGACCCATATTGCCAAAATGTACCCATGCAACATAAGACTAGTTTTGAGGTATAAATTTGAGGTAGATATTAAAGTTTGAGGACAAACTTTATGGTGGCTTGAGTAAGCCTGTTGGAAGTAGTTTATTTAGTTTAAATAAAGTATCAAGTTGGCTAAAAGAATGTTTAAGATCCCTGTAGTCAACAATGCGACCACTGTAAAGACTGAAGCAAGCCCGTAAAAAGCTTTAAAGTTGATCCCTGTGTCTGAGGTTTGTATTAGCATGATACTACCATGAGTTAGCATGATTCTAGCATGAATTAGCATGTTTCTAACACAAATTAGCAAGTTGTTAGCATGATTCTAGCATGAATTAGCATGCTGTTAGCATCATTCTAGCATGGATTAGCATAATTTTAGCATGGATTAGCATGTTGTTAGCATGATTTTAGCATGTTGTTAGCATGATTCTGGCATGAATTCGCATGTTGTTAGTATGATTCTAGCACGGATTAGCATGTTGTTAGCATGATTCTAGCATGAATTAGCATGTTGTTAGCATTATTCTATCATGAATTAGCATGTTGTTAGCATAATTTTAGCATGAATTAGCATGTTGTTAGCATGATTCTAGGATGAATTAGCATGTTGTTAGCATGATTCTTGCATGAATTAGCATGAATTACATGTTACTAGCATGTTTCTAGCATGAATTAGCATGTTGTTAGCAAGATTACTAGCATGATTCTAACATGAATCAGCTTGTTTCTAGCATAAATTAGCATGTTGTTAGCATATAGCATGTGCTAGCATGACTAGCATGTCACTAGCATGTTGCTAGCATGTTTCTAGCAAGATTAGCATGTCAGTAGGATGTTAAAACTATTAGCATGTGTTAGAATAGCTAGTCGCAGTCTGTGAAACTGGTTGCTAAGGAGTGGCTAGTAAGTTTAAAGGTCATCAGTGATTGGCTGCTGGCTAGACTGAGTTCAATGAGGCCAGACTCTAGTCTGTAGGACAGTCTGATGCAGAGTTATGAGCTCACAAAGTTTGACCCAATGTTAAGTCAATGGGACTTTTGGGAATTTTCTGGGTCGTTTTTTGGAAAACTGAAAGTCGGATTAGTTAGAAAAGATATAGCAACCCGAGTCAGACCAGTTTGAAGGTCTGACAAAAGTTTGAAGTATGTAGCTTGAAAGGCTTAGGAGGAGATACATTTTAAAATTAGGCCCCGTTTACACTAATGCGTTTTCGTTTTAAAACGCATAAGTTTTGCTACGGTTACGCCATCCGTCCACACTACGCCGGAGTTTTCGAGCCCCGAAAACAGAGCGTTTTGAAAACGCTGGAGGGGTCGTTTTCATTCTAATACGCTGCTGCTCTGTCTCTGTGTGGATGGGGAAAAACGGAGACATCTGAAAACGGAGGCGTGGCTGCTTAGATTCGCTACCTGATTGGGGCTTTTGGGTCATTGCGTATCCTTCCCTTATTTGTCAAGCCCCTATCACATGACTATAACTCTACCGGAAGATGGCTACTGGGAGCGTTGTTTGCACTATTGTCCGCTTTAGGCGCTATTGTGCAGTTAAACTCTGCCTTTTTTACTACAGCAGCTGCACATATTCGCAAGAGGCAAGCTATTGTTCGAGCACTCACTAATCGCTTGCGTTCATCGTTCAACCAGCGTTTGTTGACTAACAATAACCAAATGCCGAGCGAGACACATGCTTCCTGTTTATACTTGAACGCGCATGCCCAGAGTGCGCAAATGGTCACGTGATATACGTTTTTGGTGGAGTGGTGTGGACGGAGATATGTTTAGAAACGCTAGATGAAACGCTAGTGTGGACGCGGATCGTTTTTGATCTAAAACGCCGTTTTAAAACGAAAATGCATTAGTGTAAACGGGGCCTTAGTCTCAGAAGACGGAAGAAGAAGAAGACGGAAGAAGAAGAAGAAGATGAAGTTTATGAAGAATATCAGAATGGTGGCTTTCTCAAGCCACCATAATAAAAAAAAACACTTGTTGCACTGTGTAACTTTAGTGTAGTCATGGTGGATAACCATCGTTGGGTTTTCAATAACAGTAAAATAGCATAAATCAAAATAGTTCTGTAAATATCTTAAAAATAAAGTAAAAAATGTACATCAATAAATATTGGTTCAATAAATGACCTCCAGATACATATTCTCAAACAAGAAGATGCTCACGTGTTTTTATAAACTTAAAACCTTCTGTCAAAAATTAACTTATATTTTCATTGAACATTTACTCAAAATAAAATAAAAAAGTGAAAAAAAAATAAGTGTTTGCGACAAGTTCTGCACCAAAAATAACCAGGCCCAGTTTAATATGTGTATTTGAGCATCCTCAGTTGAAGCTGTAATAATAGGAAATATTGACGAAACACAATAACAGACTCTACAGTGTTGTTTCTATTTACAACATATTTTTTGGAGTGTTGAGAAAAGCAGCCAATCATAAACTTATCTGGTGATCTCTTGATGATATTGACCAATCAGAGATCCATCCATGGCTTTGTCTAGTAGTCACTGGGTTCTGTTTTTTGGTGAATCCTCTCATTATAACAAAGTATTAAGCATATTCTTTCATTTAATAAGCCCGATACTTCCAGTCTCATTCACTTCAGTTGATTTTTAGCCAAGAAATAGAGCTGGCTGGTGTTGCAAACTGGTATTTTCTTATTATATTTATCCTATTTTAATGTATAATCATAAACACATTTGTTTGTAGACAAAGTAGTCTGACCGCTTACTGCTGTTTGTTATTTTTAGTCATTTCCTCTATAGGCAAATAAATGGGAAGTCCTAAAACAATCACAGAAAAGAGCGCACTTCTGCATTGCTGAATAAGGTACGATTTAATTACAGAGTAAATATAGTGAATAGATATGATTGTGGTGTATAATAGAAAGCTTCATTGGTTATAATAGAGCGGTTTGAGATTTAGTGATTAACTAAAATACACAAAATGTGTTTTTGATTACTGAAGTTTTTATATTAAAAATTAGACAATTGTTTGATAATAAGTGAAGCTGAATGTATGATTCAGGGGCAGAGACCGTAAAAAAATGGCATAGTGGGAGTTTTTAAAGGGCACCTATGATGAAAATCAACTATTGTAAGCTGTTTGGACAGAACTGTGTTTAGGTAAAGTGTGTCCACAGTCATATTGGAGTGTTATAAACACAGCAAGTCTCATTTTTTAAATTTCTTGACGTTAAAAGAGGAAAATCCCTGTGATTTTGAGGCCCACCGCAACGTGACGTAGGAGTGCGGTTATGTACACGCATGTCCACAGAACATTTTTTGCAAATAAATTGGGATTAAAACATCTCTCTGTGATCATCTGCACCCTAATAATTAATTTTACAACTTTAAAACGTTTTTAAAACAGAGCCTGTTTGTAATAAAGATGGTAAAATCGTCATTTCATTCTTAACCGCTATAATCAGCACGGCCACATGGTGTCAGTAAACGCGCATATGCGTTTGTGTGTGACTCATCATTTCAGAAAGGCTTGAATAAACTCCACCACAAATACATGAATAAAACTAACATGGTATTTTTAACTAATGAGCTGGATTTCAGCTTGATCCGAGTCTGTCTATTTCACCGACTGCTGTTTATCTAACGTAACTCATGAGAAGCAGACACGCACGTCAGAGCGGTGGGCGGGGAGAAGCAGTTCATTTGGATTTAAAGCCACATGCTACATAAACAGCTACACTGTACTCAAACATCAAAATGGGCAGATTCTAGAGGTTATAATAAATAATCTGATGGGTATTTTGAGCTGAAACTTTACAGACACATTCTGGAGACACCTAAGGCTTTTTTACATCTTGTAAAAGGAGTAAAATAGGTGCCCTTTTTCAGACAAAATTTTAAATGCCTTAATACTCATACAAACATTATTATTAGAGATAATTTGATATAATGTGTGTTATTATTCAAAACAGTTTCATTTGTTTTTGAAGAATAATGGGAAAATGTACATGCTAGAGTCACCCGTATGCTCCATGCTGTGACTGTTGTTAACTTTGCTTCATTTTGGGCAGAATTTACTCTTTTTTTTATAATCACTGTAAACTAATGTACTGCAATATTAACCATGTGGAATTTGGTTTCTCTCCAAATTGGCATCTCCTACATTCCTACTAGAATGAGTTTGGTGACCCCTCATAAATCTTTGGTAACCCCTAGGTAGGGTCGCGACCTCAGGTTGTGTATACATTGCAGACTGTGTCAAAGCAGCTTTACAGAGATGAACAAACCCAAAGGTATGCATTCAAATTTAGGTTTACATTTACATCAATCTGGTGGGAAAAAATGCTGATTTTCACTTTGAGATTCTTCAACTGTAATCTAAAAATAGGCCAAGTGAGAACTGAGAGAAATGAGGATTTGAAATGTTGGTTTTCATTTTGCTAAAAGAATTGACATCCATCCACACGCTGGAAAGTTTCGAGATTCTTTCTCATAACCGCAATGATTGACATGGGAATGACCGTATCATCAGACGGGACAAAAATATAATGTCAAAATAGGCTAGGGCTCCTTCACTAATTTCAGGAGCTCCCTCAGTGAATTTAATCTGGAACTGGGCCTATACGCCAGGCAAATCTACAAGAAGGAAATACAAGTGAAAACATATCACACGCTCCAGTTTAGATATTTGAAATTCTAGACAAGTGCTCTTACTTTTGAAAGGGATAATTCACCCCAAAATAAAACTGTTTATGAGTTTCTATCATCTGTTGAACACAAAAGAAGATATTTCGAAGAAAGCTGAAAACGGGTAACCGTTGACTTCCATAGTAGGAAAAACAAATACGAAGTCTGGAGGGCTGGGCGATATGGCAAAAATGCAATCTTGATAATTATTTTCCATGTTGAACGATAACAATATATATTTCGATATAAGTTGTTAATGCTTCCAGATTTAAAAGAGTACCCCAACAATGACTGAAGCCACAAAAATCAGAGGGTCCATTAAATAGCATAACATTTTTGGCCAAAAATTTGGTACATCTCTAATATCAACACACTTTTAGATTCCCATTGTTGCACATTTCTGCTGTGTGATTGGCTCTTAGATCAATATAGAGTGGAAAATCCAGAGCTTATCAATGTTATCGACATAAATTTTAGCACGATTCAATATAATATTGTTTATTAGCCAGGGCTCAACAATAAGGACTGCCCGATGGCCAGTGGTGTAAAGGAACAAATTACAAATACTCAAACAACTGTAATTGAGTAGTTTTTCTCAGGAATTGTGATTTACTAAGTAGTTTTAAAAATGTGTACTTTTACTTTCCTTTGAGTACATTTTTAGGGCTGTATTGGTACTTTTACTCCACTACTTTCCTGCAACCTGCAGTCACTACTTTATTTTTTCTTGTCTATGGGGATTAGAAAAATCAGTCCTGCGATTTCTGTCCAAGACATGGGCGATTTATAATTGCAGCAAACTGTTTGGAAGCATTAGCATGCATTGACTCAGAGACTGTTTAGATTCATGTCACTGATGAGAAGATGACAGATGCTTACTGTATGATGACTGAAATGGCCTTAAACACCCAGCAGGCACAAGATATCAACATGACGTTAGATTGACGTTGTACCCCAAGGTCATGGGGACGTTGCATTTTGTTTGGAAATGAAGATCAGGTTGACGTCAATGTCCAATGTCCATCCTAAAATCAACCAAATATCAACATCTAATGATGTTACCGCTTGACGTTGTGTGGACGTTACCACTATGACGTCTATCAGATGTTTGATTTTGGTTGTCATACTTGACGAATAAATGTCAGTATTTGACGTCAATATGACGTTTGTTTAAGATTTTGGCTCGACGTTGGATTTTGGTCACTTTCTAACGCAATCTAAAATCAACCAAATATCAACGTCATTTGACGTCATTATTGGACGTCAAAATAACATTGTCCTTAGATGCTGGTTAGACATTGAATTTTGGTCACTTGACATCACTTAAATCTAACCTAATATTAACGTCTTATAGCGTTGTGTGCCTGCTGGGCAATAACTAAATGCACTACAGAATGTTACGTTTATACACATCCACAATTTAGCTGTAACTGCATCAGCTTTTTACAGCGTAATACTCACCACTCACTACTCTTGAGTACTTTTGAAAGGGCTATTTTTTACTCATACTTTGAGTAATATTTACAGCAGATACTTTTTTTCTACTTGCACTACATTTTTAGGCAAGTAATGGTACTTTTACTTAAGTGTGATTTTTCAGTACTCTTTCCACCACTGTTGATGGCCCGGGGCCAGCGTGAGAGACGCTTGAGACAGTAGACAGGATCAGTACTGGCCCGATTGGGACAGTGCTAGTCCTTGTCACTAAAGTTTCATTTGCCTGAGACTATTTGTCAATTGCGTCCATTTTAAGTTTGTGCTTTTAAGTCTTTAAATGCTACCTTCTCTGTGATGTCGTAAACACCATATTGCTTTTTGGTTCCTCTTGTCTGATTTGATGTTTTGAGCATGCTTTTTTTTCCTGTAACCTGGTAAAAACTAGGGATGTCCAGATCCGATCACGTCATCAGAAATCGAGCCCGATCACACGGTTTCAGACTCGATCGGAATCGGACGTTACCTCCCGATCAGGACTCGAATATATATGTATTGATATGTATATTCTCATTACTTTTGAACACATCTATAGTTATGCGGTGGCACAGAGTTATTCTTCTTACTTGACTTCTCACAGAAACGGCAACGCGTGCAGCATGACATCACTTTGTTTCAGAGACACTATTGGTTAAATGACGGCAAAGTAGAACATGGAAGCAGCTTGAAGCGGAAAGCGCGAGTATGTCTGCGGTCTGGAGGTATTATAAAGGTGAGGACGACAACATTGCCATAGAAACTGTAAGATACGTAAACCTGGGATTGCCTGGTGGGTGTTTTAAGTTGAGGTGCTATTTGTTTTTATATTAGATTTTATTTATATTTACTGTTGCACTAAAGTCCAAAAGTGAAGAATTGATGTTATTTATTACTTGATTGTTCAAGCTACCTCACAGAAGTGCTCTGTTTGTTAACAGAGTTGTTGAATGTTAAAATAAGGTGAATTAAATGAAAAGCAAGAACATCCTCGATCTGTTTCTTCACTCTTTTTCACTCTTGTTTCTAGATTCTTTTTTTATGTATTTTAAAAGTATCAGATCAGGTTTCGCTATCGGTAGATACTCAAAATCAAATGACTCGGACTCGAGGGCAAAAAAACCTGATCGGGACATCCCTAGTAAAAACCAGTACAGTGAAGTGACAGCAACATGGCAGCAACATCAAATTATATCAGACATTTACGTGGGTACAACACAACGAAAAAAATGAAGTGATGTTTTGCACAATTTTGCTGTCAGTATGACAAGTCGGCCACCTTTTGTTAAATAATTTCGAACTGCAATAAAATACCTGCACATTTTCCATACTGCTCCTTTGTTTGCAAAACACTTTGAATTTTGCTCATTATATTATAATTATATTATATTTATTAACATTTTTAAAATATTTAAATTCTAGATTCACAGTCATTATTTTGGACACATTATTTAAAATATGTGGCTAAAAATAGCTATTAACTTCTTTATCTTTTTTTTTTTTGCTGGGGCCAGTGAAAATTTTGCCAGGGCAAGTAAAAATCTGAATCTGAATCCTTAGTGTTGACCCTGTTGGCCCAGCCCTAGAAGTCAGTTGATTACAGGATTCCAGCATTCTTCAAAATATTTTCTTCTGTGTTCAGCTGACGAAAGAAACTCATCAAGGTTTGATTGGTGAGTAATTGATGACAGAATTTTCAGTTTTGGGTGAACTATCTTTTTAAGTGGTGAATCGTAAGCAGCATGGCAAAGAACACAGAACATGTTTTTTTTTTAAATAATATTAACAACAAATACAGTAATATACAAAAATATACGCCAGAGTGTACATAAAAAACATTCAGTAATTAAAAATCTTATATTCATTAAGAATATTACAAGTCTTCTTTGCTTTTTTATTAACAATATTCTCCAAACATGTGCAGTAGTCCTTAGTCTCTTGAAGGAAATGAACAAAACTTATCTTTGATCCAGTCCATTTTTTATGTATAAACTTTCCCATAATAATAAAAAATGTTCTACTAGAAAGGTACCTTTTTTACATGTATTGACATAATAAATGCAAATGTCAAAGTTTTGTAACTTGAATACAATATTTGTTTTCCTTCTAAGAAAAATTTCCACATCCACCCAGAAAATCCTTGTGTATATACAATCACAAAACATATGGACAATAGATTCCTTTTCCATGCAAAAGAAATCACTGGAATATCCATATTAAATCTCTCTAAAACCTCTTTAGCTGGATTTATACAATGTAAATTTTTAAATGTTACTTTTTTTACTTTGTTATTAATACAGTATATTTCATAAGAACGCCAAGCTTTTTTTTCCAGTTTATATTTATGAATACATTGGTTCATTTTAAATTATTATATATAACTGTATCACCTGGTATAATATTTCTAATATATTTATTAGTATAACTTTGTTTAATAATATCAATATCTCCTTAAAAAAAGGTTTTCTTTAACATATTTTCCTTCTAAAGATTTATTTCCATACTCTCTTATAAAATGAAGAAGCTGACCACAGAACATATGAGAGATATGTTTTGCACTGAATTGTACAGTTGAAGACAGAATTATTACCGCCCTTTGAATTTTTTTTCTTTTTTAAATCTTTCCTAAATGATGTTTAACAGAGCAAAGAAATTTTCATAGTCTGTCTGATAATATTTTCCTTCAACAGAAAGTCTCATTTGTTTTATTTTGGCTAGAATAAAAGCAGTTTTTATTTTTTAAAAAACCATTTTAAGGTCAATATTATTAGCCCCTTTAAGCTATATTTTTTCGATAGTCTACAGAACAAACATCATTATACAATAACTTGCCTAATTACCCTAACCTGCCTAGTTAACCTAATTAACCTAGTTAAGCCTTTAAAGTCACTTTAAGCTGTATAGAAGTGTCTTGAAAAATATCTAGTCAAATATTATTTACTGTCATCATGGCAAAGATAAAATAAATCAGTTATTAGAAATGAGTTATTAAAACTATTATGATTAGAAATGTGTTGAGAAACTCTTCTCTCTGTTATACAGAAATTGGGGAAAAAATAAACAGGAGGGCGAGGGCGAATAATTCAGGGTGGCTAATAATTCTGACTTCAACTGTACGTGTACTGTAGTTGTATATTTAGCCATCGGGTGTCGCTCAAACAAAAGGCCACTCAAACTAACCCAAACCAAACCAAAGCTCACGCTGAAGTATTTTTGGCGCATCCGATTCGAAACTGACAATACCTTCATTTCATGCAGGAATGTGAATATGGTATGTGTGAACTTTTTCTCTTTTTTCAACTCAACAAACACAACTATTCACAATTGTTCAGTTCTCAAAGTGTAAATACGTGGAATTAGATATAATACCCAATAAAACTTCTTTCCCCCTTAAACCCAATCTAGTTTTACTGAACAGACAGAAATGAGGGAAGAGACACTCCCAATATGAGTATCACAGTATCAATATCCGCGTGACTGTGTGACTTTTAAAACAAGTCAACATTAAGATAAACACTAGATAATGCAGGCTTTAACTAATTGAACTCAAAAGCAGGACTTTTTTCGATTTTAGATTGATATTAGATAGTGAAAGTCTTCCGCGGAATTGCCCTTGCTTATCTGTGCACGTGAGCGCGCAGCAGGACACAGCGGCAGAGCCGTGAGCGCGCCTTCCGCGTCTGCTTCGTTTCGCTGACAGCCAGCGGTGCGAACTGGACTCATCAACGGCTACAGATCCACACCTCAACAACACAACACTGCTCCTGCCGACCGAGTCCTCGTTTCATCCCTTCGGCCTGCTATTATTATTCCTCCAAAATGAACCCGCTGTGTAGCAGATGTAACCGAGTGGTGTATCCCACGGAAAAAGTGAATTGTCTTGACAAGGTAAGGCTAAGCGAAACTTAGCATACGCTAGCATAGCTCACACCTCTGTTTGTGGGTTTCATTTATATGTGACTCCTGCTATGTGTAATAATGAAATAACGATGTTTCTTGTAAAGAAAAGGAAGGCTGTTTCATACGGTGTGGTTTGAGATTGTGATCATAGCGGAAGCGTCTGGGCGAAGGGGCTAAAACGGATCGATTGTGATAACTTCACTGTACGCTACAAGTTGTCGATCATATATTGATTTTTTTCTGTGTTTACACTGTCGCTTATCGATACGAAAATCCTAGGAAGTCGCTATTATTGTTTGTTTCAAACAAACGGCGTTTGCTTGTTCGTGGCCTCGTTCGCGAGGAGGAGGAGGTGGTTTATGACGTGTCAGTCTGTCCTGTGGGCGACATGGACGGACCCGAAAAACCCCAAAAACAGCACAGGTCATGTTAAACGCTCACATCTTTTATGGCGACTTTTAACTACAAATGAACACATTTGGTTTATAAACGCGGTTTAAACATGGTTGTTTAATTGTGTTATGCAGATGTGCAAGTTTGCCCGTGCATAACGTTGAGGCCTGTGCTATTTATAGGACAAATCTGACATTTTACTCGTAAAATATCATCCGCGAATGTACATCGGGCCTTGCATTTTCATCATGTTTACCAGCCGGACTGGAGGAAGTGTTGCTGCTCGACATGCTTGTGAAAGCTTTTATATGCAGACCCCACCCCCTCTTAACCCATATCCTCCTTATCGCTGTGTTTTTTTTCTTTTCTGTGATGAAATCTTGAGTTGTTGAATTGCTTTAGATGCTCCAGAGGGGTGGGGTCGTCTTCTTTTATTCTCATGCAGCGCATGTAACGTTATTTGCGAGAGAGAATCTGGGGCGGAGTGATCATAATAATGATAACGCGTGTAATGGACGTTAAAAGCACATTAATCGATCGTGGCCTTGAACGAAGCAGCAGCTTGAGGAATGACTGTATTGTGTGTGTGTGAATGTGAGGCATATAGTTTACGTAAAAGTGAAGTGGGGGCGTCTGATGATGGCACACCTCCCACGAATGATGCGTACGCAAGTTGGTGCACATCCACACCGCCCGGAGGAAAGGCCTCACACAAGTTGCTTCACGCTTTCATTGAGTTCAGGCATGCTGATGCGTCTGTCAGCCAGAAGAGAGGCCAGCCTCCGCTCGTCAATTCTGCTTCAGTGCTCGAGCTCGTCAGCTGTCATTCTGGAGAACATCTCAGAGGCACCGCACCCATCTGAGGTGGTCCGGGGGTCCCACTGTTGTGTCATTTTAAACGGAGAGTTCTCTCAATATTTACAGGCGTAGATCACCCCTAAATGAAATTATCCTTCCTATTTATGTTCTTTAGTTTGTCAACATTTATGGCTTTCTTTCCTTTGTTGATCATAAAAAAGATATTTTGAAGAATGGTGGGAAAGAGCAGCCATTGACACCCATAGTAGGAACTAAAATGCTGTGCAAGTCAACGGCTGCTGCTTTCTAACATTCTTTATAGTTTCTTCCTTTGTGGTCAATAGAAGAAAGAAACGGAAACAGGTTTATAACAAGTGGAGAATTACTAAATGATGAAATTTTTTGGTGAACTAAACTTTTTAATGTTTACCGCATTGTGTTGTTTGAAATGCATTGTTTTTTTGTGGTGTAAAGGAAGAGAGGTTTAGCATAATATTAGTCCAGAGAAAACCTTTCTGTTGTATAGTAGTTATCGATAACTAAAAAGTGGAGTTTTGTGTTGTAAGAAATTTCTTTGAAGTAAACAAATATTTTAAATTGATTACAAGTAACAGTAAAGTCTTTTATAATCTTTATTTATCTTTCATTTTAATTAGCCTTATTATGCAAATGTTTCTAGAAGTACAATTCTTTGATGTGCAACAGCCACAGGGGTAACTGGTCAACCCCTCAAACAACCCCACCCATCCCCTAGGAGGAGAATAAAAACTAAGTAGCGAAATAAATAAATATGCCTGGTAGTGCAACAAAACAAAACAAGGAAACCATAGAATAAATAAGCAAATACAACTAAAAACTATACAACTAAAATAGATATTTTTAATGATATGTTTTTCAAGGAGAGAAAAAAAACACATTTAAATCAGCAAAGTTTTGTGGTGTATTCTTAACAAAGTTGAGTGTCCCAATTTTTTATCAAATTTGTCACTGGAGCCTCTTAATGTAAATACATTTTTTTTCTGTATAAAGACAACAAATCTTCTAGCCATGAGAGGGTGGGAGGAGGACTTCTGATGTAGTAGGATACGCCTCCTAGCTATCAATGAACTAAAAGCTATAACATTCTTTTTTGGAAAATCATCCAAGATTTCTGGGACACCAAAAATAGCAATCAACGGGCATGGTTCAAGACAAATGCTAAAAATCATAGTTAAAGTGTCAAAAAAGGATTGCCAAAAATCCTTCAGTCTTGAGCAAGAAAAAAACATGCATATGATCAGCAGGAGCCAGAGAGCACCTTTTACAGATAGCATTCACACCTGGGAATATCTTACGTCTTCCATAATATTACAGAAAACTTCTGTTTCAGATAAATGCTGTTCTTTGAACTTTATATTCATCAAAGATTCTTGAAAAAATGACAAATGTTAAGAAATATAACTTGTCAGAATTGATAAATAAATAATTAGAAATGTTTCCTGAGCACCATAACAGACTGATTTCATGTACGTCTAAAAATTCAGCTTTGCTATCCCAGAAATAAATAGCATTTATTAAAAAGAATTATATTTTAAATTGTACCAACATATCTGATATAAGTGAATGCAGCCTTTGTTAGCATAAAGAGTAATCGGTGTGACCCACGGCGCCTGCCTTGCGCGTAGTCGTGCATTTATACTTTTGCATGCTGTTTGTGTGGCTCTGCAATAACATATTTCCGAAACACTAGCCGGTAGTAGGTTTTTATGTACCTCTTTTTCGAGTTTGTTCGTGGGTATTTTGTTTTTTTTCTGAACGCTACAAGTAGCTAAAACTCACTCATTCAGAGACGAGAACCGGCGGACGTGCAACAACTTTAATCATAAGTTAAACACAAAACAAAAGTCTCCGTCTGGAGCTCCTTCACGGGACTCAACACTTGTCGCTCCATCGGGCTCGTGGCTCTCAGCACCACCCACATTCGTCACCGGTGCCAAGCTGACTAATCACAGAGCTTGCGCTACGCGTCGTTGTGGCGTGTAGTTACATTTTTTAAAAGGTGCGCGTCGGCGTCAGCCATGGTGAGGGCGGAGCATACGCGTGTGCTTGACGCAGAAGTATAAATCAGCCTTTAGAAGTACTTTCAATATTGAAAAACAAATAAAATCTTACTGAACTGTTTTATGTCTACATATTTTTTATATCGTAGAAAGATGCTCTCATACAAAACATTTTGAAGTGAAGATCATTACAGAAATCATGCTGCAAATGATCAGGATGCTGCAAACAATCATTGACACTTTCAGTCACTTGACTGACACATTTCTGTGATGCTTAAATTGTATCCATCAGTGAAATACTTAAAGGGGAAATGAAACACTCAGTCAAGGTTACCTTATTTTGTACATTCGATTCCACTTTAATGAAAATATATTAAACAAACTCTATTATTGTAACCATTTAGCAGAAAACGGCATGTTTTACTATAGATTTTAGACCTAGGGCACCGCCATCTTGGAATGTCGCTGTGTCTGACGTCACGGGGTTGGTTCCGCTCTATCAGCTGAACAGACACAGTGGAAGTAAAGGAGTGAACGCGGAGACTGGAAAGCCTAATTTAACCCAATGCGTGATGTTGTGGGCGTGGAGCTGCTGCAAATACAAGCATCAGATGTGTGTCTAATATAAAAGTATATATATATTTATTAAATTTTTCTTTTTTTTCCTCTTTTAATTACCGATAATTTGATGCGCTTTGCTCCGCTCTCTGTATTACGCTGCCTGACTGCCTGTCTGGGTTTTAAACATGATTGTAATGGACTAAACACGGAGACTGGACAGCCTAATTTAACCCAACGCATGAAGCTGGTGCAGAGTTTAATGTAATTTTGAGTTTAAATTTTTTGGCTTTAACTGCAGTTCTGCATTTTCACTTTTATTCAGGAACATTTCATTTATGTCCCTGTGACAAACTGAGGTATTCGATGCAAGTATGAAGTAAGGACTGCAGAAAGAGTGTTGTTTAATTGGAATTTGATACCGCACGCAGTATGGAAAGAAAAAACCTCAGCATCACGTGGTGCAGGTGTCTGTGGTCCTACACTAACTCGGTAGGCGCAGAGAATAGTGTCAAACAGCTGTGTGTCTATAGAATATCTTGTCGCAAAACACGGCGAGAAGTCCAACGTGACGGTAGTAGTTTGATTGCGGCGCTTACATGTCTGTGCTGCACTTCAGTAGTGCGACTAAAATCGACATGCTCCACATGTCTTAATTCCATTTCTGTTTAGTTCGATTATGACTAGGCCTGTCACAATAATCAATATATCGACATATTGTGCAATACATGGACATGACTTCAATCATTTTTGGACACCTATGATTGGCCATTGTGTTCACAGGCTCAAGAGAAATGACTGTGATTGGCTCGGATGATCATCGCTGTTCACTGAGCAGTGATGCGGACACTGAAGAACAGCTATTTTTCATCAAATACTACTATCTATCTTTCATCTATTCATCTACTACTAGCTATCCAACATCTATTACTGAACCAATAAGGTGCACTGAAGTGTAATAGGTGAAGAAAAGGTGAATTTTCACATTTTCCTAAATAAACTACTGACAGGTTTAGAAGAAGGTGTCCATATGAGCCTGGTCAAATACAAAAAAAGATGATTCAGAAATAACGTTGAAGCCATTTTACATGCACATTTAATGTTGTTTTTGTCCCTTGAATGTGTTTACGATGTTGTTGTATAATCGTTCTATGAACACAGACAAAAATTGGTCTAAAAATGACAATAATAAGTAACATTTATCGCGATAATTTCTATGACAATATATCGCACAACAAATGACTTATCGTGACAGGCCTAATTATGACCTTAATCGGATTAAATGAATTTAAAAATCGCTGTTTACATGGTCAACTCTCAATCAGAGTATTGTCTTAATTGTATTATCAGATTATTGGTGTCCATGTAAACAGACTCAATGTGTTGTAGGGATTCACAGTATATGAGCACAATATATATACAAAATTTTTTTTTTTTAAGCATCCAACATGCTTTTACCAATCTTCATTTAGTTTTAAATACTAATAAAACAAAATGCATGGTTTTTAATAGAAATTTATCACATGTAGAGTTTCCTCCTAAAATTTCCTCATTGGACGGTACTGAGATTGATTATGTTGACTGCTACAAATATCTTGGTATCTGGTTAGATGGGAAACTGACGTTTGAAACTCACATAAATGAACTACTCAAAAAGGTTAAAGCCCGGATTGGTTTTCTTTACAGAAACAAATCTTCCTTTACGCACGCTTCAAAGCAGCATTTGGTCAAATTAACAGTATTACCAATTCTGGATTATGGGGATTTAATTTACAGATCAGCTTCAAAAACTCTCCTTCACAAACTGGATGTTATTTATCATGCAGCAATTCGTTTTGTTACTGGTGCACCATTTAATACTCATCACTGTCAACTGTATTCTTTACTAAATTGGCCTTCTCTTCAATCACGTCGACAAATTCATTGGTTTCTGTTCATTTATAAAACTCTTATTGGAAAAACTCCACTATATTTACAGTCACTTCTTAACATTCAGGAATCACGTCGCAATCTGCGCTCTAGTAGTTTTATTAACCTTTGCATGCCCAAAGTTCGTACTTCATTTGGTCGCTACTCTTTTCAGTTTTCTGCTGCTGATGCTTGGAATCATCTGCAGCAGACCTTAAAGCTCAGTACTTTCATTCCACTATCATCTTTTAAAAGTTCAATCCAGTCAATAGTACAAGATCGCTGTGCTTGTTTTTAGTTTTTCGTTGGTTTTATATGTTATTTTCTGCACTTTGTGAAATTGTTATTGTATTGTGTCCTTGCTGCTTTATACTGTAACTGCTTTTTTTATGTTGCCTCTTGGCCAGGTCGTCATTGTAAATGAGAACTGGTTCTCAATTGACTTACCTGGTTAAATAAAGGTTATAATATAATATATTATACTGGTTTCTCTAGTAAAAAAACACAAGCAGACATTTATTCCTCTATTCAGATCCTCACTGATTTGTTTCTGGTGGTCTGTTTCATTCCTTTATTTTTTTTAATTGCATTCAGCAACAGATCAGATACCTAAAAACACTTTGAATAATCTGCTTATAGGTTTTTTTGTGTGTATTGTTGGTATGAGCGGAACCATTGCTGAAATACTTGCTAGCAGCTTCCTCTTCTTGGCATCATCAACGGCTCAAGCGATGACTTTCCAGCTGACTGCCATTAAAAGGGTTTGATATAGAAAGACAAACATGCAGCATCTAAGTTGTACGCATTGCAGTTAGCATGCATGACTAGCGGTATAGATGGAATGTAGGGTAGCGGGTCAGGTCAGTCGCCTCAGTCCAATTTCAGTGTGTGTGCGCACATGCTTTGTGTGTTTGTGTGTGTGTGTGGTTTCTTATCACTCAAACACTCCCATGGCCAACATTAAGCAAGGAAGCTGGTAATCACAGTCTAGCATAAATTGCGTCTACATACTTTAGCGCATAGCTCCCGGAGGCCAGTTTCCGGATGTTTCACAGCATTTGCTGTTTGTTTGTGGATCTTTGTGTGTGTGTGTGTTTTTTCATGTTGCAAGAATCTGGGAAAATGGTGATGTAACCTGCTTTAGAAACCACTTGACAGCCAGTGTTTCCGACATGCCAAAATGTTAAAGAAATTAATGCATTCAGTCAGAAAAAAAAGTTGTTTCTCCAAATGGACGTAACCTCAAGTTGGGCTTATTTAGCGACACATGTGGTTCCCGATCCTGTATTTCTTTCCAAGTGCTTTCCAAGAACAAGCACTCCATTGTTTTGTGTTTTTTTTCTTTCCATTTAATCCTCAGGGCGATCCACATAGACTTTGTAACAGCCATAGTGACTGAATTAGCAACACCAAGGGATCTGAAGGACTTTGTCATTTGCTCTTTTTATCTGTTTTAATCTTTCTCAATTCGGTTGCAGACAATTTCCCTATTTTCTTTTTGCATACACCTTCTAATGCAAACAGATTTAAAGCTTTAATCCCTCTATGTCTTTCTTTTTCAGTACTGGCATAAAGGATGCTTTAGCTGTGAAGTCTGTAAGATGACTCTAAACATGAAGAACTACAAAGGCTTTGAGAAGAGACCATACTGTAATGCGTAAGTATTGCTGCTTTTCTGTGTATGGGTCTGCTTCATACATATACCCCGTGCACTGTAAAAAATGCAATTCATTCATGTCCTAACTCAAGTCGATTAAGTTGACAAATTTAATTTGTTTTTACAAATTTAGGTAGATTTAACATAAAACAATTTATTTGTCCCAATAAACATCAAGAACTGTGTTGATTCAGCTCAATTAAATAAGTAGTTTGAACAATTAGCAATAATATATTTTTTGAGTGTGCATCTGCTTTTTTTGTACTGTAACACAAGTTTGCATTTACATAGGCTGTTTTTAAACCAAAATCGCGATTTGAAAAGGTGCGATTTTTATTTTTATTTATTATTATTATTATTATTTTTTTTTTTTTTTCAAAATCAGAAAAGCTGCGATTATTTCGATTATTACTATGGCCAGGGAGGCGAGTGCAAGTAATTAAAACTCTCCAACTACTTAAAAAGCAGACGGCTGTTACAGAAGAACCCGTAAGCCCCTATTTCACTGCTAAATAGTGGATCCAGACACACGAGAATCTCTGCAGAGCGACTTTTCTTTACCGCGTTTATTGCGGATCAGCTGTGATAACCGCACATTATTATGCCCATAGACTGTAACCGCAGCCGTTTATCTGTATCCACGTCACTCATCGGTGAATAACGGTAGATCCGTGCTGACCGTTAGAGCCAATCGCAGCCCTTTTTGCTGAGTGCGGGAACACAATGACCAATCACAGGTGTTTAAGAACTCTCTCAACAACGGTCAATCAAGCAGGATAATATTTACATTTGTATATTTGTAATAAATGCTCATGTTGTTCTGTGCATGAGTTTTGTTTGATACTTTCAAAAAGAGTGTTTTCTTTGAGTAGGTAAACTTAAAGGGACGGTACATATATCTGACTGCTTGTATTAAATATATAAAATAATATATAAATATATTTAGAAATTTTACATTTTAATAAGAATTCTTGTGCTGGGAAGTAAAATCTAAAATTGTGTATGGAAAGCATTGTCAATGCACTGTGAATGTCATGAAATCAATATGAAAAATGTAACACAATCTAAATGTAAAGGTTTTATATATCTATATATAAGATGTTATATGGAATTCATTTAATTGAATTTAAAATCCTGTAGTTATTTTCTTAATTTGTCATGATAACTGACTACTTTATTGGAAAAAATTATATTAAATGAACAGTAGCACAGTGTGGCGTACTTTCTGATCATGCTTGATCTTTCTTTGGTGCTGTTAAAAGCCACCACATCAAACCTGCAGCTCTTTTATGAAATTATAGTAAATCGCATTTTAAATTGCAATTTTGATCAGATAAATCGCAATAGGATTTTTTTTTCCAAATCGTGCAGCCGTAATTTAAATAGTTTTCAGTGCACACTTTCCACGGGTTATTCAAAAACTGTATTCTATTTCTTTCTGCCTTTTATATTTAGCAAGCTGTTTTACTTGAAAAAACGTCATGATACTGAAGTTAGTCACAGCTTCCACTTCATGGTCGCTTTAAAGGGTCATGAAAAGGGTTTTGAAAAATGCCACAAATGTGGGCGTGGTGAGCCACAGCGTGGAGGAGGAAGACGAGAGGCACACAACACAATAACGGTCTCTCATCTAACTCTCTTTTTTTATTTTGCTCTTAACCACCAGAGCTACCCACAAAAGCATGCTGCAGTTTGTCATTACACGGAAACAAAATTAACATATATTGTTTTGTAGGCTCAGTGTTTCAGAGTTTCAGTGTTTATATACGTGTATGTATGTATATATATATAACTTGCTATTGCATCTTTAGAAATATTATAAGGCTAATTTTGTTGTTTTTATAAATAACAGTGTTGTCAATGATATATAATATAGGGTGTGTATATACAGTTTAGATCAACTTTACATTAATGGATAATAGTTGTCCACTGGAATTGTTTTAAGTATCTTTGTAATAAAATGTTTTAAAACTGCATGATATATCGTTTAATCGATATCGCAATAGTCAGATCGCAGGATATGCAATCTGGAGTCTGTAGTATAATTCATCATTTTCATGTTTTTTTTTTTTGAGTCCTGTGACTACAATGATTTTAAAACCATTGATGCATAGGAAGTTGTGCTATTTGTAAGTTGCCGTTAGACTGGGAAAACGATAAAACACTGTTTATTTCAATTGTATCTTTTTTTTTGTATTGATGTATGCTTGTAGATGTTTTATTATATTTAATGGAGTTGCACTTTTCTGCATAATCATCCCAATCAGTCGTAAATTATTCATTATTTCCAAATAGAGATATCTATTCAAGTCATCTGGTGAAAATGTATTCATATCACAATATAAACTACCTGACAAAAGTCTTGTCATCAATCTAAATTGTAAGAAAAAACAAATATTAACTCAACTTCTAGTTGATCATTTGTAAAAGTGGCAGAAGGTAGATTTTATAGAGATAAATCATCTGTTGAACTGCATCCCAATCATCACAAATACTGCAGAAGATTTTTGGAACCCGCATGGACCCAAGATTCTCCCCAAGTTTGGTGAAGGAAAAATCATGGTTTGGGGTAACATTCAGTATGGGGGCGTGCGAGAGATCTGCAGAGTGAATGGCAACATCAACAGCCTGAGGTATCAAGACATTTGTGCTGCCCATTACTTTACAAACCACAGGAGAGGGCAAATTCTTCAGCAGGATAGCACTCCTTCTCATACTTCAGTCTCCACATCAGTTCCTGAAAGCAAAGAAGGTGAAGGTGCTCCAGGATTGGCCAGCTCAGTCACCAGACATGAACATTATTGAGCATGTCTGGGGTAAGATGGAGGAGGAGGCATTGAAGATGACTCCAAAGAATCTTGATGAACTCTGGGAGTCCTGCAAGAACGCTTTCTTTGCCATTCCAGATGACTTTATTAATAAGTTATTTGAGTTATTTGAGCCTTTGACTTTCATATAAGCCACTTCTGATACCAAATGATCAACTAGAAGTCAATTTATTATTTGTCGTTCCTAAAACTTGGAAAGTCAACAAGACATTTGTCAGGTAGTGTATATCACAAAATACCGCAACGTTAGATTTTACTAGTATTGCGCAGCCCTAAAAAAAAAAAAATTATATATATATATATATATATATATATATATATATATATATATATTTTTTTTTTTTTTTTTGTCAAATACATTTACCCTATTACTTAAATAAATTACGATATTTTATAATGCTACCAATATAACATGAAACATTAAACATAAATATATATGCAACTAGAACTATTGTAGATAGGGATAGATTATGAAGTTATTGTTCATTTTTGCTCTTATTTGCTCAGTTTTTGATATTTTAATAAAGATTAGTAACGTGTACACTCTAAATAGAACTGACATTTTCTTGAAGTGGCTAATCTAAACCCCTTTTACTGGCTATTATGCTCATGAGCTCAACATAACCGTGATTATTATTTTTAGCTCTGAAAAAAAAAACAAGTGAAAAGAAATCTGTGGTAACGTGTGAAGATAGTCACATAATGCTGCAAATTGACACCTTTCATGCCTTTTCATAATTAAATTTCAGCCACAACATTCAAAATAGATTGTTGGATTGTGCGGTTGAATATTTTGCCTTTTCTATTGAATTTGTGGAGCATTATTCATTCAATTTTGGTGATAATCTACCCACAAACCTCTGGCTCTGAAATTATCGGAATTTATACAATGCAGAAACTACTTATCAAGCAAAAGCAATATATTTTTTTTATCCTTGATCCAATCAACTCGTGAATAATTAAGCAAGATGCATTTTAAGAGGATAAGCACACTTTCTTTTTGTCTTTTTTCTTTTTTTTTTTTTTTTTAAGAGACACATATGAGTCAATGATATATTATTGGCATAGGCAACCGCCACATCCTGTGACTATGGTATCATGAGGTTTAAGATTTAAGTAGAAGTTTAACACCTAGTAGAGTTAACATGCCTCGAGAGGCTGAAACACAGAGGGCACTCTTTTTCTTTTTCTTGAGGCTTTTTCATAGTGGGTTGTGGAATAGATGCTTGTACAGCTTAGAATACCCCCCTCTTTATTCCCTCAGTGTTCAAATCTATCATTAGTACTCCATTGTTTCCTTTCCTCATGATATATTGGTAGCCATATAGATAGCCAATGAATGCTATGTTTTTATGCAATCATTATCAGTCCAACAACAAAATTAGGCTGCTATCTTTTAAGCTATTTAAGCTTTAATGTGTTATTTCCACTAATTGAACTAGTTCACAAGCTTGCTGGCTTTTACTTTTTCATAATTTAAAAAAAAATATTTGGTTAAATGTTTAGTGACTTGATTGCTTTATGCATTTTTAAAAATAACTATTTATTTTTCTTTGTCAGACCAAAATTGGCCATCAAAAAGATAAGTTGATTAAAATGTTCAAAGTAGAGGTCTGCAGGAGAGCCGTGGGACCCGACCAGGGTTCTTGCAGTGTGGGATCAATTTTCATATGAAACATACGAAAATTAGCGGACAGAAATCAGGTGTGATTTGAATAGGAGCGGGCAGTCAAACAATACACTATCCCGTTCACGACATTCTTTTAGAAATATAAGCATATTTCTTTTTAGCATATCTGTGCTTTAAACTGGATTTATACTTTATGCTGGCGTCAGCCTCCATTGACTGAGAGCACAGCCACGAGTTGTGGAAGCTTTTTATTACTTGCATTTTTAACACTGGTAGCTTGTACTCAGTGCTGTATACTGTATATTTGCTGCATGGATAGACCAGTGCTTTTTGCTTCATCATTTCATTTGCGAGTCACTGCACGCAGCATGTGCATAACGACCCTCAGACCGAACATTGTGAATGTGAAAAAAAACGTCTTTCTCTTGAAGGATGTTTAACTTGGAAGTTTAAAGGTGCTCTATGCAAGTTTGACACCCAGTGGATGACCTAGGTATTGCATTCCTGGTTTAAAACACATGCAAGAGCAGGTTGCTAGATTAAGGACCAACAGGAGCATGACTATCGAGCCTAAAGGCTGATTTAAATTGTGTTCTAAATAAAAGCAACGGCACGCAACAGAAGGAATATTTCCCATAATAAAAGGAGTTTTATCCTAACCAACACCTGAAATTGATATTTTAGAAACCGCTTCTATTTCATTGTCAGAAAACTGACAATGATCACCTCAGGTACACCTCATGTGCTTTATTCAGTGTTAAATGCTAACAATGTGAGTTTGAATGGCATTTTACATGACATTTATTGCCATAGTACTGAAAACACCAGCAGATAGTTCACCTCAGATCTTGATGATGAAATGAAACTTTAGAACTATGCAAACCAACACATATCAGTGATTCAGCATGTACATTTAATAATGTTAAAGAGGTTTAATATGTATTAATTAGATTATAAACCTTACCGTTTCTTGAGTGAGTGCATAATCTGTGCTTCTGTATGGCTGTTTAAATTTCTGTCGTATTTCGTCTGGGGCAAACAGCCAAATTGCTTATCACTGCAAATCTCGTCACATAGAGTGTTGCTAGGACATGGGGTTACGATGTAACCTGCTCACCTAATGTTTATGCTTGTAATATTTATATTATTTGCTAATTAATAACCACCTCATGTGGAACTCTGAATCGGTCTCATTTCGGAGTCTGCTACTGTCCACCAGAGGTCGCATTTCGGTCACGGACACATACTCTGAGAGCCTTCATGACTATATGAATAAAATACGCTGTTTTCCACCAAGGCAACTCGGGAGTACTGAAATATAATTGGCTAAACTGGCATTGGGCGGGTTAAAATAACCAAAACAAAGACAACTGTTCCGGCACGTAATGCACATTTACAAAGCAGAATATCTGACTTCAGCATTGTTTTTCAGATTAACAAGTACGTTCACTTAGCATGTTTCTTAAATATCTGCAAACATATTATGGTATTTTTATACTTTAGAAGAAACTTACAGCACCTTAAAATGACAGATGTCATGTTTATATTATTCTCTTTGTGTCCCATGCCGACCTCTAATTCAGAGATCAGTTCAGACTTTTCTGAAGTTTTAAAACCAAATTAAATCAGTTGTTCACTATGTGTGTTTGCTTTTTTGTTTTTGCAATCACACAGAAAAAGTGTCCATGCTATATTGGCCAGCCTTTTTTATTTTGGACTTTTATTATTCTTCTCATGTACATCACTTCGATGCTCTAGACCAGGGGTGTCCAAACTCGGTCCTGGAGGGCCGTGTCCTGCATAGTTTAGCTCCAACTTCCTTCAACACACCTCCCTGGAAGTTTCTAGTATACATAGAGAGAGCTTGATTAGCTGGTTCAGGTGTGTTTCATTGGGGTTGGAGCTAAAATATGCAGGACACCGGCCCTCCAGGACTGAGTTTGGACACAATAGCTCTAAACCGCTTAAAAAAAAAAATAAACGAAACTTTAAACCTGGATTAAGAAAATAACACTCCACTTTAAAACTATCGGATGGTAGCATTGTCTTCTACGATATTCAACACACATTGGTTAAATTCTCAGTGTATGTAGTTTAGCGTTTCATGACCCTTTAAAAATCACAGCGAACTGCCATGTGCAAAATTAAAACAATTAACGAGAAAAATCTAGGGCAGGACTTGACATTGAGGATTCATTTGATGGTTAAATCTGGGTGTTACATATTAATATGCAGTCAGATGTCTTTGTCTAGTGACTAACTATATCCAGTCGTCAAAAGTAGAAAAGAGCCTCTCAACAGAAGAGGAAGTTAGCACACTGACGATGCAAAGATGGACACTTTTTGTCATTTGAATGAACATACAATAGTGAATCATTGACAGTACAAGAAATGTGCAAAAGAAACTACTCATGTTGATTTGACATTATACGCGATGCGTTTTTGCCTGTCATTTTTCTCCATTAGCATGAAATGATTGTGGGAAAGGTCACGTCTGCGCACACAGTGGCTAACTTGTGCGGTCATTCGGTGGAAGGGCAAATTAGAGGGAAATTCCAATAATTTCACAACAATGACCCGTACAGATACATAGACAAATGAGCTCATTTCTCTGGAATCCGCTTCTCAATAGTCTTGTGAGCCTGAGACCACAGTTACAGCATTCCTATATTTGCCCATTCATTAGCATTTAGTGTTTTAATGCAGACCACCAGGCTCAGCAATGCTCATTCCACATGTCCAGAGTAAACTTATAAAGTCATAATCGCCAGCCGGCATACAAAACATGCAAATGCTTTCCTTTGGGTGCTGATGTGCTCTAGGCTCTTGCTTCTCACACTCATGCTTGGAAATACACAAGGGGATTTTAGTCTTTATTTAGCAAATGATTTATGTCTGTCCCTCTGCCTAGATCTGCTTCCTCCACTGTTTACTCAGTCCTTATTACCAGGATGATGTGAGTAAGTGAGCATGGCAATGTAATTTCCTCTTTCGTCCAACAGATAAAAGGCCTGTTTGCTTCTTGAGAGTGATGGTCTGGTGACACGTTCACCGGAAGTAACATGCATCTGAGTGATTTACACTGGGATTGTTCTTAACCGATATAAACATAGAAATCAGCATGTGTGTGCTTGAGTGCCATTTGTTTGTGTTTGTGTTCCCCCATATCCTTGTGTGATTTTTGAGTGTGAACTAACCGCATCTCTCATTTAACAAAAACTGAAACTGCTTCAGACTGCCAATCAATATGCTAGTTAGTATTACTGTCTGATAATCGAGTTTAGATGCATACTACAGCGGCCACCACAAAAGAAACATTATAGATAGACAGAAAGACAGATAGATAGATAGACAGACAGACAGATAGAATGGTAGATAGATAGATAGACAGACAGAGAGACAGACAGACAGACAGACAGAAAATAAATAGATAGACGGACAACAGACAGAATGATAGAACGATTGATGGATCAATAGACAGACAGACAGATAGATAGACAGACAGATAGACAGACCATTAGATAGACTGGGATTGGTCCACTAGCTCTGGGATTGGTCCACTTGGTAGTAGCAGAGACGAATGTGGGCGGTGCTGAGAGCCGCAAACTCAATGGAGTGAGTGTGGAGTCTTGTGAAGGAGCTCCAGATAGAAACTTTTGTTTTGTGTTTACCTTATGATTAAAGTTGTTGCACGTTCGCCAGTTCCCGCCTCTGAATAAGCGAGTTTTAGCTACTTGTACATTTAAAGTAGCAATCAGAAAAAACAAAACACCCTTGAAGAAACTGGACACAGAGGAACATAAGAATAGGGCTGTCACGCTAGGCTATATATTGCACCCAAATTTATTGCGATAAACAATATAATTGCCACTTTGTAATTTATATCACTAATAAAAAATAGTAAATTTTTACAACATAATAGCGTAATAATTCAGGTACACTTTTTCAAAGAACATTTTATTTTTAAAGGGTCACGAAACACCAAAACACATTTTTTGAGCTGTTGACAGTCATATATGTGTCCCACGCTGCTATAAACACTATTAGGACACATATATTGCACTAAAAAGTGAAAATTGGTTATTTTTGCGTTATTTTGAGCAAATTCGTTCTTCCGGTTTGAAACGAATTTTTGAAGCTGCGTCACGGCCATAAGATACTTGGGTGTAAATCCAGCTGGAGAGTGGCTGTCTGTCTTTTCTAGGACACTCTTACGTATATGAGTGTGCAGTATTAATTCATGAGAAAGACGTGCTTCAAACCAATCAGCGCGCTCTATTGTGTATGACGTGAAACTTCATTAATATGCATGATAGCTCCGGAGACTGTTTACCAGTTTACACTGTACAGACGGCAGAGAGACGCCACGTTGTGTTGCCAAAACAAGTGAAAGTACAAGAATTTCAAGACAAAATCGTAGGTGTTATTAGTGTGTTGCAACGAAGGTTTTGTTTTCATTTTCCCTTTATGAGAGAGCAGCTGGACTCACGTGTGGATTACAGTGCACGCGACACTCGACAGAAACGCGTTTGTAAGGAACATTTTTACCCGAGAGCTTTTTCTCATCTGGAAATGGTGAAATCCTGATTTGCCGCTCGTCTACTTTTAATAAAAAGACACAGCTCCAGTTTGATTGTCTGTGTACAGATTTGGTAAGTGTTTGCAGTGGACTGCCCTTTGTTTAAATGCTGCTCTCCGAGTGTAAACATGTAAACACAAACTATTCCCGTCGTGCAGGATTTTCGCTGCAATTTGTGACAGGATAGTCTATACACACACGGCTTTCTGACGCTACCTACCGAGTACATAAGTTACAGAGAAATGCGGAGGATTTTTTTCTCTTATTCGCCGTATCAAATCAGCCTCTGTGTGTTTGTTTTTCCTGTCAAACTTAGCGCGTGCCCAAATGTTAACTCCCTTCTATGCAAAATCTTACCCTCTTTCCCTCCCCCGACACTCCCACACTCCCAGAGCTGGACACGCCCAACTTTCCTGACTTTTTTCAAAACAGAGGTGTGAAAACACCCTGCTGAGACAGGGGGTTTCGTGACCCTTTAAGAATTTTTAGGTTTGAAATTGAAACCTGAAAAATTGCTTAAAACAAATAAGTTATGATAAAAGATGTAAACAAAAAAAGTCAAAAGTAGACTTTTAATGCATCTCAGGCGTCTTTTTTTTAATAATCAGGCAGATTCCAAGACAGGCCTGTTTGTTAAATGTTTGCAGTATGTTTTTTTTTTAATGCTGGTTTTTCAAGCATGTTTAATGGCTACATCTCTTTAGCTATATAATGGTACCTGTCTTTGAGTGTGTGCCATTTCGCGCTGTCACGTTTATATTTGCACTGGCAGGTAAATTTATCCATTACAGTTAACTGTCTGGAAGACCCCTCTGCAGTACCAACTGCGGTTGTTGTTCCTATGTTGAAAAATATGGGTAGGGTGGTTATGTTTTAGGTGTGATTTAAGGTTAATTGTGTTGCATTTTTTTGTTGTTGACGTTAGCTCACTCTCATTCGTCTAAAAGCCAAAATGTTCCCTCACCGGAGCTAAAGACTGTGGCTTTGAAAGTCTATCGCGACTTGTTTATCCTAACTGACTTTAGTTTCTAAACACGAGTCAGTGGGTTCGCGTCTTGTCTTGTTCACCTTCACTATCCCCACTCTCTCGCACGCACTCTGTCTGTGTGTGTGTGTGCGCAGTGTGCGTGGGGATGCTGCATAAGCCCCGCCTTCCACAGATTGCAGCACGTTGACAAAAAACTTAGCTTGTTATATTATATAGCCTAATCATCATCATCTTATATTTTTTTATATAACATAGACAATATATCGCACGAAGTGTTATTGTAAAGCAACACAAACAGCGCACAGAAGTATAAATACAAGGCATGTAAAAATGTAGAGTTGATAAAGTGTCTGGTGCAAATGGAGAAGAGAGTGTGTCTCCAACATGTGGTTTATAAGCCCACTCACCTGCGTGATGCACACTTATATTAATAAATTATTGAATAGTAAATCATACATCAAATTAAAAAAGGTTTGTGCAAACTGTGATGTTTATCATTCCTGCTGTGCTTATCACCAGTGGTTCTCGAGACATTTTATGACATTCATGATCTGGGCGAACGTGCAAAAATCACTTGTGTAATTTGACACTTCTGTTGCACAGAGGAAAAAGTCATCCTCACACCTTTTTGTGTGTATTCATCGTGTAAGCTTTTCCACTTCTGTTTAACCTCCTGCACTACATCACACAAACATGCATTAATCATCCCGGTGCACATAAAGCTTTAGGTTATCCTCTGATTGCTTAAAACAACTTGGCTAGCATTGCTTAAAAATAAATTGAAGAAGTAAATAGAAATGTGCTCATGTTTGGCACTTTGAAGGTTGCTAGGGTCTTCTGCAATGGGTTTACTTCCATATAAGGTCAAAACCACTTTATCATCGCAGCATCACCTTGCTCAATTTTGGTCACCTGAGAGCATACAGACCAAAAGATGTATGACAGATGTAGTCACAGATCAGTGACAACGCTTTTCTTCTGAGCACTGTTCAAGGCTAGATGTATTCAATAATTCATCATAGTTAGAAACCTGCCTGCTCTTGATGTTAGGAGAAAAACTTATTTAATTTATTTATTAACTTATTTAAACTTAATTTAATTAGCAGTCACATGTGATTTGTGTGAATTTATTTGTACCGAGTTTGTGTAGTTTGTAAAATCTTTGGCACTTGTTTTTTTTTTTTATTGCCTATCTAGAAGCACTGCAATTAATTTGTCATTCCAACTACTGAAGTTTATTTTATAGGGGCAGAAACATTTATGTAACAAGTGTGTAGAGACTTCTTTTAAAGCCTTTACTACATTGTAATTCTGTCCAATTAATTCATCAAACGGTCTTTGCACACTAGAGCCAAACACAGGAAATGCTTCATCTAAGTAGACAAGGGGTCAAGTACAAAGACAATTTTGTTTCTGAAAGGGTTCATGCAAAGATCTGAGCACTAAATCTCTTTTTGAAGAGCCTTCCCTGCTCTGAATGATCAGAGTGCAGTTCTGGAGGCGATGCATTGGCAAAAGTAGCTGGTCACCTCAAACCATGGTCCCCAAGCATGATTGAGCACCAATTTTTTAGGTGTTATATTATGTTTAGTGTGTGATGAGCCCTTGGCGATATAAATATTGTCGGTGGATGTCAAAGTATAGCTTTGCAGGCAGCTAGTGAAAACCACAGCCTGGCACTATACCAAAGTCCCTTTAAGGCCATCTTTGGCATTCTGTTTTAATATGGAAACATTCAATTCTCTAAGACTTTTTGCCAAGCTTACGATTAAGTTTCAAATTTGAAATCACCAATGAAATTAAACAACAACTGTCTTTTAAATTTCATTTCTAAACATTCGAATCACAAAAACTGAATTTTTTTTGTCAGGTTTCCCAAACTAACGCACATGCGCACTCTAATGGAACAAGATCATGACACCAACATAATTTATGGCTGTTTCTGTCTACATGTTTCATAATGTCAACCTCTGAATAATGCCTCGTCCAATCGTGCTGGTCTTCTGAATTAATTCCCAACTTTATTCCTGATGGCAAAACAATTTCTTTACAATTTTGTGGGCATTCAAGTAGTTGCCGTCACATGATTTGCGTTTGAATGGAAGCTGGAATTCATGAGGTCAAACAGCACTTACTGTACCTTGCGTTCGTTTCATACAGATTACAAAACCAGAGAACATTTAGTGTAGTTAGTTCATTTAATAGTAGACATTTCAATCTTTATGGGATTATATTTTTCGTGAAGCAAGTATTTGCTGAGATTCCAGTGCATTTGCTGATTCGGGGGGGTTCATAACAGCAGAAATTGCTAAAACTTTCATAAAGAACGCACTTCTGGACTGAGCCCCTCCTCCGGAGAATGGAGAAATAAAATAGAGCAATATCGGATTTCTTCAATATACTGCAGCGCTACTACAGACTAGTAGTAGCGCTGCAGTATATTGAAGAAATCCGATATTGCTCTATTTTATTTTTCTACGATAAATATTGCGATATAAATACAGTTTCACAAGATGATTTGAAGCGCGCTATTCAACGGTTTTCTGGAGACTTAACAGTATTCAGGTACAGAAATTTAATAATCACAGTGCTTTTCTTGCTTTGTTTTGTCTCGTTTCTAGTGCATATTTTGTTTCCTTTTCACCGTCAGAAGAAATAAGAGAAATGTAAGAGTTTTTCCTTAAAGCTAGGAAATGTTTTTGCTAGTGGTGTGAACTTACACTCGTCTCACGGTTCGGTTACGATTATCATGCCATCGATTTGGTTCAATTCGATATCTTGGTGCATCACGGTGCATTGACGATGCTTTCCATACATAATTTGATTTTTTTTCGTTACAACACAAGAAATTTTTTTTTATTAATCTATAAATATGTTTATATTTATATATCACGTGTAATACAATTTTATCCTTTAAAACAAGCAGTCATATATATGAACTGTACCTTTAATTTTACCTGCTCAAAAAAAACACTCTTTGTGAATGTTTTAGACAAAACTCCAATACATCCACAGAAGACAGCACGAGCATTCATAACAAATAAACTAATGCAAATATTATCCCGCTTGCTTTTTGAGCGCTGGCAAGTTCTTACACCCCTATGACTGGTCATTGTCTTCACCCGCTCAACAGAAAGGGCTGCGCTTAGCTTTAGAAACGAAAGCGCTGTTCACCCATGAGTGACGCGGGAAAAACAGCCCCGGGTAAGTCTATATGCGCATAATACGCGGTTATCAGGTAATCCGTAATAGAATAAATACAATACAATAAACTCGCACCACAGGCACGCTTGTGTCTGGATCCACAAGTATCGCTTTAACAGCCGAGAGGAGAGGAAAATTTACCTCACGAACATGCCAACGGGTCAAATGCACAAAGTATGTGTGTGTGGGGGAGAGAGAGGGAGAGAGAGAGAGAGAGAGGTGGAGTTTTACAGCATTTCTCCCTAGTAGTGAAATAGCGGCTCGTGATTTACCATTCCTCTGTGTCAGTATAAGATCTGCTTTTTAAGTATGTGTTTTATTTTATTTTATGAGTGTTTTATTTACTCACCCTCGCCTCCTTCGCCATAGTATTCTGCCGCGACATCGCGCATAGGGGATAAATTACGTCAATGCGTAATAACCGAATCTATTACTGAACCGATATCGAATTGTCCCCATCTGCATCGCGGTGCATTGAAGAAACGATTAATTTTGACACTCCTAGTTTTTGCTTTGAAATGTAGATATTTGGACTAGAAACAAGTAAGACATTTTTTTTTTTTTAGAAATCATATAAATTCAGTATAAATACAGTGATCAAATACAGTACTGTGGCTCCTTGTCAACTATAATTCAGACTCAATATTGCATTTCTTTGCGATTCGACTTTTGCGGATGCGCACATTGTGATATCGATGCTGAAATGATATATTGTGCAGCCCTAGTCTATAGCGATCAGTGATTGGCTCCTGTACTTGTAGGCTTCATTCTCCATATTGACTGTAACACATGTCTTGTGTTTGTATTCTATAGTCTTTGAATATGTGTACCTTTTTCAGGTTTGAGCAGGAAGTAAGACCGGATTATTCAGACGACTCATTTCAGGCAGTTCAGATTCAGTTCTTCCTTTTGAAAGACAATAACTCCATTTATGATGCACTTTAATCTTTAAAACTATTCAGACATTTTGCATTCACAAACATCTGTATTGTACACGCTACATGAAAGATGATATCCAAAGAGTAATAGTTAGCTTAATTCAAAATAAAACAATAATAATGGTTAAAGAACATGACAAAGTGCTATAAATAACTATAGCTAAACTTATTTATTAAAGTAATAAAATATTATGTTATATGCATGTTTTAAAAGCAATACATCCTTGGTTGGTTTGTGAATGTGTAGGCAAGATGAATTTGTAATCTTTGGCGTGGCTCTCTGACTTACTGCTGGATCAGTGTGTATTTATTTACACAGCTTTACAGTGCATGTACTGTATTATGTGTTAGTTCCCTGCACAGTGTTACTGTACTATATGGAGGTTTACTAAGCAGACAGGCTGTCCTGTGGTAACCCGGAGCAGACTATGTTTTGATTGGCTCAGTTGCTGTTGTGTTGTGAAATGATTCATTTTTACTGAATCAGTCCTGTTAATTATTGTCGTGCCACTTTATATGTTGTTACATTGGTTAAATGATTCATTGTAGTTAAATGGTTTGGTTACTGCCGTATTTCTAAATATATCAGACAATGTTGCACTTGTGTTTTGTGGAGAATTCTTTTATTTCTGGTGCTCTAATTGTGAGTTGCACAAGATGACTGTGGTTGCGTTTGTTGCTGTCAAGCTAATTTTGTGTTGCGTTGGTGAAAATAGGACAAATAGGCTGCCTTGTTTACACAAGGCACAAATTACACTCTCATGCCTTCATTATCCATGTGCAGATCAGAGATAAGCAAATGTGGACATTCACCTCTGCAACCGCTAATTCATGATCTTTGTTTTAGCAGTGACACACTTTATAGATTTGGATTGACTATAAAATAAATTCGTTTAAAAATAATGTTTATTAATGCATTGAATGAAATGTTTCCAATAATTAAGACTTGTAGCTTGTATATTCCTTTCTTTTAGACCAGGGGTGCCCAAACCTTTTCTTACAAATGACCAAAAACCAAACTTGATTAAAGCTAGTGGGCCGACGGTAAATATAGTTGCCATGGGTGATTTTCCTAATTGTTTAATAATATAAAAAAATTACTAGAAAACATTGCTTTAAACTTACTCGGTATATATATTTTTTAAATTTTATAATAAATTTATTACAGTAAAAAGAATTACACTAGTTTTTGATTTTCCTTGCATATGTCTTCTGCATAGTTCTCTCTCCATCGAGTGACAATATTTACATTTTTACAAATAAGATATTTAATTGAAACATTTTATTTCAGTTTGCTTTTTTTGTAGCTCAGCAATAAAACAAACAAACAAATGTTATGTTAAATTAGAAATGACTATCTCTGTGTTAAAGGCATTTGCCCCATCATTCTCACTTTCTTCTCAAATGGGATGGCGGGCCAAATCAAAGGTTACAATGGGCCAACATTGGGCATCTGTTTCAGACAAACACAGTTTGGGTCATAGTAACTTTGTAATGGCAGTAAATGGTGCTCTTGTTTTTGAAGCTCCAAAAAGTGCATTAATCCACCATCAAAGTAATTCATACAACTCCATTAAGTTAATGAATGCCTTCTGAAGCAAAGTGTTCATTAAGATAAAATATTTATGTTTAAAACTTTACAAACTTTTATGTCCTACGTCTCGTGCATTCAGCAGTTGCCTGAAGCCAATGATAATTATTTTAAGTATTATTCAATTCAATTCATGTTTATTTCTGTAGCGCTTTTACAATGCAGATTGTATCAAAGCCGCTTAACATGGAAGTTCTAGTAAATTACAGATATCAGAGTTGAAGTTCAGTTTAGTTCACTGCTGAATGTCCAAGCACAGAAGAGCAGATCCATCGATGCACAGCTCCACAAGTCCCAAACCAAGCAAGCCAGTGGCGAGAAAAAAACCTTCATTAGCTGACAAAGTAAAAGGAAAAATAAAAATCCTTGAGAGAAACCAGGATCTGTTGGTCACAACCATTTCTCCATAGGCGCCAGAGGCTGGAGAACTGCAGGTGTGAGTAGGTCACCGGGGGGTGATCAGGCTGGCCCACAGGATGAATGCGGGGACTCGTCTGTCACTGTTGTCTTTCAGGAATCTCATGCACTCCACTCCTCCATGACCACCACAGCATCAGCTCAGGATACGGCCTGGTTCAGGATTATGGATACCTTGGCATCATTTCTTCACAGGCCTTTGATCGCATCAATGGCGCTACATAATCTCGGGGGGATGAGTATAATGAGAAGAAAAAAGAAAATAATTAGCGTAGCTGCTGTTCGTAGTGTATTTAAACGAGATGCAAAAATAAAGTGCTATAAATGAAAATAGTAATTATATAAACAAACATAGTAACAAAATGTCAGGTGCATTAAGACAGGAGGAGTGTGTCCTCCAGGTGGTTGTCAAGCCCACTCACCTGCGCGAAGCACACTCATTCATCATATCGTTATGCGATGCATTGAGTGTATGCTTTACTAAAAAAATGTCTTTAATCTAGTTTTGAAGAGTGACAGTGTGTCTGAGCCTCGCACATTATCAGGAAGGTTATTCCAGAGTTTAGGAGCCATAAATGAGAAGACTCGACCTCCTTTAGTAGACTTTGCTATTCTAGGTACTACCAGAAGCCCTGAGTTTTGAGATCTTAAAGAGCGGGTTGGCTTGTATTAATTATAAAGTATAAAACAAGTTTATCCCACTGTATTTGTTTAAATTCAACAAATATTTGAAAGTATTAAAAAAACTAACCCACTGGATTTGTATGGGCTACTTTCGTCATGGATGGATGCATTTTTTGGATCTCCAAAAACTCCATTCACTGCCATTAGAAAGCTGAGATGATCAAGAATGTGTTTTTTTTTCTTTTTATTTAATAATGTTTGTCCAGGGATGGCTTGAGGATGAGGAAATTACAGGACTGTTCTTTTGAAAATATTGTTATAATTAGAGCTATACAACATGTATTGAAATATCATTATCAAGATCTTATATGCAATATCCGTATTCAGAAGAGCTGCAATAAATTACATGTATTTTATGTGCCAAGCATTTGTGTGTTGCATGCATGGGTTGTTTAACCAAATTTGATCAGAAATAAAGATTACTATCTTTATACCTGCCTCTCCAGTAGGTGCTGTTTCGTTATTGGCTTAGTCTGGACCCAAAGGTGAACTTAGAGCCTCAGAGCTGAAAATAAATACTTACAGTTGACGTCAGAATTATTAGCCCCCCTGTTTATTTTTTTCCCCACTTTCTGTTTTTATGGAGAGAAGATTTCTTCAACACATTTCTAAATATAATAGTTCTAATAACTCATTTCTAATAACTGATTTATTTTTTCTTTGCCATGATGACAGTAAATAATATTTGACTAAATATTTTTCAAGACACTTCTATACAGCTTAAAGTGACATTTAAAGGCTTAACTAGGTTAATTAAGCCTTAACTTTCTTCAGAAGAAAAAATATTATCAGACATACTGTGAAAATTTCTTTGCTTTGTTAAACATAATTTGGGAAATATTTAAAAAAGAAAAAAAGATCAAAGTGGGGCTAATAATTCTGACCTTAACTGTATATCAGGATTCGAGACAAGAAAGGAAAATAACATCTGCTGTAGTATTACACCTTAACATAGTTTTTTCAGCCTAGAAGACATTTACTTAGGTCAGAAACGTATACATTAAACATTTTAGTGTGGTCAAAATATAAAAATAGCTAATAAAATTTGCATATATCTTGAGATTTATCGCTAGATAATCTCGCTAGATTATCTCTAGACTCAACATAACGTTGGGTAATTTTCAAGTATCATACATTATTGGAAGTGAAGTTTAATTTTAAACTAATTTTGAGAGGAGCATGTGCTCATGATTGACCCAGCTGGCCCACATTAGCTAATCATGATCTTCCAATCAAAGGATCCCAAGTCACTATATATATCCTCATTTCCTTTCTACAACTATCTTCATCTGGAAGAAACCCCCCTCCTTCCCTTCTTCCACCTTTGTCCAGAATGGGCGGCACGGTGGCCCAGTGACTAACACTGTTGCCTCACAGCAAGAATACCAGTGGCGTCAGGTCCTTGCTGGGCCGTTTGGTATTTCTGTGCGGAGTTTGCATATTCTCCCCGTGTCCGCGTGGGTTTCCCCTGGGTCCCCCGGTTTCCTCCCACCATCCAAATATGCTCTATATTATAGATAAAATAAGCCTAAATCTTTTCTAATGTCTTACTGCCAAGAAGTTCACCTTGGCCTCAGCAGCGGGGGGAGTTTGAGATCGACCTGAACTCAATTTCCCCTCGCCATGTGAAAGGGGGGAGCCCTGGGCCCGAGGATCCCTTGAGTTCAGGGCTCTCTCCCGGGACAGCATGCCAAACAAGCTATGCGATAAATCATGAGCTAAGTGTGAACTCTTGAAATATAAATTTTTGTAATTCTGAGATGTTAGTTTACCAATCCATCGCCTAAAAATGCAGATTTTAACAAAAATGTTTGTGTGTGTGTATTTCAGACACTATCCGAAGACATCTTTTACCAGTGTTGCGGACACTCCGGAGAACCTGCGTCTGAAACAGCAAAGCAAGATGCAGAGCCAGGTACAGCACATCAATATTTGCCTTCTCTTATCTCTCGGTTTTCTGTTTTGGATCGTTTCTGTATGTTTTGTGGTGTAACTCAGTGCACTCCAGAAGCATGAAATAATACTCAAAGAATGCTTAAATCCAGTATGAATCTTCTCCCAGAGCTCCAACTTCACCCTCCCAAACACTCAACACGGCTCTTGTGTAAGAACATTTTTGGTGTCTCATGACTTTTGAAAGCATTTCGAGGCACAAATCCCATGTTTACTGACAACTATTCGATACAGCAAATAAACAATTGTACAATCAACAGCTAAAATCAAAACATCAGCACATATTTCAGTTTCTTAATTTTTACAAATATTGTTGCGCTGCCTCTATTAGATAAGAGGAAAAATAAAAACATTAAAACTTGCTATTTCTATCTATTTCTATTGTTACATTTACATTATTGTTTGTATTTGTAATATTAAGATTGAGTGAATTTATTATTAAGCTAATTATAAACACAACACTGTAACCATGTTTTCAACATGCCGGGGTTAAACCCCTACTCTACAGTATAGAGTCCCCTTCACTATACTGGGCCGTTAGGACCCACACAGACCTCAGGTTGAACTCCCCCCTGCTGGCCTCACCAACACCACTTCCGGCAGCAACCTAGCTTTCCCATGTGGTCTCCCATCCAGGTACTGACCAGGTGCAGCCCTGCTTAGCTTCATTGGGCGACCATGTGAGAGTTGCAGAGAGCTAGCTGCCAGCTATTAAGAGTTGACTTGAATATAGACAATGCTGCTGATTAAACATACTGCCATTGAGATGGATGGATGGATGGATGGATAGACAGATAGATAGATAAAAGAAATAGACAGATTCTAGTACAAAGTAATTGCCTATATATCCTAATATGTTATATATACATATAGCTATATACTATTAGGGCTAGACCAGAATATTCAAATATTAGTTTGATGGGTTCGTATTCAATAAATTTTTTTATTTATTTTGGGAACACCTGGCATCCTCCACAAAATGGTTCTCATTTGTGCATGAACATGAATTGCCCGTGAGTGAACATCATTATTCAGTTGATCTGGAAGAGATGACAGAAATGCAGAAGACCTCTCTCACTTCAGCTCCATCAGAGGGCATTTTCACAAAAAGCTGACTACATCAAAAATAAGACCTGAAGTTCCCTTTTACCTCAAAATGTAGACTAGCGAAACTTCATTGTTAGTGTCTGTTCTTGATAGGCCTGTCATGATATCTATTTTTTGTTGTACGTTATATTGCAGCAAAATATATTTTGATGTACGATATTGTTGTCATCTTAAGACCATTTCCTGCCACTCATTATACACTGCCAGAATGGCAATATAATATCATCATAATGCAAGTACACTCTTCCAAACAACACATACTATTTTATTCTCAAAAATATTTCATTAATAGTCATTTTAACAACTGAATAATTGGAATCAGAATGTGAGAACTTATATCCTAAACAATTAAATAATAATAAATGTTCACAAAAAAGTAACAGAGGCTGCGATATCTGCTACCAGATCTATTTTCAGTTGTCAGACACCCACATGAAAATATACTGTAGTAATTAATAGTAAAAACTAGTGTTTTTTTAACCATACTGACACCTCCATTAGAGATAGAGATGCTGGACAATCAGCTAAAGTATTGCTACAATTGGTTTTTATGTATGGGCGATATATATTGCAGTGTTTCCTCTAGGATTTTTTCCAACTGTGGCGGCAGGCTTTTTTTTTTTTTACACAGATCTGCCAACTATTTTAAAGACAAATATTACACGCAGTATCAAGTCGAGATCGCATACATGTAATACGAGCATGCGAATCTCTGCTTGCGCGCCGATTTCCTCTGTTCGTGCACAAAACGTCTTGCACGCCCTCAAATATTCTCTGCTCAAGTGCAGATCTTTATGTGCGCTGTCAAATAAACACTGCTGAAGTGCGCTTTTGTGTGTTTTGCGACATTAATGCGTCCTGAAGTAAAGTGAAACTGCTATAAACTCCAGCAAGATAAAGTCATTGTATGCAGAGCCAATGACCTTTATCAATAAACTATACTAATATGGAAACTGTTCATCTTAACTGAAAGCTACGCCGTGTTCACGCATCACACAGCTGTCAGTCAGTCAGTCAGCATGTCACCTTAAAGGGTTGAACAAATAGCGCTCAGCACTACGGTTACAGAAAAGTTTGCGCTGTTTAATTCACTTACCTTTCAATATGTTTTGGTGCGATTATAACCCGCTATAAAAAACACGACTAAATGTTTTAAATGCATTGTAATGTAGCCGTGGCTGGATGAATTTTGGTGTGGCGGCCCGCCACGGAAGAATGAATGTAGCGGAAACCTTGTATTGCATCACCAAAAATTATTGAGGTCATGTTCATGTGTTGTGTGATAAGTCAATATATTGATTCTTGTGACAGGCGTATTTCTTGAGGCATATAAGGTCTACCCTGGCTCGCACTGTTCTGTAGCTTTCTGAATGTGTCGCATGTCACCACACGAGAAGTTGCTTGGTTGAACAGTTTTCAATATAGTAAAAATACTAAGACACACAAAAATTCCTGACTTAAAAATTTTTTTAGAGAGAACAATATTTTCAGCCTCCTTCCTCCAAAGCTTTGAATATTTGCTTTGATTACTATTGAAGCTTTTAAGCTAGGTTTTCCAGGGTGTTTACGGGGTCTTAAAATATCTTAGATTTCAAAAACAAAATTTTAGGCCTTAAAGTCTTAAAATCTTGGGTTTCATGTTTTGAAATGTTGTGTTGTAGGTCTTAAATCATTTTAAACAGGTCTTAATTTTAAGGCTAGTCATGGATTAAATTGCATGTTTGAGCTGTTTCCACTGAAAATAACTTGCAGTGAGATGTCTTAAAATATGTCAGTGTCATTTTTTTGTCTACAGGTGCACACTAGTAATGTATTTTTTAAGGCTGTTTTTAAAAATGTGGCTAAAATAGCCTAATTTAACTAAGGTCTAGTCCTGGCTTAAGCTTAAGCTGTTTGTGAAACTGGGCGTTAGAGTTTAGCCTTGTATACGGCTTTAATTTAATTCATAATTAAGGTTGGGTATCGTTTGGGGTTATTTCGATACCGGTGTTAAATCGATACCTTTAAAATGGTGCCGGTGCAAAAACGGTGCCT
This sequence comes from Danio kyathit, assembly GCA_903798195.1. Classification (NCBI taxonomy): domain Eukaryota; kingdom Metazoa; phylum Chordata; class Actinopteri; order Cypriniformes; family Danionidae; genus Danio; species Danio kyathit. The sequence continues at coordinate 22,550,381 of LR812521.1, read as the reverse complement.
TAACCGATACTTTTGAGCCACACAATTATAGTGGATGACTCTAGAAAAACTTTTTATTTGACAAAAAATATATATTTTTATCATTTGAAATAAAGTATACATCAGTTCACATTTTATATATTTGAATTGCATTAATATATTTCTTTTGATCATTTGTTTGTTAGCACGAATGCAAGATTTGCATTGTGCAATTAACATTACATTAGCTTACTACTAATCTGTGGAAAAGCTGTCATCAAAATCAGTGAACTCCTTTTTTTTCTAGGTTTGAGGCTTGTGACTTTGTTTACATGGACATCAGTAAACTAATTATTTGCCTTAATCTGAATTAGACAATAATATGATTAAGGGGTTAACATGAGCTCCTTTTTAAATGATTCTTTTCATGATCCTATTTTACATATTATAAAACATAAGATCCATTAACGTCGTTACATCACCACACTATCCACAATTCCTCCGGAGTTTCATGTAATTTCGGGTGTTTCATTTTTAATTAGGGATGCACGATATATCAGCGGCCATATTGATATGGGCTAATGAATGCTATTTTTTATGTTATCGTTATCGGTCTGATAACAAAATTAGGCCGATATCTTTAAGCCGATAGATTATGTACTTGTACAGAACTGCCTGCCTCATGCAAGCATGGGTTGAACTTGTTCAGACTTGTCCAGTGCACTATAACGGAGCTTTCCTCACATTGTTTATTCCTTCAAAGTTCGTCCTTTTCACTGTGTGGTATTGCTGGGCATTAATAACTCAGTAAGTAACCATATTCCTTATCATTGTAGATATGTTTAATAGAGTGTAAAGTTGTTCACTGTATAAAAATATAACATTTTGAAATATTTATATCGGTTATCCGCCTCCAAATCTTAAGTGTTATTGGTTATCGATATCGGCCAAAAATCCCAGTGCATCCCTGTTTTTAGTTTGTCGACTTTAACTGCAGTTTTGCCGTTTCACTTTTATTCAGGAATATTTCATTCATGCCCTCGTGACAAACTGAGGTATTGGATGCAACTATTAAGTAAGCACTGGTGGAAGAATAATGTTTTAATGGAATTTGATACCACATTCTGAATGGAAAGAAAAAAAACTCTGCATTTTGCGATGCGGGTGTCTGTGGTCGTTTAAGCTAGTCAAAAATATTTAAAAAATGATATTTAAAAAAAGTCCTAAATTAGACTTGAAACCTGTAGAAAACCTGTATTCAGACAAGCCCTAGATAGCATTGATGCCGTGCTTGTGTGAGCATTTTCCACCACTGGATATTAAAGCCATCAAACTTTTAAGTTGTAAAACAGTCAAATGTATTGCTGCTTTAAAACTAAATCATATGCAAATCATATAATTAGCATATTTTTGTTGCTTTGATTACTTCTGTTCTCATTTGTAAGTCGCTTTGGATAGAAGCATCTGCCAAATGATTAAATATCAATGTAAGACTGAAATTTCGTGCTGTATTTGTGCATGTTTACTCTACACTCCACCTGCTGTAATTTAATTGGCCATCTCAGTCATTGACAAAGCATAGTAGGATCACTAATGACAGAGCAGTCTGAAATGCAACTTTTTTTGTAAACCTTTTTTAATCCTAACAGCAAAAATAGAGCACAGCGTAAACATAGTGGGGAACTCGGTGTGTATTTAGACCCAGACGTGAAGAATTATAAACCAACTAACATGAACAAAGTGAAATGACTCTTAATATATCATTTGACATTCGTTTGATCTTCTGGGGTTAACCGTAACCATTGTCTAAATGCTATGCAACTGCTTTCATTAGCTGTTGGTTAGAGGGAAAATGCTCAACTTTGTAATAGTTTAAGTGCCTTCCTGCCCTGTGGAATGTGGAAAATGTCAAACGTTGCTTTTATGGTTAACTATTAACCAAGCTTTATTTATAGTGATATAATTAAGAGGATGACTGTGAACCCTTTAAACATTAGATAAACTGTAATGATTACTTGGATGTTTGATGTTAATGTTTGCGTGTTTGTGTGTGTCTGTGTGTGTTGCAGGTGCTCTACAAGGAGGAGTTTGAGAAGAACAAGGGAAAGGGCTTCAGTGTTGTGGCCGACACACCAGAGTTGCAGAGAATCAAGAAAACACAAGACCAAATCAGCAACGTAAGTTCAGCGCCTAAACATCAGACTAAACTCTCGATTATCTACCAAAGGAATATTCTTGTCCTTTACTTTTTTATTTCCTTTGCATTTTTCTGTTTTCTCCACTCATAGCTGGGTTTGTTTCATCGAAAGGTTGGGAGACACTAAAGAAAATGTGACTGATTTATTTATTTTATTTTTCCCCCATATTTAATACTAGCTGTACTTTTGGTTGTTTTATTCCTCCCATCCAGTATTGTGTTACTTCTAAAAAGTACTGAATTTCTTATTAAATCATTATAATTGTATTTAAATTACTTTTCTGCACTGTGAAAAGTAAATCCGTAAAATTTACGGTAAAATCCGGCAGCTGTGGTTGCCAGTATTTAACCGTAAAAAATACGGTACAAACCGTAAAAGTAATTTCTCATTTTTACAGTAAACTACCGTATTTTATTAATTTATAGAGGTAATATGTCTGTATTTTGAATTAGCAACATTTACACATCTTTTGTTACACAGATAAACATGATAACACAGCCATATGCAGGTGGTGATGAGAAAGTTCATAACGAACCAATGCTCATCACAAACAACTTTTCCCACAATCAGAAAAGTGTATCAGTGTAAAGAAGGTGCTCAGTGTCATTCACACAGCTACTAAACACCAGTATGGTAACACGCATAAAATTAAAGTAATGAAATAAACATTGTTTATCAACATTGGATGTAACATAACTCGCTAATATACATTACTGATGGGGAAACAACTAAAAAGATCCATGGTAATGTCAACAAAAAGCATAAAAAGTGATGTGCCGAGCAGGGAATTCTGGGAAAGTCAATTTACGGTGATTCGACATATATATTACGGAAACATACTGTTAACCAGGTTACGGATTTGTACTGTAGCATTTTTACGTTTTTTTACCGTTGAAATCATGGCCATTTTTTACAGTGTAATTACTTAGTATGAGAAATAACTGCCCCGTTTACACTAATACTTTTTAGTTTTAAAACGGCATTTTAGAATGAAAACGAGCCACGTCCACACTAACGTTTCTCCCAGCATTTCTGAACAACTCTCCGTCTACATTACACCGCTGAAAACGCACATCACGTGACTACACACACACTCTGGCATGCACTGCAGCGTGCTTTGAGCACATCTGCCCATACGAGAGCTGTGCACGTCGGACTGTTCATCAAGGATCTACCGCTGGATCTAATCTCACTATATTTGTTAAACGTGATATTTAATTCATCTTGTTGTCTATATCTGATGACATATTCTCCGACTTTGGTCTTTTGAATCTATTACTTGTTCTCAGGTAACGTGTTTTGACTGAGCGCAAAGATAAGTTAGGTTAATATATTAATAAATGTAACCACGGACACTAATTCTGCACATTTGACTGATTGCTTGCCTTTATTTTCTCTATTGTATAAACTTGTTGTACGTTATACTTTTATAATGGCCATTGTTGATTATTAAAACAGATATTCAGCAAAAGAGAGGCTATATTTCCTATATATATAGGAGCCAGTAATGTTATAGCCTCCATTTTGTTATAAATATGCATACAGTGAAGATGACGGTCATATAAATATGCAGCTACACGACGCCTCAACATTTCTGGTGTTTAAGTTGTTAATATCAAAATGAAAATAGGCAGTTCCTCATATCATGTTTTCATTTTATTGTTAAGAAAGTGAAACAGTTTAGCCAGGGTGATGTGAATGAGATTATAAAGTACCCTGTTCCCTTTGAAGATTCAACCGACGTGTCCTTGGGAGTTTGATTTTCATATCAAACTTGCGAAGTCTGAACTTACAAGGAAAGGATGCAAGATTGAACTGTGTGTATGCTACTTAATATTGAGGAAAAAGCCCCAATCATATAGGCGAACGTCTGCAGCCCTGCCTCCGTTTTCAGATGTCTACGTTTTCCCCTATCCACACTGAGACAGAGCAGCAGTGTTTTAGGATGAAAACGGCCTCTTCACGTTTACAAAATGCTTCGTTTTCAGGGCGCTCAAACTCCGGCGTAGTGTGGACGGATGGCATAACCGTAGCAAAACTTGCGTATTAAAACTAAAACGTATTAGTGTAAATGGGGCATAAATAAGCAAGGCAAGTTTATTTATATAGCGTATTTCATACACATTGGTAGTTCAAAGTGCTTTACATAAACAAGAATGAAAGAAACTAAAAATACATGTATAAGAAAATAAAAACAAATAATAAAAATGATTCAAAACAATACTAAGGGTGCTTTCACATCTATGTTTCCCCAGTTAGCGCGGTTCGTTTGGCATATGTGAATCCAGCAATCGCGCTCGTATCCGCGGCATATATGGCTATATGAAGAGAGAACTATGAGTATGGCGGGATGTCTTCATTCCTATTGGTAATTGTGCGTTTCATGTCAGATACGAAAATGAAAGCATGCTGAACTATTAATGAGAGCTGTTTATTTGTTAGGAAAATTGACCGAACTGCTGTCTTGTTTATTTGTAATTTCTCTCTCTAATATAAAGCTTGTAATGCATAATTCTAGCCAACTGTTATGTATGAGAAAGTCTTACCTCTGATTTATATCGGGTGACTATGTCTGTGGGTGTCACCATTCAAAATTAAAGCGCAGCTTTTCGCTTGTAATGTCTTATTGCTCATCGTCATAAATTAAAATAAGGACGCATGACAGCTGAACGGGACTCTGAAAAATAAAGCGTGGATCTCTGACCAATATGAGGAGAGTTTACTCGCATGTGACTTGTTTTAGCTATTTTGGTCCGTTTGTAAACTTTGCAGTGTAAAAGCGAACCACACCAAAAACAAAGTGCAACATTGTAACAATTTTAATCTCTGTTTCAGAACAAAACAATTGATCCACAGCTGTGAAAGTACCCCAGAATTGCAACTACTAAATAATAATACGCATAAACCTCAATGCATAGACATAGACAATGCATAGACAATAGAAACTACACCATATTTCATATATTAGCATAAATGTAAATGTTTTTTGTTTCTTAAGCATGTGCAGTTGCCGGACATAAAACCTACAATAAAACCTACTTTATTAGAAAAATGTAGTTAATATGCAACATATCTAAACAAATAAAAAAATAAATATATATATATATATACATATTTCAGTGCTTCCCACATGTTTGAAATATACTTGCGGTGGTGGCCTGATTGAAACACCATTTACCCACATCACATAAATATTATATGCGTCAAACAAAACATCATTTAATATTTAACAATTATTTAATATATTATGACACTGTTATACATTGTTTCTTTTTACTGGGTGAAAATAAACTAAAAAAAAAGACTGTTGAAATAAAGAAATCCACTATTTCTCTTACTTTTATGCTATTCAGGAGCCATGTGCACTCACTGACAGGTAAAATCTGATTCTCTCTCGTTCAAGTTCAAAGCAAACTTAAATCCCAAAGCATTTTAGATATGTAAATAACATAGCCTATGTAATAGCCTAATGGCATCATCAAATTAATAAAGTAATCAGCAAATGAGAAATAAATGACAGAAAATGGAATAAAAACCGACAATATCTCTACAAATTATAAGAATTACAAATTTTAAATCCTGTAGATTTTTTTAAATAAGACAAATGCATTGATTAACCATTATTAATAGTAGGCATGGGACGATAACCGTTTTCAAGGTATACCGCGGTTAGGAAAAGTTAAGGTTTTAAAACTGCCAAAATTTTCTGCTATACCGTTCCTAAGGTATGTGTAAGATTTTTTTTATTTACGGTTTTTGGGACAACAGTATCTCCAGCAGAAAAGATATCCAAACATGCCGTTTTAAGTTTTAATGAAATCAGTGTTTTTGAAACTAATGAAGACAGCAGAAGTCAATGATTCAATTGAATTATTTAGCCTGACATATTTACTGCTCCAAAATACTTTAAAGGTTTAATAAATCAAATATATTGTGTTCAAAGCTGTAAAAAGTTGTTGTTTTTTTACCCAGACATTTATAAATAATTTATTAATAATAGTGTACATATATTTTGCAGCCAGTTTTTTTGTTTTATATAGTAAAGTTTTTCAGAGTCGTTTAGATGCAAGAATGAATTATCTCTCATGACATAAAGCCAAGCGAAAGTAGGTTTAAGTAAAAAAGTGATGCAAATACGCATACGATTATTAAATGACAGCTTTAGAAAGCAAAAGCCGAACCCCGGACATTTTAGGAAATTTAGAAACCTGGCCAGACGAATGTTTTAAGTGCCAAAAAGGAGCGTCTCTGTAGGTCTGCAGAGCACATGAGACTGTCTGTTGTAGTGTTGACAGTTCACGCGCGCACAGAACCAAACTGCTAAAAGAGAGAAGATTTTCCACTACTTAATCGATCGCGGATGTTTGGTTATATTAGGCGGATACAAAATAGTGTAAAATGATGATAAATAATGTCACTAAATATACTTGGGCGGCCGTTAATATACCTGAGTGGCCCGTCTAAGTAAAGTCTATGTGTGGGAAGCACTGGATTTTTTTTCTTAATTAAGCATATGCACTTCTCTTGATAAATGATGTCCTTTAGTTGAACAATAGAATTATTTTGCCAAATATATATTACTCCCCCTCTCTGAATTGATTTACATAGAACTGCTGAATTATTATACAGTATTTAAGGCTAGTACATTATAAGTAATTTTAATTAAATTACCTAAAAATGAAACATAATCCCATAATACCTCTCCAGCAAACATAAACACATGTAAAGCATGTCATTTCATTGCCAATACTGTATTGTTGGCAGAAAATCGTAATGATTTAACCTCGAGGAGCACTTATTTAGTCCCATCTTTCCTCTTTGGTGCCACACCTGTTCGCTGAGGATTCTGGTTGCCTGGCAACATCTATGTCACCAAACTTCCCTTTTGCAATGTCATTTCCTGTCAGTATGAAAGAAGGCACCAGATCGTCTGGCTCTGGAGACACCTTGTGGACTGTGCAGGAATTACTGTTATTCCCACCCTGGCTCAGAATGAACAGTTCAATTCAATTAAAACACTCTCACTGAAACCACCACTTTGCCAAATGAGGGACTGTCTTCTGAGTAGTTTAATTATCAGATAGCACTGCAACAGTATTCGTCATGCTTTCTATTTTTATATTCGTCCTCGCCTCAGTTTTCCACAGTTCGTTCAGCTTGAACTGCTTACCCAGTGTGCCACTGCTGCAGAGGAGATCCACTCAGCTTGAGTATGTGTGTGTGTGATCTATACAGCAGGGTTATCTTCAAAATGCTCTGTCATTGTTTTTAGTACATTGACGCATTGACGGTGAAATCACCATGCATTACTGTATGGTTCGGGATCTGTAAGGGTAATAAATAAATTTGTTTTGTAACAGAAATAGGTCAAAAGTGACAAATAATAACATATAATATATTAGCTTTTTATTGTGCAAATTTTTGTGTGTTTTAAAAATTAAATCTAACAAAAAATAATCATATCAGAATGACTTCTGAAGGATTGTTTGACTGATCACTAGGGTGATGACTACTGAAAATTCAGCTTTGACATCACAGGGATATATTGTTAAAATATGCATTAAAGTTTTTGATTGAAAGAAAAACAGAAATTTAAATTGTAATAATAATCAGGGCTTGACATTACCTTTTTTGATTACCAGCCACTGTGGCTAGTAGTTTTCCAATGTTACTAGCCACTCGCCAATTTCACTAGCCACATTTTTGTTGTTGATAAACATAAATTTGACTTTTGGCATGGTAAAATTACTTGATATAGATGTTGTGTTATGGTCCACATGCCTCCTCGTTAATTTAGGTTTTTTTGTGTTGTGACCTTGCTTAATGAGCATAAGCAAATGGGCTTTCATAGTGTTCCATTGCAATTAGTTTTATTTCACAGTTTATATTCACTTTTTAGGGCTCAACACAAAGGATTTACCTTTTTTTTTTCTCTGGCTACACCAATCTAATTATTTCCTTGCCACAATTTTTTAAATAATGTGTAAAAAGAAGCTAAATATAACTTTAATCAAGTGTTATTCTAATGTATCAAACTATACACAGTAGCCTGTCCAGGCTAAAGGTCCCAGATCACCAGTTAACTATAGATAAATAGAACGTTAATCTCCTATTAAAGCAATGTCATTGTAAAGGATGATAATTAAACCACATTAACAAAAATAACTGCAAGCAAAAGAAAGCCAGTGAAAATATTCTGTTAATGTTAGGCATATTAATAATCTGTTCAAAGACTGGTTAAAGCTAAAATGGCTGCTGCTGCTTACAAAAAATCTCAAGCTCTTGAAAGCAGCAGGACTGTGGTTGCACGAGAACCGCTTTTTCCAGTCTATTTCAAAGAGAAATGACCGCAACAGTTGCGTTTCCAGTCACAGTTGCTTCGCACAAGGAAACGGGACACGGGAGCTTTTAAGCACTCGCGCGCATCAAATCAGCTCTGTGCACGACACTGTAGTCAGTAAGCAAGGATCTCCGTGCGGCTGATCATCCTCTCATTCAGTATTCGCCTGCTTTCTTTTGAACACTTATCGTGCTGCTTCTCGATTCTAAGATCACATTTGCACGCATATTGACAAATGGTCTTAAACTAAAATTCTAATGTTTAGTGACAAGGCAGCACTGGCAATTTAAAAATTATTTTCAACCAGCCAAAGTGGCAAGTGGGGGTGTCTGTCTAACCTGGCACAGGTGAAATCTACCCGCATTTGGCGGGTTGGCGGGTGTTAATGTCAAGCCCTGATAATAACAATTGAGAAATGCAGCCTTGGTGAGTAAAAGAGACTAATTTCAAGCTCCAAACTGATCTTAAAGTTGAGTCTTCCAGAAATTCCATCCTTATTAGCATATTTGATGTGCTACACTTACATCAATGCAGAAAGACATGGAAATGTATTGCGTTGTGGTGTATCCAACAGAAAACAAAATCAAAACCTGAGCTGATGCTACATTTGATCACCCAAGCTGTGTAAATTGTGCTTGTTTTAATCAGCCCAACACTGATGCTTATTTGTTTCCTGTTTGCTTTTTCTCATTATAAATGCACAGCGTTTGGTAAAAATATCATTTCCAACAAATACTCTTCATTCGCTGTTACAGCTGTGTATTTTTCAGTTATGTAACTCTATGATTCACACTTTTGTCGGAAATTCGTGTCATAAGTTCAGCATGTTTATCATTTTCAGCTGTCTAACAGCTGCTTCCAGAACATCTGCTTTTTGTGGCTAATATAATCCTTGCAAGTTTGAGATGTCAGTTTATCCAGCTAAATAATTCAGTTTAGTCACATACACTACCTGACAGAAGTCTTGTCGTCAATCCCAGTTGTAAGAACAACAAATAATAACTTCTAGGTGATCATTTGGAGAAGTGGCAGAAAATCATCTGTTGAACTGCATCCCAATCATCACAAATACTGCAGAAGACCTATTGAAACCCGCATGGACCCAAGATTCTCACTGAAATCAGTCAAGTTTGGTGAAGAAAAAAGGGCAGAGAGGGCAAATTCTTCAGCAGGATAGCGCTCCTTCACATACTTCAGCCTCCACACCAAAGTTCCTGAAAGCAAAGAAGGTCAAGGTGCTCCAGGATGGGCCAGCCCCGTCACCAGACATGGACATTATAGAGCATGTCTGGGCTAAGATGAAGGAGGAGGCATTGAAGAATTAAAGCAAAGAATCTTGATGAACTCTGGGAGTCCTGCAAGAACCCTTTCTTTGCCATTCCAGATGACTTAATTGATAAGTTATTTGAGTCACTGCAGAGATGTATGGATGCAGTCCTCCAAGCTCATGGGAGTCATACACAATATTCATTCTTTATCCACTGCACCATGACTTTATATTCTATACTGGACATTATTTCTGTTAAGTGACCAGACATTTGTCTAAGCAGAGTCAGACCTTGCTGTCCTAATTAAATAATAAAAATCAAGACATGATCATATTTTATTTTGGTAAAATAAGCGTAATCTAGAGGCCTTTGCCTTTTATATAAGCCACTTCTGATACCAAATGATCAACTAAAAGTCAAGTTATTATTTGTTGTTCCTAAAACTTGGATAAGCGACAAGACATTTGTCAGGTAGTGTATTAAGCAGAATTCACAACTTTTAGTACATTAGAGAAAAGTAAAATAAAATGTTAAGTTGTTTGTAAAGTATAAAACGCATGTAAACTAAGATGATAAATATTGGACGGAACAATTAGAGTAACTGAAGTATAGTAATTTAACATTGTGTGTATTTGTGTGTGTGTGTGTTTAGATTAAATACCATGAGGATTTTGAGAAGAGCCGAAGTGGAGGGGACACCCCGCTCCCACAGACACCTCAACTAAACACACCTCCAGGTACGCAATCTGATTTACATTTTCCTGCTCATCTGCATAATCCTTAAGGCCTTGATATACTTGAACCAAACTGAACTGGTGTGATGCTATTTTGAACAGAACGAGGCCAAAACAGACTTTGCCAAAGTGATTTTTTTTTTACTTTGAAAGCAACTCTCACTGGAGCGTGCTGATTATGTAATAGATAGGTGCGCTCTGCGGTTACTTTGACATGGAAATCTACTCTGGTTCGTTTTATATCTATTCAGACCATCGAGGCCACACTCAAAAAATTATTTTTGCTGCTTGTTCAAATTACTTACTTAAAATGAGCTTAAACAACACAATTCTTGAGATTTTTTGGGGACAACTTAATTGTTTTATGCTCAATCTGCTTAGATTTGTCAAGTTAACTTAATCAGTTTTTGTTGGGACAACATGAATGAATTGTGTGGATTTTTTTACATTGCCGATGTCTGCACTGTAATAATGCTGGGTTCCATGTGATTCCTTCGTGTTGTCCCAAAACAAATCAATTAAGCTAACTTAATATTTTACAAATTTAAGTGGATTGAACAAACAAAATTAAGTTGTCAAAAAAAAAGTTAAGAGTTGTGTTTCAACTCATTTTAAAGCAGCAAAATGTATTTTTTTGAAAGTGAATAGAAACATAAACACATGGGAATTACAATTGTAATAAAGAAAATGAGCCTTTTAGAGAATAAACAGTTCAATATAATTTTCTTCTATATGATTCCAGGTCATATTAGACTGTTAGGTAATGAATTTTGCAGATGAGGCAACAAAAAAGCCATTTCTCTGAGACTAAAAGAATAATTCATTTTTCCCTCCAGTCTAAAACCTACAATAAATTTGTACATGTACAAATAAAATTAATAGCAAATGGAATGGGACAACTATACAAATAATAAACCACAAGAGATCAGCCTGAGCAGAAATGAAAGACACTTTCTAAATTTTGTTTTTGAGATCAGGCATGACCAAACTACACTAGATAGACTACATAAGAAAATAAACAATAACAGAAACAGAACAAAAAAAAGGTACAAAGGACCATTTCACAATACACAGACCGTAGGACACAACATAACACGGTATGATCCAGAAAGCATGATCTAAAAAATAAATAATTTACAGAGAAATGTGTAGGCTCCACAACTCGACATATGCCAAACCAATCCCACCTATAATGAGTTAGAAGTCAGCATTACTGATATAAAACATAATTGGATTCCAGAATTTAAAGAATATGTTTAGTTTGTTTGTCATTCCATATCGCATTTCTTCCATGGGCAAAACATAACTCAAGCTCCTAATCCAGGTTTCAAAGACAGGCACGTGATCTAACTTCCAATTTTGTCAAATTATTTTCTTTGCTAATACCATACACAAAGATACTGCCTGTGATATATATTTATCTCCTGTGTCTGAGGCGTCTCCAAAAATGCCCAATTTTGGCTCTGGTGACAGATCAATCCTATATACTTTAGATGCGTTCTGCCAAAATAAACAGATTTTATGGCATGACCAGAATGAGTGAGTCAATGTACCTTCAAAGTTTTTACATTTATTGCACAATAGGGATACATTTGGGAAAATTGTATGATATTTTACTTTTGAATAATGAAGTCTGTGGATAACTTTAAATTGAATCAGTCTGTGTCTCGCGTTGGTAGAATAAGTATAGCGCTTTTTACAATAAATATTGTTTCAAAGCAGCTTTACAAAAGGTGCAGATTATTGCATTACAATCAGATTAAGTTACAGTTACAATCAAATATAAGTTATTATTAGGGCCAGACAGAATCTGCTGACATTTTTTGCTATTTCTGCTGAGAATTTTGTAAAAATAAAATCTGCGCAATTATGCATGCAGAATGCATTATCGTAACTAAAAACTTAATATATTAAATAAATAAATATGTATTATTAAATAAATAATACTTTTATATGATGTTTACAATGCAAATCCAATTAGATTTACTTATTTGGTAAACAAAGCAAGTCTCTCATATAATATATCTACTAAATGACACAAAATATTACTATACAAACTGTATTGTGAATAAATCATGTGAACATTTTCATATTAGTCAATAATATTACTGTAATTAACTTGAAAACTGAATAAATATAAATTTACACACATTTACACAAGTAAATGCTCTATGATGGGCTAAAAATCTGCAGATTTCTGTGAGCACAGATTCCGTGTAGCCCTAGTTATAATAAACAGACATAGTTAACCTGCAATTTTATAGCATACCTATTGAAGAATGATTATCCACCAACACTGTCAAGTCTTCCACACCATTTAACATGTTTTGTTAGTATGTGATATTTTACAGAGTATTAGATAATTATATTATGCTTAGAATGCTTTGGATGCACTTAAAAATGTCTCTCGAGGAAGAATTGTGTTATCATATATCAAAGTCATAAAGCATATTTACAGGGTTAATATGGTCATGGAATTTTTATATTTAAGTACCCTATAATAAATCTTTATATTAAATTATATAATATTTAAGTCATGGAGTATTAGGCATTTTTGTTTGTCACTTTAAATTTAAATTTTCATTCATCAAATATTGGTATTTCTTTTTATTAGGTTTTTTAAATTGCGTTTCGTGTTATTGTCAGTTTTTTCAGTGCCATTTTATTTCTTTCCAGCTTGTCTCTTCAGTCACTCAAGTCTAATGCTAAAGTACTGCATTGTTTTGTGTGTGTTCAGTCCTCAACACATCAGCTGCCTCTTTTTCTGTTCATTATTCACCTCATGTTGTAATGTGGAAGTAAGATCATTTCTGCTATTGTATTAGACTTCTGATTCATTTGCCTATGGATAAATGACTAGGCATAGTAAACGCTCAAACTACTTATGCCTCATGCCGTTGTGCTTATGACAAATACATTAAAATTCAAATAATATAAAAAAAAATTGAGTTTACAACATCAAGCAGCATAACAGGCAGTTTTGTTCAGATGAAAATGAATGGAGGTGAATGAGACAGTGGACTCTTATGTGAAAAATGAGGTGGATAGATCATGGAAATTCAGCTTTTTATTCAGGGAATTTGACATTTGGCATAGAGTGAGTCCTGTTTTTAATGTAAAAATGTCAGTTTCTCTTATTCGTTTATAATTCTTATTTATTGTTGTGTAGATTCAATTGAACACAGCTCAAAAAGTTGCCCTGTGTATCATTACCTGAACACTTAACTTTACGGCTGTTAAGAACAACAGCTGCCATTCTCATTTGTATATTCTAAAACGTAATTCTTCTGCCTATATACTGGATTTATTACTTAGAAATGTCTTAAATTTAACACTTCATTTTGTCCAAAACATATTTTAGTTTTTTTTTTCTTTTGCTAAAATAAAAACTGAATGTATTTGACTACTAAAAAGTAAATATTTTTTGCATTAGGATAAAGCTTCATTTTCTGCAAACAGCAACACTCTTGCAGCTCATATGATTTGTTTGTTTGTTTTCAGAGTATTGTGTTTTTTATTAAACAGATAAAGTTATTAATGCTGATACATTTTTGCATCATCTTTTTTTCTTTTTTCACATGATAAATTCCTGATCCTTTGCATAACATTTTTGTGACCCACTATAGATAGATTTGATGTTTTAAATTCTTATCTTAACAAATTTAAATGAAGACTACAGTGTATATAATATACATGATACAACTATAAAACAGTATAAATTCTGTACTTTTTTATTTTTTTTTTGCTCTTTCAAACTAATTTAAAATGAGCTGAAACAACACAATTCTTGAGATCTCATTGGGACAACTTGATTTTTTTTATGTTCAATCCACATACATTTGTTAAAAGTGTTAAGTTAGCTTAATCAATTTGTGTTGGGACAACATAAATGAATTGTGTGGAACCCTGCATTTTTTACAGTGTAGGAAACATGAACTCGTTGTAAACAAACGAAATAAACCTCATTGCAAACCTCATTGGCATTGAATTGCTTTAGTACTAATTGTACAAACATTGACAAAAATAGCACGATTGATGTTTTTTTCCCCCCGCGGTAGTAGATTGAGATATCAGAGAAGTACATTACAACATGGTCGGAAGAGGACAAAAGACTTTAACCCCATTTTATTGCCAGATTTGAAGAGAAATGCATCTCTTGTTTTACCTGTGATATGATCGACCAAAACCAATCTTGTTATCCGGTATAAACATGACAATAATCGCGGACTCACTCTCGTCCTCATCCACGTTAGCCGTTCCCATGGTAAGCTAAATAAACAAGCCTACTTACAGGGTGCGCGATCAGAGGTTAAAAGCTGCGCAATGCAGCGCACAATGACAAAGAATAGATTGACTGAATCAATAAGGCATTCAAATTGTGCAATAACAAGAAATAATATAGATCGCGCCACAAAACACATTAAAACAAAAGTAACGAGCCCGATTTAAAAATGTAAGGAGTAAAAAGTACATATATTTGTGTACAAATTGAGAAGTAAAAGTAAAAAGTTATCAGAAAAATATGCAGTGGAGTAAAGTACTGATACCAGAAAGATCTACTTAACTACAGTAACTACTGTAAGTATTTGTTCTTTGTTACTTCTCATTTCTGAGAATCATATGGCACTGTTGAACGCAGACTGTAAATGAAAGTAAAAGTGTTGCAAATGAATGAAACATTGTGTACTACTGTTTTCAAGCTAGTTCTCTGTGGCTCTGAACTAAAAGCAATTTCATTATCATTTCCAAATATTATCATATTTATATAAACATTTTCCTTTGAAGACATTTTTTGTTAAAAGGTTATAAACCAACTGGAATAAAAACAGTTCTTTTATAATTGCTCTTAATCTGGCGTTTCAGCTTATTAGTGCTGAATAAAATTTTAATAAAATATATTTTTAATCTATTTATAAGATTGCAGTTATGTCATACATAGATTCCAATCATAAGCAAAAACATCAAAACTCCAGATCTGGTAAAAATTTAAAGTTGAATAGAAAGATGCAAAAAAAAATGGAAAAAATGTAGGTCAAGAATCATTTTGGAATCGAATTGTGACTCAGAATCGAATTGTGAAGTCCCTAAAGATTCCCATCCCTCACTAGCCACGATGATTATATCAGTATATACGGTCTCATAATGGACAATAAAATAAACAAATGTTTCTCTTGTAGCATATCCATCCTCGGCTGCATCCCAGAACTATCACTATGAGCCTGAGCCGGTGCGTCCGGCGGCTGCAGCTCCTCCTCCCAGCTCTGGGGTAAGAAACTCCTACATCTCCTAAACGCATCATCCACATACATGCGTACATACACTCCTCTTTGTGTGTGTGTGTGTGTGTGTGTGTGTGTGTGTGTGTGTGTGTGTGTGTGTGTGTGTGTGTGTGTGTGTGTGTGTGTTGCAAGGGTATTATAGATTTGCATTTAAAGAAAAAAAATTCAATACTATTTTTGAATTAGCTGTACAGTTCAGTTTTTTCTTGTTTCATTATTGCTTTTGTTAGTTTTAGTTTAGTTTTTGTTTTGTGAACACATTTCTACTTGGTTTCTATATGTTGTGTTTTAGTTTTACACTACCTGACAAAAGTCTTGTCGTCGATCCCAGTTGTAAGAGCAACAAATAATAACTTCACTTCTAGTTGATCATTTAGAAAAGTGGCAGAAGGTAGATTTTTCAGATGAATCATCTGTTGAACTGCATCCCAATCATCACAAATACTGCAGAAGACCTATTGGAACCCGCATGGACACAAGATTCTCACAGAAATCAGTCAAGTTTGATAAAGGAAAAATTGAAGATAAGGAGGGGGCATTGAAGATAAATCCAAAGAATCTTGATGAACTCTGGGAGTCCTCCAAGAACGCTTTCTTTGTCATTCCAGATGACTTTATTAATAAGTTATTTGAGTCACTGCAGAGATGTATGGATGCAGTCCTCCAAGCTCATGGGAGTCATACACAATATTCATTCTTTTTACACTGCACCATGACTTTATCTTCTATACTCCTATACTTCCAAAAACTTGGATAGGCGACAAGAGTTTTGTCAGGTAGTCTACACTCTCAGAAATAAAGGTACTCAAGCTGTCACTGGGGTGGTACCTTTTCAAAAGGTACACATTTGTACTTAAAGGGTCCACTTTGGTACCTCAAAAGTATATATTAGTACCTGAACATTTTAAGAGGAACACTTTTGTACTTTTTAGATATCAATATGTACCCTAAGGTATTAATATGGTCCTTTTAAGTACAAATTTGTACCTTGTGAAAAGGTACCACCCCAGTGACAGCTCGTGTACCTTTATTTCTGAGAGTGTAGTTTACATTTGTTGGCAAGTGAAGAACCTGTTTTATGTTCAAAATATGTATATGCATTTAATTTTATGTATAATCTTGCTCTTTACTGATGTGTTTGGCTCTAAAAGCACATCTACAGGTGTTTCTTATAACAGCCGTTGACATATACCGATATTCAAAAGTTCAATATATTTGATAATTAACATAAACAATCTTGTGGCCAATTCAAAATACTGAAGTGTATAACTGTTTACTATTTGAACTTTCAGATTGCCTTTTAAGAATATTCAGATTGTTGTATGTACAATGGTTGGTCATCACAGCACCAAATGCTTGGAAACTTAATAGGCTGTTTATTTTCAAACAATCAAATTTTCACGTGTTGGCCTTCGACATGCAGGAGATATTGAATGAAAGTGATTGGACTATTTATAGGCCTATTGTTTAACTCTGTACAATAAGGCTTAATTGGTTAACATAGTACGTTTACATTTACAAATAGTATTTTATTAATAGGGATGCACTAATATGGATTTTTGGCCAGATGCCGATAACCGATATCACATTAGATTTGGAGGCCGATAAGCGAAATATTATCCTATTTATATTTTAAAATGTTATCTTTTTGTCCAGTGAACAACTGATTTTATTTGAAAAACTTCATAAAAATGTGAACTGATCTTAGAATAGCCTACTCAAAGCAAATAAAGCAATAATTTCAAAATTACAAGGTGATTATATAGACCTAATCACAATTTCACATAAATCAGCATGCCAAAAATAAATTATTTCCTTTTCTTAGCATAGCAAACTAACATGCAACTTGACTGTTGCATAAAAATAATAGTTCTTTTTTTCTATGCTGTTGGAACTGCTAGAAAGATGTTCTGTTGTTAATGTTCAGTATGCTGTATGTTGTTGTATTGTTAAAATCAGTATTTTAAAATGCAATATTTAATGTGTCAGACAAAATAGACACGTCAATTCATTTTTTTTTTATTAAATAATAATGTAATATTAATCTCACTGGTTAATGGTTAATATTCGGTTAACAAGCAGCAGTTGTCATTTGAGAGAATAAACCAATTGTCTCCACATGTAATATTTTTCCTGAGGCAATTTAAACCAAAATACACAATAACACTCAATCAAACATATCTACAATGATAAGGAATATGGTTACCTACTGAAATATTAGCACACAGCAATACCACACAAAAAAGGACGGGCTTTGAAAAAAACATTTGAGAAACGCTCTGTTATACAGGGTTTCCGCAGGGTCCTAAAATGTCTTAAATCCCAAAATCAGAATTTTAGGCCTTAAAGTCTTTAATTTACTGAAATATTGTGTTATAGGTCTTAAATCTTTTTTAACAGGTCTTAATTTTCCTTTTTTCATGTATTGCTACCCAATCTGGCCAACACCCATACAATCACCAACAATCCATCTCAATAAAACTTTTATTTAAAAAAGGTCATATTTAACTATTTATGATAATGGTTTAATTACTGTCCTTACAATAACATTTGTTTAAAAGTGCTCTATGTATTTACTGCTGAGGACACCGACCTGGACAGATTGTGTGCATAGATTTAGTTTATTACAGTTTTGAAAACTTTTAAACATTTGTTCATTATATTTTATTTTAAAGAAAGTTAATGTTGGAAAAAAGTGTATGGATACAAGTAGAGCTTGCTTGTTATTACACACTATTTTTATTTTATTTTATTTTTTCACCTTTATTGGATAGACAGGAAAGCATGGGGAGCAGAGAGAGAGGAAGGATCGGAATCGAACTGGAGTGCATGTGTCAACGCACTAACCACTACACCACTGGCGCCAATGTTTTTACACACTATTTAAAATATTTTGCTAAGAAATCGTCACCTTAGGATTATAAGGTTCTATCTGACATTTTTGTCAGAATTGAGTTATTGACATATTCTTATTAAATGACAACTTATTTACATTATGGGATGTTTTTTTATAAGTTGTTTACATTTTAAAGACTTTATTTAAAAAACAAATGTTACACACATACTGTTTGCTATGGAATGGAAAAACTTTGAATCTCAATGTCTCAAAATCATTCAGAATGCAGATAGAACCTTATAATTCCAAGGTGACGAAATATCAAAAATATTGAAAAAAATGTATTATTAATTAATTTATTATTATTATTATTATTATATTTATTGTATTATTAAATGTATCGAATTATAAAAAAAAATTTGATAAGGCAAATAATAGTCTTTTCCATCTAGGCCATCTGAAAAATGTATTAGCCTTTAGCCCTTTATGAGTCTAAAATTTAATTCATAATGGTCTTAAAAATGTCTTAAATCTTAAATTTTAAATCTTAAATTTAACTTGGTGAAAACTGCAGAAACCCTGGTTATAGTGCACCAGCACTAATCTATAAATTTAAAGATTTCAGCCTAATTTTGCTATTGGACCGATAACATTAAAAATAGCATTTATCGGCCGAAATCGATATGGCCACCGATATATTGTGCATCCCTAATTTTTAACCAACTTTAAGATGGTAAAAAAATGTGCCTATTTCTTACTGTTGATTTGAATACATTAAACAATGTTTACTAATGAGGCTCATTTATAAAGTGTTAATTATTGTACTTTATCATCCTTTTGCTATTTAAGTTGGTTGAAACATTTGTTTATATTACAGTAAATTAAGTAAGTATTTTATTATACCTGTTAAAGTAATATTTTTTGCAGCTTAGGTCAATAACATAAGATCGGATACCGTAATATAAGCTTCAGCTATTGAATTCTGAAAACCATTGTTATTTTTGCCAATTCTTTCATTTCAGTAATTGCTAGTTTTGTTTAGTTATTCATTTGTAGTTTGTTTTTATTTTACTTCTGTTAAGTACTTCTGACCGATAGTTTTAGTTGACTAAAATAGCCTTGGTGTGTGTTGCAGAAGCGCTACCGAGCGGTGTATGACTACACCGCTGCCGATGAAGACGAGGTGTCGTTCCTGGACGGAGACATGATTGTGGACGTGCAGCAGATCGACGATGGCTGGATGTACGGGCGAGTGGAGCGCACCGGCCAGCAGGGCATGCTTCCGGCAAACTACGTGGAGGCCATGTAAAAAAAAAAATAAAAAAAAAAAACACCAGAGCAAACGAGAGTAGGGTGGAAAAAAAAAAAGGCGGAGAGACGCAGATGATTAGCCGAGTGCCATCTCACCTTTCAAGAGCTCATCTTTTTCCTCTTCTATTCCTGCACTAACTCTCCTATCAGGGGTCCACATCTCAGACCCGGTTACGATCCAAAACAAACATAGTTCAGTATGTAATCATACACACACATACCAACAACAGCGCGCATACACGCAATCGCATAGATAGTGAACGATTTCTCGCCCATATCTTTCGCTTTACACGCACCTCCCTTTCTATTGCTTTTGCTGTCTGTCCGAGCGTTTGTCTTTTTATTAAGTGTTCCCTCTTGTCCAGGAAAGGTGCTGTCACGAGTGGCACTTAAGTCTTAATAAGACTCGCAAACACACACACCACCACCACACGGCCCTCTGAAACTCTTCAGGGCCTGCTATAGAGCACTTCACAATTCATCTCAACACACCTATCAGTTGCTCTGACAATTCTTTTATATTTTAATGATCTTCTTTTGCAGCCTGTAATTGTAATGTATATCAGTACAGTTTCACACATCATTGGTCTGTGGGTCTGTAACAATGCTTGAACATGAGACTTGTGGTCATTCTGGTCTTCGCTCCATCACGCCTGATCATTTGCATCAATGTGTTGGAATGGGAATCTTGAAACAGGCTCTTTGTTTTCAACTGGACATTCTTAAAACTGTATGAAAGGGGCTGGAGACTTTTGCATATTCACTTAAGCTCCTTCACATTCCTCTCTAGCCCCTTAACCGTATCAATTAGAAAATATCTATATATATATATTAAGCATAATTTTGTTCTGCTGCTCCTGCTTTTCGCAGATGACAAGAAAATAGTAATGTACATTGTTCTTCATAAAGGGAAAACTAAAAGAAGCATATCTAGTCGGTTAGCGAGCGAGGAGCAGTTGTAGAATAGCGAGAGGAGCCCAAGCACAATTCTATGGACCATTTTTAGCTTTGGATTCTTTTTAAAACAAAACATTCCATTTGGTTTGAGTTCTATTTCAGTTCTGGAACGTTCCACGTGCATAGTATGAAACTGTATCTCAGAGCTGTTCTGTAAGACGTTGTTATTGATGTTTTTGTTAGTTTGTTTGTTTGTTTTTTTTTCCTCATATCATTGCTTATTCTCATTGCCTTGCTGGTATTGTACGAGACGGAATTTTAATGTCAATTTATCAATATCAGTGGAATAAAACAAATCTATTTGTATACCAAGGCAGGCCACTTTGTCCAACAGAACGAGTTGAATGTTTTTGAGCCAAGCATGTACTTCTCTCCAACTGGAAACAATGTTACTCTTAATGAGATCGTTGCTTTTCTCGTCTAAAATGCCAAAATATAATGCAGAGTATGATCAAAGCAAGTGTTTTGCTTTCTCAAGAAACTTTTTTTTTTTTTTTTACTTCAAAGGCGGAATATCTTGGTTTGGTCTCTGTGAATCATTCAATATTGGTGTACTGTATATCATTCAAAACACACTCTCATACAGCCATATTAGCATTTGATATGTCAAAATACATCTCATATGTACAGTACCATTCAAAGGTTTGGGGTTGGTAACTTTTTTCATGTTTTTGAAAGTCTTCTAGACTCACCAAGGCTATTTTGGATTTTTGTGAAGTTTATTTATAAACTAATTTCGAGAGGATCACATGCTTATGATTGCTTGCGGCTGGTCCCGCATTATTGAATTTATGATTCACCAATCAGACGATTCCTAAGGCACTATAAATACCCTAAGTTCCATCTTCGTTTTGAAGAATCCCCCCTTCCACCCCTACTCCTCCTCCTTTCCTAGATGGGTGGCATGGTGGCCCAGTGGTTAGCACTGTTGCCTCACAGCAAGAACGTCACTGGTTCTAGTCCTTTCCAAGCCAGCCGACGTTTCTGTGCGGAGTTTACGTGTTCTTGCGTGGGTTTCCCCCGGTTTCCTCCCACCATCTAAAAACATGCAACTTAAGTAAATTGACTAATCCAATTTGGCACTATAGACATGCTCCTAGTAAGTAGTCATATCTTAAGGGCAATCACTATCTTTTCACTAGCTACTACAGCAGGGGAGTTCTCGAGATCTACCTGAGACTCCTCTCTCGCCTTGCAAACAGGAGGGAGCCCCGGGCTCGAGGATCTTATGAGCTCAGGACTCTCTCCCGGGACAGCATGCCAAACACGCTTTATAATCAATCATCAGCTAAGTGTGAACTCTTGAAATACAGTAAAATGTAATACTCTAATATAAAGGTAGAACCTAAAGTTTGTTGACGAACTTTGATGTTGGCTTAAGAAAGCCAACGTGACTGCTGGGACTCAAAAGCAGTTGACAGGAAGTGCATCGGCATCAGTGGGTGGTGGATGTGAAGAGTTTGTAGGGGGTAGGGAGGTGGTGAAGATGAAGACCTGGTGGGGGGTGAGGGGGTGAAGGTAACAAGGTGGTGGGTGGTGAGGAGGGGAAGGGGGTGTTGAAGGTTTTTGGTCCAATGTTCATTCAATGGGATTTGGAGTCTCTATGTTTTAAATGGAATTTTCTTCACCTTTCTTTCTTCACCTTTCTTGCACCACAGGGGTTTACCATACACCCCAGTTTAATGTGTAGATTTGCACAGCTTAGCAGACTCTTTCAATTGTGAAAGCTCACACGTTTCTAAGAATTTCTCTTTCAAAGTTATGATGCGTCAAAGTTTTGTCCAATGTTAAGTCAATGGGATTTTTCCGGAAAACCGAAAGCCAGATCAGTTCAAAAAGTTCAAAATGTAGCAACTTTAAATTCATTCAAAAAAGCCTAGTGGTTAGTGCATTGACAATGAGATGCCCACGGTGACCCGAGTTAGAGTCCCAACTCGAGGTCCTTTGCAGATCCTTATTTTCCTTTTTCTCTCTGCTCCCCGTGCTTTCCTGTCTCCATTATACTGTCCTGCAATAATAAATGTTAAAGGTCCCATGAAATTAAAGTTTATTAGATGTTAGTATCAGTATTGTTCATTTTTAAGATATCTATAAGCTAGTGTGGTTCAAAACAGTGACAAAATTCATGTTTATAAGGTATAAAACCAATATAAACATGTAAAGTTTATAGTTTATCACTTCTGCCTAAATGGAGCAACAGTTTTTTACGTCACCTCAAACTTCAGTTTTTCTTCAAATCGTGACCAATCAAATGCTCTCTAGTGTCTGACATGCCCCACCCCCTTTAAGACGCTTTACATTTGCTTTTCATTTGATACACTTGAGCTCAACTGCTCTCACTGGCTTATAAAAGTACACCCCTTAAAAATCTCTCATTTAAATTAATATATTCTATAGGAAGCTTTACAATATTATATTTGTGCATATACATTAGATTAGTCAGTACTGAAGCCAAATCTGGAGCTAATCTAACAAAATAACTTTATTTTTATTTAATTATTTAATTATTAAATACATTTTTCAAAAATAGCAAAAATCAAGAGAAAAAAAAATATATAATATTCAGTTAAAACTTTGTAGGTTGTAATTTGTTTTGCAATATTTTGCATGAATTTAATTGTATTATCTTTCAATTTCTAAAAATGTTCTGTGACTAAAATATTATTTTAATAAATATATCTGTTTAATAAATCTGTTTTGTTTAAATGCACCATTATATATATTACCCATATTCACTAAGAAATGGATAAAATATTCATTTTCGAAATGGGGTGTACTTGTATATGCTGAGCACTGTATAAGCTGTGTCTTTCAGTAGATAAGGTGCAGGTTTCTATATTAACTTACTTTACCTTACCCAAGTATACTCTTCCTACATATATAAACCTTAAAGGGTTGAAGTAGGTTGTTCTGCGTTTTGGAAATTCTGTGTTATAGTTTAAAGTATCCTGTCTCACTGTTAGTAATGGTCAGTGCTTGAATGACTAACCAGCCAAACACATTAGGAAAATTACTGAAAAGGAAGTAAAAGGTGGAAAATGTGATGATTATGATGCTTAAAAATACCCATTCTGAGTATGTGGAAGCTCAAGTGCAAATCTAAACATGCATTTCACACCCTTGGAAAGATGAAAACATTTCTGGCAACCAATAAATGTAGCAATTGCATAGTTAAAGACAGTTTATTAATACAGTTTATTATCCATATGAATCTTTGATTATTTTTCCAAAATTTCACAAGTGATGGTTAACATACACTCAAAAATGATAGCTGCTTGTTCAAACAACCTGTTTAAAATCAGTTGAAACAACACAGTTCTTGTCATTTCTTTGGCTAATTTATATGTTTTATGTTCAGTCCACTTAAATTTGTAAGCCATTAAGTTTTTGTGTTAGGACAAGATGAAGGAATTGTGTTGGTCCAACTACCTGGTTGGGGGGTTTGTAGTTCCGAGCATGCTTTGCGTGGGATTTAATTAAGAGAGGGAAATGTGGACAATAAAAGTAATCTTAGGTGTTTAAAGTTAATAGTAAGACTTGTTAGAGTTTAATCTTCACTTTAGTTTGAATATTTAGAAGATTATCATGTAATGCTTTGAGTTTTGAGATTGCTGCCTTGCAGTAGCACCCATGCTTTGTGTGTTGGCAGCTTAACCCTCCACTGCATGCATTATAATAGATCTATAAATAAATATTTGACTGTTTTTTCTTTTCTTAATATGGCTTAACTTGAAGTGCTGTAACAAAAATGGGGGAAATGTTTTTATAAGGTGCTTTATGATATGTTGCCATATGGCAACAATCTCCAATAGTAGATCTAACTTAATTATTAATTACAATATTTTAACCATAACCCACAGAATATAACAATAGTAGTTTTAATAGTAAAAACCAACAACATGCAAATGAGCAGCAGATTAATTTTATAGCACCAGGTTAAACTTTTCTAACTACATTTTCAAATGTATAACTTTCCTTATAATTAATAATTTTGTTGTTTAAAATGTAGTTTGCTTTGATTTAATTACAAACAAACTAACTTGATGAACCTTTTTTGAGTTGTGAATATGTCTCGTAACGTACTGGAGGTGATGTCTGCGATTTTTTTTTGGTGGATCTGACATAAGTTGATCCTTTGTTTTTATTGACGTTTTCAATACTCACAATAAACGCCAGTCTGTCAGAAATCACACTACAGAAAAACACTGCACGTCAAGTGACTTGACCAAAGCACATCATTGGCTAAACTAAGGTCTTCTCTTTCCAACAAAAAAATGTAAACATTGGTCTTAAATAAACCGTGGCAGGGAAATTAGCATAAATATTATGTTGCCATATGGTAACACCATGCGGTAAAGGGTTAATTAGCAAGACTGCAGTTTGTTGCTTTGCTTAGTGAGCATTAACTGTCCTAAAATGAGTTCTGAGATCAGTCATAATCAACTGTAACTCGTGAAATATGCTTAAAATGGCTCTTTCAGTTGTCCCAGTAATGGGTTGCAGCTGGAAGGGCATCCGCTATGTAAAACATATGCTGGATACGTTGGCAGGTCATTCCGCTGTGGCGACCCCAGATTAATAAAGGGACTAAACCGAAAAGAAAATGAATGAATGGCTCTTTTAGTTAATTTAACTTGAAATAAAACTAAGAGACTTAGAAATATACAACACATAATAGACATACATGATATTGTCATTACCTTTGAGTTTATGTGTAATAAAAATACAATGTATTTAAACTTTTATTTGATAAAATCAAGCTGGACCCACTCAATTGCATTTAATTGTGTAAAAATTTTTTTTTTTTTTTTTTTTTTTGATGCTACAATCTAAAAAACATTTCTGCAGCTTGTTTTAAACTACTAATTTAAAATGAGTCAAAACAACTCAATTCTGACGATTTTTTTTGGTGGGGGGCACTTATTTGCTTTGTTCAATCTACTTAAATTAGTTATGTTCTCTAAATGGATTTGTTTTGGGGCAACATGAATGAATTGTGCGTAACCCTGCATTTTGTACAGTGTACACAAATTGATTAGATGGAAATCCTGCCCTCAATTAAATCGAGTTCATCCAATGAGTTCTTTTTTGAGTGTAGCATAGAAATTTGCAGGGTATTTCCTATTATTTCTTTTTTTAAGTCTTATTTCTTTTAGTTTGGCTCGAATACGTAAAATTAAACGTCTAAGGTCAATCATATTAATTTTACTAATAAAATAGATTTTTTTGGCCACTATTGTCCAATCTCTGCCCTCATTGTCAAGTTAAACTTATTAACTTGGTTAAGTCTTAACAGTGAATGCTATCTTGCAAAATAACTAAAATATTATGTGCTGTCATCATGTTAAAGATAAAAGGAATTACTTATTAGAGTTATTAAAACTATTATGTTTAAAAATGTGTCAGATTAAACAGCACTTGGGAAATATTAAAAAGATCATCCGAATTTCACCGGAGGGCTAGGCCTAATCATTTTACCCTAATCATAATCCCAAACCTAATAGGATTGTTACTAATTATTACTATATACCTATAAGTCCTATTACAATATATAAAGGGATAGTTTAAACAGAAATCCTAAAGTTGAACACAAGCAAAAAAAAAAAAAGGATATTTTGATAAATGTTAGAAAACAGCAGCTATTAACCTCAGTAGTGTGAACAAAAAATACAATTGAAGTCAATGGCTACAAATCTTTCAGAATATCATCTTTTATGTTCAACATAAGAAACTCTGAACGCTTTGGAGCCAGGTAAGAGTGAGTGTATTTTTATTCATGTTTATGTTAGAGGTGTGCCCTCAGTTTAATATTTAATTCCATGCTAAGATATAAAACTGTTTCTTTTATCCGTATCGGTTTGTTTCCTGAAATAAAGATTGTTATGTATCGCTTCTAATAAAGCAGGCATATGCACTCTTCACCCATTTAAAAAAACAAAAACACACAAAGATGCTCCCATTTACTGATCAGCTGGCCGCGGCTATTATTATCGCCCGCTGCATCTGTTTCTCGCAGGGCGGCCAGCAGCGTTGAGCAGCCGGGGAGGGTCTGCAGTCCGCCGGACACACAGCCCAACATTTCTCCGCTCCGGTGACCGAACGCCCGCCTCATCTCCCTCATCATGCTGGACGTCCTGATATTGATGTTCTTCGCCATCATCGGCCTCATGTTCCTGTCCTACATCATCTACATGCTGTGATTGTGTCAACATAGACGCGCCTCGGGACGGATCGCAAAACACAAAGGTTGGTGATGAAATGCAGCAAAAAATGGAGGAAGAGCAGCGTTGTCTTGTTTATAAGAGGGGTTTTTGATTGATGGTGTTTGTGGGTGGGCGCTTACCTAAATGTACTTGGTTGAATCAAATGTTAATATTGGATTATTTAGGTCTGTGATGTTATATAATATTAACATTTTTACATGCGTAATGCGAAGAATAGCACAATATATAGAGGATAACGCGGGTTTGCATTCGCTATAATAATGCTATAGGTGTCGTGCAGATATGGAGAACCAAACCTGCAAAAAGAAAATGTATGTAGCCTAAAGGCCTAGTGTATATACAGTTGAAGTCAGACTTAATAGCCCCCCTGAATTATTAGCCCCCCTGTTTATTTCTTCCCCAATTTCTGTTTAATGGAGAGAAGATTTTTTCAGCACATTTCTAAACATAATAGTTTTAAGAGCTAATTTCTAATAACTGATTTATTTTATCTTTGTCATGATGACATTAAATAATATTTTACTACATATTTTTCAAGACACCCTGCTGAAAAATCCAGCTTAAACCAGCCTAAGCTGGTTGGCTGGTTTTAGCTGGTCGACCAGCCTGGTTTTAGAGGGGTTTTGGCCATTTCCAGGCTGGTTTCCAGCCATTTCCAGCCTGGTCTTAGCTGGTCAGGCTGGAAAATGACCAGCTTAAACCAGCTAAAAGCAGCTTGACCAGCCTGGTTTAAGATGGACATAGCTGGTTTTGGCTGGTCAAGCTGGTTTTAGCTGGTCATCTCCCAGCCTGACCAGCTAAGACCAGGCTGGAAATGGCTGGAAACCAGCCTGGAAATGGCCAAAACCCCTCTAAAACCAGGCTGGTCGACCAGCTAAAACCAGCCAACCATCTTAGGCTGGTTTAAGCTGGATTTTTCAGCAGGGCACTTAAACAGCTTAAAGTGACATATAAGTTCGAACTTACGTTCATTTTGGAAGGACACTTTATATCCCAGACTCAAAAGGGCATGTACACTGCACAGGTTGAGCCCTATGTGTGCACGTGCCTGGCAATAAGACATTATAAGCGAAAAGCTGTGCTTTAATTTTGAATGGTGACACCCACAGACAACGTCACCAGATATAAATCAGAGATAAGATTTTCTCATACATAGCCTTGGCTAAAATTATACATTATATACTTTACATTATAGAGAAAAATTACAAATAAACAAGACAGCAGTTCGGTCAATTTTCCTAACAAATAAACAGCTCTGGTTAATAGTTCAGCATGCTTTCACATTCGTATTTGACATGAAACGCACAATTACCAGTAGGAATGAAGACATCCCGCCATACTCATAGTTCTCTCTTCATATAGCCATATATGCCTATTACATATCCATAATACACTGTAATATAGCCTGGTTCGGATCATATTGCTTTCTCACTACAATCGATCCGCTCCAGAGTTTGTTTCAATCAAGCCGAGACTACCTCATTCAGGCAATCTCGGACCGATTATTTTGACGCGGATCCGAACGCGATTGCGGGTTTCACATATGCCAAACGAACCGCACTGGGGAAACGCACAAGGTTCCAGAACAAAAGTCTAGGTGTGAAAGCACTCTTACTATGGTATAAATACAGCACTACAACATACAAAAGAGAGAGATCGACTTAGCATGTCACTCACCAGTTTAATAATGATTTGATCAGCTGTATTTGGAAATTATGCTAATTTTATCTCCTTCAGGGGGCTTATTGTGCGACCTCTGTCGCCATCTTGTGGATGGACGTCAATCGTCTTTGCTCTGCTCAGTATGACAGGCTGATGGATGCTGACACTCCTAAATTATAAATATTTAAAACAGACACTGTCCCTATAAATAAACTACATAGTTGTAATCTAAACAACTACATTCTCACCTAAAAAAAGCCTCAAAAGTACATTATGTTGCCCAAGAGCTGCAATATTTGTCAAACTGTAGTGAGTTTATTGATCTGCTGTCACTCTATGTGGGTGGAGTAATACACAAGGGTGAATATGGGAATATTGCATGGCTATTAGCCAATCAGATTCGAGAACCAGACAGAACTGATGTGTGTATGTGTATATATATATATATATATATATTACACACACTACATTTATATTATTACTACTATAGTATAGTTTATATTATTGCTACTATAGCATTTATTATATAATATATACGACATACAGCAAGAAGGTCGCTGGTTCGAGCCCTGGCTGGGCCAGTTGGCATTTCTATGTGGAGTTTGCATGTTCTCCCCGTGTTTGCGTGGGTTTCCTCTGGGTGCTCTGGTTTCGCCCACAAGTCCAAAGACATGTGGTATGGGTGAATTGGGTAAGCTAAATTGACCGTAGTGTATGTGTGTGAATGAGTATGTATGGGTGTTTCCCAGTGTTGGGTTGCAGCTGGAAGGGCATCCACTGCGTAAAACATGTGCTGGATAAGTTGGCGGTTCATTCGGCTGTGGCAACCACAGATTAATAAAGGGACTAAGCCGAAAACAAAATGAATGAATAAATATACGACATCATATATTATTATTTTATTTATTTTTTTAGATATTTATTTATTTGTTTTTTGCAGGTTTGTTCCTCCATATTGTATGATATCTGTTTGTGTTTATAATAATAATATCATATATATGTATTGTGTTGCACCTTTCAGGAAGAAGCTCTGTCTCTCGTCTTTCTTACATGAGGAGGAGATGAAATGTGAACTCACTGGAGGATTCGGAATACATGATGAGACTTTCCCCTTCCCTCTGTCACACAAACACTGTTCCTGTAGGGTAGTAATCAACCCCAAAAGCTCCGCCTGAATGATGTTTTCCTGCTTTTTTTTATTTGTACACTACTGAAGTATATTTTCCTAATGTCTGAAACACTAGCATGTGATCTGCAGCTGTCTGGATGTTCATTTTCCTGCCTGTTGTTTCTGCATATTAATTTCACTAGTTAACAGTGTTTACATCAAATGCATGTATTTTATGCCAGTGTCTCTTCATAACGCAGCTGTTTATTTCAGAATAAAAAGCTTTTGTGAGATGACATGGCCTTGTGTGTAGAATTATTCATGTGTCATGAATGTATTAAACACACGGGGGGTGGGAAGGATACACTGTATTTCATGGTGTCCTTGTTACAGTATAACTATACATTTAAATACAGAGTAGCCTATGTACATGTACTTTCATAGATGAGTTAGGGTTAGTTGCCCGTAATTATGCATAACATATAATAATTCTGTAGTTATTATATGGGATATGTAACAATGAGAGTTACCAAAACAAAATTATTAATTTTCAGTTATGCATACACTGTAACACTGTTTACTAGTAGTAATATATACTACTGTTTACACTGCCTTACTAGTAGTACTAGCGTTATGTTGAATCGTACAGAAATTCTTTATAAAACACAGTAGAACATGTTTTTTGTAAGAATTGTATGTGTGTGTGTGTGTGTGTGTATATATATATATATATATATATATATATATATATATATATATATATATATATATATATATATATATATATATATATATATACATACATACCCACTCACCGGCCACTTTATTAGGTACACCTGTCCAACTGCTCGTTAACACAAATTTCTAATTAGTCAATCACATGGCAGCAACTCAATGCATTTAAGCATGTAGACATGGTCAAGACGATCTGCTGCAGTTCAAACCGAGCATTAGAATGAGGAAGAAAGGTGATTTAAGTGACTTTGAACGTGGCATGGTTGTAGCTGCCAGAAGGGCTGGTCTGCGTATTTCAGAAACTGCTGATCTATTAGGATTTTCATGCACAACCATCTCTAGGGTTTGCAGAGAATAGTCTGAAAAAGAGAAAATATCCAGTGAGCGGCAGTTCTGTGGGCACAAATACCTTGTTGATGTCAGAGAAGAATGGCCAGACTGGTTCTAGCTGATAGAAAGGCAACAGTAACTCAAATAACAATGACAAAATGACAATGAATTCACTGTACTCAAATGGCCTCCACAGTCACCAGCTCTCAATCCAATAGGTACCTTTGGGATGTGGTGGAATGTAAGATTCACATCACGGATGTGCAGCCGACAAATCTGCAGCAACTGCGTGATGCTATCATGTCAATATGGACCAAAATCTCTGAGGAATATTTCCAGTACCTTGTTGAATCTATGCCATGCATGATTAAGGCAGTTCTGAAGGCAAAAGAGGTCCAACCTGGTACTAGTAAGGTGTACCTAATAAAGTGGCCGGTGAGTGTATATATACATATATATATAAAGAGGGGAGGGAAAGGTTTCTGACTGCCGGATTTATGATGAGTATGAAACTTAGTGAGTCAAAAGATTATTAACACAAGCTTCAGTTTGCCACTGATGGTTCAAAAACACAAAAATTACATGATCATACTGTAAAAAAGCTGACTTTAAAAGAACATTATCGTTTATAAGTTTAGATATCTTCCACCATAAACTTTTTGTATTTTGACAATGCCGGTAGATATGACGTAAGTTACTGTTTCTGGGTATATGAAACAGAATGAACAATTGACGTCCATATCTTCAATATATCTAGAATAAATATTGATTTACACACTAATAAATTCTGGGTTCATGTTCTTGCATTAATATTCCAGCACCTACCAACCTCAGTATGGTCAGGGGGTATAGCTCAGTGGTAGAGCATTTGACTGCAGATCAAGAGGTCCCCGGTTCAAATCCGGGTGCCCCCTACAGTTGTTTTTAGAAAAGACATATTAACAGTATCACACATCTGAAAGGATAAACACTCTAAAGAAGCCTCCCGCGCTCGTAAACAAGACCAAAAGAGAATGACAAACGAAAACGAAGACTGGTTTTGAGCTTGAATGAAGCGACTGGACCGGTTTTAAAGGGTAGCTTAATGCAGATTACCAACAGGGAGCAGTACAGCACACCAGATGACGGACTGCCACGTAGACAAGAGAGGAAAGATGACGAATTACAGTGACATCCGATGGTTTGTTTTGTTTGTTTTTAAACTCTTATTTAGGAATTCCACGAGTCATTTTTGGAATGTCATCGAAAATGTTCTATTCCAGAGATTCAAATTCAGGCAGTTTTTGTGTGTGCGTGTGTGTGTGTGTGTGTGTGTGTGTGTGTGCGTGCGTGTGTGTGTGTGTGTCCAAGTCAGGGAATTTACTTCACATTTATCTACATGTACATTTTCTACACCGTGTTTTATTAGCACGTTGTTTCAGGTGTTTTACTTATTGTTATGGTCAGCCATTTTCAGCGCCATCTCATTACTTTTCCTGCTTGTTTACCAGCAAGAAGTCAAATGCTGTCATATTATTTATTACATTTGACATTAATTTTAATTTATTAACGTCTACACCTACCTCAACCCTAAAGTCAACCATCATAGTTTTGTAAAAACAGTAATTATACCGAGTATTTAATAAATTACCAAATAAATTGTATTTTATTAACGTCTACCCCAACCCTAAACCCAATCGTCAACATTAATGTAAAAACAGTAATTATACCGAGTATTATGTATGTCATATAATAAATTACCAAATAAATTTAATTTTTTAACATCTACTCCTACCCCAACCCTAAACCCAATCGTCACACTAACGTAAAAACAGTAATTATACCGAGTATTATGTATGTTATTTAATAAATTACTCAATAAATTGTATTTTATTAACGCCTACCCAAGCCTAAACCCAACTAACAGTAATGTAAAAAAATTCATTATTGTTATACAGTGTCACAAAAATGATGCTATATTGATGTGCGTATCCGTAGCTGTATCCTGTCTAGTCTTTACCTCATCTCCTGGCTGTATTTGAAGAATTTAGATGCAAAAACCTCTAAATGCCGTGTGAGATTTTCCTCTAAAGCGAGCATTTTTATCAGGCTCCTGTGTGTATGTTCAGTAATATCACTTTTATGGCAAAGAATAAGTAATTTTCCTGAGCTCCAAAGTGAAATATCTCAACATAAACAAAGGAGGCTGAGAAAAATGTTCAATTTCAATGGAAATTTCAGACAGCACTTTTTTAACTAAGGCAAACATGCTAGGAAAATATGCATTTTTAAGAGCTTGAAATTCAAGAAGATGACGTATAAGCTGAAATCTTGTGCTGCCTATAACTTAATGAGTACCATTGCTTAGGGCTGGGCGATATAATCGGTATCGATATTTAATGACTGAACACCATTGTCAATATCGATTAAAAAAAAAAAGATTCGGTATGAAGTTTCGATATGAAGGCTATAAAAACTACAGAAAGCTTGGAATGAAAGCTACAGATGTTGATCTTCCTTAAAGTTTGCTTTGATTGTTCAGTATTTACGCTTTACCATTGCACACACTTTGTAACATTTTATTCATCAAGTTTAAGAGTCTCTTTAACACTAATGTGTATTTTATTATAAAGAGATCAGATAATTTGTTTAAATATTTTAGTTTTCGACTATTAAAACTATTTGCCTTAGTAATGTTGGTAAATTAAAATAAAGTGATTAAAAAAATCCTAATATTCCTAAATGTATTGTTAAAAAATATTCAATAATTATTGATATCGAATGATATGAAACATATCGTGATAATATTTTTTGCAATATCACCCAACCCTACCATTGCTCATGCATGTCAAAAAGTGTAGCTATAATGTTAGCTAGCTAGTAAAATATTAAGCGTAGCATATGTTAGAAAGCATAAATGATCACTGACTGAATTTAAAATGTAGGTGATTAGATTATGAGGTAATTGCTGTTAATTCCTGACAATTTCTTGCCTTTAGATTAATTATAGGTCATGGAAATTCATCTTTTTACTTAGTGAAAGACTGGGAATTTGGCATTTGACAGAATGGGAACCCTAATTATTACTACTACTACTACTACTGAATGAATGAATGAATGAATGAATGAATGAATGAATGAATGAATGAAAAGAGTTTTGAACTCAGTGTTGAAGGTAATGAGTTCAGTAAGTACCTCATTACTTCAACTTAAATGGAGTAAGTTCACAGTACTCATATAGATTAGTTTAACTCAAATGGTTTATAGCAATTGGTTTCCTCAAACAGTTTGAGTTGCCTTAACTTATTGGGTTTTACAGTACTCAGTTGGTTTGAGTTCTCTTCATTTATTGGGTTTACTGTGCTCAAATTGCTTCTTTTACTCAAGTGGATTAAGTTCACAGTACTCATTAGGATCAGTTTTTGAACTTAAATGGTTTGTTGCAATCGGTTTCCTCAAATGGCTTGAGTTACCTTAACTTATTGGGTTTTACAGTGTAGCAGTGAACATACAAAGTGTTATAAATACTGTAATATTTTTGGTTTTAGTACTGTAAACTGTGGTATATTGTAGTATAATTTATACAGTTAGTTGTAGAAAACAGTACAGTATTGAGTAATTTGTTTGTATTACTATAGTTGTTGTATACCACAGCAGATTAATTCAAGTACTTTACTCTACAGTGTGGGCCATTTATATGGATACACCTTAATAAATCACATAGACAATTGCCTTCAGATGACCTCAAACATAAAAGTCTAAAGGGGTCAGATCGGGAGATGTTGGGGGCCATTCAACTGACCAATCCACTTTTCAGGAAACTGTATTCAGGAAACTATTCCCATTTTATTAAGGTGTATCCATATAAATGGCCCACAATGTAGTATGGTTCAAAAAATCCATGGTTGGAGTTCCAGTGTTATTTGAGCACCTGATGTGTTATTGTTTATGGATATCCTGTATTATACAGGCGGAAAGCAGTTAAAACATGTCCCCACTATGTATATAGTGTATATAAATAAATATTATGTAGTGCTGGATTACAGTTAATCTATACTTTAAATCTCAACTGGGCTACAAATAAATGTTTTAGGTCAAGGGACTGACAAAAAAAAGGTAAGACGGTTCCTCAACCAACCTTAAAAACCTATATGGAGATACTTTTTACCAATATATTTATTATTTTCACATCTGTAATTTACAGAATCAAATCAATGCACAAGTAAACATTATTTTATAGTCTTCCTCCACCCTCCCCTTCCTGAAAAGAGATGCATTGAGCATTAATGTTCAATATCAGAAGGAAAAACAACAACAAACAAATAATCTAATAAGGAGAATACGAAACAAATACAAATAATTATTTTTTTGTTGTTGTTTTTTCCTTCTGAAATTGAATGTTTATGCTCAATGAATAACTATAATAACAATTAATTCATTAAAACATTACCATGTCACATCAGTCAATAACTTTCCAAATTATTCATGTATATACAATAAATTGTCTCCAAAACTTCAGAGAAAAAAAATTCAGAAGCATGGATCACAAAATAATTCACATTTTAAATTGTTAACAGTCAAAGTTAAACAGTGTAAAGCAATAAAGGCTTATTTATATAAAAACAAATAATATGTGATCACATAACCCATAAAAAGGAACCACAATGTGCTCATGAGCAATTCTTTTTTATTTTTACATGCCATCTGTAAATGCATTGGGTTAAAATAACCCATAGTTGGCAAGGTGCTATAATAACCTATAGTTGGGTTATATGTTGGGGTATTTTTAACTCAACTATTTTTACAGACTGTATTATACAGGCGGAAAGCAGTTAAAACATGTCCCCACTATGTATATAGTGTATATAAATAAATATTATGTAGTGCTGGATTACAGTTAATCTATACTTTAAATCTCAACTGGGCTACAAATAAATGTTTAAGGTCAATGGACTGACAAAAAAAGGTAAGACGGTTCCTCAACCAACCTTAAAAACATATGGAGATACTTTTTACCAATATATTTATTATTTTCACATCTGTAATTTACAGAATTAAATCAATGCACAAGTAAACATTATTTTCTAATCTTCCACCACCCTCCCCTTCCTGAAAAGACCATTTAAATTGATCTTATCGTGATGCATGGAGCATTAATATTCAATATCAGAAGGAAAAAACAACAAATAATTAATTAAGAAGAATACTAAACAAATAATTCATTTTTTTGTTGTTTTTTCCTTCTGAAATTGAATGTTTATGCTTAATGAATAACTATAATAACAATTAATACATTCATTAAAACGTTACCATGTCACATCAGTCAATAACTTTCCAAATTATTCACGTATATACAATAAATTGTCTCCAAATCTTTTCTAACATTTTTTTTTTTTCAGAATAAACATTATTTTTTCAACAGGAACATAGGATGAAGAGAAAAAAATTCAGAAGCATGGATCACAAAATAATTGACATTACCATTTTAAATTATGAACAGTCAAATATAAACAGTGTAAAGCAATAACGGCTTATTTATATATAAACAAATAATATGTGATCACATAATCCATAAAGGTGACGCAGTTGCGCAGTAGGTAGTGCTGTTGCCTCACAGCAAGAAGGTCGCTGGTTCGAGCCTCGGCTGGGTCAGTTGGCGTTTCATGTGTGGAGTTCACATAAGTTCATGTGTGGAGTTTGCATGTTCTCCCTGCGTTCGCGTGGGTTTCCTCCGGGTGCTCCGGTTTCCCCCACAGTCCAAAGACATGCAGTACAGGTGAATTGGGTGGGCTAAATTGTCATAGTGTATGAGTGTTAATGAGTGTGTATGGATGTTTCCCAGAGATGGGTTGCGGCTGGAAGGGCATCCGTTGTGTAAAAACGTGCTGGATAAGTTGGTGGTTCATTCGCTGTGGCGACCCTGGATTAATAAAGGGACTAGGCCGAAAAGAAAATGAACGAATGAATAATCCATAAAAAGGAACCACAATCTGATTATGAGCAATTACATTTTTTTTACATGTCATCTTATTACAAGTGCATATTATTAGAAGTCTATTTACATAATCAAGATCACATGCAGTCAGTTACTTCCCAGGATTGTGTATACACTGAATATACACTCTTGTCATTTAATACTGTATAGAAGGAAGAAGAAAATGTGTTTCTTTTTCCTCTTTACATGCACTATTCCCTTTTTTTTTGGTTTTAATTCATGGTACCTGTGAAAAATGTAGGTAGTTTAATATCTCAGGTGACTCTCTGAGCAGCGTACAGAGGAATAATTAAATCATAGTGGAACTTGTAGTAATTTTGGCTCTCAGTGAATATCACACAACTAAAAGGGGAAGTTCAGAAAAATCACAGAACTATTACCCAGAGGAGTTTTGCTGTTACGGGGCTGTGTCTGTACCCGAGAGTGAGTAACATACACTTACTTCCCCTCTGGACTCTCCAACTCTGAGCCTAGGAGTCATGAGACTAAGCACATGACAATGTACACCTCATTCAACGTCCACAAGCAATGCTAAATGAACGCTCCTTCAACATTTCATTGACATTTAAAGGATTCACTAAAGCTTTTTCAAGTTTTAATAGTGGTAATCTACCAATAGCTGCGGTAAATGCATGTATTTTGAGCTTTTTACTTTGTGTTCACATAGTTCATCCTAAAGAAATGAAGATTTTGTCATCATTTACTCACATTTTACTTCATTCAAGCCTTTAGGCGTGTCTTTCTTTATACTGTTAAACACAAAAGAAGATATTTTGACAAACGTTGGAAACTCATTTGACTTCTGTGTTTGTTTTCCCTATTATATTGAAGTCAATGGTTAGGTTCAAGTTTTTAGCTTTCTTTAAATGATCTTTTTGTGTATGTGTGTTCAACAGAAGAAACAAAAAGGTTTACAGGCTTGACTGTGACTAAATAAAGAGTAAATTTTCATTTTTTGTGTGAACTACCCCTTTAACACTGCTATAATTGATATTTGAATCATAAAAAGAGTTTAATCTCATCCATATGCTATATGTTGCAAATTTCAGGTGGTTATCAACCTATTAAACAAGTTCTACCAGTTAAATAACTGGTTTCCAGTACAATATTCTTCCTATGATCTTGGATAGCCGATAGATCGTTCACACAACATAGTGGAAGCCTGCAATGGAACGTACCAAAAATGTCTACAAAATAGGGGTGTCTATAAAACGACAAAACCGTCGAATGCTCGCACAGAGTTATTCACGTTCATTCAGTTCTACTAAAACGCTATAAAAATCATCCCTGCGATCCCGTGACAGTCAGTCATTGCACAATCCTAAAAAGAAATATCTTGCGCATTCATAAGTCATCCCCGCAGAAGCGGAAATGGACCCTGCACTCATGTCTTGATCATGTGACTCTCTCCATTTCGCCATTTTCTTCCTCTCCGCCGGCGACCAGCCTCCTGTCGGGTTCGTGACCGTCTCTCCTGCTCCTGCAAGACCTGTCAGCCAAAAGAAGACCTCATTTAGAGTCTAAACCTGCTAGACTGAAGCTTTCCTCCCTTTTCTGCCTTTAGTTTTAGTCTCCCGAACGCGCGAGAAGAATGGCCGCCCAGAACCCCCAGTACTCTGCCTTCTTCGCAGTGATGGGTGCCTCCTCAGCGATGGTGTTCAGCGGTAAGAAACGCGTCGTTTAACCCCTAAATTAAATGTCATTCATGTGAAATGCTTTATTGAGTGTGCTGTAATGCGGTATCGATCTCGCTGGCTCGTGTATACCTGTTGTAGGATGAGAAGACGGGATGCGAAGGTTTCCATCACGGCACATGACGTCTCAGTTGACGTAATGTCCATAAATTATTTATTTCGTTTCATTATATTCCCTTCAATTTGCTACGTGGAAAACTTAAGACGTCGTTCCCGTCTCGCTTGAGCAGGGTATCCTGTTTTAATGTTTGCGCAAGGACGTCGTTTATTTAATGTCCTTTATTTAAACCTTCCTTTATGATCATCTCTAATGGTAGAGTTCATATATAGGGCTAGAGACTGTGAGCATTGTCGTCTCTACGCGATTGATTTGTGTCAGGCCAAGACCAAATGCATTACTTGATTAACATAAACAGGTTCGCTGTTATCAAATGCGACAGCCCTCTTTTTTTGTTAAAACACGAACTACACGCCCAGGCAAAACGTCCTTGTGGCAGCTATAATGTCTATTCTGGAGACTTCCTTGTTGTTGTTTTATTTTTCGTCAAAGGAAAGGTATTACTTTAGTGCATATTAGATTTTATAAGTGCGGTCTCAGCAGTCCTGGAGTGATCCAAGTAAATGTTGGATTCCTATAAAGCAAGTGACTCGCTGCTGTAATCATGTGACTGAAGGCAACTGGCATCGCTCTGTGTTTTGCTGACCTTGCCTTTTAAAAGTCTTAAAAGCAGAACAACACAGGTGAATAAGGTACAAGAATGCACTGTTGAAATTTAGTGGTGTTAGTTTTATTAAAGGGACAGTTCATTTAAAATTTTAAACCTTTGAGTTTTTTCTTCTGTTGAAGATGTTTTGAGCAATGGTGGTGCATGTTGACTTTAATAGTAGGACAAGAAATACTACAGAAGTCAATGTGTACCAGTGACCAACACTCTTCAAAATGTCTTCATTTGTGGTCCGCAGAAGAAAGAAACTCAAATGGGGTTTGAACAAGTGAAAGTAGAGTACATTATGACTGAATTAATTTTTAGGTCAGCTGTTCGTTTAAGGAATAGCATTGTCTTTATTTAAATACTACATTTTGTGTTTGAATATATTTTACGTTAAACTTAAGCTTAGGACTGTACGATATTGGAAAAAATTACACATTGCGATATTTTTTTGTTTCTGCGATATATATTGTGATATGAATACAATTTCATTAGATGAGTTGAATAACTGTTTGGAAAGAATTGATAATTTAAGATTGATTGGGATGATTCTTTAGGCATAAAATGTCATAATCTACAAGCATAGATGAGCTGAAATGTATTCAGGTATGCTGTAATTGAATAATCAAATGTAAAATAATACTGCATAGTCGTTTTGTAAACAATTCAATAAAATTAATCTTTATTAATTTTCCAAAGTTACAAACTGTCCAATATCTTATGCCTGAATGCTTTTAAAACCCTCACACAGTCACAGGCCTCAAAAAACACTTGTGAAATGATATAATCCAGACTCAACATTGGGTATAGTCACAATGTGACTATTGCGAATGATCACATTGTGATATCAATGCTGAAACGATATATTGTGCAGCCCTATTTAAGGTTACAATTTTAAAATTGAGATTATTATTATGAATTTAAAGGATTTGCATACATTACAGTGCAGAGACTGAAATTGTTACTGTCACCTTTTTCAACTCTGGTAAGTTTGCACACCTGGAAAAGGTACAAGATGACCGAGCCAGGTTTGAAACTATTGGAAGTTTTTACAGAAGAGATTTTGGGTGCCATAAATCAGAAAATATTGTCAATGGGTAGAAAAAAAAGGATAAATATAATATAAATACTATTATCTGTATATACAGGGATTCTGCGGGGTCTTAAATTTCAAAAACCAAATTTTAGGCCTTAAAAAGTCTTAACTTCACTGAAATATTGTGTTGTAGCCCTTAAATCATTTTAATCTAAGCTTTTCCTATGTTCATGTAAAGTTATACCCAATTAGGCCAAAACCCATCCAATCACTAACAATATATTTCAATAAGTTTTAAGAAACGTTTATTTATTAACTCTGTTTACTTATTAACATGGTTTAATTATCTTCCTTACAATAACATTTGTTTTAATATATTTTAAGGTTTTAACTTGACCATTAAATAAATCTTTAGGGTTTAGCCTTGTTTAAGTCTGAAATTTCATTCATTATGGTCTTAAAAAGGTCTTAAGAAGTCTTAAATTTGACCTGAAACCTGTAGAAACCGTGTATGTATTATTTCACAGAGTGATGTATGAAACCACATAATGTTTCCATGTTCAACAGAACAGGCTTTTGGATATCTCTTCTTATAATGGCAGAGATCAGAAGATATTTTCAAGAGAACATAATATTACAAATTAAAAAAATTATAACTTTATAAACCAAGTGATATTTGACAAACCATTCTGTAAAAAAAAAAAAAAAAAAAGGATAAAGCAAAAGATAATAACTGTGATTTTAAAGTTTTTTTTGTGTTTTTTGGAAGTGATTTTGGATGTGAAGAAGACCTGTTTATATGGTAAAAATCATAAAATGGGATTCTAAATTATGCAAGTGATGTAAATAAATATGATAAAATAATAATGACAGGATTAAATCTAGAAAACATTTTTACAGAAGAGAAACCGGAAATCACATATTCCGTCATAAAGCAGCAAATCCATC
Source organism: Danio kyathit (assembly GCA_903798195.1). Taxonomy (NCBI): domain Eukaryota; kingdom Metazoa; phylum Chordata; class Actinopteri; order Cypriniformes; family Danionidae; genus Danio; species Danio kyathit. The sequence continues at coordinate 22,509,079 of LR812521.1, read as the reverse complement.
AGAAAATTCTTTGAACAGTCTGAAGAAATATATTTGGAAATAATTATCTACATCATTTGAAATGTGTATATAATTAAATCCCTCTATAATAATAATAATAATAATAGGGGTAAAATAGGGCAAACCCTTTCTGATCGACCAGTGTGTTGTCTGAAAACAGTTCTGCAGTGTTGATGGACAAACTAGTGTGTTGTTGTGGGCTGATATTTAGTACATATGTGTCAGAATCATGTGGTTGTTGTGTAGAATGTGTTTGCGGTGTTGGGGGTGTAGCTAGTTACTGTAATTAAATGGCTTATCCGCTGAAAAGGTAAAGTAAGGGATCACATTTCATTTTTAGGTAATTTAATTATAGTCTTATAGTCATAAATACTACAAATAATTACAACACTTCTGTGTAAATGATTTCAGAGTAATTTTGTTATACCAATATATTTTGCAGAATAATTCTAATAATTTATTTACAATTGCACATACTTAAGAGAAGGAAAAAAAGTGTATTTGTAGAAGGTCTATTTGTCTGACAATTGCACATGTGCAAGAAACAATGAATTAAGAAATGAATAACAATTTATGGTGTGTATGAAATATGGTGTCTTTACATGAAACATATTTATTACATATAATGTTTATCTTTTTTATATAAGATTTATTTATCAGATTGTTTCGACAGTTAAACAATCAAACGTAAAAGAGAAAATAACAGTACACAGAAAAAAAAATAACAGTACAATCTAAAAATAAACCACACTATAACCCTCATATTGTGCATCAAACAGTATATGATGTGCATTCATTTTACAAATGAAGGATATAAACTGGTCAGTATCGAAAGTTGAGGTTGGCAGCATGGTGCATTAAGTAAAATAAATAATGATAATAAAAGAAAAATGTGAAATCATTCATTCATTCATTTTCTTTTTGGCTTAGTCCCTTTATTAATCTGGGGTCACCCCAGGGGAATGAACCGCCAACTTATCCAGCATATGTTTTACGCAGCGGATGCCCTTCCAGCCGCAACCCATCACTGGGAAGCACACACACTCATTCACACACTCATACACTACGGTCAATTTTAGCATACCCGATTCACCTGTACCAAGTCTTTGGATTTGTGCCGGAAATCGGAGCACCCGAAGGAAACCCACGCAAACACGGGGAGAACATGCAAACTCCACACAGAAATGCCAACCGACCCAGCCGAGGCTCGAACCAGCGACCTTCTTGCTGTGAGGCGAACGTGCTACCCACTGCACCATTATTAAATAATAATAAACTTTTTGACAAAATTAAACAATTAAATTACTTGTTTTTTGGTTATGTATGCAATGAGATTTATAGACATTAAGTAGTATTATTGAGGCAAGTAGTTAAATTACTTATTAGTAGGGCCAGACGGAATCTGCGGACGTTTTTTGCTATTTCTGCGGGGAATTTTGTTAAAAATCTGCGAATTTCTGCGGAATTATTTTGGAAGTATCATAACTAAAACCTTAATATGTGAAATAAAAAATAATACCTTTTTAACTTTTATTTAATGTTTAAAATGCAAATCCAATTAGATTCAATTTATTTGGTAAACAAAGCAAGTGTCTCATATAATATATCTACTAAAAGACAGAAAATATTACTCTACAAATGGCATTGTACATAAATCAGATGAACATTTTCATATTAGTCAATAATATTACTGTAATTAATTTAAAAACTGAATAAATTTAGATTTACACACATTTACTCAAGTAAATAAAACAATTAATGATGGGCCAAAAATCTGCGGAATTCTGCGCGCACAGATTCTGTGTGGGCCTACTTGGGTAATTCAAGTAAATAAAAATTTAATAATGTAGTAATTGATAACTTTTTAAGTTACTTTTCCAAATACTAATTGTTTGTTAAAGTTGGTATTTGCTCAAACCTACAACGTGTGCTTTTCCTATATTGACTGCGTTAAATGTCCTCCGCACTCAAGACACATATTTATTGAAAGGGGACGAAAAACATATTTGTGCCTCGTCTAACTGTGCGTTCACACCGATGGCGACAACGCTGTCTGCCTTCACAGCTCCGGCGGTGAGACATTGATCTTGTATTTAAAGGAGCCGTTGTAGCAATTTAGTGACATTCCTGCATAAAAACATGGCGAAGTCGTTATAGTTAGCATGAGATTCCCGCTTTTTTAAAGAAAACAAAACATTAATGCACATCAGTAACTCGCCAGTAACTTTTTTTTTTTTTTAAATGTATGTGCCTGTAAGAAAACATCATAAATAATTGGAAATCCGGCGACCGCAATATTATAACCCTTGGAAACAACTGTGGTCGGCATCACAGTTCACAAGACTGTGTCCTCTGCAATCCTCAAGCTGTGGACTTAAAAATTCTGATTGCTTGCCGCCTGACCGCATCATAGCTCATTACCATAAAGTTGACTTGATTTCTACTCTCTTCAACGGCCACATTGGCCGCTTATCGTCGCTGGCTCCCATTGCAAATGAATGACTTCCAGCTACTTTGATGCTCTCGCCACTTTGTGTGAACGCACAGTAAGAATATTTTGATGATAGAACATATTCTTATAGAATGTGTATTTTTAAATGATATTAGAGTGTTTTTATTCAAACATATTTTAAGGGAAATGTTTTAAAAGGAGGAATTTTAGAATATCATTAATCAAACTAAAAGATTGCATATGACACTTTTCAGTGTTGTATTGTTTTTGTACAATCAATGTTTATTAAGAAACTGATATGATTGCATGTTATATATTGTATATTTAGTATAGGTTTTGCCATCAATAGATCCAATTCTCCTGATCTGACATTAAAACATAAATAAATATTAATATTGTCTTCTCTCTCTCTCTGTTTTTAGCGCTGGGTGCTGCATATGGGACGGCTAAGAGCGGCACAGGCATTGCTGCCATGTCAGTGATGCGGCCGGAGCTGATCATGAAGTCCATCATTCCTGTGGTCATGGCGGGTATCATTGCCATCTACGGCCTGGTGGTGGCTGTACTCATTGCCAACAATATTGGTGATACCATCTCGCTCTACAAGTGAGTCATGTGTGTGTGTGTGTCGTTTGATCACCGTTTTCCTGGAATTCACTTTGAACTTTTTCTTAAACAACAACCAGCATATTTGTTGCTGGTGGCTTATTGCGTTGTCATTTCAGGTGTTAACTGTAATATCCGTTTGATGATATGCAAATAATCAAGTAATTGTGAAATTATACATTTTTTTTTTATTATTACAGTTCTTTTTGTTTATTTGTTGTTTTTTTGAGGCAGTTAATTAATATAGCGTTCTAAATGCCAGAGAGTCATGTGTGGCACTAAAGAGATTATAAAACAATGAGGATATTCTAGGTGTAACCCTATATAATAAATGTATTGAGAATAAGAGTATGTCAACAGTTTTATAGTTGGCATGTTATAGTTTGATTTTATGTAATGTTTAAGGTTTTTTTAGCTTCATGTTTTAAAGTGACAAGCTAATATAAAAAAATTAAAACTAAAGAACAGCTCAAACAATCATTTGAATAAAATGGAAAATCTAGAAATAAAGCAATTCAATCTATCAAATTCTACAATATAATGTTACAGGTACTAAAATACCACTGGTATAATGAGGTTTAAGGTTTTTTTTTGTTGTAAATTAATATTTCTTATTTAATAATAATGTGTTCATATATTTTCCTTCGGCTTAGTCCCTTTATTTATCAGGGGTCGCCACAGCGGAATGAACCGCCAACTTATCCAGCATATGTTTTACGCAGCGGATGCCTTTCCAGCTGCAACTCATCACTGGGAAACACTCATACACTTTTATTCACATGCACCATGGCCAATTTAGCTTACCCAATTCACCTATACCGTCATTGGACTTGAGAGGGAATCTCCTAGAACACGGGGAGAACATGCACACTCCACACAGAAATGCCAACTGACACAGCTGAGACTCGAACCAGCGACCTTCTTGCTGTGAGGCGACAGGGCTACCCACTGTGCCACAATGCAAAGCCCTAATTATATATTATTTAATCTTATTGTTTCTTAATTAATTATATAATAATTGTTATAATGAAAGTCCCTGAAGAAGTTTCTTTCTACAGTTTAAACTAAAATAAGTGTTGCGTGGTGCTTTAGAGGATATTAAAAACATAGTTTTTTAAATTTTTATAAATTATTATTATTTTCTATATAGTTTACTTTGTTCTAGACTAATGACACTGGTACACGTATTGTTTGTAATATTAAAAACTGATTAAGGCTTTTCTTTTTTATGAATTTATAAAAAATATCCCATAATTTACTCACTTTCAAGGCTTCTTTCAGTCAAATACAGTCAGAGTTATTTTGGGCATTTCCAGCTCTACAATGTCAATGGTTTGCTGATTTTTATCAGCAGTTTAAAGAAGTCCAACAAAGCACATCCATGTCATTCTTTTGATGTGTATTTTTTTGGTGTATTTAGCGCCACCAACAGGAAGGACTGTGTTTTGTTTGTCCCAATTCACTGCATTTCAACTTCATTTTTAAAATTGGATTGGATTCTTTTGAAAGAACACAGAAGATGCGAAAAGCATAAATAAAACATGGGGTAATTTTAGTTTGAGTGATCTAACCCTTTAATACAAAATCCTCATGACAGTATGTATGTTATATTATTACAGGACCATTAAGTTAATGTCTAGCTGTATTGTTTAGGCATGCACCGATCTCAATAACTTTTCAGAATTGGAGGCCAATTGCAAATATATTCGCCAATAAATATAATTTTTATAAGGGCCAAAAAAATAAATAAAGGCCAAACACATACAAAGAGTTTTCAGTTTCACTGTAAAGCTTTAACTTCAGAATAGTTTGAACTGATCTCTGAACTCTTATTAATCAACTACTAGCAATAAAATCTGCCTGACGAAATAAAATAAAAAAGCATAAATAAAGCAACCAGGTCACTGAATATTAACCAAAAATCAAAATAACAGTTAAATAATAAAAAAAGTAGAAGGCAACAAACATTTGAAATAGTTCAAACAGTAGAAATAATACATAATTTATTGGCTTAAAAAGATATCAGCCTAATTTTGTTATAGGACTAATGATGGCAATTAAAAAATTTTCAGCCAGATTTATTAGCCGTCCTGAATTATTAACAGAAAGAATATATTTTTCTTCTACACATTTTTACGCATAATATAGTTTTAATAACTATTTTTTAATAACTGATTTCTTTTATATCTTTGCTATAATGATCGTAAATAATATTTTACTAGATATTTTTCAAAATACAAGTATTCAGCTTAAAGTGACACTGAAAGTCTTAACTAGGTTAATTAGGCGAGTTAGGGTAATTAGGCAAGTCCTTGTATAAAGATGGTTTATTGTGTAGACAATAGAAAAAAAGCATTGCTTAAGGGGGGCTAATATATTGACCTTTAAATGGTTTTAAAAAATTAAAAACTGCTTTTATTCTAGCCAAAATAAAACCAATAAGACTTTCTCCAGAAGAAAAAATATTATTGGAATACTGTGGAAAAATTGTCTCATTTGGGAAATATTTAAAAAAAAAAAAGAAAAGAAATAACACATTAGGGCCAATAATTGACTTTAACTCTATATATTGTGCATTTCTAGGAATAATCTTGCATGTCTTTATAATATAGACAACATTGTCTCTGAAATCACTTTGTAAATTTGTGTGTGTTCAGGAGTTTCCTGCATCTGGGTGCGGGTCTGAGTGTGGGTCTGAGCGGTCTCGCTGCCGGCTTCGCCATCGGGATCGTGGGAGACGCAGGCGTGAGAGGAACAGCCCAGCAGCCTCGTCTGTTCGTGGGCATGATCCTCATCCTGATCTTCGCAGAGGTGCTGGGGCTCTACGGCCTGATCGTCGCCCTCATCCTGTCCACCAAGGGTTAATTGTTGCTCCTATCCTCTCTTACACATGAACAAACACACACACACACACAGACACACACAAACATCCTCCTATAATGATACACAACGAGTAAACTTCACCACCCGGAAACGACGAGAGAGGAATTTTTTGCGTGCATGCGTGTATCGTAAGTGTGCTGTTTGCGACGAGTGAGCGTGAGATTGATCTTCCTCTCTGTGTAAAGTAGCCTGATTGTGTGTGTGTGTGTGTGTGTTTTCTTTCCCCCTGTAAATGCGCTGTGTAGCTATCGCTCTCGTCCCGTGTGTGTGTGTGTGCGCGTGTTTAAATATAGACGCCCTCTTTCTCCTACGCTACACTTTTTGTTTGTCATCCTCCTTTTTTATTTTGTTATAATTTTACTCCCCTTTAAAGAACAAATCAGCTCTTTTGTTTAGTTTGTTTCTCACTTTCGGGACCATTCATTCGAATTATTAAAACACTGATGTTGAGGACCTAAATGTAAAAAAAAAAAGATGGATTATTGCTGTTTGTTTGTTTGTTTGTTTTCTGTTTCTGATGATTATTTATGAAGATTTTGAGATGTTCATTAAACAGTTTAAATGGATCAAAGTCTTTATCGAAATCCTGATTATATATAGAAATGCATTATGTGAGTGTTTGGGTGTGTGAGTGTGTGCGTGTATCAGAAAATATATATATATAAATATATCTGTATAGGTGAATTGCACTGTGGGAAATTTGTGAGTTCTTCGGGTATATAATCACTGATTGCCATTGAGAGCGTTGTCTTAATCAAGATATAGATGTGCAAGTTTAGTGTGTGTGTGTGTGTGTGAAATGAATGAATGCACACGTGTGTTTGAGACTGCATGCATGCGTGTGTGTGTGTTTAAACGTGACATTTCTTCATACATGTAGCGTTTTACCTGTAGTTGATACTGTTTCTGGGTCTGTTCATGGGTGAACACCAGCGCAGCTTGTCCAGTTTCCGAATAAAACTTCCTCAACCTTATTTCAGTTTCACTTTCATTCACACACTGTTCAGTAAACAGAATGGAGCCTTTTTTATTCATGTTTAGATGAACACTCAACTTTTAATTTGGGAATTACCATGGCCTGAATATTATATTGCATCTGCTGCAGCCAGGGTGCGAATTACAGTGGGGTTTGGGGGATATTGACCCCGCTAATTAACGCTTGACCCATCTGAAGGACGTCAAAACAAGATATATGGGGGGTCAGCCCTAAAATAGTGAGAAATAGTTAACGATGATCTGTATTTTACAAAATAATGTAATGATTATAATAACAGAGAATATAAATATACATTTGACCACCCCTATAATGGTTAATACCACTGTGAATCCATAATTGCGCCAATTGGTCTATGCGAGAAAAAAAAAAACATTCAACAGTCTGAAACCAGCAGATCTAGAGCACCGATAGACATCATAAGTGTTCACAAGACACTTTTGGGTAAATTGGTGTTGGTATCAACATATAGCCTAATACAGTACAATTAGATGCATCGTTTGTGTAGTTTAACATCTGAAATAACTAGTCAGAGGATATGGGCGGTCAGACACCAAGTATCCCTCAAAACACTGAACACTTAAATACGTTTTATTATTAAATTAGATGTAATTTAAATAAATACATAAATGACTGAAGCTTTTATTACACAAACTACAGTAACATTACCCAAAAAAGTTGGCCCCCCTGATTATCAATGTATAATTCGCACACTGGGTACGACAGCAAAGTATCTTGATTTTTACACCAGAATGAAAGAATGTTTTGGCGGCACAGTGTGCGGAATAGCGACGGAATAGTTGGTGGTTCATTCCACTGTGGCAACCTCTGAAATAGAGACTAAGCTGATGGAAAATGAATGAATGAAAGTAAAGTATACACGGACAAAAGCCTTGTCAGTCAACAAAATGGAGCCTATTTTGATTTACATTTAAAGGAACACTCAGCTTTTTTTGTTTTAAAGTACCATCACATGGAAATTGGTTGTGGTATGACTGCAAGGTTTCTTGATTATTAGACCAGAATGACAGTATACAGGGTGTCCGCGGGGTCTTAAAAAATCTTAAATTCACTGTCAGCACTAATAGCCTAGTGGTTAAGTGTGCTGACATATCTCACGGCGACCCGAGTTCGATTTCCGGCTTGAGGTCCTATCCCTACGACCCTTCCCTTCTCTCTACTCCAATTACTTTCCTGTCTGTCCTCCACTATCCAATTCCCCCCTCCCCAAAAAAAAGTCTTAAATTCACTGAAATATTGTGTTGTAGGTCTTAAATCATTTTAAACAGGTCTTGATTTTCCTCTGTCCGAGTAAAGCTACCCAATCGGGCCGAAATCCATCCAATCACCAACAATCCAGATTAATAAGATCAGGGAAAGAAAACTAAAAACAATTACACAGTTCCTCATGATAATAACAGAGCGATTATATATCCCTTTACGTTATCTTCTCTTAATACAAAAACTATTTACATAAGTAAGGGGGAGTGGACATAATATTTAGAAATAAGCATGAAACTTAAGGTTTTACACCAGAAAAGGCATTATGTTGAATAGAAGTTAAACTATGTCATTTGAACCAAAAGCCAACAAATATATATTTGTGATTATTTATGTAATTGCCTAAACAATAAATACACTTTTACAATGTTAAACTAGCATTTAAAAAAAGAAAGAAATATTATGGTGAAAAAGTAGTGTATACAGCTACATTTTTTTTTCTTTTGACACATTAATGTGTCACCAAGAATATATATGTATATATATATACACACACACACACACACACACACAGTATATTTATATATATATATATATATATATATATATATATATATATATATATATATATATATATATATATATATATATATATATATTTTTTTTTTTTTTTTTTTTTTTTTTTTTTTGTGGCAATCCGGGCTATTAGAAATAATTATTAGTGTTTAGCCCTGTATAAGTCTAAAATTTCGTTCCTAATGGTCTTAAAAGGGTCTTAAAAAGTTGATGAGACCTGTAGAAACCCTGAGTATAGCTCCTACCCATGTCTAGGCCCACACGGAATCTGCGTGCACAGAAATCCGCAGATTTTTAACCCATCATTGAATCATCATATGTATTTACTTGTGTAAATGTGTGTAAATTTATATTATTCAGTTTTTAAATTAATTTCACTAATTATTGAGATATAATAATAATATGAAAATGTTTATATGATTTATGTACAATACAAACTGTAAACTAGTCTTTTTGTAGATATATTATACAAGACTTGCTTTGTTTACCAAATAAGTGGATCTTATTGGATTTGCATTGTCAACATTAAATCAAAGTTAAAAATTTATTATTATTTATTCATAAATTAAGTTTTTAGTTATGGTACTCCTAAAATAATTCCACATAAATCCGCAGATTTTTTACAAAATTCTCCGCACAAATAGCAAAAAATGTCCGTAGATTCTGTTTGGCCCTATCCATGTCAACCTTGTATGTACCAACTTTTCATTTTCTGTTGGTCTTGGTATACATTGTACCTATAGAAGAGTCAAGCTTTAAAGTACAGATGAAATCACAACTAATCGTATGATTTAGTTAGCTCACATTGCTGGTTTTGTGGTGAACAGTTTATCTGTGCATGTCATTAAGAGACGTTTACCCTCGTAATGTAATGTAATCTGAAAATGTTTCTATTTTCTATTATTATTTGTGTTGCCAAAATGTATTTTTATTTTTCAAAACTTAATTTTTGCTTTGCAATTTTTGGAGATTTGCATTTATTTATGTATTTTTTGCTCAGTACTTTATTTTTTGTTTGCAAAACTGTCTTTTATTTTGCAAGTATATATGGCTCTAGATTGACTCCATTGTTTTTTAATAACCTGTCACTGAACACTGAAAGGGCGTCACGGTGGCGCAGTGGGTTGCACGATCCCCGCAAAGCAAGAAGGTCGCTGGTTCGAGTTTCGACTGGGTCAGTTGGCATTTCTGTGTGGAGTTTGCATGTTCTCCACATATTCGCGTGGGTTTCCTCCGGGTGCTCCGGTACAAGTCCAAACACATGTGCTATAGGTGAACTGGGTAAGCTAAATTGTCCATAGTGTATGTGTGTGAATGAGTGTGTGTGGATGTTTCCCAGTGATGGGTTGCAGCTGGAAGGGCGTCCGCTGCGTAAAACATGTGCTGGATAAATTGGCGGTTTATTCCGCTGTGGTGACCTCGGATTAATAAAGGGACTAAGCTGAAAATGAATGAACACTGAAATTTACTGCAACTGATATCTCCTACTTGTCTGAATAGAGTGTGAAATGAGGGATTAGTGCACAGGTGACCATCTGCTTATCTGAATCACTGCATTGCAGCCTCAACCAAACTTCTTGATCACGCTTTTCTGGTGCAGTCACGACTCATAAATAAGAGAGAGGGCGCTATAGAGCTGAAGTTTTTTTAGAGCCACTTTTATTACACATCCTTTTTTATTTATCATCATATAATTATCCAATTTGCAATAAAAAATATTAACAGTCATGCTTAATGTTTTTGTTTATGATGTCACATTAGCAATAAGAAATAACGCGACAAAAATACGTCATCAGAACATGTGCAGGTCATGTTTTGAAATACAAAGAAATGTTATTTATGATTTAATTTAATTTTTATTTAAGATAGAATAAAAATAAAAAAAAGGATCGCTTATTAATGAATTAATATATTTGTTTAATTTTACATGTTGGAATGTTTCAAACAGAGTCACTCGTCTATATAGAAAGACCAGCGAAGATCGTATCTTTTGTGATGTTTTCTTTTTATTTAGCGCTAAAACCAAAACCAGTCGGACTTGACATCTTTGGTTAAAAAAAATATAATATTAAGATGTTTTTGCACAGCAGTGACATGATCTTTTGTATCAAAATACTTTAGAGTCCTGTATTTTTGTATTTTTAAAATACTTTGTATGAAGTCTACATGATGACATCATAAAAATGGGGCCTCAGATGCTCAGGTGGGTGCCTAGGCTTGAGATCAGAACAGAAAATTGACTAATAAAGAAGAAGGTGGTCAATGCTTGGAGTAAGAATGGAAATTATGCAACACATAACAGACAAATGACAGTAAGACAGCAAGAAAATAACAGACAAATGAAAGCGCTTAATTTGGATACTTCATTGGTTTACAACCACTTAACTTAAAAAACAAATTTAATCCAAGGAGTCATCTCTGAGTCATTTTTTGCAGTGTACAATGCTTCATTGGCTGTTTCAAATGCCAGTAGTTGATCTGCAGGTTGTGCATTGAAGAGTACAATTGCAAATATTCATGATTTTTCAGAAATCACGTTTTAACATTAAGTATTGGAGATTTCAATGGCAAAAAAAACAAAAAAAAAAACAATTGTAAATAATATTGAATATGGCAAAAATGTAAATAACCTCTTCATAGATCATCATTTTAAAATATAAGACTGTTAAGAGATGGCGTCGATTTTACTGGCCACGCAATGGCTGGAAACACAATAAAGAGATACAGTGTTCCAACTGCATTACATGGTTTTCATAGTGGTTAAAGAGATCATCTTCAAGACAGGACTTTCTGGGGTATTTGTACAAAATTTTGAATAAAATCACTACAAGAGCACCAAAGGTTTATGAATACCTCCTCGTGTACAGGAGTAGAGGTGAATGAGTTGGCAGAGAAGCTGAATTAAACTTGATCAGAGAAAAGCTGTTACTGTCAAACACTTTACTTCACTGAATCAGTTTAATGGTGAAGGGATTTACCGAATAGTCCTATTAATGGAAGGTTTGGGAAGATATGTCATGCTCTCGTGTAAAAGTATTTTGTAATTTTTTCAAAATACAGTATTTTATTTTGATACTTGTGGCTGCTGTATTTTGGGGTTTATTTTGATACATGTAAAACTGAGGTACTTGGTACTTTATTTTAAAATACATTACAATGTATTTTTGCCCATCGTTAATATACAAGCATAATCTCTCCCCAGATCGCTCTTTCATTCGGAATAAGAAACACATTTTATACAAACGCAAACGCAAATCTCTCTCTCTTTTTTTTTTTTTTTTTAATTGGCTTAACAAAATTAATCTAGTTAGTCAGTTATAAAATAAAGAAAGTACACTCTGTTCTTACAACAAATTCCTCTTATTACATCTCATTTACCCAACAAGAGTTTTCAACTGGTATTAGTTCAATTCCTTCAGGTGCCCATATGTTATTTAGAGGTTTTGATCATGACCATGTTTCTGATGCATCGTCTTTTGATATTACTAAATCTTATGTTGGCAAAATTAGTTTTACAGTAAATACCAAGAGTAATAATAGAGCTGTTCGTACTCTTTTTCAAAGAGAAATCATTACTGTACCTTATATGCAATCTTATTGGATGTCTTTATTAAAATGTCAACTGATTTGCTGCAAAAAAGTGTGTCTGTTACCACAGAAATATCAGGTTAGAAATAAAATTATCCTCATTTTAAAATTATATATATATATATATATATATATATATATATATATATATATATATATATATATATATATAATTATAAAAGAAATATCCTATAAACTTCTCCACAGATTTTATCCAGCAAAACATTACTAACTAAAATGTAAAAGTGGGATTGATGTAAATTGTATTTTTGGTAATGAATATGAGGACACTGCTTTACACTTATTTTGGCATTGTGCATACTCAGTCAACTTAGTCACGGTCACACAAGGAAGACAAAGATGGATAAATCTTTAAGGGGATTTATTCGTGCAATGCAACAATAGCTGAGAGATGAAGCAGGTAAGTGGTGTAGCGGAGGGACAGCGATCTCACACACAGTTCAAATGGTAAGTTTCAGATCTTCGGTAATACACCAACATAACTTTAGTCCCTTCCTTTAAGCAGGTGTGTTTGCATCCACAGGAGAATGAAGACATCCACAGAAGAACATAGGAGGAATAGGGAGAACCATCTGACTTCGATTCCAGTCAGTGAGTGAATGAATGAGGTGAGCATATATAGTGCATGGGTGATTGCAGGTGCAGGTGATCAGTAATTAGTTCACGGGTGTGGTGTGTGGTGGATGGTGAGGGAGAGCGGTGATTGGGGCTGCAGGAACGAGCCGAGGTTGTGACACTTATGGGGTGAGGTGCAAAAAGTTATTAATAACAATTTTCAGTGTTCTAAACCTCTTTTATTATCTTTAAAATGTACTTTTTGGCTTTACTATGTACCCTAGTCAAGAGGAAAATTGTTTTTAATTAATTTACTTATATTGTTAACAAAATTTTACATTTATAAATGTAAATTTACTAATAAGAAACCGAATTTTAAGCTATTGATGACTGAAATATGCTTGTATATTTAGTATCAGAGACTCTCTAAATAAGAAAGCCCTACGCACTTTCAACATTTGTGTATTCTACGATGTATTTATTTGATTAATAACCAAAATTCCTTTTGGAAAACTAAAAACAGCGGTTTTGTTTTAAGGCGCTTACATTTACGAATATAAAATTACTCCAAAATTAAAATATTGTTCAATACAAATTGAATATTAACATCTTTCCCCTAATAAACCAAAGAAAATATCATTTTTAGAAAATTGGCTGGACAACTTGAGAGAAACCTTTATCCAAAAGGTTCTGCTATATAAACATTCAAAAAATAAATCAGAATCAGTTTTATTGCCAAGTGTGCTTCACACACACAAGGAATTTGTTTTGGCTACAGAAGCTTCCAGTGTACATAAAGTGACAAATGACAACACAAAATTAAATATGAGAAAAGAAAAAGGCGATAAACATTAAACAGAGATGCAGTTAGTTAAAAAGATCTGGATGTTGAATTGTATGTACAGATTTGTTGTAAATATACAGGTTATAAGGTGCTGTGTACCAATGCGAATGGAGAAAGTATTGCACATTAATTGCACAGTAGGAGAATATTTAACTGTTCATGAGGTAGATGGCCTGAGGAAAGAAACTTTTCCTGTGTCTGGCTGTTTTTGTGCTTGGTGCTCTGTAGCGCCGACCAGACGGTAAAAGTTCAAACAGGTAGTGTGCTGGGTGCGAGGGATCCAGAGTGATTTTGCGAGCCCTTGTACTCACTCTGGAAGAGTACAGTTCTTGAAGTGTAGGAAGGGTAGTGCCAGTGATTCGTTCAGCAGTCTGGACTATTCGCTGTAGTCTACCGAGGTCGGTTTAATCATTGTGCAGTCATTTTAATGTCAACCTCACAAAATGTACAATTGTTGTGATCAAAATTAAAGTAAAGAAGCTCTGAAGATGGGTAAATATCATTGTATATTTTAAAATGTACTTCTTTAGCTTTGGGAGGTATGGGGAAGGAAAGAAACATTGTTCTTATTTCGATAATAGAGCTCTTGGAAAAAAGAAAGGGCACATTATTTACTACTAGCTTGTATTGGAAATTTATCTTGGGTTAATATTGATCTTATTTTTTTTGAGGTATTTCACTCTGAATAAAATCTTGTCCATTTATCAACAAATAAGGCAGATGAAGTGTGTCATTTATATTGGTGACCACATTACTAACCATCATTAGAAATGCCTATGAGATAGATTTCAATACCCTATTGTATTGCTTATAATCACAGTCAAAGTCATATTTTTCACAAAAATTTCTGACAGAGAACCTCACTTTCTTTGTCTAATAGATAACTGACCAAATACCTCTCTCCCACCAATCTTTATAAAAAAAGATTTATTTCTAAATAAAATGTACCTATTGTTCCAAATTGGTGAATTATGTGAGGAAAAATTATGTTTGTAAATTAATTGCCAGTATAAAAGAACCTGTTTATGAAATTCTGATCATTTGAGTGTTGAATCAAGTTGGAGCTTTGGACACCCCTGACCTAGACGCTTAGTGGTCTTTTTTAGTTTACTTTTAAACAAAACGTAACTGCGTGTTAATATTTAGGAATTGAATACTAATTTCCAGCAAGCTATGTACAACAGATTGTTCTGCAACACAAAAAGTCACGAGAAAAACACGAGAAAATCCATAAATAGTCAATTAAACTGTTCAGTGGGAGATTACCGTAGCAGAACATAAAGAAAACACCATAAATATTTAACAGTCCAAAATGAAGTCAATTAATTAATAATGACATATTAACACCTGCCTCTGGATACTATTGCTAGTCTCGCCTGGATGGATGGGGAAGCGTGAACCTTCAAGTCCTGGGACGAGCTTGACATCTGATTGACAGCTGTCTAAACCTGTAGCTACGCGAGCTGGAAAATAAACCACGCCTACTTAAGATTCTCAACCAATGTAGTTTATTCTAAGGAGGCGGGACTTGCTAAAGCATTGTTTACGTCTGTCGTGAAAGTAGGTCACAGGAAAAGTGTGACAGTTAGCTGGTGGACAGAAACCGATTGCATTTTACAGATCCACACATTATCACAGTGTCATAATAATATCTCTAGGTATACGAGGCTTTAACGGACGTGGTGGTATCCCTGAAAGACGGGTAAGTTTGCTTGTGTTTGTGCTAGAGAATGTAGCAGTCAAGATGTAGCGGCTGCTAAGCCTCTGTTAGCTCCAGGATCATATATATGCAAAAGCCTGTTGCACTTCCTTAGTATTTGCAATATATACCGATACTGTGTTAAAATCCAATTAATGTTACTTGGTATTAGCGTGATTGAAAGATAATTTATTTTCTATAAGCGAAAAAAACCTGCAGACTTGCAAGGTGCCTGGCTCTCGATGACTTTCTGCGAGGCCTAACGAGAGAAAATGTTACGGTTTTATTTCCTGGAATCTATCTTTAGGAACTACGAGACTTGTCATATGGTTGTCAAATGACTGTTTATGCAGACTGGGTGTATGGGGATGTTTAATGACGGTTAAAGTAACCGTGTTGTCAGCCAGTGTTTACATGTCACGTCGCGCGCGAAATACTAGGGAAGTTTAGCTTTGCGAGAGCAGTGCACGGGGACATTCCAACACGCTTAACGTGGCTTAATGTACCCGAACATCAACCAGAGAAACCCACATTTCTGTCAAACTTTACTTGTAGTTAACCCTAACTACTGTAAAAAAAACGAGCCCCAATTCCATAGATAAAGTGAAAAACATCACGTTAAGGGGTTTCTCCCCATTGAAGTCTATTATAAGGAAAGAAAAGCTTAATGTGGCTTTTTGTACCTTAACAACAAGCGGGGAAAATCAAATTTCTATCAAATTTTACTTGTGATTAGCACTAACTACTAGCAAAAGAATCAGCCCAGTTTCCACAGCTAAAGTGAACAATGTTGTGTTGAGTGTTTTTCCCTTATGTTGTTGTGGGGATGTCAGTGACACAAGCACATTCTTTTGACAGCAAGGGTTAATCTATTATAAATAAGATTTGATTTCATGAAGAGCCTTTTTAATATTTGGTTTCCCTCAGTTGTTATAAAGTTACTTTAAAGGGGTGGTCCACTACAATATCACATTTTAAACTTTACTTGGTGTGTAATGTAGCTGTGTGAACATAAACTACATCTCTGAATGTAAGAGGCTCAAAGTTCAATGCAAAGGGAGACATTGGCTTTTACAGAGTTAGCTTAGCAAAGCCTACAACGAATGAAGTTTGGTGACTACAAAAAATACATCTGGGTAATGATGTCATAAACCCCATGCAGTGAAGGGGCGTGGCCAGAGGCACTGTAATGTTATAGCAGAGAAAGCTGAAATGCCGGTCCAAACGCTGCTATTTCCACAGAGCTTGTTCTGTTTCTGTATTTGGGCTTCCAAAGGACACAACACAAAGAGAGAAGTGCTTACAATTTAATTTTAATTATGTTCTAGAGAATTATAAAAAAAAGATATAGCTAGCATTTGACAAAGGTAATTTACAGTTACACTGACTTACACAGCAGAGGCAAAGCATGTGCTAGTAGAGGCGTGACGCTGCCATTATGTTAGCTGACCAATCAGAGGCTCTTGAGAGTGGGCTTTCGGAGGAACTAGGAAAGCCGTTGTCATGTTAGCTGAGTAGCTGTATATAATTAAAGTAAGATATATGAAAAAATAACGTGATTTTTTCAGCCTGATCTCACGAGGAAACGTAAGTATTTTACGTTTTGTCAGTTTAGTGGCTAATTCGTATGAATTCGTACGAGTTGAGTCGTATGAAAATGTAAGATTTTAAAACGGAGGCGTGGCACCCAACCCTGCCCCTAAACTCAACTGTCATTGGGCAATGAACACATCGTACAAAATTGTACAAATTGGATTGTACGAATTCATACGATTTAGCCACTAAATCAAAAAGTTACGAATTGCCATGAGATTGTGTTGGATTTTTCACAAGTGAAACATGAGCACACATTGCTTTGCACCCCATAAACAAAACCAAGCCTTAAAAATACACTCTGGACCACCCCTTTAAGCCTTTTTCTTATTATGGACTTCAATGGGGAGAAAATGCTTAATGTAATATTGTCCACTTTATCTATGGAATTAGGGCCATACTATTTTGACAATAGTTAGTGTTAATCACAAGTTTGACAGAAATTTGGGTTTCCCTGGTCGGTGCAGGTACGTTAAGCCACGTTAAACTGTTATCTTATAATGAACTTCTATAGGGAGAATGCTTAAAGTGATATTGTTCACTTGATACACTAAAATAAAAGCTTGTTCCTTTAACAGCAGAAAGTGTTTATGAGTATATTTTTATAGATGTTTGATCGTCTCCGGATGTTGTTGAGTTAAACCACATGAAGCTCTTATAATGGACTTTAATGGAGGTAAACCGCTTAACGTAATATCGTTCAAATCATTCACAGAATCAGGGCTTGATCTTTTGCTAAGAGTTACTCTTAATTACAAGTAAAAATTCATAGATATCTGGTGTGCCCAACTTTTTGAGGTACGTTAAGCCATGTTAAGCTTTTTCATTTTATAGTGGACTTAAAACACATAACGTAAACATTTTCACTCACTAAAATTAGAGCTCATTCTTTTGACATCAGAAAGTGTTTGTCATCAGTAAAATTTAATAGAAATTAGATTTTCCCCGATTGTTGTTAAGGTACATTAAGGCTTAATCCTAATTCTTTTTTTGTAGCCCTACCTTTTCCCCTTGGCCAAACAGAGTGTGAAGGGGAAGGGGTTCAAAATGTATCCCTAAGAAATGGGACCCCACTACAGCACCTGCACACGTCATCATATGCCATAGTGATATCTTGCTTCATATGAGATCGATGATGGCGACTGCTGTAGTTATTCCAGTTGCGTTATTTTTTGGGTTTTATCTTTAGGAAATCACTGAAGGCAACGATATCATGTTATTGACGATATAATGTGGCAATAAGATCATCACTGTACTTCGCATTTACACCGTGGCCATATTCATCAATGTAAACACAAGAAAACAACATTAACATTATAGCAGACACTGTAAAACGGTAATTCTCAGCCACTAGACTTTTCTGACAGGGTACTCGAGTGTCAGAATGTTGTGGGACTGCTGTACAGGAGTTGTTATTATGAATTATGGATTAACGTTTTTTTTTTAAAAGCATGACGGTAAAACACAAACGCGGTTATGAATATATTAAAACATATGCTTGTTTGTCGTAAAAATTTGTAATAATGACAAAACATACAAATTTCTGCATCTCCTGACTTCCGAGTGCAGCCATGCTGCCGTTGTAGCTGGTGTATTCTGGGAAACTTTCTTACCCCTTGGTTTTGAGTGTGGTCCTAAAAAAAATCTCTGTTTCAAGGGGCCCTTCCCCTTAGCCCTACGCCTTCAAGCTAAAGAGAATTGGGACACCCCTATCCCTTAACGCAGGGGTGTCCAAACTCGGTCCTGAAGGGCCGGTGTCCTGCAGATTTTAGCTCCAACTTGCCTCAATACACCTGCAAGGATGTTTCTAGAAAGCCTGGTAAGAGCTTAATTAGCTAGCACAGGTGGGTCTGATTGGGGTTGGAACTAAACTTTGCAGGACACCGGCCCTCCAGGACCGAGTTTGGACACCCCTGCCTTAACGTGAACGCACAAATGAAGGGTAGGGGTAAGGGGAAGGGCTAAGGGGTAGAATTGGAATTGGGCCTAAGCCACATTAAGCTTTTTTCACTTTAAGCGTTTTAGGATGTCCCAGTGCACGCGCAACGAGATCAAAATTTGAAAAAAATTTGTTTTTTGACAATAAAAAGTAATATGATGCCTTAATCAAGGAGGACATGTGGCAGGATACAAAACGTGTTTGGCTAATTATATATTATGACACGGTTTAAGCCTACAGTTGTATTTAAACGTTATTTTATTGGAAATAACAGTGAAGTGCACTGTAAATGGCAAATAACATAGTTATCATGTGTCTTAAAGAGAGAGTTCACCCAAAAATGAAAAGTTCCTCAGCATTTAGTGACACTTAGGTGATTTTAAACTTGTATGAATTTCTTTTCAACTGTTGAACCACACAAAACAAGATATTCTGAAGAATGTTGGGGGAAAAGCAGCAATTGACTTCAGTAATAGGAACAAAACATACCATGGAAGTTAATGGCTGTTTATTTCCCAACATTCTTCAGAATATCTTCCATTGTGTTATACAGAAATAAGAAACTCAAACAGGTTTGGAACAAATGGAGGATGAGTAAATGATAACAGAACTTTTATTTTTAGCTGAACAATCACCTTGAAGGGGCGATGTGTAAGATTTGTTTAAAGAACATATCTAAAAAACAATAGTACAGCATTTTATATTTTGTTGACTTATGTCTTTACATTATCCCAAATGTTTTAAAGAATATTTAAATCCAGAGCTTTTTGTTCATGCTAATGTTTTACAGAAAACAGGCAAACACCAAAGACACTTTAATATGTAGTGTGTTTTATTAGACTGCACATAGGAGCATTATATCAGAACCCTAAAATGTCTGATAAAACAGCGCTGCTTCTCTGCATGATCATGAGGATTAGAACTGGAAGCTGTGGACTGTGGCATAATAAAAGCTCTGCTGTTTTCATGCTGCGTCTCGCAATTGCATCAGCGCTCTTGTTTCACTTTGACAGCTTTCAGCCTTACTTTGCTTCATACCACCATAATAATAAGTGTTGAATACTTGAACTCCTCCATCAGCATGATTCCTGTAGGATTCAACACTTTATTAAAATACTCCTTGTTTGTTTTGAACATGCTCCCTCTAGTGGCTGAAGTAACATACTGTGTCTTTTAATGCTTTCACCTATGTTTTTGTTTTGACAATGTGTTTGCTCCTGTGTGACTTTTTCTTTTGCTATATAACAAAGAGCTGTTGTGTCTGTGGTTGACAGGTGCGGAGGCTCCAGGTTGGCATGTCAAGGCGGAGCAGAAACAGCAGGGCGTGGAGGTACGTGTGGAGTGGAATCAGACGGGATGCAGATGCAAGAGCGCTGGTGCTCGCCTCTGAGAGTGACGAGTGGAGCTACGATCGACAGCAGGTGGGTGAAGATGATGAACAGATGCCTTCAAATAGAGCTGAACAATTTAATTGCATTTGCAATGATATTGCAATATTGTAAAATCAAGTAACAACCAAATAGAAGCCAAGGTTTAAAGAGATTTTGTAACAGCTAAGGGGCGTAGTTAAAGGTCACGTGAAGTACTTTGATATGTCTATCTTTTATTCGATATTTGACGTAATCTTAACTGAAACACGAAGAGAGGGCGGGACACAGAGAAGCTCCTCCCACCTTTAAAAAGAACAGCCAATAGCTTTTTGTTTCATCACCGCTCTGCCTGTGAGAGTGATTTAGATCAAGTACATCAAATGAAAAGGTAAATGAGAAGCATCTTAAAGGGGTGGGGCATGTCAGATACTAGAGAGCATTTGATTGGTTAAGATTTGATGAGAAACTGAAAATACCAGCTTCCTGGAAAGAAGCAACAGTAATACCTATACCTAAACCAGGAAAGGACCACTCTGATCCAAATAACTATAGACCAATTGCTCTAACCAGTTGCTTATGTAAAACTATGGAGAGAATGATTAATAATGATAATGATCGTCTTGTCTGGATACTGGAATCAAATAAACAATTAACTGACTACCAGTGTGGATTTAGACGTGGGAAGAGCATGTTGAATCAATTAATTCGATTGGAAACCTATATCAGAGACGGGTTCATCAGGAAAGAACATGTTCTTGCTGTCTTTTTGGATTTGGAAAAAGCATGAAACTGAAATATGAGGTGACGTGAAAAACATCGTTGATCCATTTAGGCTAAAGTGACAAACTGCAAGCTTAGGATGTTTATATCACTTTTATATCTTCTAGATGTGAATTTTGTCACTGTTTTGGAGCACACTAGCTTATAGTTATCTTAAAAATGAACAGACTGAAATTAACTTCTAAACATTTAATTTTACAAAACCTTTAAGCATGACGTGGAGTGGCTAAAACCCACTTTAGCTGTTATAAATTTACCATAAACCATGACTTTATGGGTCTTAATGGTTATTCCATATACAGCAAAAAAACTATTTCTTTGGCTCAGTACTGAGAGCAGAATGGTTGCTAAGTGACATTTGTTTGTATTTATTATGTTTGTGTATTTTTAAAGCAAGCAGCTTATGGAACAAAATCAATGCCAAAAGTATTGAATTAAAAAGCTTGTTGAATAGCACAAATTGATAAAAATAATACACTGAAATAACAAGTGCTTGCATTTTAATGACTTGAATTCCAGCAAGGTTTCCGCTACATGCATTTTTCCATGACGGGGCGCCACGCCAAAATTCATCCCACCACGGCTACATTACAGCTTCTCATTCAAAACATTGTCGTTTTTTTTAAATAGCGGGTTATAATCGCACCAAAACGTATTAAAAGGCAAGTGAATTATAACAGCGCAAACTTTTCTGTAACCGTAGTAGTGCTGTGCGTTATTTGTTTAACACTTTAAGGTGACATGCTGACTGACTGACAGGTGCGTGATGCATGAGGCCAGCAAACATGACATATAGCTTTCAGTTAGGATGAACACAGTTTCCATAATTATACTTTATTTATAGATAAAGGTCTATAAACAAAGACTTTATCTTGCTGGAGTTTATAGCCGTTTCACTTTACCTCAGGACGTATTAATGCCGCTCTGTAGGTCTATTGGAGACATTCATAAACTTTCCTAGCAAATCTAATAGAGGTTGGAGGTTGGAGACAACTTCACTACGTAAACGTGCTAAATTGCACTTGAGCAGCGTATATTTGAGGGCGCGCAAGAAGTTTTGTGCACGAACAGAGGAAATCTTAGCGCAAGCAAAAAGATCTGCATGTTCGGATTACACAAATCCGATCTCGACTTGTAGTACTGCGTCATGACATTTGTCATTGAAATAGCGCCATAGGTAGTTGGTAGATCAAAAGTTACATGCACAGCTGGAAAAAATCCTAGAGGAAACACTGTCCAGGGTTTGTTTTTTTAGGTCTTGAAATTTACCAAAGCTGTTTATTTAAGCTGTGAATATTTCAAGCACATTTTCATACTTATAAATTCAATAATTCATATTCAATTTCCAGATTTTACTTTAAAAATACGATGTATAATATTCAAAAGGCTATTTTTGGTTCATTTTATTTAGTTCAAATATTCGCTTCCATAAATTCAGTGGTTCAAATTCGACTGTTAAAATTCGACATTACATCCGGGAACTGCAGGAAAAGCAATAGATTGCAGATTGAAGATCGCCAGCTGATTTTTCACCAGCAGGTGGAGATGGAATAATTTAGGATTTTTAACCCAGTAAATGGGTGAGAAAAAAGCTAATAAAGGCGCAAAAGTAGCATTTTATAGTAATATCAATGTTTTGGACATTATAAGTAATAAAATGAGTTTAAGTAAAATAAGTAAATGATGTTTTGGACAATTACATCTGCCCTTATGTAACAGAAGCCAGCTGGTGATCGTGTAAACCGTAAACCTCACTCCTCAGATCTCAAGAAGTGATCCAGTGGCAGACGTTGTTCTGCAATCTTTATCCTCCTCCGTAGAGCATTTGTCTCCCATGCCGGTATCACCAGTTCGCGCCCTGCTCGGACCAGTGGGGTTACATGCACATAAACCTTTTGACGAATATGATGTTACACATTTTCTATCTTTATTAAATGCTACTTTTGTACCTTTTATTAGTTTTTTTTCCTCGCCTATTTACTGGCTTAAAAATCTTAAATTATTTAATTTCCACCTGCTGGTGAAAAAGCAGCTGGCGATCTTCAATCTGCAATCTATTGCTTTTCCTGCAGTTCCCGGATTTAATGTCGAATTTATGTCGAATTTGAACCACTGAATTTATGGAAGCAAACTTTTTTTTTTTTTTTTGTATTTATAATTATTTTTTCAGCGAATATTTGAGCTGAAATAAAATGAACCGAAAATTGCCTTTTGAATATTATACATGGTATTTTTAAAGAGTATTGAATCTTTTTTAAGTGAAATCTGGAAATCGAATATGAATTATTGAATTTATAAGTATGAAAACGTGTGCAAAATATTTTTTGTTGAAATATTCACTGCTTAAATAAACAGATATGTTAAATTTCAGGACCTAAAGAAAACAAACCCTGGAATTCAAGTCATTAAAATGCAAGCACTTGGCATTTTGGTGTATTATTTTTTTTCAGTTTGTGCTATTCAACAAGCTTTTTAATTCAATAATTTTGTCATTGATTTTGTTCCATAGCAGCTCAACCAATCAGAATCAAGGACCAGATCTATCCATGTTATAACCCAGTTTTTAAAGTAGTGAAGTGATGCCATTTTGGTAATTATGTATCGGCATAAGGGTAAAAAAAATCTTTGTACAAGCTGATGGATTAAAAATTATTTAGCGGACTAATTGGATAAACTGTAACTAATAAAACTAAACAAATATTATAGTCGAGTAATTATGTTTGTTTTTATTTTGTGGAGCCAGGTATTATCTATCTTCGAAAGATGGTAATTAATTACATGCACTAATATTTTGTGTTCGTTCAAATGTTTTGTCACAACCCCCAGTAACACTCCAGGGTTTTTCCAATAAGTGCCCTATGAAACGTTGATATGCTTATGTATTATTCAAAGACAGGCAAAAAATATTATAGTATATCTTTTAAACCTTTAATTTAATTTATTTATTCAGTAATTTAAAAATTATATGTGTGTGTGTGTGTGAATAATACAATGCAGTACAAAAAATTAATGATGCATATTTATTACACAGTATTGATAACGTCATTCATTTTTAGTTAATTTCAGCTCACAGCGAATTAAATAATATTAACAAGCACACCTCCTGTCCTGCAGTACAGTGACTCTGATTCTGAAGCCGAGTATCCTGCCATTGTGCCGGCGGTGCCCAGTGCGGTGCCGGTGACCGGAGAGTCCTACTGCAGCTGTGATTCACAGATGGAGCTCAGCTGTAACCCACGCCTCAGAGGTTACACACACTTACGGGACTGCCACTGTGGAGAAGATGACCAAGGTGAGGCCGTGTGCTGCATCACTGCTTTTATCCCCCTTCTTGGATGGATCTTTCCTATTATTGAAAAATGATAGTGCCATGTTTTGATTCAGATTCACAAACTATCTGTTTGATTTTTGATTTGATTTAGTGAATTTAGATTGAATACAGATGATATTGATATGGCTACAAATGAACAATAGACTCATTATTTCAGGTGCACGGCTACATTAAAGCAGCTCAGATGCATGGAATATGTAGACATAATATGAAACAATATGAAACAGTTTTTTAGCAGCATATGAAGCCTCATATATTGAACATATATCATATAGATAGATTCAAAACAAATAAAATAAAGTCTTCATCAGGGGCACTGAGTTTTATTATTATTATTAGTTACTAGTTTTATTATTTTAAAATTTTTCAAACTTTATATACCTTTTAACTTGCAAAGTAACTACCGCGTTGGCCTTTTGTGCATGGGTATCATCAAACAAAGAAACTTAAAATTTGCTTAGATGGGTGTCATGAATACGTTTGAACAAAAAGTGATGTAAGGAATTACATCACTTCACTGATTTTTTTTTTTCATTTTATACTTTACTGACTGCTCTCATTAACACTCGCCTAGATGGACAATTCAATACTTTTTTTCGACACAGTTTATTTGAACTTTCAAGCCAAAATGTAGCCCTCCTGTGAAACTTAATTTCTTTCTCGAATATTATCCAAGTGATGTTTAACAGAGCAAGGGATTTTTCACAGCATTTCCTAATACTTTTTTTCCTGAAGAAAGTTTGACTTGACTTTTAATTTGACTGAAATAAAAATAAAAATCTTAAACTAGGACAATATTACCAAGAAATATTTTTTTGATTAGTATCAGAACCACTGTTGTTCAATGCCTAATTAACCTAGTTAAGCATTTAATTAGCACTTTAAGCTGAATACTAGTATTTTGCAAACTAGTAAAATACACTCACCGGCCACTTTATTAGGTACACCTTGCTAGTACCGGGTTGAAGCCCGTTTTGCCTTCAGAACTGCCTTAATCCTTCGTGGCATAGATTCAACAAGATACTGGTAATATTCCTCAAAGATTTTGGTCCATATTGACAAGATAGCATCACATAGTTGCTGCAGATTTGTCGCCTGCACATCCATGATGCGAATCTCCCGTTCCATCACATGGCCATTTGAGTACAGTGAACTCATTGTCATGTCCAAGAAACCAGTCTGAGATGATTCACGCTTTATGACATGGTGCTTTATCCTGCTGAAAGTAACCATCAGAAGATGGGTACACTGTGGTCATAAAGGGATGGACATGGTCAGCAATAATAGTCAGTTGGGCTGTGGCGTTGACTTGATGCTCAATTGGTACTAATGGGCCCAAAGTGTGCCAAGAAAATATCCCCCACACCATTACACCACCACCACCAGCCTGAACCGTTGATTCAAGGCAGGATGGATCCATGCCTTCATGTTGTTGATGCCAAATTCTGACTCTACCATCCGAATGTCGCAGCAGAAATCGAGACTCATCAGACAAGGCAACGTTTTTCCAATCTTCTATTGTCCAATTTTGTTGAGCCTTATGCAAATTGTAGCCTCAGTTTCCTGTTCTTAGCTAACAGGAGTGGCACCCGGTGTGGTCTTCTGCTGCTGTAGCCCATCCGCCTCAAGGTTGGACATGTTGTGCGTTCAGAGATGCTCTTCTACATACCTCGGGTGTAACGAGTGCTTATTTGAGTTACTATTTCCTTTCTTTTAGCTGAAACCAGTCTGGCCATTCTCCTCTGACCTCTGGGATCAACAAGGCATTTGCGCCCACAGAACTGTCGCTCACTGGATATTTTTTCTTTTTCATACCCTTCTCTGTAAACCCTAGAGATGGTTGTGCGTGAATATCCCAGTATATCAGCAGTTTCTGAAATACTCAGACCAGCCCGTCTGGCACCAACAACCATGCCACGTTCAAAGTCACTTAAATCACCTTTCTTGCCCATTCTGATGCTCAGTTTGAACTGCAGCTGATCATCTTGACCATGTCTACATGCCTAAGTGCATTGATGTGCTGCCATGTGATTGGCTGATTAGAAATTTGCGTTAACGAGCAGTTGGACAGGTGTACCTAATAAAGTGACCTGTGTGTATTATGTACCGTTTTCTTGGGAACGACAAAAGAAATTAGTTAATAGAAATTATTTATTAAAACTATCATGTTTATCTGTTGAAAAATCCTTTTAGTTAAACAGCACATAGGAAATATAAACTCCTCTAATGCAGAATATTTTTTTTAAAACATTTTCACAGCTTTTGAGAATCGTATCGAATCATCCACCTTTCTATACATATAATAAAAAAAAGATTAATTGAAAAATATTTGCCCAGCTGTTGTAATGTGTTCTGTGATTGGCAGATTTTGACTGGGTGTGGGATGAGGGCAGCCGGTCGTCTGCGACACTGCTGAGTTGTGAGAACAGGAAAGTGAGCTTCCACTCAGAATACAGCTGTGGGACGGCAGCCATCCGCGGCTCCAGAGAGCTCTCAGAGGGACAACACTTCTGGGAGATTAAAATGACTTCTCCTGTCTATGGCACAGACATGGTGAGAGACCAAAGTGCATGTTCTGGTATTGAGTATTGTTGTGGTAAACAGGAGGATTTCTTGAGCATCTCATCTGGAAAGGGGTGAGATATTAAAGAGAAAGTTCACCCAAAAAAAATAACTCTGCCATCATTTTTCATCTGATGAAGTCAATGGTTGTTTTTTTTACCATTCTTCAGAATATCTTTCGTTGTGTTCAATTTAATGAAGAAATTTAATAATACTTTAATATAATGGTCCATTAGTTCATGTATTTACAGGTATTGTTAAGGTTAGTTAATGTTATTTGAGTTAACTCGCTGTGCATTAACTAATGTTAAAAAGCACAACTTTTTTAAAAACGCTGTAAATGTTGAATTATGATTAATAAATGCTTTACAAGATTATTCATACTTCATGTTAGCAAATGCATTAACTAACATGAACTAATGTTACCAGAGTTTTGAACTACAGAAGTGTGAGGAAATGTTCTTTTTTGGGTGAGCTTTCTCTTTAAGTAACATGACTGATTCAGCAAATCAAAGCATATTTGTCAGCATGCAGCTAATCAGAATGAAACTTGCTGAATCAGTGGAGTTTTCATAAATGTGAGAGACATTGCAGTTGGTTCTTGAAAATGTGAACACTACAGTCAAGAAATATATACTTTTTTTTGAGTAAAGGGGCATAAAATTGACCAGTGACCATTAACACCGTGTCCTAACAACACGCAACGCGACAAGCAATTTGTGTGTCTGCACCAAAAGCGACGCAGCATGACAGAAACATTTAAATTCCAGCCACTGAACTCCCAATGAATCGGTAAAGATTTTTAATCTAATTAATACACACTAACAAACCTCTTAAACATTATTAATAGGCTACTGAGTGACTGATGCTGAACAGTCACAGTTATGGCTTTTATTTTCAAACCCTCTACTAGTTATTTTGTTTTCTAGATCTGAAGTGAACTATCTGCTGCTGCTTTCAGTAGGCAAGACGTGTTATGTAAAATGGTGTTCAAACTCACATTGGGAGCAGTTAACACTGAATAAAGCACATAATCAGTACCTGAGGTGGTCATTTTCATAGTAGTTTATGCTGTTGTTCTGTTGCGATATCGCAGAAATAGAAAGCATTTCTAAAAGAGACATTTTGCATGTCGCTGTCGCAGATGATTAGACAAAAACTCTTTTTAATTTGATACAAAAAGGATACTGCTGCGTCATGTGTTGTTAGGACACGTGTTGTTAGGACACGTTGTAAGACATAATGTTACAAAAGATTATATTTAAAGTGGAATATTTTCAGATATTAAGCCGTCTTAAACACTGATAATAGAATGCACCAAATCACTGTATTACAATTATTTTTAAAAGGATCATGTGACCATGAAAGCTGGTGTATAAATAAGCTAAATAATATACTGGTGTACATGAAATATATTTAAATAGAAAACTTTCTTTAAAGGGGCAGTTCACCCAAAAATGAACAAATGTCTCACAATTCACTCATACTCAGGTGGTTCTAAGCTTCATGAATTTCTTTCTTCTGTTGAACGCAAAACGGGATAAAAGCAGCCATTGATTGCCAAAGCAAGAACAAGTAAAATACTATAGAAGTCAATAGCAGTTCATCAGAAGAAAGAAACTTAATATTAATATTTAAATTGGGGAAGGCCAGATCTGATCATGTGATCGGAAATCGGGCCCGATCACACGGTTTCAGACTCTATCATCTCGATCATCATATTCTCATTATTTTTGAACACATCTATAGTTATGCGGTGGCACAGAGTTAGACCTCTTTCTTGACACACAGAAGCAGCAACATGTGTGGCATGACATCACTTTGTTCCAGAGACACTATTGGTTAAATGCCGGCAAAGTTGAACATGGAGGCAGCTTTAAGCAGAAAGCGCGAGTATGTCTGCGGTCTGGAGGTATTATAAAGTTGATGATGACAAAATTGCCATAACAAACTGTGAGATATGTAAACTTTGGGTTGCAAGAGGTAGAAAGAAAAAGGCTACATTTAACACAACAAACCTGATAAGACACCTCAATATCAATAAATGAAGTAAGAACATCCTGGATCTGTTCCTTCGCTCTTTTTTTTCTTATGTATTATAGAAGTATTGGATCAGGTTTTGGTATCGGTAGATACTCAAAATCAAATGATTCTGACTTGGACTTGAGGGCAAAACCTGATCGGGACATCCCAAATTTAAATGATATTCTCTAATATTTTGAATAATATTACACAGAATGTTTTTAAAAAGTGTTGAATTAATTATTGCAGCCTTTGGTGAAGTAGTCTATGTTTATACTTAAAGCTATAATTCACCCAAGCATGAAAAATTACTGGTAAGCAAAACATTAACCTCCTAGGGCCCGAGTGTCCACATACGTGGACAGCACATTTTTAGCTCTTAAGTGGCTATTTAAAATATTTTGAATGTTTATATTTTGTTACAGACATACAGTGTCATCCTGCAACTGTTTTGCAGCATATGAAATGTCCCAAACCCTATTTTTAACTGTCCAAAATGGGGAAAATTTTTTGTTTTTACTCTCTGATAGTCAAAGCAAGTTCAAAAAAAAATTCTATGTTGTATATGCATAAAAGAAAATTCGGGAAAAAGTGTTTTATGTAAATTGGGACCACGAGTCCACATATATGGACATCATTTTTCTCTACATCATATCAAAACATGATACTTAGATTTTTATTCTAATTAGGTTCCAATAAGCCCAAATAGCAAAGAGAAATAAAAATGCATGTAAAAAACACATTGGGCCATAAAGACATTTTTAGCTGAAATCATGGTATTTGGCAATTCATAAAATTCAAGTCCAATATTACTGGCACTTTCAGAGTCATAAAAAAACATATACAGGTAAAACAAAGTTAATTCCCATAACTCCTGAATAGGGTTGGGTACCAAAACCTATGTAACCAGCATGTACCGAATCAGCATATGAATTTTGGTGCCTAATTTCGGTGCCACTGGTGCTACGACAAGGACATAAGAAGCATTAAGGGGTACATCAAAGGCACACATAGGTACGTGTTGTATCACGCCATCTCTAAACATTTGATTCTAAATGACTTTGAAGGATACGGACACTAACTACGGTTTGCCATTAAGAACATGTGGTGCAACCGAAGTGAGAACAAATTTAGTTACAAACTATCTAATAGTTACCCCTAATGTGGACTTTACGTTCCAGTTTAAGAAAGAACTTAAGATCAGCTGGTGCAACCCTACACTGATGTCCATGCAAACGTAGTCACAAGCGCCAACCCTAGAAAAAAAGGTGTTCCCTGATTTTTGATGACAGCCTTTCCACAGGTTAGCAGTAATGTTAATTGCATGCTAACAAACAAAACAAATGATCAAAAGAAATATATTAATGCAATGCAATTCAAATATATAAAATATGAACTGATGTATACTTTAAACTTTAATTATTTTGTTCAATTAAAATGATTCACATATTTTTTTGTCAAATAAAAGATTTTCCTGGAGTCATCCACCATAATTCAAAAGTATCGGTTCAGGCACCGTTTTGGCACCGGCACCGTTTTAAAAGCATCGATTTAGCACCGGTATTGAAATAACCCCAAACGTTACCAAACTCTACTCCTAAAAAAACATTGCAGTCTTGAAGCGAAACATTCATTCATTCATTTATTTTCTTTTCGGCTAAGCCCCTAATCAGGGGTCGCCACAGCGGAATGAACCGCCAACTTATCCAGCATATGTTTTACGCAGCGGATGCCCTTCCAGCTGCAACCCAACACTAGGAAACACCCATACACTTTTGCATTCACACACATACACTACGTCCAATTTAGCTTACCCAATTCACCTGTACAGCATGTCTTTGGACTGTGGGGGAAACCGGAGCACCCGGAGGAAACCCACGCCAACACGGGAAGATTATGCACACTCCACACAGAAATGCCAATTGACCCAGCCGGGCCTCGAACCAGCGACCTTCTTGCTGTGAGGCGACAGTGTTACCCACTGCACCACCGTGACGCCACTTAAAGCAAAACAATCAGTCCGTTAAAAAAAATGTATACAAAATGATTACCAGCCTCTGCAAACATTCCTGAACGTCTTCATTATAGTCTGGAGTGCAAAACATCCTGTCATATAGTAAAATTTCTTGCACAGATCCTTTCTCTTCATGAGATCGCAACGTATCTTCAGGACTCATGGGTATTAGTTTTGTTTTGCCTGTATAGGTTTTCTTGACGCTAATAAATCTTGTAACCATTGACTTGCGTTTTCTAAATGACCAAGGAGCACAGTTTCAGCTGCAGATCTTCTTTAATGTCCTGCTAAAGAATAAAGTATATTAACTTGAGTCCTCTCTGTGTTGGTGTAGATGGTTGGCATTGGCACCTCAGATGTAAATCTGGACAAATACAGACACACGTTCTGCAGTCTGCTGGGTAAAGATGAAGACAGCTGGGGTTTGTCTTATACAGGTAAAACGGGTTCTGTTTGCAAACACGTACTTGCGGTCATCTATGCATCACATGAAAACTATCGTTTGTTTATGCTTTTGTCAGGTCTGTTACATCATAACGGTGACAAAGTGAGCTTTTCGTCACGTTTTGGACAGGGCTCCATTATCGGGGTTCACCTGGACACGTGGCACGGCACCCTCACGTTCTACAAAAACCGCAAGTGCATCGGTAAGAGCCAATGTTCACATGACATCCCTTCAGCTGCGATCATGTCTTGTTTTTGAAATATAGTACACATTTTTAAGTGTCATGTCACTGACAGATGAGTTAATGTATGTAGAGTAGTGAAGTGTTGTTGTTAAAGAAATGCCAACTGCTTTTAGTAACCAGAAACACATGTTTGTGATTGATTTGGCCATTCCACAGCTTGATTTTCTTTCTCTGAAAGCATTTGAGAGTTTCCTTGGCTGTGTTTTGGATCATTGTCTTGCTGAAATGTCCACCCTGGATTCATCTTCATCATCCTGATAATTTAGATGCTGATTTCAGCTGCTGTCTGGGCTTTCACTGCCTTTCTACACCTCCTTTTCTTCATGTGTTCAATACTTTTTCCTTGTGTCATTTCAATTTATTATGCATACCTTAATTTGTAAACTAATTATATTTGTTTTCTTTGCATATATGGGTTTCTTTGGTTGTTACCAGTGGTGTAACAGATCACAAATCTCATGGTTCGGATGACACTGCGGTTTATGAGTCACGGATCGGACTATTTTTCAGATCAGCAAAAAAGGCAGGAGACAAATGTCAATTGCTTTCTATTTATACAAAAACAGTACTGCAAAAGCCATTGGTTTTAACAAACATAATATAGAAGCTGTAATTGTAATAAAAATAAAAATCAAGAAAGAACCACCTGGAAAAATGGAAAATATTTAATACGAAAAATGATCTTTGCTGCTGTTGCTGATAATGCTAAATATAGAAATCTACCATCTTGTACAACAGATCATATTTACCTTCAATCAATGATTCAACAATTCACACATGAAACGTCATGTTTCATAATAGGTGGATCATTTTCGAAAACCTATTCAGTGACATTATTTTGATGGTTGTTTTTTCGCCTGAAAAAAGTGTAGAACTGAATCTCTCTTGATTTGAATGCAGCGCTTTGAAGGATTAATAAACATGCGCAAATCATGATCATTTATTATTCATGTTACGTGGGTTTGAATTTATATCACGGTCTTTTAATGTTTAATTGTGCAGCTTTACACTGAATGCATTAATGCAGGCTAAACAAACAGTGACAGAAAACACCTTTAATTAATAACCTAAAACAGCATTTTGGTCCCACCACAACTTCTTCCGTCATCATTATATTTTAAACGGAAGGCAAAGTGCTTTCATACAGGTGATTTGAATGACGTGGGAGACGATCTCTGCAATTGTTATAAATGTTGGATTAACCTACAACCGTGATCCGTTACGCCCCTAGTTGTTACTAACATCTGGAGAAAGTTTAATGTCAGCGCCACCTTTAGAAATATGTGTTCTGAGAAAAATAGTGACGTGTTCAATACTTATTTCCCCCGCTGTATGTATGTGTGTAGGCAATTAACATGTTGATTTAAACAAAAAAAAAATTGAAGTAATCATACTTTGTTTTGAAACATTTTTTTGCTGAAAATAGTTGTGAAATGTAGCCTCATTCCAGTGTTCACTTTTTATTCAAATAGTTTCAAGTTTTATTTCTAACATTATAATCCATTGTCATATTTTATGTAATTTTGTTAAATTAACAAATTGCAGTTCTCCAAGTCATTTAGTTCTGTCATTCATTTTCAGTAAATATCTATCATTATTATTCTAATATTTTGTGTAAAAATGACAGATAATTGTTGGGTTAGTTATCTTTACTTTTCTGTTCTTGGTAAGTCACATGCGCTCACATTAGTTTATAACAATGTTGTGTAAGCATGATGGAAATGAACTTTGTGTAGATATAAAATATCCTTTTATTTTATAGACATAGATTGTCATGTATTTTACAATATACTGTAATCAATTTGAATCTACATATTTTTTCTTCTAATGTTTTTATAAGGCATACATAGAAAAATTTACCTGGAAATGTCATGGAATTTTAATAGTAAAAATGTGTTTAGTAACGCTTCCGATAGGATGTACTCTAATATTTTATCAAGTGAGAGAAGAACAAGTTTATCACAGTGAAACACTCGTTGATGTGTTTAAAGTCCACATGAGCTGGAAGCTGCAACCATTTTTTGTCATATTGTGACAGTTTCTAGAGAAACAGAATATTAAATGAGAAAACTGTGGGCGTGGCTTGTTTTTCTACTGCGAGCTGATTGGATGTAGTAAGTAGGGTTGAGCAATGTCGACCAATTTGGCTCGTATGATGTCTAATGTGAAACATTGCGATGGACGATGGTATCGTCGTCGTAGGCAGCAGTGAATTTAAATATTTGTTTAGAATTAATTCATTCATAACGAATTAATTATTTGTAGCCTACTGTTTCAACTACCTGACCCACATGGTCTTTGTTTTACCCATATCCAAATCATAAATAAATAAAGATAAGTTACACACAAATTACCACCAGCAAGATTCTGGCAGGAATAGGCAGAGTGATCTGTGTTGTTATAATGGCGTCAACAAACTTGGTTGGTAAAAAAGGTGCACAACCAACAGTATCTGAGGTTTTCACTAAAATTACTAAGTACAAGCGTGAAAGTGAAAGATTGAAGCAGTGTACTGACGCTGTGACAGGTTACCTGATAGATTCAAAAGACTGAAGAGTAGTTAGATCGAGACAAGAATGAGTTAAATATCATGTTTAACAACTATAGTGCGACGCGATCCAGCGGTACATCCTCGATAAACTGTCTGACGTACACTGCTCTCTGGGGTTTTGTGCTCAAAGCTCCCGCTGACTGCTTGGAGCTCATATGTGCACATATGCTGCAGCGCATGACAGAGTATGTGTGGTCACGTGATGTGTGTTTTCAGGGGTATAGTCAGGGCACCTCATTTTACTTATCCCCCTCCCCTCTTCCACTTTCGTGCGTGACACCTCTCCTTCCTCGAGTAATATGCCAGATCCGTTACCCCGATCTGTTCCGGGACCTCGCAATTTACAAATTAAGCACTGGGTATAGTGTATACGGAGCTCTTTTCAGAAATGTTAGATGAAACGCCAGTGTGATCGTTTTCGTTCTAAAATGGCATTTTAAAACTAAGACCTATTAGTGTAAACGGCGCCTAAGTGTGTATTTTTCGCGAGCGAGTTGCTGCTGCGCCGGGGGCCGGGTGGAGGATCGCGATGCTGGCTTAGCATCGTGATGTCCTATGGCCATTGGCGATGGACGATGGCATCTTCTATCGACCCATTCCTAGAAATAAGTAGTCATTTCATTCAGAAAGATTGAGAAAAGGGTTTCAGGAGAGTTACTACAACCTAATCGACACCTCCTAAATACCTCAGACAGATGTAATCTAAGAATTTAACTGAAAACAAACAGGAAGTACATTTTCAATTTTAGATTACAAGGGCTAACTTTTTTTTTCTTTATGATGAACTGTTCAACACAAAACTAGCAATGTTAGCTAACAAAATCATGGTTCGTTTTGATTTCATGTGTACTTTAACTTGTATATTGTGTGTGTGTGTCAGGTGTAGCAGCCACAGAGATGAAGAACAAGCATGTGTTTCCGATGGCCTGCTCCACCGCGGCCAAGAGCAGCATGAAGGTGATTCGCTCGGTGTCCGCTCCCACGTCCCTCCAGTACCTGTGCTGCTCTCGGCTTCGCAAGCTGCTGCCGTCCGGCGTGGATGCTCTGCGGGTTCTGCCACTGCCGCCAGGCCTCAGACACCTGCTCCACTCCAAACTGGGCTGGGTGCTAAGTCTGGATCACACACACTCACACTCCAGCCCGCACACCCCACCGGGACCCTCGTCAGGCAGTGACTCTGAGGGATGCTCCTCGGACCCGGAGGCCTGCCAGCGCAAACGCTGCCGCTGGACCTGAGGTTCGGTTCATGACGCACACTTTCCAAAAAACAGAGACACTCCACATGTAGAAACACTGGATGTGTGCTGTCAAGTCACATCAGTGGAGAACGGGAGCCTCCAGGTCAGTCCAGCCTGTTTTACTAGACGCATCGCTGGTAAATACTCATCTTTCAAAGCTCTA
Organism: Danio kyathit; assembly: GCA_903798195.1. Lineage (NCBI taxonomy): Eukaryota > Metazoa > Chordata > Actinopteri > Cypriniformes > Danionidae > Danio > Danio kyathit. The sequence continues at coordinate 22,473,388 of LR812521.1, read as the reverse complement.
AAGGTAGTTCGCAATAACAGGAAACCATTGGGATATATATATATATATATATACATTTGCAATCAGAATTATTCAACCCCCTGATTTATTAGCCCCCCTGTTTTATTTTTTTCCCCAATTGCTGTTTAACGGAGAGAAGATTTTTTCAACACATTTCGAAACATAATAGTTTTAATAACTCATCTCTAATAACTGATTTATTTTATCTTTACCATGATGACAGTAAATAATATTTTAATAGATATTTTTCAAGACACTTCTATACAGCTTAAAGTGACATTTAAAGGTTTAACTAGGTTAATTAGGTTAACTAGGCAGGTTAGGGTAATTAGGCAAGTTATTGTATAATGATGGTTTGTTCTGTAGAATATCAAAAAATATATCTGAAAGGGGCTAATAATTTTGACCTTAAAATGGGTTTTAAAAAATTAAAAACTGCTTCTATTCTAGCCGAAATAAAACAAATAAGACTTTTTCCAGAAGAAAAAAATATTGTCTGACATACTGTGAAAATTTCCTTGTTCTGTTAAACATAATTTGAGAGATATTTAAAAAAGAAAAAAAAAATCAAAGGGTTTGAATAATTTTGATTGCAACTGTATATATATATATATGTATATCGCAGTATTCATAGTCTGTTTTTATTCTGTCAGAAGAAAGAAAATTAGCCTGTTTTAATATAAGGCATCCGAAACGCACATGCTGTTTGGATTCGGAAAACAAAATGATAATATGTGATGCTTTACTGAGGCGCAGAAAAACAAAAGTTGAGCTGATCTCCTATGACGTTTTGTTTTGGGTTTTTTTAATGACATTGACATGTCATTTATGCTTCATCAGGACATCTCAGCACTTCAAATCATTTCCAGTGTATGTTTCCAACAATCACTGTATGTTTTTTACTCTTTATTTTATTAGGCGTTCCAACAGACAGTAAGTAAGCGCAGTGATGTTGTCTACATAAATGTGTTTTTAACACCATTATGGGCAAATGGTGAGGAAAACACTTTATCTTGACAGTTGTTGTCTGTAAGGATCCCTATGGGCAATGGGTGATGCTCAAAGTGTGTGTGTGTGTGTGCGCGCACGTACATGTTTATGTGGTTTACGAGGACAGGGAATTGTATAATGACATGGGTATGACTTAAGCCCCAGTCAGACTACACAAATTTGTTATGATTTCGGCACCATTTTCTTGACGTAGGGTGTTATGGTGATTTGTAAACGACAAATGGACGTTGTGACACAAGATTCAATCATATCTTCTTGTGTAATGTGACAACTGATACCATGCCTGCGACGCCTCACGTTACCATCGCAGAAAGTCTAGCTTGTTTGATTTTTTTTCTCGTTCTTCACAACGAGTTCTGTCACGTGGGTGACGCTGTGCAATAGGAGCACATGATTTCTCGGTTATCTCAGCGGGTGCTGCCGTTAATGCGCCGTTAATCAAAAAATAGGCTGCTTATTTACTTATGGGTGGGTCGTGGGTGGATATGATCAATCATTGGTTATACAAATTTTAACTACCTTTTTTAAAATTTGAAGGCGTTTAAGCAATTTTTTCTGACAGACTGGCAGGAATATACAGACATCTCCATTCTTACAACCAGTTTCTGAGTTCTCTCATCCTTTCAACAGAGTTTGTTCTTCCGAGGTAATCTGGGAACATGTTCAGAGCTGTGAATACATTGCAAAAGCATTTCCTGCTTAATAAATTTGTCATTAATATTGAAAAGAGTTTATTATAGGCTTCTCTGAAACTGTGAATATTTCACTTTAATTTTATTTAGGCTAGATTATTATTTTTTTAACAAATCAACACAATCTCACGGCAATTCGTGTTTTGGCGCATATATCAGACTTGTTTTGAAGCGCATCACCTCAAATGTTATTTGTTATTCTTGTTCATAGATAACTGACTAACAAAAGATACATTAAAATTAAGATACAAATTATAGCAAACTAAATTTGTTTCAAAAAGATATTTTTTCCAAGAAAAATACATTAATTATATTTTGTTTGAGCCCATCCGCTACTCAACTGTGCTGGTAGATGATTTGTTTCGCTCTGTGGAAAATTTTAATGATTTAATTGAATGCTTCACTGTAATTGTTGTATCACAAACCTCTGTCATATATTTGTTAATTTTGTAATATGTCATTATTTTAAAGATTATGGCCCAATCCCAATTCTATTTTTGTACCCCTACCCCTTCCCCTTGGCCCTTAAAACTGAGTGTGAAGGGGAAGGGCTTCAAAATTTGCTCCTAAGAATTGGGACACCACTACAGCACCTGCACACGTCATCATATGTCATCGCAATCTCATGCTTCATATGAGATCAGACCTTCGCGACTGCTGTAGTTATTCCAGCTGCGTTATTTATTGGTATTTATTATGAAATCACTGAAGGCATATATTATGTTATCATAACGATATAATGTGACAATAAGATCGTAATACTGTGCATTTAACACAGTGGCCATATTCATCTATGTAAACACACCAAAAACAACACTAACATTATAGCAGACACTGTAAAAAGCTCATTGCCAGCCACTAGACTTTTCTGACAGGGTATTGGAGTGTCATCGAGTGTCAGAATGTTGTGGGATTATGGATTATAGTTTGCAAATGTTTATATATTTATTTTTTTAGGGGTTTTCACCTTTATTGTATAGGACAGTAGAGAGTATTGACAGGAAAGCATGGGGAGCAGAGAGAGGGGAAGGATCGGCATAGGACCGCAAAGCGGGACTCAAACTCGGGTCGCCATGAGCACTGGAGTGCATGTGTCGACGCACTAACCACTACACCACTGGCGCCGACTAGTTTGCGAAATTTAGTGGTTTTTATTTTACCTTTTTTTTTTTTTTTTTTTTTTTTTAAAGCATGACGGTAAAACACAAACGCGGTTATGAATATATTAAAACATGTTTGTTTGTTGTAAACATTCATAATAATGACAAAAAAATACTAATTTGTGGATCTCCTTACTTCCGGGTGTAACTATCTGCCGTTGTGGCTGGTGTATTCTGGGAAATTTTCTTACCCCTTGGTTTTGAGTGTGGTCCTGAAAAATCTTTGTTCGAAGGGGTATTCACCCCTTGCCCTTAGCCCTACGCCTTCAAGCTAAAGAGAATTTTGACACCACTACCCCTTCACGGGAATGCGCAAAACGAGGGGTAGGGGTAAGGTGAAGGGCTAAAGCCTGGTTTATACTTCTGCGTTAAGTGATCGGCGTGACCTACGGCGCAAGCCTCGTGCGTAGCCGTGCATTTATACTTCTGCGCGCTGTTTCTGTTTCTCTGCAATAACACTTCCGAAACGCTAGCTGGCGGTAGGTGTTTATGTTCCTCTGTGTGGAGTTTCTTCGCTTGTTTTTTGTTTTTTCTGAACATTCCTTTATGTACAAGTGGCTCAAATTCGCTTATTTTGAGGCTTGAACCGGCGGATGTGCAACAACGTTAATCATAAGGTAAATACAAAACAACAGTCTCCATCCAGAGCTCCTTCACGGGACTCCACACTTGTAAACACTTGCTGCATCGGGTGCGCGGCTCTCAACCTCCGCCCACACTCGTCAGCGCTACCAAGCCGACCAATCACAGAGCTTGCGCTACGCGTACGCGTTACATTTTTTGAGAGGTGCGCGTCAACAACACCGACGACCACGGCGAGGGACTATGCGTCCATGCATAGGCTGCGCCGTAGCATGTGCGTGCGCTTGACGCAGAAGTATAAATCAGCCTTAAGGGGTAGATTTGGGATTGGGCCTATGTCTTGAGCATCTGATTTATCCTTGCTGCTGCTGATGTGCTTCATTTTCTCAGTCTCACTTGCTGCAAGTTCAGGGGTAGCGTTTAATAAGAAACCCATGGCAGGAAATATAGAATTTAGATTTCAAAGAAAATATCTTATTAAAAAGGAATCATAAGTTTGATCTTATCCATGTCGTAACGAATGCCCTTAAATAATGTGGTTATTAGTTGTCAGCAAGCATCAATATTTATTGAGATTGAAATAAGATCAGGAAACCATTGAAAAAATAAAATTGAGATAATAAATATAAAAAGGGGCTGAATATGTGTTTGTTTGTTCTTTTTAAAATCTTAATTAAGGTTTTCAAAAATCAACTTGCTCTTAATATTACACTGGATTTAAAGTACACTTTTCATCAAAAATAACCAACACAATCTCACACCAATTCGTAACTTTTTGATTTAGTGGGTAATTCGTATGAATTTTTACGATCTTTGCACAATTTAGTACGATTTGCTCATCCACCAATGACAGTTGGACTTAGGGGCGGGGTTGGGTGCAACGCCTCTTTTTTAATATTGTACATTTTGGTACGACTGAACTAGTACAAATTCATATGAATAAATCCGCCTTTCCGCTGCACACGACAAGTGACAGACCAGAAGTCATTCACTTAGAATGAGAGTAATCCGGGAGCTGCGTGGAGTTCTGATCATCTCCGTATGTGGAAAATTCGGATCCAATTTGAGCTGCGGATACAATGAAATACAAATGCCCTTAAATAATGTAGTTATTAGTTGTCAGCAAGCATCAGTGTTTATTGAGGTTGAAATAAGATTTTAAAAAATTAAATTGAGATAAGAAATATGGTTATAGCAACACATTGCTTTGGGAAAACGCTCATCGTAGACATCATAGGATGACCGATTGTGAAGGAACGTGTACTCCGGCACATTTGTTACCCACAACAAGTCAAGATTTTATAGAGAAAAAAATCACATAATCTGACATTGTGACTTTCGTAACCAACAATAAAAATCGTGTGATCTGACCGGGGCTTTAGTTGTACTCTATTACGTTGATTTACAAGGACATATCTTGTTGTCGTAATTCAAAATGCTTAAAAAGCATACTTAATGGGGTCTTTTCACATTCAAAATTTGGTAGGGATAGAGGAAGGCCATATAATAGGCAGTTTTTACAGTATAAAATACATTACACCTATGGAGAGTCCTCATAAACCATATATACAAGTGTGTGCATTGTATGTGTATTTGCAGAGACTTTTCTGTTTCCCTGAAAATACCTTGATGCAGTTTTGTCAAACTGACTGATGCTAACTGGAGGTGGATTCAGTTTTTAATCTGTGCAACACCATCTATCTCTACATGAGGTTCATATTGAATTCAAATGGGGTTTATATTGCAGGTTTTGTAATTCGATGTTTTAAAAAACAAAAAAGAAGAGCAATTCATGTTTTTGTTATGCATAAAGCACTTTTTGCGCTTATTATATGTATAGAAATATATACAGGTCCTATACTGTGTTTTACGCGTGTTGTATGTCATAAGCGCGCTCTCTCTCTCTCTTTCTCTCTCTCTCTCTTGTCTGTCTTCTCTCGCTTCTTCAACACCTTACATTAAGCATGGCCTTTTATACGAGTCAAAACATAAGGAAAATTATATATATGCATTAAAAAAAAGGGGCTGAATATGTTTTTGTTTGTTCTTTTTGAAATCTTAATAAAGGTTTTCAAAAATCAACTCTAGTGTTGCTCTTATTATTACACTGGATTTAAAGTACACATTTCATCAAAAATAACTAACAATCTCACGGCAATTCGTAACTTTTTGATTTAGTGGGTAATTGGTATGAATTCATAGGATCTCATTTGTATAGTTTAGTATGATTTCTTTATCCCCAATGACGGTTGGGTTTAGGAGGGGTGGATGGGTGGGGGGGTGTAGGTGCCACGCCTCCTTTTTAAAATCGTACATTTTAGTACAAATGAACTCGAATTAGCCACTAAACTGAAATGTAAACGTAAAAAATAGCTATGTTTCCTCGTGAGATCAGGCTGAAAATAACATATTGAAATGGCTGGGTGATTAATTGACAAAGAAATCGAAATCGACATTCAGAACCTATAATCAATCTAGTTTTTCCAGGTCAATTTTTACAGCGTGTGGAGTCACGTGACCCCGGTATGTTAAGCCTTTATTTATACTTCTGCGGCCACTTTTCAGCCACTTCTGATCTCTGGTCAAGTAGGACGATGAAGCCATTCTTGAACCTTAATTAGCACTACATTGACGATGATTGGAAGCTGTGTACCAGAGATGCCTTGTGATGGCAAATTTTTCATTACATGAAAATTATTATTTACATTAAAATTTGTTTACCGAAGATTCAAGAAATGCACTGTTAAAATATTATTTACAGGATATGCAAGAGTTATTTTATTTAGAAGAGATACTGCTTATTTTCTACTTTTAATATGAAAAACATTAAAAATAATTCATTTTATTTCCAAAAGTTCAAGTTATTTATTTTCACTTTTGTATAACAAATGTTTGTTTCAGGCAATGTGTGTTTTAATTTCAGCTCTTCAACATTGGTGTTCAATAAATAATCATAGATAGTAGATGCTGTGTGTTTCTGTAACCCACCTATCAAGTTGATTTACCGAAAAGAGAAAAAAAATATCTACTGGGTCTGAGCTTTCCAATTATATATGAATTCACACCACAATTTATTTGGAATCTCGGGTTCGGGTTATCTCACACCCACAAAACAATGTGTTTAGGAAATGTGTGGCTACACTTGCATATTACTCATATTATAATCTCCAACTGGCCAAATAAAAACAAATACCCACAAGAAAATACTTTTGAGTTTACTGTATTGGAATGTTCTGTTCTGTAACTGACTGCTTTTTAGCCCTGATGAAAACGTACTCAGGTATTCAAAACAACCAATATAAAAAAAAACTAAATACAATATTATGCACACAGCAATTCAGTTCCTTAAAAAATCAAATTATACAGAAGTGTGAATGATAGTTTTTAACAGTCTAAACGCCCCAATTTCAATATGTGAATACTTCAAAGTCTTGAATGTGATGTAAAACGTAGTTCAATGAATGTGAATCAGTGTATGTGTTCCTACGAAAATCCTCGACGATTGAAAGATGAAATGCGTCCATCCATATTGGCAGGAATCCTCACAGAATGAATACAACGAGTCTCTCCCCTTTCCTGCACGAGTCCATTGCGGCCGCGGCGCGATGGAACAGTCCAATGTCAGTAAGCTAATGCAGCAAAACAATTTGGGACATGTATTTTATGAAGAATTAGCAGGATGGATAAAGTTAGAAGACAGCCAAAATGCGTCTCTCCTGTCTTCACCACAAGCTGGCGTGCAAGTGACGTCAGTCACCCTTGACCTCAATTCCGTTTTTTATTTTTATTTTTAGAAAATAACTTCTAATTATAAAAATATACATTTATAATTTATTTTACATGCCCAAATGTTGTGCATCAAGTAAGGTAAGAAAAAAAATATATATACATATATTCTGACCAATAAAAAATAAAATAAGAAACTCTCAATTACATATAAAAATAAAACAAAATTTAATACTCAAATATTTGAGTGGGTTACATTTCCATCAATTATTTTAAAACCAAGTAATACACCCTTCATTTAAACATCTCTCACTTGTAATTTGGGAACATATTTACTGTACAAAACAGTAAATTTTTTAAACAGTTTTTGTGTCTAAAAGTCACTTAATTCTATATTTTTCTGCAGCATGTCAGTTTAAAATGTCAAGTTACATTTCCAAACATTATTTTTGTCATTAATTGTAATTCTACAGTGAGATTATTGTCTGACAACGGCCAGTGCTCCACACAGAGATCTGATCTTATCAGTCTGTCTGGAAAGACATGAAGAAACAGAACAAGCTCTGACAAACTAAATTCAGAAGAACTTTGGCAACATCTCTAAGACGCTTCAAAAATATTTGATTCCAAAAACACAAATCTGACAAATAAAAAACTACCAGCAAAGCTACAGTGCTGTTTAAAGTTTTAGGCACTTGTGTTAAAATGCTGTAAAATTAGGCTGCATTAAAAAATAATGCATAAATATGTTTTATTTATCAATTAACTTATATTAACTAAGTCAAATCAACATTTGGTACATGTGCGCACAGATTACAGCTTTGCAGGTAGTATTTTTGTCAGATTTTTGTTTTTCTAATAAAATATTTGTGGTTTATATAAATAGTTTATTATTTTATATTATAAACGTATGTAGATGATCTGTATGCTGTTTTTCTATTTAATTTGTTGAAAGATGTTTTAATGAAGTAAATAAAATAGAAATATAGCTCTTTCTGTTTAATTTATTATTTAAAATAAGTGAAAAGATGAAAACATATTCAAAGATACTTTCAAAAATATTCAAAACATTTAAAAATGTACAAGTTGCTGTGCATGCTGGTATCATATGCTGTATGGGAGATTTATAATATGCCTTTGAGCGTGTTTATTAGTCTATCCATAAGAAACTCTCTTCCGCGCGCATTAGGAGATCGTCAGCATTCTCAGTAAGTGACGTCGCGTTCCAAATATTCCATCCGCATTCTATAAAAGCCTTCACTTTTCCTTCAGTTCTCTCAGTGCGTCCAGTGTTGCTGTTATACTTGACCAAGGTGAGTTCGTTACCGACGGTACGAGTGGAGCCACGCCAATTTCACAAAGTCCGCTTCGTGAAGCATCACTTGGGTCTGTCTGTGTGTAGTTATTCGCGGTTGGAAACTATAGTTTACTAGGGAAATTATGGTTAAGTAACGTTACTGTTGTAATGGTATGCCTGCCTGGGTGTTGTGGTGGTTTCTATTGTCTTTTCAGCAGGGTTGTTGAGCTAAGGAGACTTTAAAACAGCCGCGCTACAACACGTCCAATACGCGCATATTTTTATAAGCTTTTTAATGTAATGTAAAGTTTACGATCTGTATGTTCCAAGTAGGTATCGCTGCAGGCCGGAGACCACCAAGTGGGAGGGACCTACGCCGGTATTAGGCTAGGTTTAGGGTTGGTGTAGTAGACATTATTAAAAACAAAACAGGTTACTGTGAGGTTGGGTTTAGGGTTGGTGTAGGTGTAGAAGATATTAATAAAACACAAAAGGTTACTGTGAGGTTAGGTTTAGGGTTGGGGTAGTTGAAGACCTTCATAAAACACAACAGGTTGGACTTACAAGACCTTGAATAATTGAAAACTCCAGGGGCTCAAGTCCCACCCACTCTTGGAACTGGTTCAGACCTCTGTTTATAACCTGCACGTATATGCTGTTTTCAGTATATGCTGTTTTATATGCTGTAAGTTTTCAGATGGGTCCAACAAAGCAATAAAATATTTTTTCCAAACGCCTGAATTGAGATTTTATTTTGTCTATACCCACTCCAGTACATTGTATTTTATATATTGTGGTTTGATAATAGTAATTAAAATTGTCCAACAAACAAATAGTTGCTACAAATACACATTTATTTCACTCCAGAGTATTAAAAATATCTTAATTAAAAAGGGTTTTTTTCAGGATCCAAAATTATTCCAAGACTCGGGGAGATTCATTTTCTGAGATTTATTGTTCTTGCAGCAAGGGAACAATACAGGAGAAACACAAGAGGCTCCATTCTGGTTGCTCAAAGGGCAGTCCTCCGAGGCCAGTGTATATACAGGCATACAAACAGATGATGAAGCATTGTCCTTAATCATTGGTCTAAACAGATTGTTTGGGAGAATCCTATTAATCACACAGTCAAATCATTGTCAGCACAATATTCCTGCATCTGGCACATTTCAACCATTCAATTGATTGAAAACTACAGTTGAGCATGTGATTATATCAAGAAGCACATACATTTAACATTAACTTTTGGTTCCTTTAAAGTATACAAATATAAAACAGAATATAAATAAAATAAAGTTTCAATGTTATACATAATGAATTAGTATAAACAGAAGGGAAATGTTAGATAAATTAATTTAATTTATTTCCATATATTCTATTTATATAAAGGATCCCAAAGTTAATGTTAAATGTATACACTGTATGGCATATGCGGCATTTTCTAATTCTGTGTGGCACTAAAAGCAATATCGATATATCAATAAAACTCAATATTCTGCCCAGCCCTATATTTTTACTTTCTAGATTGCCCATATGGGTACTACTACTGTATATACCTTTGAAGTATCAATATGGACTCTTTTGAAAATATGGTTCTTTTGAAAAGGTACTGCCCCATGACCGTTCCCATACCTTTATTTTGAGAGTAATAAGCTGACTGAAACATGTATGCTTATCTGCAGCCCCTAAGAAGCAAAATATTGATCTGTGATGATATGGTAATGCTGATGTTATGTGTTGTGAACCCTGAATAAAAAGCAGCAAGTGTCCAGCAGTCCAAGCTCTTGTGCAGCCCTGATAGAATACATGCAATTTGTTATAATATTTTATTAAGCAGAAACTTGAATGACAGTAAGTACAAGACATGCAAACTAAATAGTATAATCTGCTGGTTTTGAACATATTGTAATAATGAAATACAGTAAACAACTAAAACATTCCCCTTAACCCAAACCAAATTAACCCCACAAAAAAAAAAAAACACGGGAGGGGAAGAGGGGGGGGGGGGGTGGTTTAAATCTAAAAAGAAGGTAAGGTTTCGCCAAAAGAAATCACAGAGTTCCACCTTTTATAAAATAAACTGACAGAGTCCCTAATAGAGTGTTTTGAATACATGCAATTTGTGCACGTGTTTGAAAACGTAACATTCTGTAGTGCATTTAGTTTAGGCCATTTGGTGATTTCAGTCATCATAGGCATCCTTTTTAACTTCTCATTAATGGCATGCGGTCTGAACAGACTCTCGATCATTGTGTATAACGATTTTGGATCTTCTCGGACACTTTTTTTTGCCGTTTGAATCAGAATTACGAGACAGATTTTTGTACTTAGCCTATGACCAATGAAAAGAAAAAATAAACCTACACTGCAGTTTAAAGGAAAGTAGTGCAGTGAAAGCACTGATACAGCACTAAAAATGCACTGAAGTAAAAGTACACATTTAAAAAAATACTTGTATAGTAGTTCCAGAAAAAAAAGCTAATTATAGATCTTTCTATATTCTGAAAAAATGCTCAGTGCTTAGTAAATAATAATAAAACTTTCTCGATCAGTAAATCAGCATATTAGAATGATTTTCGAAGATTCATATGATATAATATGTCACACTATGAGGTGAAACTGTAGTAGTGCACTTTGATCAGTGTTTGTCCAAGTCTACGCGGAACTGGAACGCGCACGCGTTTTTCGCACGGACAACTTTCCTCGACGGACAGGAGCGGAGTGTGACGTATTTGAGTGGAGGTCAAGTCAAACAGGCAGGTAAGACAACAGAGAAATGCGTTGCAATGTGGCCGCATATTTGATCATTTCATTACTGTTCGTTGTCGGCTTTTGCTGTAGTGTTTTGCCTTCTGCTGTATGATGCCTGCTGTTTCTAATTGAACGGTTTGAAACACGTGCGAGTGTGTGTGTGAGACTGCAGCTGGTGCTTATTCTGCTTCAAACCAATGACCGCAGATGTTCATCACGTACTTTACACCAAACCTCTAAAGTAACGAGGACAGTTGGCTAAATGGACACTAAATTGTGTGTGTGTGTCCTACGCTTTGCTATCAGTAGTTGAAAATGCATTTAAACCTGTAACAATGTGTTGATGATTGAGGTAAAGTTGGTTTTATATTCACACATTCGGTCTCTCTCCTTAAAATATCATTTCACAAAAATATTATTTGCAAATTGTAAATGGTTAAATCATATTAGCAGCCAAAGACTATCAAAGCACAACACTGTTCACAGTCAAATAAATAGAGCTAATGTTGATTTCAAGTCATACTTGCATGATAATTCAGACCGAATATTCAAAGTACCATGATAAACAATATAGGGAGCATGTCACAAGTTGTCAATGAACCGTGTTCATGTGATGGAAAACTTACGATAGTTTATAATATGAAAGCCATTAAAGTTTAATGTGGAGTTGGACAGCCCATACACATATTCAATTCATGTAACAGTGTATCAGATTTCAATAATTGACTGATTTATTGTTAAATTCATCATACAACATCAAATCTCAACATAAAATAGTTTACTGTAGGAACCTGTTTTCAGTTATTTTATTTTTAATTTACTCCAGTGACTTCAGAAAATTTACTGACCATAAACATTTTCTACTGACTTTGAATCTTTGTGCATTACATGTTGAATAAATTAGGGAAACTTATTGAAAATTATTGTTGATATTATTATTATCATTATTTTTGATTATAAGAGTAATCTAATGGAGGAAATTATGTAACATTAAAATGATAAAACTGATATTTATGTTTTAATTACATTTATATTATGTTAAACCATAGAGCTTTTGTCCAGCAGGCAAGTTTCGTATGTGTTAAGTTTAGTTCATTTTAGTTACTTCTTAGTAAATGTAGTTAAAGGATTAAATTCAGCAATGAGAAAAGGGCGGATGTATTACATTTGTGTTAATATTAGTTATTAACTGATTTCTAATCAGTTTACAACCAAGATTTTAACTTTACTAAGAGATAAACATCACATAACAAATAAAACTTGTATTTTTCATCGTGAGTTTAGTTAAATTAACCACAGTAATCTAATGGGGGAATATATAACATTACATTTTTTTTTTTTATTTAATATTTGTTTTTTGTTTTTTCTCTCTCTTTGCTTTAAATTGTTAATCCATAAAGCTTTTGTTCTAAGGGTTTGGTAAGTGTTCATTTTAGACTCTGTATTTTTATCATTTCAAATTTAAGTTCTATCAACCTAAAAATGTAAGGGCAATGTTGAACACAATATACTATACAATGACATTTTAATAGACCATTTTGAGGGAACAACAATGGTCCTAACATATTTCCTGTACATTTTTAATTTCCATTGCTTCCAGGAATTCAAAAAGCTTGACATATTTATACATAATGTTATAATAGCTGTTAGGGCTGGGCGATTTGGCCTAAAACTAAAATCTCGATTAATTGAACATTTTAATTCGATTACAATTATTGAACGATTATTTTATTTATTTGTTTTATTTTTTTTGCCCTCATAGTTCAGTAAATATGCTCACATATTACAAGTGAGAGATGTTTGAATGAAGGGTGCAACACTTGACTTTTAAATAATTGAAGGAAACACACACTATCTCTACCATCTATGATTATTTATTGAACATCAACGTTAAACAACTGAAATTAAAACACAGATTACCTAAAACCAACAGGCACTTTCTTATAAATAAGTGAAAATAAATAACTTGCACTTTTGGAAACCAAATCAATTATATTCAATGTTTTTCATATTAAAAGTAGAAAATAAGCAGTTTCTCTTCTCAATAAAAAAACTCTTGCATATCCTGTAAATAATAGTTTAAACAGTGCATTTCTTGCATCTGTAAACAAATATTTTAATGTAAATAATAATTTTGATGTGATGGAAAATATGCTGTCTCTGATGCAGCTTCCAATCATCATCAATGTAGTGCAAAGTACCACAGTAGTATCAAACAGAGCAGAGTCATGTGACTCCAAATGCGGTAAAGTAAGTAATTGTAAAATATTGACCTGAAAAAAATAGATTGATTATTGGTTCAGATCAGAATGTCGATTTCGATTATTCACCCAGCCCTAATAGCTGTTTTAATGTAAAGTTATGATTGCATTGCCTTGTTGGGGTATTTACAGTTTTAACCCAAAGAATGACCAGTCTGTCAGATGAAGAAGAGCCGGAGTCAGACATTTAGATAAATAAATAAAGTTTACTGAAGATAGTTTGCAGTTTCATCAGCAGAAGCCAGCTTCAACACTCGCAATGAGTTCCTAGGCCGCTCTGACTTACAATACAACAATGCAGCAATTATACTCTTTACACAACTCCAGAAAAGGTGGGATCCAGGTAAACAGTTCTCATTGGTTAAAGCAGAAATAGACAATTCTAAATGTGTGCGTCAGGAAAGAATTGTATCTGATTCCAGATATGGATAGTCTAAATGTGTGCGTCAATGGAAGATTGTGTGCTTGACTGCAGATATGGATGGCGGCATGGTTCTTGGGGGTCAAGTCGACCCTACACTATTAAGAGCTGATCTCTGACCTGTAGCTCTGAACCATGGAGACATATACGCAAGCGACAATTTGTTATGGCAACTCGAGGTTGATTCCTGTACTTTCAGCTGGCTTATCAAACCAGTTCAATATGGGTTTAATCAACATTCAGCTAGAATATTCTCACTACACACAAAGTCTATCTAGCATAAAAAGAAAATACTTTAACAAGAATTAACAACAACAATAGTTAAATTACTGTAGACAATTTCATGACAATAAAAAGAAGAACAGGTGTTCTCTCCCCCCAGCATCCGTACTCCTGCTCCAAAGAGAGAGAGAGAGAGAGAGAGAGAGAGAGACCTGACCTATGACCTATGACCCAGTTTATGTGTCTCCTGGAAACAAAGTTAAAATAAACAGACAAAGAAAGAGACAAGGACACTGCTCATTCTTACACAAGGCAGTCTGTTCAACTTATTCATTAGTTAAAATCAATGCAAAGTTAAATACTCATTCAAATAATCAATTAATTATCTTTAATGAAAATAATGAGAAAATAGGATGATGAGGAAAGGATAAACATCTACGCTGAGATGGTTGGGACCGGATGGGAACTCCGAGCCCTTCAGCCTTTTATTTTTACAGTTATGAAATAGTTTGACAATAAACAGGAAAAGTTCATGGGTCAATGACATCACCACATTGAAATGGTCTATACAATTATTTATTTCTACAGCCACAAGCTCTGAATGATTGAAAGTCTTTAAAAAGTGTGTGAAGGTTTTAAATGGGAAATTGTGCAGTTTTTAATTTAATAACGATTAATTTGATTTGTTTATACAACGAAGACAATGCAGTATTATTTTACATTTGATTCTTCAATTACTGTCTACCTGAATACAGTTCGACGACTCGGGAAAACAATAAAAAGCTGTTTAATTAGCATCCTTTTCTTTAGTAAATTTGTCTATGCTTGTAGATTGTTTATTATATTTTTTGCACTCCAATACAGAATCATCCCAATCAATCTAAAATGATAAATTCTTTCCAAATAGTTATTCAAGTCATCTGGTGAAATTGTATTCATATTACAATATATATCGCAGAATAAAAATATATCGCAATGTAGATTTTTCTAATATCATGCAGTCCTAATTGTTATTGTTATTATTTCTTTCCCAGTGATGGGTTGCAGCTGGAAGGGCATCCGCTGCGTAAAACATATGCTAGATAAGTTGGCGGTTCATTCGGCTGAGGCAACAAATTAATAAAGGGACTAAGCTGAAAAGAAAAGGAATGAATGTTATTATTTCATGGTCACAAGTGATTGTGAAGGCATTTCACTGCATATCATACTGTGTATGACTCTGTATGTGACAAATTTTGGGTTACACTTTAGGTCACAATTCTTGTTTTATAATAACTACTGGCTCCTAACCTGTCTATTATTAATATAGTTACCCTTCGTTAGTAGTTCTAAAGTATGATCTTGTTCTGCATCCCTAATCCTACCCAAAACCTAAACCCAACTTCTACCTTATTAACTATTAATAAACAGCTAATTAGTAATTTATTTATAAATAAATTTTATTTATAAAAATTATAAATAATTTATAAGCCGAGTGTTTTCACACCTCTAGTTTGAAAAAAGTCAGGAAAGTGGATGAGTCCAGCTTTTTTCAGGTGGGAGTGGTGAAAGAGGAAAGGGTTTGCATGAAAAGGGGAGTTTCAGTCACTACAGCTGATTTTCAGTGTCAACACAGACGCAGATGCAGGGGAGATGGACAGTGACTACGTTTACATGGACAACAGTAATCAAATTACTTGCCTAAATCTAAATAAGACAATAATATGATTAAGGTGTTTACATGAGTTGCTTTTTGAATGTTCCTCTCATGATCCCATTTTACATAATTCGATTAACATCTTTGCTACGCTATTCACATTTCCTCCAAAGTTTCATGTAATTTTGGGTGTTTCGATTTTAATTTGTTGACTTTAACTGCAGTTTGGCACTTTCACTTTTTATTCTGGAACATTTCATTCATGCCCCCTGTGACAAACAAGATATTGGATGCAAGGAACTGCTGGAAGAGTGGAGTTTTAATGGAATACGATACTGCATGCCGTATGGGAGAAAAAACCCCTCCACATTTCTCGGTAGATGCAGAGAATAGCATCAAACAGCCGTGTGTGTATAGACTATCCTGTCACAAAATGTGGTGAAAATCCAACACGACAGTAATAGTTTGATTAAGGTGTTTGCATTCTGAGAGCTAGTAGTGTTCGTTTATGGTTTGTTAATACAGTGAATTGTGACCTAAACTAAAGTGTTAAGGAATTTTGCTTTAATAACTGCAGCATTTGAGCGATGTACATCAGCTCTACAAGTTTGTGTGAATCCTTCATGTTTTAAAATTTGTATTATTCAGGCATAATGGTAAAGAAAAAGCGTTTGAGGCTTATAGCCGAGATGGCGCGGAAGATCCGAGCTTACCGCGAGCTGAAGAACCGGCCCCGGGACTCTCAGCGCTACGCTTTAGACTATGACACCATGACGCGGCCCTTTTCTGGAAAAAAGCTGCCGGTGTTGGCCTGGAAGGATGTGCAGAGAGAAACCCGTCTCTTCTCTTTACTGTCCGGCATGCGCATGTTTGGTTTGGGTCGACTCTTCACGCGCAAGTCCTGGCTGGACGAGCACACGGAGCCTTGCTACTGGAAGATAACCAAAGTCAAGGTGGACTACACAGCAGAGGTACAGTCTGGGACTTTAAATCAAATAAATGCATGCACATTGTTATACATAACTTCATTATAAGCATGTTTTTTGTTTTCCTTTAGAACATGGATCATGGAAAAGCATGGGGCGTCCTGACATTTAGAGGTAAGACGAGATGTTTTCTGTAAATAACTAATACACAATCAACTCCAGATTTTTCAACAGTACTAGCTGATTATATAATATATTTTGAGGAAATCTGAATAGAAACGACACATTGTATGTGTATTTCAGGTAAAGAGGAGCCCAAGGAGCGTGAGGTGGACAAGGTGATGTACCATGACTGGCGACTGGTGCCCAAACATGAAGAGGAAGAGTTCAGGCGCTGTGAGCCTATCCCGGAGCCTGCTGCCCGGTCAGTACGGTACCCTCCCCTCCTGCGGGCCATGATACTGGCACAGCAGGCCAAGGAGCAGGGGGTGGACGTCAGCACTCTTCCAGAGCCCCTGCTGCCGCTCAAACGGGTGGTCACGCTCAACCAGGAGTACTTCAGGAGACAGGACGAGCTGAAGAAGCAGGAGGGGACGCCTGTCTGATTCCCCGTCCTGCTCTGAGGGGTTAAGGTCACGCTTTGATGGGAACCACTGGGCACTTTTAAAGAGCACTGCTGGCTGTAAAGACTGACTTGTGTTTGATGCTATGTTTTATTATCAGAAAATATAGCTAGGTTCATCATCCATCGTTGATGTGGTTATGCAGCTCGTGACGGAGGAAATGGAGGAGATTTGACACATTTGGATCCAGGTGACCAAACCCAAAAGCATAAGACTCTTTGTTTAGTTTTTTTTGTCACAAAATCACGTGTCTAATAACTGTGTTCTTCGCAATGTGCAAAGTAAAAATGGTGAAACTATTTGCATTATTTGCAAATATCAAATTAAAATGTGTAAACTGATATTGGTGGTGTTTTATTGTAGTTTGTAAATATGCATCAAAACTAGGGCTGCACAATATATCATTTCAGTATTGATATCACAATGTGCGCATCTGCAAGAGTCACATCGCAAAGATGCAATACTGAGTCTGAATTCTAGTTGACCAGGAGCCACAAGATTGTATGTAATCACTGTATTTATATGGAATTCATATGATTTATGCAAAAAATGTTTCTTACTAAGAATTTTTGTTCTGTTTTAGTCCAAATATCTACATTTCAAAACAAAAACAAGATTATTTCACGGATCCCACTGGCAGATAGTTTCCTTAAAACAAGCAAAAAAGCCTCTTAGTTTTCACATATTTCTTATGACGGTGAAAACTAAAGAACATTTTTACTTGGTCTAAGATTTCTTTTTTGATATTTGAACTAGAAACAAGACAAAACAAAGTAAGAAAAACTTTTTTTTGCATTGTGAATATTCAATTTCTCTACCTGAATACTGCTAGACTCCCCAGAAAGCTGTCAAATTGAGATATTCTAACTATCTTGTAAAACTTTATTCATATCGCAATATTTATTGCAGAAAAATAAAATATCGTAATATCAGATTTTTAAATATCTTTTTGTATAAGTCAAGAAGATATTCAGATTATAATTCCCAACAATATTTAATGATTAATATTAATATACTTTAAATATTTGGAATTATATTAAAAAAGTATTTCTCAATTTAAAAGCATATATTTTTATTTATATATATTTATTTATATACAGTTGAAGTCAGAATTATTAGCCCCTCTTTGAATATTGTTTTTCTTTTTTAAATATTTCCCAAATTATGTTTAACAGATTCAGGACATTTACACAGTATGTCTGATAATATTTTTTCTCCTGGAGAAAGTCTTATTTGTTTTATTTCGACTAGAATAAAAACCGTTTTTAATTTTTTTAAACCTATTTTAAGGTCAAAATTATTAGCCCCTTTAAGCTACATATTTTTTCGATAGTCTACAGAACAAACCATCATTATACAATAACTTGCCTAATTACCCTAACCTGCCTAATTAACCCAGTTACACCTTTAAATGTCACTTTAAGCTGTATAGAAGTGTCTTGAAAAATATCTAGTAAAATATTATTTACTGTCATCATGGCAAAGATAAAATAAATCAGTTATTAGAGAGAAGTTATTAAAACTATTATGTTTAGAAATGTGTTAAAAAAAGCTTCTCTCTGTTAAACAGAAATTGGGGGAAAAAATAAACAGGGGGGCTAATAATTCTGACTTCAACTGTATATTTGTCCCATTTTGGTGTCTGCGTTGAATTAAATTTTACAAAACTGATGTTTATACGAATAAGATTCATGTTAAAAGCAATTGTTTATTTTGTGAACATAAAATGTCAAAGTATGAGTGAAATTTTTCATTTCGTCTAACGTATTTATGTACAATGTGCTTATTCTGGCCCCCAATTTTAGTAAAATTATAATATATAAATATGTACAATTGATCATACAACATTTTATCATGCATTAAACGACTAAAATCTCGCCAAAAATGGCTAAAATCTAGTTTTGATGAAGAGTGGCAAAATACCAAGATATAAACTGAAAATTAATTAGTATTTTGTGACTCTGTGAATGTCAATATTATTATTAATAATATTATTTTGTATATAAAGTGTTGTTAAACGGAATGTTTGTTGGTCGTCTGGTCTATATCACGATAAACATGTATAATGGTATATTTGTTTTGTTCAGATTTTTGGACATATTCTAATGTACGGGGGAGTAAGGTGTGATATACTTTGACACTTGAAAAACACCAAACATCACACAAAAACAAGAAGGCTTGGAAAAGCCCTGAATATACTCACTTTTCGTGTGTTTTCTATGTAGTGCGGATATGCAATATGAGACGCGCACGCGCATGTCACCTAGCGACACCGACACTCATCATCAGCGCGCGCTCTCGTCTCCTCCTTTCTGCCGAAAACTCTTGAGGATTCCTGCACGGAGAAGATGATCATACTTTGCTTAACGATATTTGCGAACATCTTCAAGCCGGGTAAGTTGACTCTTTAAGGAGCTCAGTATGTTTCATTTGCTAACTCAATTTGAAGTGACGGTATGCCTCAAGATGCTCATGTCAGAAGCTTTGTTCTAATTGTTTGCTATGCTAACGTTAACTACCCAGACCCAGTTGAATATGTTATGTAGTTTGCTTTATACGTCCATATAACCACGTTTTTGGTGACTATAAGTTGTTCAAGTGCTTTAGAAAAGAAATAACAGCAACATACACTAACGTTAATTGAAGTATTTCGCTTTAACACGCGGCCCATTCACGTCACTGCTCTGCGTAAGTAGGTTTAGTTCCCGTCATATCTTATAAATGTGTCGTTACTCCTAATATACTGTTAATAAATTCGCCTTATAGGTTGATTTCTAACCTGAACATTAATAGCCTTTAAATAATAAAAACAGCTACTAACAAGTGAGTTTTCTACATGTTCTCGGCTTGATTCATTAATGGTGCAGCTTGCGTTCTTGTGATTGGCTCTTCGTCAATAACATGCGCGGTACTCGTCTGTGATTGGTCAGCTGGCCTACCTTTTCGTGCTAGAAACCTTCACACACACACGTTTATAATGGACTCTAAAAGGTCATTATCTGACGCAGAAGAGCTCGCGGATTTGGCGGCAGAACACGCGCGGATTATTGAGTCAGGTATGCAGAAAACACCTGCGCTTACTGTAGTAAATCTAGTGATTTTATTCAGTGCAGCCTTTACTGCAGGGTCCTCGAGCAGAGACGCTGTGCTAATATCGTTATGCACTACTTCTGTATGTAAAAGGTTATTATTTTAATAATAAATGAATTATAGTTTATGTTAATTCTAAAATGTTAATTTAACATGCACATAGACGTGCCCTGGTTCCCCTTTGAACATGTTTGGGACATGTACAGGCTGATGACGAGAGCTTATAAGAGGTTTATTGCTCTGGTATTAAATAGGGTATTAAATTGACGTGCTACGTTGTTTCTTTTTATTCTAATGCATTTTTAAGAATATGCAGATCTATTTTGAAATGATATATATATATATATACACTCACAGGAAGTGCAGAATTATTAGGCAAGTTGTATTTTTGAGGATTATTTTATTATTGAACAACAACCATGTTCTGAATGAACCCAAAAAACTCATTAATATCAAAGCTGAATATTTTTGTAAGTAGTTTTTAGTTTGAGCTATTTTAGGAGGATATCTGTGTGTGCAGGTGACTATTACTGTGCATAATTATTAGGCAACTTAACAAAAAACAAATACATACCCATTTCAATTATTTATTTTCACCAGTGAAACCAATATAACATCTCAACATCCACAAATATACATTTCTGACATTCAAATACAAAACAAAAACAAATCAGTGACCAATATAGCCACCTTTCTTTGCAAGGACACATCTGGCCCATCAAGACTCACTCTCATTTCATCAGTCCATAAAACCTTGGAAAAATCAGTCTTGAGATATTTCTTGGCCCAGTCTTGATGTTTCAGCTTGTGTGTCTTGTTCAGTGGTGGTCGTTTTTCAGCCTTTCTTACCTTGGCCATGTCTCTGAGTATTGCACACCTTGTGCTTTTGGGCACTCCAGTGATGTTGCAGCTCTGAAATATGGCAAAACTGGTGGCAAGTGGCATCTTGGCAGCTGCACGCTTGACTTTTCTCAGTTCATGGGCAGTTTATTTTGCGCCTTGGTTTTTGGTTTGGTTTTTCCACACGCTGCTTGCGACCCTGTTGACTATTTTGAATAAAACACTTGATTGTTCGATGATTGGCAATTTTAAGAGTGCTGCATCCCTCTGCAAGATATCTCACTATTTTTGACTTTTTGGAGCCTGTCAAGTCCTTCTTTTGACCCATTTTGCCAAAGGAAAGGAAGTTGCCTAATAATTATGCACACCTGATATAGGGTGTTGATGTCATTAGACCACACCCCTTCTCATTACAGAGATGCACATCACCTAATATGCTTAATTGGTAGTAGGCTTTCGAGCCTATACAGCTTGGAGTAAGACAACATAAAGAGGATGATGTGGTCAAAATACTCATTTGCCTAATAATTCTGCACTGCCTGTATATGTTGGATTTTATTCATTATTCATTATTTTATTTTTTTCGATTTCAACTTATCACAGCAAAGAAGTGTTCACATATTATCCCTTTAGTTATTTTTGGAAATTATCTAAATTGATTAAATGTATAGAGGCCGAAGATTAACAGACCACAAGTGCAGTTATGTACCAAACTGCCATTATTCACACTGTGAATGCCAAGAGGGTGTCACGGTGGCGCAGTGGGTAGCACGATCTCCTTTTCTGTGGCATTTCTGTGTGGAGTTTGCATGTTTTCCCCATGTTGGTTTGGGTTTCCTCCGGGTGCTCCGGTTTCCTCCACTGTCCAAAGACATGCGCTATAGGTGAATTGGGTAGGCTAAATTGGCCTTAGTGTATGTGTGTGAATACAAGGGTGTATGGGTGTTTCCCAGTGTTGGGTTGTGGCTGGAAGGGCATCCGTTGTGTAAAACATATGCTGGATAAGTTGGCGGTTCATTCCACTGTGGCGACCCAAGATTAATAAAGGGACTAAGCCAAAAAGAAAATGAATAAATGAATGAATGCCAAGATTGACAGATGGGATTTAAGAATGAGTAATGAAGTAGAACAGATTATGGGGAAACAAACTCTCATTGTCTCATCGCTGATGTTCATATTAAGCCAATCAAACCTGAAATGTGTATTTTCTACAGTACAACCAGCAATGTTCAATGAAAAGTTTCAGATTACAGTCACACTTTACAATAAAGTTTCATTTGGGTTTGCTAGTTAAAGGTGCCATATACTGCATTGGTTGAATAAGTTAAATTGTCCTCTGATATCTACATCGGTTTATAGCTTCGGTTAGTTAAATAATTTCTAGAAACCGTTTTATAAGCTCATTTATTACTTCATAAAACACCCATAGAATCAGAAGGTCCATGATTGACCATATATGGATTGTGTCATGAATATTAATGAGCCCCAATCAGAGTGATGTAATGTTAACCTTTTTTTGCTCTCCAGATCTGTTGTGGATAAAGGCTAAATGAAAATTAAACTTGACGAAAGAGAGTGATAGAGATGATGTATTGTGTTGTATTTTGAAGCTACAGTCAAAACACAGCCAGGAATTAATATCAGCCTCTGCAAGAACAGATGACAATTGAGCTGAGTGATTTGTTGAAACATAAGCATATGTATTCTGTTTATTGTTAAATGTGATGCGTAAGTATCACTTGTCTCACTAGAAAACGTTGTTGCTTATCAAACGCAGCCTGAGGCGTGCATATTAATGATCTCCGAGCTTGATGACATGGCTGCTCGTCAGGTTTTTTATGAACGACCCAAATTTGGCAGACATGCAAATGCAGAGGGCATGGCCCGTGAGTCTCGTACTCTCGTTGTTTGTCTTCTGATTGGCTCGTTGTCCACCGGGGATTTACACATGAGAACGAGGAAACCG
Source organism: Danio kyathit (assembly GCA_903798195.1). NCBI lineage: Eukaryota > Metazoa > Chordata > Actinopteri > Cypriniformes > Danionidae > Danio > Danio kyathit. The sequence goes on along the minus strand of LR812521.1, from coordinate 22,450,184 downwards.
TGGTGTCTGAGGCTCACAGTATGCCCAAATTTCTTATACCGATCTTTTATCATTCTACTATGCCTTGCTTGCTGTATACCCAGATTTTCATTAGAAGGCACCTTTATTCATTAACATGAACAGCACTTGTGCAACATTTACTAATGCATTAATAAAATGCAAAGTTGTGCCTGTTAACATTAGTCAATGCACAGTATGCACGTAAATATTGTAATAAATGTATCGTTCATTGGATGTTAACATGAACTAATGTATCCTCATTAACTAGACTTCTTCATTATTTTTAGGTTTGTAGTTCAAGTTCACAGTCTTGCACGTTTGTCATTCTGTCCACTTATCAAACAGTACTTGGCTTCATCTCACAGTTTGTAATGTTGTGATTCTCCTTATAGCTTGTTGCTTTATGGTTTATAATGCTTTAACAAATGCTTTATTATAATAATCTTTGTGTGAAAAAAACGTAAGGATCATTGCTGTATTTAAAAGGGTTTCATTTGGTGTATTTCCTGCAGGATGGACTGGCGCAAACGAGCGCACGTTCCTGGCAGTGAAGCCTGATGGAGTTCAGCGCAGACTGGTGGGTGAAATCATCCGCCGCTTCGAACGCAAAGGTTTCAAACTGGTCGGCATGAAGCTCCTGCAGGTGAGAACACTAATACAGCATCTACACTGAGCTCTCAGCAAGAAATACATACAGTGATATGTGACAATGGACAACAATACTAATGTTAAGTTGTGAACAAGATTGCATATAATCTACATGTTTTGTAGGAAAAGCCATCAATGCATTGCGAGTCAAAATTATCTTTATTTAGTGCCAGAAAATTTGTGAATTTCTTACTGTAAATATATTAAAATCTAATTTTTGATTAGTGATATGCATTGCCAATAGCTTAATTTGGACAACTGTATCTCGTGTGTACTGATCAAATTGACCACTCTTTTGTTACTGTATGTTCATGGAAGTTTTTGCCCCATTGACTTTCATTATAATCAGATTTCTGCTTTTTGCAAAGCGGTGACACCAAATAAATCCTGCATTCTTGATTATTGGTGGTTTTCTCTGTTGGGAAGAGGTCAAATTTATGATTTTTACTGATGATTATCAATTGGCAGCATTAACTCCTTTTAAGTAGGCCTGTGCAAAGAAAGTTTCTGGCTTTTATATGGAGTTCTGTGGAGTAAAACAGCAGATTATATGGTTCTTATTTTGATTTACTCAGGCATAACAAGATACAGTTGAAACCAGAAGTTTACTTACACTCTAAAAAAAGCAACATAACCATTTTTAAAAAAAAATGTCTGATGGTAAATCATACTAAACGTTTACTATTTTAGGTCCGTTAGGATTACCTAAATCATTTACATTTGCTAAATGCCAGAATAATGAGAGAATTGTTTTGGGGGGGAATTTTTTATTAATTTCTAGACAGTCAAAAGTTTACATACATTTCCTTGGTATTTTTTTAGCTTTGCTTTTATACTGTATAACTTTGGTGAAATGTTTTGGGAATCCTTCCACAATCTTCTCACAATAGTTTGAAGGAATTTTGGCCGATTCCTCCTGACAGAGTTGGTGTAACTGAGCCAGATTTGTTGGCTGTCTTGCTCGCACAAGCTTTTTCAACTCTGCCCACAAATTTTCTATAGGATTGAGTCCAGGGCTTTGTGATGGCCACTCCAAAACATTCGCTCTGTTGTCCTTAAAGCACATTTTAACTAATTTGGCAGTATGCTTAGGGTCATGGTCTGTTTGGAAGACCCATTTGTGGCCAAGTTTTAATTTCCTGGCTGATGTCTTGAGATGTTGCTTCAGTATTTCTACATAATGTTCTTTCTTCATGATGCCATCTATGCTGTGAAGTGGACCAGTCCCTCCTGCAGCAAACAGCCCCACAACAGGATGCTGCCTTCACAATTCGGATGGTGTTCCTAGGCTTGTAAGCTTTCCCCTTTGTCCTCCAAATGTAACACTGGTCATTATGGCCAAACAGTTCAATCTTAGTTCCATCAGACCACAGGACATGTCTCCAAAAATGTGTCTTTTTCCCAGTGTAATGTAGCAAATTGTAATCTGGCTTTTTTTGTTGATTCTGGCTTGTTGATTTTCCCATGTTGTCACAGAAGGAAGCAGTGTGTTTGAGGTTTTCCTTAAATACTATTCTACAGTTGTGCCTCCAATTAAGCTCTCAATTAGCCAATCAGAAACTTCCAAAACCTTGACACCATCATCTGAGCTTTTTCAGAGGCATAATAATCTTATTGTATGTAAACTTGACTTTCAAGAAAAGTTATCCAAATGTCTCAAAAAATCTCTCTCATTATTCTGCTATTAAGCATAACAGAAACAAATGTGATGATCCTAACTTACCTAAAAGAGAAAAGGTTTAGTCACATTAACATCTGACTTTTTTTAAATGGTTATGTGCCTTTTTATACAGTGTATGTAAACTTCTGGTTTCAACTGTAGGTGTGCGAAGGACATGCTATACTTCATATGGAAGGCAGAAACTAAGCTTTTTTTTTTGCACTCATCTGATGATCAACAGTAAAAATGATCTCTTGACCTCTTCCCAACAGGGAAAACCAGCATGTTGTCATGGCTTTGCAATCAAAAAATCTCATTGTAATGGAAGTCAATGACCTTCGTGAAGTTGCCCCCCATCCAACACAAAATGTCAGCAAAGTTCAGTTTGTGCTATTTCTGTTATTAAAATATTACACATTTAATTATAGGCGATGATGTCACCAGCCCCCCTGACATGCTCCAAATTTATCCAAAATAGTCTCGATCGTTTGTGCTGGTTTGTGCCGTTAAAAGTTCCCTTTGTGCTGATTCTGTTATTAAAATATTACACATGGACCATTACACATGGGCGATGATGTCACAACCACAACCCCCTCCCCGACAAGCTTCAAAATCCAACCCCCCCCAATTATCTCGTACGTTTGTGCTTCGTTTGTATTGCAGACATTTTTGTTTGTGCTGTTTTGTTTTTTGAGATATTAAAGTAACATTTGTAAGTCATTATTTTAGCAGTCACGCAGCCCCCTCCCGCACCTCCACCCCTGACATGCTCCAAATTTATCCAAAATAATCTCGGTTAATAGCGAATAGTTTTTGTCATTAAATTATCATGTCTAATATGACAGCACAAACGGAACTTTCACTGGCAAAAACCAGCACAAACGAACGAGACTTTTTGGGGTGAATTAAGCATGTCGGGGGGCTGTGTGACTGCTGAATGACCTGCAAATATTATTTTAATATCTCAAAAACCAAAACCGCACAAACGAATATTTTTGCAGCACAAACGAATGAGACTATTTTGCTGACGTTTTGTGGTGGGTGGGGGGCCAACTTTACGGAGATAAGTCAATGGGGCAAAAACAGCCCCCAACATACTGAAAGGGTAGTCAATTTGCCCAGAGTGTATACTGTGGCAAAATTAAGACTCTAAATCACCCCAGAGTGGATGAAAACATCCTCAACAGCACACAAGGGTTAAAGACGACTCCCTAAATATTTAGATTTTTTTCTAAGATGATGTGTTTATTGTGTAGGCATCAGAGGCGCAGCTCAGACAGCATTACTGGGAGCTGAGAGATAAACCTTTCTACAACGGCTTGGTCAAATACATGAGCTCTGGACCCATTGTTGCAATGGTAAGATCATCAGCATCATCCAAAAGTTCTGCATTCACAGCGTTTGCATCTAGAGCCTTTTGTTGTTGTTGTTGTTTTGTTAGGTTTGGCAGGGGCTGGATGTGGTGAAGACCGCCAGAAAAATGCTTGGAGAGACAAACCCAGCAGACTCTCTGCCAGGCACTATCAGAGGAGACTACTGTGTGGAAGTGGGCAGGTTAGTGTGTCTGTGCATGCTTTAGATGGATACACTGAGAATAGAAGATGGATGCATGGATAATAGATGAATATGTGATGGCTACTAGATACAAATAAACTGATATAAATACTAAATAATTATTTATTAACTTTAGGAGCTGTTCACACAGAATACTTCTTTAAAACATGAGATGCAGCATAATAAATATTTTCATGTTAATCTGTCCTACAACATGGACAGGATTTTGATTTTAAAATAGTTTATAGGTCTGTTGTTACAGTAAGGCTTCACTGGTTAAATTATGCAGACACAAATGAGACCTACGTGTAAAGAAGTTGTTACACTTAAGTGGTTTGAATTTCTTAGTTAATGTTTTATAACTCATTAAAATCAGAAAATCAGTATTTCTTAAGCGAAACTTAGCTTAACTTCTGTAACAATGTCTTTTCCTCACTGTCTGATGGGTAATGAATGCAATAATAATGTTTGCTAATGCGATTTTATCTATTGTAAAGTGTTTTGTTTTGTCATTTATAATCCTCTTGCGGTTAAGTTAGTTTGAAATATTAGTTTTCTCTAAACAACAGAAGATGGATATGAACGATTTTAAATTAGACAAAATGACAAAATGATTAGCCCTCCTGTAAGATTTTTCAAATATTCCCCAAGTAATGTTTAACAGGGGTAACACTATTTCCTAATATATTCTAAAGAAAGTCTGGATTTTTAAAAAGTATATATACTATTTAATGTAAAAATTGCTACGGTCAATATTATTAGCCCCCTTGAATTTCTTTTTCCCAACTGGCTACAGAATAAACCACTGTTGTCCAATGACTTGCCTAGTTAACCCAGTTAAGCATTTAAATAGCATTTATTATTAAAGCTGAATGCTGTATTTTGCTTATATTTTTATTTAATTCCATTTCAGCAACAAAAGCTTTTTTGTTATAAACAATTCATTAAAAATAAATAAAATAACCCCCCCCCCCCCCCCCCCCCCCAAAAAAACACAAGAAAAAAAAAAAGTCAAAATTTTTATTGATAATAAATATGATAAAAACTATAACTTTTCTTGGTAAAAATTAGCCAAATATAAGTGCATATAACTGCAGTGCATCTGGAAAGTATTGATAGCGCTTCACTTTTTCCACATGTTTTTATGTTACAGCCTTATCCCAAAATGGATTAAATTAATTTATTTCCTCAAAATTCTACACACAAGACCCCATAATGACAATGTGAAAAAAAAATTGTTGCAAATTTATTAAAAAACAAAAACCTGAAAAATCACATGTACAGAAGTATTTACAGCCTTTGCTCAATACTCTGTTGATGCACCTTTGGCAGCAATTACACCCTCAAGTCTTTTTGTTACAGAAATTTTTCTGTAACCTTCCCCAGCCTTGTGCCTCGAGACAATCCTGTCTTTGAGGTCTACAGACAATTCCTTTGTCTTCATGCTTGGTTTGTGCTTTGACATGCACTGTCAACCCTGGGACCTTTATATAGACAGGTGTTTGCTTTTCAAATCATGTCCAATCAACTGAATTGACCACAGGTGAACTGCAATGAATCTGCTGAAACATCTGAAGAATGATCAGTGGAAACAGAATGTAGCTGAGCTCAATTTAGAGCTTCACGGCAAAGGCTGTGAATACTTCTGTACATGTGATTTTTCAGGTTTTTTATATTTAATAAATTTGCAACAATTTCAAAAACTCTTTTTTCACATTGTCATTATGGGGTATTGTGTGTAGAATATTGAGGAAGTCAATGAATTTAATCCATTTTGGAATAAGGCTGTAACATAAATAAATGTGGAAAAATTAAAGCGCTATCAATACTTTCCAGATGCACTGTATATAATACAGTTTGAGGTTATTTTGCAGAACTAACACTGAGTGGGGTCTTCACCCACAGTATAAGCTAAAAACAAAGAGTCTTGTATCTCTGATACAACATCTGATAAAAATCACTTGATCAAATCTTAGCTTAAAAGCCAGTTTTACATTTCAGGGTGTATTTCCTACAATTTACTAATCGTCCATGGATTGCACATATTCAATATGTTATTGACAGGTCTGATCTCTGAGGGAGGAATTTGGTGTTAGTATCTTGTAAAATAATATGAACTGATATCCTGGCAAAGACTTAAGAAATGAGTTCAATAAAAAAATGTTGAAAATGCTTCTGTCAGATAGATTGATCGGTGGATAAATATATGAATTAACTAATAGATAGATCCATAAATAGATTGATGTTTTTGGATATATTCTTTTGTATGACATGAATGTGTTTATTTCTGTCTGTCGTATGTGCATGAATTGTTCTGTTTTGCTTGTGTGCAGGAATGTGATTCACGGCAGTGACTCAGTTGAAAGTGCTGCTCGGGAAATCTCTCTGTGGTTTGAGGATCATGAGCTGTTCTGCTATGAAGAGTGCGGTCAGCACTGGATCTACGCATGAAATCAGTCATCAAACACACACAGATTCATCTGATAGCTGCTCATCAAGGTCAGCGCTGCTCAAGTCATTAAGTGACCAAAATATAAAAAAGGAAATGCTGGCTTATGTTGACATTGATCTGAAATCCAATTACTGGTCCAGCTTGAATGTGCGGCTTACTTGCTGCTTTTATAGACATGTATTTAGGCTTAGTTCGCATTTTCAGAAAGTTGGTCAACCCTGCACTAAAGTGTTTACATCCATCTAAAAGACACTGTTTACATTTTTAAATCCAACGTTTGATATGGACATGTTTGTCATTTTGATGCACTATGAAAAAGAGAAGAAACTACATTTACTATTCAAGACTTAATCAGGACTCATGAAAGCAATAATGAATGAAGGGCCAGCCTGCTCTGAAAAACTGACTTGAATATCACAATGCTTTGTTTTAGTGGTTGGAACTCACTTGATTAAAGGCCGCCTTACCTTAATAAATTATTACTCTCACTTTGTCTTTGAATACAGTAATTGTGCAAACAAACTGTACACTACCGTTTGAGATTGGTAAGATTTTTTTTTTTATGAAATGTTTGGTTCATAACCACACAAAGGGGAAATAAATGTCTTTGCCACAAATTAATATTGACTTGCTAATAAATTTAGCAAATTTTGCACAAAATATAGACATGTATTGCATCGTTTCCCTCGTTGGTTAAATCATTAATAGGGAAAACTATGGCCAGAATTGACTAGTGATTGGTGTAAATTCTTATTTTATAATCACAATTAAAGGGGCAGTTCACACCAAAATGAAAATGTTTGAACCCTTAAGTGGTTCAAAACCATGATTTGTTTTTTTTTCCATGTTCATTTCATATTTATTTCTATAGCACTTTTACAATGTAGACTGTGTCAAAGCAGCTTAACATAGAAGTTCTAGTAAATTGAAACTGTGTCAGTCTAGTTTTCAGAGCTGAAGTTCAGTTTAGTTCAGTTCAGTGTGGTTTAATTTTCACTGCTGAAAGTCCAAACACTAAAGAGCAAATCCATCAATACTCCACAAGTCCTGAACCAAGCAAGCCAGTGGAGAGGAACAAACTTCACCCATCAGGGTTGCTGCAGGTTTCAGCAAGTTAAAGTTAAGACCATTATGAATAAAATGTTAGACTCCTGCAGGGCTAAACACTGAGGAGTTTTTCAAATTGCCCAGTTGAAAAAGATTTTTATTTGCCCTGACAAACTTTTAAAAAAATAATTTAATAAATGTTTATAATATTTTAGTTAATTCTGAGCAAAATATTTTAAATATTGTGTCAAAACAAGTAAGCTCTAGTTGTATACAAACATTTTGTTTCAACATAACCTTTCTTAAAAATGAAAAGTGTTTTAAAACTATAATAAACTAAATGCACAACAGTCTGTCCAGGTCACTGTCCTCAGCACTAAATACATGGAGAACTTATAAATAAATGTTATTGTAAGGCAAATAATGAAAACATGATAGTAAATAGAGTTAAAAATGACATTCTTAAATAAAAAGTTGAAAGTTTTACTGAGATGGATTGTTGGTGATTGGATGCAGGGCTTAACATTAGTTTTTTTTGATCATCAGCCACTGTGGCTAGTAGTTTTCCAATTTTACTAGCCACTCGCCATTTTCACTAGCCACAATTATGTTGTTGGGAAAATATATTTTCTATGCAAAAAATCTGACTTTGGCATGCTAAAATGACTTGATTTAAATAGTGTTACGTCCACATGCATTTCATTCAACTCTTTTTTTTTTTTTTTTTTGTGAGCATGAGCAAATAGGCTGTGGGTTTTTATAGTGTCGCATTATATTTCACATGACTTTTCAGGGCTCAACACTAAGGATTTAGCTAATTGTTCTCTGGGCACACCAAATTAATTATTTCCTTGCCACAATTTTTAAATAATGTGTAAAAACAAGCAAAATATAGCTGAAACAATATTGTCATATATCTAAAACTATACACCGTATCTGTCCAGGCTATAGGTCCCAGATCATCAGGTAACTATAGATAAATGGAGAGTTTATCTCCTATTAAAGCAATGTTATTGTAAAGGATGACATTTAAAGCATATTAATAAAAATAACTAAGCAAAAGAAAGCAGTGGAAAAACATTCCGTGTGCGATAATAATTGGTTACGTTAAGCCCATTAATAATCTGTTCAAAGAATGGTTAAAGTGAAAACGGCAACCGCTGCTGCTGCTTACAAAAAATCCCGAGCAGCAGGAGTTTTTTCCCCGTCTTTTTCGAAAAGAACCGATCGCACCAGTTGTGTTTCCATTTCGTTGCATGAAGCAACAACTGTGCCTGGGAGCGCGCACGCTTTTTAAAAACACGCGCACATCACATCAGCTGTGCACACGACACTAAAGCCCTCGTCAGTGAGTGAGGGTGTTCACCACGTGATCATGCTCTCATTCAGTATTCACCTGCTTTCTTTTGCTCGTGCAAACAGTTATTTTTATCAGTTGTGCTGCTTCTTGATTCTAAGATCTCATCTGCACAGATATTGACAAATGACCATAACCTAAAATTCTAATTGACGAGTCGGCACTGTCAATTTAAAAATGATCTTCAACAAGCAGCTGTCTAAGCCGCCACAGCTGAAATCTACCCGCATTTGGCAGGTGTTAATGTCAAGCCCTGATTGGATGGGTGTTGGCCAGATTGGGTAGCTATACATGACAAAGGAAAACTAGGACCTGTTCAAAAAAAGATTTAAGACCTACAACACAATATTTCAGTAAATATAAGACCTTTTTAAGGCCTAAAATTTTGTTTTTGAGATTTAAGACCTCACAGACACCCTGACCAACTGACGAAAGTGAAGGAAAAAAAAAACCTTGAGAGAACCAGGCTCAGTTGGGCACGACCATTTCTCCTCTGGCCAAACTTCTTGTGCAGAGCTGCAGTCTAGGCGCTGGACGTCCATCGTGGAGAAACTGCAGGTGTGAGTAGGTCACCGGCGGGTCTTCAGGCTGGCCCATGAGATGGTCTTTCAGGAATCAGCCTAATGCACTCCACTCCTCCATGACCACCACAGCATCTGCTCAGGATACGGCCTGGTCCAGGATTATAGAGACCTCAGGTTTTATGGATACCTCTAAAACCTGTAACAATTGACTTCCAAAGTATGTTTTTCCTACTATAGATATCAATAGTAACTGGTTTCCACCTTTCTTCAAAAATGTCATGTAGTGTTTCTCAACCACGTTCCTGGAGGATCACCAGCACTGCATGTTTTGGATGTGTCCTTTGTCACACCTGTTACAGGTTTTTCAGTCTCTGCTAATGAGCTGATGATCTGAATCTGGTTTAGGAGACATGGAAAAGGTGCAGAGCTGGTGGTCCTCCAGAAACGTGGTTGAGAAACACTGATCTAGAGTATTTCAAGCGACATAAAACAATGACCGCATTTTACTAAATGATGGCGCTGAAGACGGACGCATTCAGCACATAAACGTTTATTTCTTAATACTTAATACCACACAGAGAACACAGAGTGATGATTTACATACAAGGCGATTGGGCGGGACGTCCATCTCTGTCAGACCGACAGCCAATCAAAGGCTTCAGTTTTCAGCCGTTTACCTCATGCTCACTATCCCAGAGGGAAGGCAGCAGATCCAGTCAGCACACATTTCACTGAGGCGGAACAATAAATGAAGCGCTGCGACTGGGGTTAAAGTGATGTTGCTTTAAAACACAAGTGTCAAACTCAGATCCTGGAGGGCCGCAGCTCTGCACAGTGGATGTTCCAACCTTAATTGAACACACCTGATCAAACTAATTCTTTTAGGCTTGTTTGAAACTTACAGGTGAGCGTGTTGAGTAGTGTTGCAACTAAACTGTGCAGACTACAGAGTTTGGCACCACTGCTTTAAAAGAAATGAAGAGATAGCTCACCCAAAACAACAACAACATTCTGCCATTTACTCACATTTGTTCCAATCCTGTACACATTTCTTTGATATAAAGGAAGATATTTGGAAGAATGTCAGCAACCAACCAAATCTTGCCACCCATTTACTGCCATAGTATTTATTTTATCCAATGGATGGCGACATCTGATTGGTTGCTGAAATTCTTCCAAATATCTTCCTTCGTTTAACAGAAGTAAATTTATGGGTTTGGAACAACTTGACGGTAAATAAATGATGCCACACTTTAATTTTGGGATGAACTATCCCTTTAATTTGCATTACTTTAAATGACATTGAAACATGTTTGGGTTGTGCAAGATTTCCAGCCAATCCTGACCATTCATTTGATTATCCTCATCTATTGCTTCACATTTCTCTCTGAAGTGCACACCATTCAATCCAGTATTTACATATTGAGGTCTCCTTTTGGTTTTGCTCTCTTGTTTACATGTACGGCAGTGTTTCCAGAATGATCTCCAGATTCAGTGAGTTGCGTGCTGAGGGACTGTACAAATAAAGGTCAGGGTTATTTGGCAAAAAAGAAAAAACAACTGGGTAGTTCTTTCAGGAACTCAGTTTTGGTTCTGGTTTAAGCTGTTTATATGCATTTCCTTTGAACTCAGTAGTAAGATGCAGGAAGTTCTTGATCTTTGTGTGTGTTTTTGGAGGGAACGTTACGAGGTGGATTGAAGGTAGTTATAATTGAGGAAAATACAGGCTAATGGGGTCAATATAAGAGTTTAAAGGGGGGTAGTTACAAGGCCGTGGTTGTTACGGAGCGTGGGGCGTAGTTACAGAAAGGACTCATACTTTGTCTTTGGGACGGGGGGGATTTATAGGGGGTGGGGGTACAGGCAGGAGGTGTTTGTTTAAATCACTCCGGAACATAAGAAACCTGCCAGACGATGATATGACTCCTCTCTGCTTTAGACAAGGCTGGCTTCATCTGAGGAGCTTCATCATCGTCTGCTTCCTCCGTCTCGTCATCCTCACCGTCACCTGAGAAACATGTCATTTAGGATTAGATGTTTTTTGTGTACTCTGTCCTGTAAGGGAGGGATTTTTTGGGGACTCATGAGTGTTTCAGCATAGCCTGATACAGAAAAGAATTACAAACATACACATAAAACACATACATAGAGACATGCGCATTACTGATTAGTGTCAAAGTCCCTTTAAGGCAAGTCATTTCACTCGGCGGCCATCTTTGAAGTGCTTCTCGGACAGTATGCTCAGGCATTCTGTTTGAAAATTCTTCAAAATTGCTTACGATTCAATTTCATATTAGGAAACGCCAATAAAGTTTAACCACAACTCTCTCTTAGTTTCATTTTTAAATGTTCTAATCACACAAAATCTGCAGAAACTCCTGTCTGGTCCAAGCCCCTCCCCCGGAGAACTGTCAGTCTATAGCGATTGATGATTGGCTCCTGTACTAGAAGGCAGGGCTTCAATCATCATATTGACAGTTGCTCTTTTCCCCATTCAAAACTATACGAGTGACACATCTTGTGTATTTTATAGTCTTTGATAGTGTTAAAACAGTCTAATTGACACTGCAATACGTTTTTGAGGCTATTCCACTTGCTTCAAAGGATTCTGTGTCTTCTGCCGGAGGGTAAGAGATCATAACATGGGAAGAGTACATGAGATGGATTGCTTTTCGCTTCATTTAAAGTGCATTTCTCATGTTGAGTCTGAGTGCTAGTTAAGGGTATTAGCCCTATAAGCTGCATAACATTTTAGACAATTTTAAAAAAATGTGATTTCTAATTTACAGAAAGATTGCCATACAGGGGCGTAGATTTAGCATGGACGGAGGGGACATGTCCCCACCAATATCCACCAACTATTGAAATGTTCCCACCAATAATTTAATTCACTTAAACACCTGTAGCTGCGTTCAGATGTAACAGCGCCAAAACTGCAGAATAATTTCCCGTGCAAGAATATGGTGTGTGAGGTGTGACACACAAGTGAAGAAAAAAAAAAAAGGACATAAGGAGTTTTTCTTTCCAACGAAAAGTGTAAGTCACATAAATGCTTCTGAATGAGTCCATCATTATAATGCCATTAATGCTTGTGTTTTCCTTACTTTAACGCACAGTCTAACATAGCAGGCTGATCTAGTCTGTGAATAATATACCCTGAAAACTAACTGCAGAATAAACAGCTAAATGTAAAAGTATGAATATGATTCTGCCAGTTCTCCTAATCTCTCAGAGTAGCATGTCCAATCTCAGTTTAAACAATTTGTCTGAAAAACTACTGTGCTCCATAGTTTATTAATGCTAATATATGAGACATGTTTCATTTACACTATGGCTAAAACAAACAGAAGTCTTTATTAAACTCTGTTTATCAGTTCATTACAATTACACTATCAGGCCTGTAGCCTGTTGAAAGGGTTGGTTATTTTTTTCTGAAAAACTGAACCTTTTTGCTGTTATTCACCTGATTTTTTATTTAATTATGAGGTATAAATACAGCATTTTAGTGACATTTTAAGAACAAATGTTTACTGGATTAGATTGTCGGATGGTTATCATAACCACTTTTTGATGTACCAAAAAATATTTTCTACCATTTTGTCAAATTGTTTACCAAACCATTTTAAGTGTTTATTTACAAATGTGCATTTAAAGTGTAAGTTTAATATTACAGTTTTATAAATAATATCAATTATTAATAAAGAAATATGAAGATACTTATTTTTAAAATACAATTTTATTATCATCTATCATTACATTTTTTTTTGGAAATCTGTTCAAACTTGTTTTAAATTAAAAACCGAAGCCTATAGTCAAATAACAAACTGGCCAGCACATTCAACTTTCCTCAGTCAGAATTTATCCGTTTGAATAAAAAGAAAAATTCAAACATAATAATAATAATAATAATAATTCAACATTTGGTGTTTCAAACCACCTGAAACCCCCCCCCCACCCCCCCCTTGGCTACGGACTTGACTATTTAATTTAACTTAAGTTGTATGAATGCAGGATTAATTAATAATATATTTTAATAGCAGATAAATAATTAATAGCTATATAGCTATATATATATACACACACACTCACACACACACAGTTGAAGTCAGAATTATTAGCCCCCCCTTTGAATGATATTTTATATTATTATATTATACTCTATTTTATATCTTTGAATAATATTTTTTCTTCTGGAGAAAGTCTCATTTGTTTTATTTTGGCTAGAATAAAAGCAGTTTTTGATTTTTTAAAAACCATTTTAAGGTCAAAATTATTAGCCCCTTTAAGCTATATATTTTTTCGATAGTCTACAGAACAAACCATTGTTATACAATAACTTGCCTAATTCTCCTAACCTGCCTAGTAAACCTAATTAACCTAGTTAAGCCTTTAACTGTCACTTTAAGCTGTATAGAAGTGTCTTGAAAAATATCTAGTAAAATATTATTTACTGTCATCATGGCAAAGATAAAATAAATCAGTGATTAAAGATGAGTTATTAAAACTATTATGATTAGAAATGTGTTGACAAAATCTTCTCTCCATTCAACAGAAATTGAGAAAAAAATAAACGGGGGCTAACAATTCTGACTTTAACTGTATATATGTATGTATGTATATATATATATATATATATATATATATATATATATATATATATATATATATATATATATATATATATATATATATATATATATATATATATATATATATAGCTAATAATTATTTAACTGCTATTAAAATATATTATTAAATGATTCTAATAGTTATTAATATATTATTAATTAAAAACTATTCATTATTTGTTTTCACCAACCACAATCTACGCAAAAAATGAAGCCTTTGGTGGAGTTTTCCCTCATATCCAATTTGCATGAGTGTCCCATGTAAGAGACGTATCTATGACCACTCTTAAATGCTTACATTATTGCACCTGATTATGATTATGTATAAACACCTAGCATGCGATCGACAATCGTGCATGCTAATTTAGCTTGTGTTGTTTGTTTTTGCTTCTCACCGATGCGGAAGTCAATGTAACCCTCGCCTCCGCTGAGCACCAGCACATTCTGAAGACTCTGTGCTTCTGTTTCTGCCGGGGCCGAGGACCCCTGAGACTCCGATGGGCTGTCCAACACGCTGCCGTTCAGGGTGGCCAACACATTGCCTGAAAAACACACAACATCAGATCGTTTATGACTGACCAAATCATTTCCAAAAGAACTGTATCATGCACCGTCCTACATTTTTCTAATTTCAGTAACGTTTCAATCAGATGTACATCATGATATGGGGGGAAAAAAGGACAATTTTAACTTCCGTTAGCAAAGGCCAGCAAAACATGCAAAATTATAGCAAAAACATGACGAAAATGTGCTAAATCAATCGCTGTAGAAATATGCTAGCAGAGTGTTAAATTATGCTACAATATTTATGATAAATAGAACAACAACATGCTGTCAGAGTGCTAATTCAATGTAGCAGTGTACCAGAAATCAACATGCTAAAAACATGTTAAATTGTGCTTGAAATTCTAGCGGTGTGCTGAAACATGGTAACAGCTTGAACTTTGTTTGAAACATGTTAACATACTACAGAATCCCAGCAATGAAATAATGCCATCAATGTGTTAAATCAGGCTAGAAACATGTTAGCAGTGTGCTAAATCTTTTAATGTGCTCTTAACATGTTTCTAGCATGATTTAGCACACTGCTAACATGCTTCTAGCATAACTTAGAACACATTTAACACTGCTAGCATGATTTAGTAGTATATTCTAGTAGTAGTAGTTTATATAACTAACATGTTTCAAGTCTGTTACCGTTTTAACTCTTTGATAACGTTACGTTTTTAGCATGATTTAACAACTGCTAACATGACTTAGCACATGTTTAAAGTCTGTTTTAGTACATTTCTAGCATAATTACAAAACTAATGATCTGTTAATGTGCTCTTAACATGACTTGGCACACTGCTAACATGTTTCTAGCATGGCTTAGCACACATTTAACACTGCTAGCATGGGTTAGTAGTACATTGCTAGCATTTAACTAACATGTTTTAAATCTGTTACTGTTTTCACACTTTGATAACTTTACATTTCTAACATGACTTAGCACGTTTAAACCTGTTTTACTACATTTCTAGCATAACTACACAACTAATGATCTGTTAATCTGCTCTTAATATGTTTCTAGCATGACTTGGCACACTGCTAACATGTTTCTAGCATGACTTAACACACATATAATACTGCTAGCATGCTGCAGTAGTATATTGTTAACATGTAACTAACATGGTTTAACACCATTTATCACTGTCACAACATGCTTCTAGCACGATTTAACATTGCTAGTATGTTGTTGTTGTTATTGTTTGTTTAACACACTGATGGCATAATTTGACTGAGTTTCAAACAAGGTTTAAGCTTTTACCAAGTTTTAACATTTCATGCAAAAAACATGTTAGAAGTGTGCCACGTCATACTAGAAACATGTTAGGAGCAGATTAACATTAGTTGTGTAGTCATGCTAGAAATGTACTAAAACATGCTTTAAACACGTGCTTAGTCATGCTAGAAACATGCTAGCAGTTCCTAAATTACGCTAGAAACGTAGTTATCAAAGTGCTAAAAAATTCAGTCTTTAATCACATTAGTTACATGTTAATAATATACTACTACACCATGCCCGCAGTGTTAAATGTGTGCTAAGTCATGCTAGAAACATGTTAGCAGTGTGCTAAATCATGCTAGAAACATGTTAAGAGCAGAGTAACATGATATTAGTGGTGTAGTCATGCTAGAAATGTACTAAAACATACTAGCTAATGTACGTAAAGAGATACTAAATAATAGAAATTTTAGTAGCAACAAAAAACATGCTTGCAATGTTAAAACATACTAGAAATAAGCCATCAAAGTGCTAAAAACTTGAAAAATTTGCTGGGAAAGTGCTAAGTCACTGTAGCAGGGTGTGCAATTATACTGGCGAAGTTCTACAATGTGTTAAAGTGTGCTAGAAAATGCTAGTGGTGTATTAAATTTAAATTACTTTAAATTTAAATTACTTTAAAAACTTAAACCTTGTTTGAAACAACATGCTAGCAATGTTAAATCCTGCTAGAAACATGTTATGAATGTGATAAAACTGTTAAATCATGTTAGTTGCATGTTAAAAAATGAACTACTAAAGCATGCTAGCAGTGTTAAATGCGTGCTAAGTCATGCTAGAAACATGTTAGCAGTGTTCCAAGTCATGCTAGAAACATGTTAAGAGCAGATTAACATCATTAGTTGTGTAGTCATGCTACACCCGAACCCTACATGTACTAAAACATGCTAGAAATGCAATGTTATCAAAGTGCTAAAACATTAATGGTCTTGAATCATGTTAGGTACATGTTAACAACATACTACAGCATGCTAGCAGAGTTAAACGTGTGCCAAGTCATGCTAGAAATGTACTCAAACGTGCTAACTACTTTATATTAAGTGATACTAAATAATAGAAATATTATTAGCAACAAAAGCATGCTAAAACAAGCTATCAATGTGCTAAACCATGCTAGAAACATGCAAGACATTTACTGGACGAGTGCTAAGTCACTGTAGCAGAGTGTTCAAATATAGAAGCGATGTGCTACAATGTGTTAAATAGCGCTAGAAAATGCTAGTGGTGTATTAATCATGCAAGAAATGTTAAAACTTGGTAAAAGCTTAAACCTTGTTTGAAACTCAGTCAAATTATGCCATCAGTGTGTTAAACAAACAACAACAACATACTAGCAATGTTAAATCGTGCTAGAAGCATGTTGTGACAGTGATAAATGGTGTTAAACCATGTTAGTTACATGTTAACAATATACTACTGCAGCATGCTAGCAGTATTATATGTGTGTTAAGTCATGCTAGAAACATGCTAGCAGTGTGCCAAGTCATGCTAGAAACATATTAAGAGCAGATTAACAGATCATTAGTTGTGTAGTTATGCTAGAAATGTAGTAAAACAGGTTTAAACGTGCTAAGTCATGTTAGAAACGTAAAGTTATCAAAGTGTGAAAACAGTAACAGATTTAAAACATGTTAGTTACATGCTAACAATGTACTACTAACGCATGCTAGCAGTGTTAAAGTGTGCTAAGCCATGCTAGAAACATGTTAGCAGTGTGCCAAGTCATGTTAAGAGCACATTAACAGATCATTAGTTTTGTAGTTATGCTAGAAATGTACTAAAACAGACTTTAAACATGTGCTAAGTCATGTTAGCAGTTGTTAAATCATGCTAAAAACATAACGTTATCAAAGAGTTAAAACGGTAACAGACTTGAAACATGTTAGTTATATAAACTACTACTACTAGAATATACTACTAAATCATGCTAGCAGTGTTAAATGTGTTCTAAGTTATGCTAGAAGCATGTCAGCAGTGTGCTAAATCATGCTAGAAACGTGTTAAGAGCACATTAAAAGATCATTAGTTTAAACCTTGTTAACTCAGTAAAATTATGCCATCAATGTGTTAAACAAACAACAACATGCTAGCCATGTCAAATCATGCAAGAAAGATGTTATGAAAGTGATAAAACAGTGCTAAACATGTTAGCTATATCTTAACAATATACTACTACAGCATGCTAGCAGTGTTAAATGTGTGCTGAGTCATGCTAGAAACATGTTAGCAGTGTGCCAGGTCATGCTAAAAACATGTTAAGATAACATTAGTTGTGTAGTCATGCTAAAAATGCACTAAAACATGCTTTAATGTGTGCCATGTCGTGCTAGAAACATGTTAGCAGTTGTTAAATCATGCTAGAAATGCAAGGTTATCAAAGTGTTAAAACGGTAACAGACTTGAAACATGTTAGTAACATGTTACAATATACTACTGCAGCATCCTGCAGTGTTAAATGTGTGCCAAGTCATGCTAGAAACATGTTAAAAGCAGATTAACATCATTAGTTGTGTAGTTATGTACTAAAACATGCTTTAAACATGTTAGCAGTTGCTAAATCATGCTAGAAACGTAATGCTATCAAAGTGCTAAAACAGTGTTAAATCATGTTAGCTATATGTAAACAATATACTACTACCGCAAGCTAGCAGTGATAAATGTGTGCTAAGTCATGATAGAAACATGTTAAGAGCACATTAACAGATCATCAGTTGTGCAGTCATGCTAAAAATGCACTAAAACATGCTTTAATGTGTGCTGTGTCATGCTAGAAACATGTTAGCATTTGTTAAATCAAGCTAGAAACAATGTTAAAACAGTAACAGACATGTTACAATATACTACTAGAGCATCCTGCAGTGTTAAATGTGTGCTAAGTCATGCTAGAAACATGTTAGCAGTGTGCCAAGTCATGCTAGAAACAGGTTAAAAGCAGATTAACATCATTAGTTGTGTAGTTATGTACTAAAACATGCTTTAAACATGTGTTTAGTCATGCTAGAAACATGTTAGCAGTTGCTAAATTATGCTAGAAATGTAATGCTATCAAAGTGCTAAAACGTTGTTACAGCTATATGTTAACAATATACTACTAGAGCATGCTAGCAGTGTTAAATGTGTGCTAAGTCACGCTGGAAGCATATCAAATTGTTAAAACATGCTAAAAACAAGAAGCTAACATGCTAAAATGCTAACTATTCATGCTAAAAACATATTAACAACAGATTAAGGTACATGAATTGTTTATTGTATGTATTATTAGTATTACTGCAATTTATTTCGATTAAATAAGAACAGTACTGACACTAACCTGGCACTGACACAAAGAACTTGACGGCGTCTCGGTGTCCATGAAAACAGAGTTGCGCCTGTGCCATGGAGCAGTACGGGATGAAGCTGCTCTTCTCTGAGGTGCTGTCATCTGCATATACATGGATCACGCCTCCTGATGATGTAGGCGACACCTTATTGGCTGCAAGAGAGCAGAGTCCACCAATCAGAAAACAGAATGTCTAGAAACTGTCAGCGTGTAAATGAATACATGAATCAGCTGCAGAGGAAAACAATAAAGAGCTCACAGCATGCAAACAGACGTTCATAAAGAGACCAAAAATTTGAAATGAACACATTTAAAGTATACTTGATACATGGGATAAGCACAGACAGAAAATTCATTCATAAAACAAAAAATTACATATGCAAAAATGAAATGTAAAGGATATGTTAATTTCCTACGTTGGTTAAAAGACATTACTGTATCACATTTTTGTGCGTGTATATGCATAAAGAGACCAAAAAAGTGAAATGACCACATTTAAAATAATTGTAATGAAGATAAACTGAAACAGACAAATAAACACAGACAGAAAATCATTCATAAAACATACAACCAATAAACTAAAAGTTTATTGAACTATGTTACTATGGTCTACATTAAGAGAAGACCTAGGTGTTTAATCATTGTGTTTCTTTGTTTTTGGGAAAAAAGATTTTAACAGTAAGAGGTTTATCTGACATATATGTGTAAATTTATATTCACAGAACTCTCATTCTTGTTGAAAAATTTGGCTTGGGTTTGAGTAAAGAGTTAATATTTGTTGTATTTTATAAATGTTGTCATTTGTTACAGAAAAAATCTTTTGAGGAAAAAAAAAAAGTTTTTGCATAAAATATAGATGTTTTTAACACTTGTAAATTTGAAGTTAAAAATGTTATATAAATGCCTAAAGACCTGACACTTTTTAATTAATTTTATGAAAAAGAAAGCTCTAAATTATATTTTTATTTTAAATGTGAAAAAAAGACACCAGAAAATAAAACTAAATTTATATTTTACCTAATAATAACTTGGAAATATAGCAATATTGACCTATAAAATGTTTCCATAATATTTATTGTGTGTGCATTTCTCTTCAAACAAAATTGATAGAAATATACTTTAGTGAACGATGAGAAAAATTAAAGACTAAGGTTTCAAAAAATATGACACATTTAAAATATGTAAATGATATATTAATTTCTTAAGTTGGTTGAAAAACATTACTGTACCACATTGTTGTACTAATATATATATATCAGAATCAGAATCAGAAAGAGCTTTATTGCCAGGTATGTTCACACATACAAGGAATTTGTTTTCGTGACAGAGCTTCTACAGTGCAACAGAATTACAGAGACAGGACTAAAAAAAAACAGATAATAAATATATTTTAAAAAGTAGTGAATGTATATACTATATATAGTAGTTAATGTATATATTAATTTATATATATATATATTTATGAGCAATATCACAATCATAGCACTGCGATGCGGCTGTATATCGGCACTGGTGGGAGGCGTACAAGGCTGCAGGTTGAGTGCCTTAGTGTCCCACCAGTGACGATATACAGCCACATCGCACTGCTACGAGTGTGACATTGCGTTTATACAACAGTTCAACGGCATAATCATGTATATAAAAAAAAAAAAAAAATCAAGCACGGAGAGTCCTAAAAATCCTTTTGAAAGAGGAACTACTTTCTTCCACCGTTCATTGACATCACTTTAGAGCTAGTATTTGAATGATTCTCTAGCATAATGTCTAAAGTGATGACAAAACAGGTGATTTTGCTGACATTTTAAGATTAAGGCTGAACGGCATGAAATGCCATCAGTCTAGAGCAGGGATGTCCAAACTCGGTCCTGGAGGGCCGGTGTCCTGCATAGTTTAGCTCCAACTTGCTTCAACACACCTGCCTGGAAGTTTCTAGTATACCTAGAACGAGCTTGATTAGCTGGTTCAGGTGTGTCTAATTGGGGTTGGAACTAAAATATGTAGGACACCGGCCCTCCAGGACCGAGTTTGGACACCCCTGGTCTAGAGGCATTTTCCAGAATTTCTCTGCTGCAATCGGAAGATCACAATAATTATCCCCGAAAAGCCAAAGCAAAGCAAAAACTACCAGATTACTGTTGTGTTTGCGATAAGGAAAAACACTAAACGCATGCGTACATTTCTACTTTCTTTCTGTTTACTGAACTAGTCTGCAGTAACGAAAACAGGACTAATAAGAAACAAACAGATGGTCAACCAAAAGGTAACTTAGGGTTATACAAAGAGTGGCCAACACAAAATACACAAAATTAGTCTCATCTCACGCTCGATACACTGCAGTTGTATGGTATAAATACAGCACTACAACATACAAACGAAAGAGATCGACTTAGAAAGTCATTTACCCGTTTTATAACGATTTATTCATCTGTAGTTAGAAATGACGCTGTTTTTAGCCTCTAATGCTGTGTTCACACCAAACGCGGCACACACGGATAAATCGCACTATTCACGCACAGAGTTTACTTGCTTCAAATCTGCTTCATTCCCACTTCAAATTCACTTCCAAATAGACATGGATTTGCGTCATGGGCAGGGCTTCTGTCTGCCCGGTAACTCTAGCTTCGTTGCTAAATGGCTAACATGGATTTTATTTAGAGAATAGCTGTGCTTTATGTGCTTTAGGAAGACTGAAAAACAGCGTTGATTCGTTTGGAGCCGTGTCTGAGTCCACTAGATCCATTTTGAGGTGCACCCAGCACTGTGAGTTCATCAACTTCTCCAGAAACTTAACCTGGATGATGGAGACTGAGCCGAGCTCGGTTCGATGAACTGTTGTCCGGTGTCTGTAGGAGGGTTTCCCCCCAGGACACCAACAACAGGCGGCAACAAAGACACCTACGTCATAATCACGCCCCTACAAGAGAAAGCTCCCTTATTGGTTAATGCGGCGCGAATGTCCGCTGAAGTTCAGATTTTCCAACTCGAGCGATTTATGTCAATCACGCAAAATGCTCAACACGCGCCTCAAAAGTACATTATGTTGCCCAACAGCAGCAATATTTGTCAAACTGTAGAGTGTCCTCTGCTTGTTGCTGTATGTGGGCGGAGTAATACACAAGGGTGAAGAGGCTGGACGAGTGCTGTTACTGGCAGAATATTGCACGGCTATCAGCCAATCAGATTCAAGAACCAAACAGAAATGCAAATTTCTCTGATTTCCCACTACAAAAAATATATTAAAAAAATAAAATACCAAATAAACAATGAAAAGAAAAATGCACAATTTCTGGAAAAAATCTGTATTTCCATCAAATATTGTAAAAAAAAAAAAAAAAAAAAGTTAAGAATTTAAAAACATTTGACAACACAATTGAATTCCTAAAAACTTTTTTGTTTTTATTTAATGAAAAAGCTCTAAACGACAACGTTTTTATTTTAAATATAAAAAAAAACATCAATAGTTTACAGAATAAAATAAATGACATTTTACCTATCTTGGAAATATGGCGATATCATTTATAACGTTCTTTCTCACTACAAATTAAAATGTAAAAAATGACCACAACAAATAAATCAAATAAACAATAATAAAAAATGAAGATCGCAAATCACAGTAAACATACTTTATCCACAATAAAGCAAAAACTGAACAATGCAATAAATGAAAAACAACAAAAGAAGCATGAGCGATGCCGCAAGAGTGATGATGGTCAGGGTTCACACTCACCCCTCAATCCCAGCAGCTGGCCTCGGTGAAGTACTACGGCTACAGGAGGAGGAAGAGGAACAAAGCAGGACGAGAGAGCAACACTCATCAGACAAAAGAGAAAGAGAGAGGAACAATACAGAAAGAGGAGTGGAGGAGGAGAAGACAAGAGGAGCTTCATTGGCTAATTAATGCATTTAGGATGTTGACTCGGTGGTTAGTGATCTGGGATGATGACATTAAAGGATGCAGGTTAATCCAGAAACCCAATGAACTGGAGAGTTAATGAGATTTAAGCTGCTTTAGCTGACCCTGGGATATGAACGGTTAGTTTGACTGTATTTGGTCAGTCAACTTCAGGATGATAGAGTCCATCACAAAACCAGAAGTAAACAGTATAAATAAACCAATGACAGGAGTTCAGTGCTGGTTGGAAATGAAAAAGGGTTTGTATGATCAGGGAAGGTGTTAACCTTTAATAGCGCCTGCACGTAAACACTGCTGAGACTTACTTTCAGTGAGGGGGATTGAGATGATGACACCATTTCCTGTGCCCACCCACAGTCGGTTTCCTCCAATCAGCAAGGCTGTTATCCTGACAAAAGAGAAGCCCAACTTTCCTGTACCTGTGGATCACAAAGACAGCAGGTTGTCAAATATTTATATTGCAACTAGCGGCCTATTATAAAATTTGAAGTATGTTAAAGGGGTGGTCCACTACGATATCATACTTGAAACTTGTGTAATGTAGCTGTGTGAACATAAACTACATCTCTGAATGTAAGACACTCAAAGTTCCATGCAAAGGGAGACATTGGCTTTTACAGAGTTAGTTTAGCAAAGCCTACAGTGAACCAAGTTTGGGGACTACAAAAAATACATCCAGGTTAGTGAGATCACAAGCACTTTTTTAGCTTACCCAGTTCACCTATAGTGCATGTCTTTGGACTGTGGGGGAAACCGGAGCACCTGGAGGAAACCCAGACGAACATGGGGAGAAAATGCAAACTCCACATAGAAATGCCAACTGACGCAGCTGAGGCTCGAACCAGTGACCTTCTTGCTGCGAGGCGACAGCGCTACCCACTGCGTCACCGTGTCGCCTATACATTATTACAGTGTTAACTAAATAAATTAATCAATTAAATTAGTTTCTTTTAAATGGAGTGATTTCTCAAAAATAAATAAAAATAAAATAAAACAAAAGTCCAATCTTTTGTTTAGAAATGTGTCCATTCAATCAAACAACTATCCTAAACTAAACTAAGAACCACTAACTCTTCAAGGTTCGAGTTTGTTTGAAGAGGCATTTCTAAAATAAATTTTTAAAAAGTAAATAAAATAATAATAAATTTAATCAATTTAATTAAAATAAAACTTGATCTTTGAGTTTGTAATGAATTTGCAATAAATAAATAAAATCTCCAAATGTTTAATCTTTAGATTTGTCTGACTGGAAGCACTTCTGAAATAAAATAAGACGAATTCAAAATACAAAATAAAATATAATTTTTGCAAGCTAAATTTGAAATGTTCTCTAGCATCAGTACGAAACTAATCTGAAACCAAAACGTGTGTGTGTGTGTGTTAATGTAAAGGCCGATATACTTCTGCGTCAAAAGCACGTATATGCTACGGCGCACCCTACGCGTGGACGGTGACATTGACGCGCACCTCTCAAAAAATGTAACGCGTACGCGTAGAGCAAGCTCTGTGATTGGTCGGCTTGGTAGCGCTGATGAGTGTGGGTGGAGGTGAGAGCCGCGCGCCCGATGCAGCGAGTGTTTACATGTGTGGAGTCCCGTGAAGGAGCTCCGGATAGAGACTGTTGTTTTGTGTTCACCTTATAATTAAAGTTATTGCACGTCCGCCGGTTCCCACCTCAAAATGAGCAAATTTGAGCCACTTGTACATTAAGAAAGTGTTCAGAAAAAACAAAACACCAGCTAAGAAACTCGACACAGAGGAACATAAACACCTACTGCCAGCTAGCGTTTCGAAAGTGTATTGCAGAGAAACAGAAACAGCGAGCAGAAGTATAAATGCACGGCTACGCTCGAGGCTTGCGCCGTGGGTCACGCCGATCACTTGACGCAGAAGTATAAACCAGGCTTTAATGTGAAGTGCTGAAAGAGAGAAGTGACACCCGTTCAATAAAACTACACTAAACTAAACTACTAAATTGTTGGAATAGAGGCAATTATACATTTTTTAAAAAAAAAAAGCAAATAAAATTAAATAATAATAAATTAAATTAAAATAAGGGTGACATGGTGGTTCAGTGGTTAGCGCCGTCGCCTCACAGCGAGAAGGTCACTGCTTCGAGTCCCGGCTTGGCCAGTCGGCATTTCTGTGTGGAGTTTGCATGTTCTCCCCATGTTGATGTGGTTTTCCCCAACAGTCGGTATAAGTGAATTGAATAAACTAAATTGGTCATAGTGTATGTGTGTATGAGTGTGTATGGATGTTTCCCAGTGCTCAGTTGTGGCTGGAAGGGCATGCGCTGCGTAAAACATATGCTGGATAAGTTGGTCCCTGATAATTAAAGGGACTAAGCCGAAGGAAAAAGAATGAAATCAAATAAAACTCAACACAATTGTGTTAATGTGAAGTGCTGAAAGAGAGAAGTGTTACCCAGCATCTTGCTGACATAAGGCTCAATGTCCACGTCCTGTAGATGCTGGTGTGTGTGAGCATGATACAAGCGCAGCGTAGAGTCCAGACGGATTGAAACCCAGACTCCATCCCCAATCCATGCCAGCTGCCTGACCTGACTCTCCTTGCGTGGGTGAGCGTCAAAGGATTTCTGCATGAAGGAGAGAGAATGGAATAAGACACAGTTCAGAGACTATAGCTATCTTTCCATATAAAGTAGATTTAATTCAGACCGCGAATTAAGTCCATCTCGTTTAAGTATTTCTCCTGTATTTTTAATTATGAAAATTGAAAGTAGCATCAAAGAGCTGATCTAAAATGGGATATAATTGCAAGAGCTGTTCAAGAGAATTATGCTTTCGCTTTATTTTGGCTTGAAAGCATGTTGAAATTAATATTATTACAGCCGCATTCACTTCCTTTTCATTAAAGCTGTGTCGATCGTCGCTCTTCCTATGCAACCTCTGAATCAGCCCAGTCATGTATTGGTGCTGACGGACCCACTCCGTAGTGATAAAGAAACACTGTTCGCAGATCAGCTTGTGTACACGTGATTTGAAGAGGAGCAAAAGTGGACACTTTTGGATTTGGGGGTGTTTTTAAACAGACGATTACGCTTAATAAAATGTAAACATGTCCGTCCAATTTTGTCTTAAATGAGCATAAACGGTTAGATCTGTGCATTCTTAAAGTGACAGCTCTGTTATCAAACAAAACTGTATCAAAATGAGAGATTCGCTGCTCTTCACTAAATAAATACAGTGAATAAAAAGTGAACGAGACTTTAGAACTTGATTTAATTTCTGTAAAGGCCTTTGATTTTAATACGCTAAACCTTTCATTATGTTTTCGTTTTTGTATTGTTTATGTATTATGATTTGAAGCTAATTTCCTCTGCATATTTTTAATGGTTACAACTAGACTTATATACAATTAAACTACTTTGAATGAACAGATTAAGATGTTTAGGGTCATTTAGAAAGTTCTTCTGTGTCGGTTTGGTTTTTTCATTTTTTGTGGGTGGGGGCTTGAGGTGGTGTGGTGGTATCCCGTATTTTTACATTGTATGTTTACATTTTACAATGTTGACAGGTATGATCAAGTCACAATGCACTTTTCACCCCATATACCATTTATACCACATATACCATTCATAGGCATGTAGATACTGTATAAATACGGGTTTCCGTATTCTCCGAGCTCAGTGGAGCGACCTCTATAATTTGCGTATTTTTAAATTTTTTTTTAGATTTTTTTGATGCGGTGCCGGGGGAGGGGGGGGGGGGGGGGTCTCCATCGTCATCTAATCAGACGACCTGCTTCATTCCGGACATCTTTTAGAGATGTAATTGTAGACAACATGCAAGATTATGAAATGGCTTTGAATGCGTGCGCGGGTGTGCACTCTTTTTTCGCTCTCACATTTGCATGTCATGACCACGTTCGCTCTATGTACATTACAAAAATAGCTGAAGGACGCACATTTGCTGTTATTCTCTGCAAGTCATCTGTCCTTATGTCTTTATTACCTCAATGCTACAGCCTAGCACCTGAAATGATATACCTGAAAGTGTCATGTTTAAATGATTACAAATTTATAAAAAGATATTTTATTATAATTAATTAAACTATTAAAAACAGGGACTAATTCGAAGGAAAGGGAAAGTCATAAACTCTTACTAACGATGAATGTAGGGATGCACCGATATGGATTTTTGGGCCTATATCGATAACCGATAACTCTTAAGATTTGGAGGCCGATAGCCGATATACTATAGCCGATAATTATAAATATTTCAAAATGTTATATTTTTATACAGTAAACAACTGATTTTAATTTAAAAACTTCATTAAAGTTTGAACTGATCTTATGAACTGAATAGCCTCCTTAAAGCAAAAAAGCAATAAAAAAAAAAATTGCAAGATGATTATTTAGACCTATATTCATGATTTTATAGCATGCCAAAAATAAATTGTTTCCTTTTCTTCGCATAGCAAATTAACATGCAACTTGACTGTTGTATAAAAAAAACTGGTTAAATAACAAAATGGCACTTAATTAACAAACAAAGTAAAATGAAAATGAAAGAACTAAGGACTGAAACCAGCTCAAATGTTTTGGAATAAAACATGTTAATTTTGACATCGGACCGAAAACGATAACCTTAAAAATAGCATTTATCGGCCGATAATGATATGGCCGCTGATATATCGTGCATCCCCAGATGAATTGATTTTTTTTTTCAGAGTGAAATGTTAAAGTATTAGGCTACTCAATTCAACTGGACTTAATATTTTTACAGTTCGAGTTGTTGACTGACTAGTATACTTATCACGTTGGAATAAAGAGGAAATTACAGGAAAAATTATATTCTGTGGACACAAGAGAACAAACCGAGTTAGTGGTGCCATCTAGCGGCGGTGTGTGGATCTGTCCCGACAATACAAAGTATAAACATATTAAAAATTACTTAGGTCACTATTAAACTGCTAAACATTTCAACTGATATATTAAAATATTAAACTTAATGGTGGGGCCAATATCAAATGTTTATTTAAAGAATATTATTCATTTTTTAAATTATTATTATTTAAAAACACACACGCAAATATATATATTTATATATATTCTCGTCTCGTCTTGCTTCTTTTTTGTCCTCAGCTGATCACATGCCTGATATAGAAAACACAAGCTCATACGATGAGTTTCGCATGTCGTTGCAAAATTCAAGTTTGGTGACAATCACAACCTGCGTGATTGTGTGAGACTAATGAAAGATCAAAACTCCAGCAATGTAAAATACGGAGCACTCGCTCACTTTTTTGGTGTCTAACCATCTTGTTTTATCCCACAACTTTTGACAATGCTGTATGATGGAATTTTTCATGCTCAAGTCTAAAGCCGCAGTCGCAACAGTTTATGTGCAAAACTGGAATATAAACATTAATGAATAAAGTAGCGTTCGCATTCAGAAGACAAAATGCATTCTTTGAGAGAGCAGATGCACAACACAGTTCTGGAGGTATTAATACTGAACCACTGTGATGACAGACTTTAGCTGAGGGATTTTAGAATGACCAAAACTACATTTCAGATGCTTTATAATGTGGTCGGTATGCTAGTTTGTCGATTAATGCAGTCGCATCACACATTTTTGCTATCACATGACCTGTTAAAACTAAACCCCATGAGTCTTTTGATGCACATACTGAAATGTATTCTGTAAATGTGTTTCCATCATTGATTAAGCACATTTTTTCTTATCGGATAGTTTTATTTTATGTGCATTTTCAAAATGTATGCGCACCCTACTGTTTCCATTGAACATTTTTTTCAATATGTGCATAAAAACAGGTGGATGGAAACTGATGGTATTGATGTGGATTTAAGATGTGTTGTCTTCAACTCGCCTCAATCTGCATGCTCTTGGGCTGAATCACATGGATCTTGTTCTTGTTTCCACACCAGACTTTATCATGGACCACAGCCATGCACCGGATGGAGTGATGAGGTCTTCCCAGATCCATTAGGTGATAGTTGGACAGATCCCACTGGCCATCTGCGGTTACAGTTCACAGTTGTTGTTATAGAGGCCGGAATAAATAATAAATGACAGTTCTGTTTTTATATATAAATTACCTTCAGATCTGTGGAAAATTGCAAGAGTCCCATCAGCTAAAGCAACCAAAACTCTTCCCTTCACATGTCTGAAGCACAAAGAGACAAAGAACTTGATTATTTTTCACAATTTATCATGTAAATGTTAATTGCTTTTAGGTTTTTTTTGTTTTTAAGTCTACAAGAAATCAAAATTGACAAAGTATTTTGTTGCTAGAACACATTGTCAGTCTTGGGCCCTGTCCACACAAACACTGCTATTTTTAAATTGGCATTTTTTTTAAGTGGTTTGGTCATTCGTCCACACGTAAATGCAGTATCAGATTATTAAAATGCAAGCTTTCTGAAAACTCAAGCAAGTAGGGATGGGTGATATAGACTTAAACTTAAACTATCTGGTATTTATTGCGATAACAATATTATTGACGGTAATACATATTCACTGAGAGACAAAAAAAGTCCTGTATTTTTAGAGAAAAGTATTCATTTTCATGTTTTTTTTGTTTTTTACGAACACATACAAAACAAATCTTCAACCCTCTTCCTTAACGCCTGTTATCTTGCAGAACTCAAGCATAATCAAACACACATTGAAGCAGTTGATCAAGCTTTTCAGGATCATATAAAACACACAAGCAGATCTGCTGAAGCTGGTTAGAAATAAACGAGTGAGCATCATTAGCTATGTTTCCATCCAAAAATGCGAATTAATTTTATGCGCAAAACTGGATTAATCGCAAAAAAACGTGCAAATAAAGCAGCGTTTCCATCCAACGAGTCAAAGTGAACAAAATAGTCACTTCCTGATTATCTAGCACCAACTATCAACAGAATTTGCTGCGGTATTAGAAGCTGCGTGAATCTTTTCTTCATTTAATAAAAGACTTGTGCCTCAGAAGACAATCCTGACACACAGTGAACGTGCGGTGATGTTTGAAGGCGTGAGATGCGGAGCACATACTCTATTGATTCTGGAGGTCATTAATAATATAATAATACTAATACTTAAATGTTTGAGGCATTTAAGAATGACCAAAACAACATTTGAGATATTTTACAGTGTGCTCAGCCTGCTGGCTTGTCCATTCACACACATGTTTGGTCGTTACTACACTCGTACACATCGCTAAAGTCCAGCATCTTCACATTGGCACACTGTCTTGTCTAGTGCGGTTGAATGACTTTTGTCCTGGGAGCACTGTACAAATGTGGCAGCGCTATTAATGCATGCTCTGTGTGATATGTAGTGTATATATCTATGTATTGAATACTATAAATTAGCTAGATTTATTCTTCATTCTGTTATATAAAACAATGTCTGGTCATAAAAATTAGTTATTTTAAACTGGTGTTTAACAACTACTATTTCAACTGGTGTTATGAAGTAACTTTAGTGTGAAACTACGTCAAGAAAACTGTTCGTGAACAGGCTATACTATTGCACATGTACTACGGTAATAATAACAACTCACAAACCAAGTAAAGGGTTTTATTGTTATTACGATTATTATAGTTATTACGAATATTTGTAATTGTTTTATCGTGGGGAGAATTTTTACAGGTATATAATAAACGATAAAATATCGCCCATTCCTACAGGCCAGAGTAAATATTTCCAGAAAGACCAGTTACGGTGTGGAGTTTTTGCCTCATGATGTAAGCGTATGCGACGTTTTCTCCTTTCTGATTGGCTTTATTCATTAATACCACCTGTTGACTTGGCATGCCCCAAAGCACCTAAGTGTGTTTTTGCATTTTCATGTGGATGAAGGTCAGAAAAACTGTTTATAAAAAACACTTGTGTAAGTGTGGACATGGCCTTAGTGGCCACAGACATCGAATACAATGTTAAATTGCAATCAGTATATGAGAATACAGTGATCCCTCGCTATGACGCGGTTCAATTTTCGCGGCCTTGCGGATTTTTTTTTCATGTAATTTGACATCCTTTTTTCTACAGCGCATTGTGTTCTGCGTCCTGATTGGCTGTAGACCATTGTCAATCAATCTCCTCCGTGTCTCCTATACAGAATGCATTCAGCTTGCCAAATTGACATAAATCTTCAATCGCTAGCAGTGTGACGCTGAAGTGCTGTGCCATATGTTTGCAAGTTTTCTGCTCACAATATCAATGAAACATTCTGCACTGTAATGCTGTGTTCACACCAGACGCGGTTCTCGTGGATAAATCATGATATTCGCGCATAAATAGACACGTAAACATTTTGAGTTCACTCGATTCGTTCGCGCATCAAATTCACTTCACAACAGACGCGGATTCGCGTCATGGGCAGGGCTTCTGTTTGCCCGATGACTCTAGCTTCATTGCTAAATGGCTAACATGGATTTTATTTAAAGAATAGCTGTGTTTATGTGCTTTAGGAAGACTGAAAAACAGCATCGATTTTTTTGAAGCCGTGTCTGAGTCCACTAGATCCATTCTGAGGTGCACCCAGCTCTGTGAGCTCATCAACTCCTCCAGAAACTGTACCTGGATGATGGAGGCATCCTAGCCAAGCCCAGTTTGATGAGCTGTTGTCCGGTGTCAGCAGGAGGATTTTGCCCCAGGACACCAACAACAGGCGCTACGTCATAATCACGCCCCTACAAGAGAACGCTCCTGATTGGTTAACGTGGCGCGAATGTCCGCTTAAGTTCAGATTTTCCAACTCGAGCGATAGGGTGCCATTACGGAATAAATAAATAAAGATCAAATGGTTTTGATCTTTGGTTTCATTCTATAATACTGGACTTTTTTTTCTACAAAAATTTGAACTTTGAGAGCGTTTAAACAAGAGAGAACTTGAAATATCATCAAATTTCTTGTCCATATTGGTGCTAAGTATTGATAGCAAGCATGAGATCGTCATTGTTAACTGATGAAGCGGTGCAGCGATTAGCATCTGATCTATTAGCGATTTCGCTCGCTTTCATTATTTTTGTTTCTTCCTCATCAGCTCCTTTCTATTCCTTTTTAACTTTGTTCGACTTTGCCATTGTTCAACGTACTGAAGTGAAATATTATTTTCACATATAAATCGATGTAAATGAGAAAATTCGATTTAGTCAGATGGAGACAAAGAAAGTGCGTCTATTCCATTTCACACCACCGGAAGTTCCCCAAAACAAGAGAGAAAAGTGTGAAAATGTTAAAGCCTGTCTGAGAAAAGTGTATAAAGTATGTAGTGATTGGTTTTACAGCCTTAAAACATCTATAATAATTGTAAAAAATAAACCAGACTACTTTGCGCATTTCGCCTTTTGCGGATCATTTTTAGAAAGTAACTCCCGCGAATAACAAGGGACCACTGTATTCTGGTTCAAATAAATGCAGTCTTGATGAACAGAAGCAGCTTTCATGAACATTACACAATCCTATCGATCCAAACTCAAAGTGACACGCGCTTCATTAGGATCCACTTACACTAAACTCAGTACAGAGTCTTTGAGCTTAATCGAATGGAGGCATTTCTTCCAGTTGGACACTGCAGAGTGGACATACAGCCTGTGGACAGAGTTTACATGATGCATATAATGTCTGAGATGGAATTAAGACTTCATAAATTGAAAATGCAACTAATGATTTAATCAGCCCTACCAGCCGTTTTGGGCTCCTAACCACATGGTGGGAGCAGCGCTTGTTCCTGCGCGCTCGTCTGTGGCCTCTTCTGAGTCTGCCGGCACTGAGGACACTTTCTCCTTCGCCACACCAGGCTCACTGACCAAACAACACAGACAATTAAACACGTTTCAATTCAACACACGCATTCACAAAATGCAAGAGTTCAGGTTTGATTTGGACAGTAATGGAGATGTAATAGGACGTCCCTTTCCCTCCCTGGTTTCAAGTCACCTGAAGCCTTTATTTATAACCAGCACACTAGTAACTCCCAAAGGAAGTGTTTTATAGTCAGAATGATCCTAAGACAATACCTATATTGCTTTTGATTATGTAAACCAACAGCATTATACTGTAGATTAGCTTTCGCAACAGAATATCTAAACCATATATATATATATATAGTCATATTTAAAAGTTAGGACACCCTATTGAATTTCATGACTTTTCATATTAAGACATAATAGAAAAAACCACATGGTCCTCCTCGGTCTTAAAAATTGGAAGGCATTCTACATACTAATAAAAACAAACATTATGAAAGTCAATGGTTACATGTAACCAACATTCTTCAAAATATCTTCTTTTGTGTTTAACAGCACAAACGGTGTAAAAAGAGTAAATGATGACAGAATTTTCATTTTTGGGTGAACTATACCTTTAATAAATTGTAATAGTTGAATCAAATTTATTGCTAGGAATAATTTAACAGTTGCTCTAATTCATTATAAATATATACAGTCACTAGCATCCCTGCTAAACTCTACACCATTGTCTAAAGTAATTATCAAACAGAAAAACACCATTTTGCTGTGAGAAATTAATAATTGATTATAATTGTTTTCCGAAATTTTGTGCTTTCCAACTCTACCAGATCAGCCAAAATGAAAACTGAAGACATGCTTTTATTATATGTTCTCACAGTTTCTTTTGCCACTAGTACTAATCTTGATCACATCTGAACCTTCATATTGTAAACACTTCTCATGTTTATTGCCTCCTCAACTGGATTACTTGTTGTCTTCCTGATTTATATAAGCATCTGCTATGTATGGGATAAAGTACATCCAGGTGGTTGTTCTCGCAGAATAAAGCCTGTCAGGCTTACAGTATCAGCAGTCCAATGTGAACTGGAGAATTAAACCTGGGCTTTATTCTGTGATAACAACCACCTGGATGTATTTTATTCCTTACTTATTACACGGCAGTCTGAAATACTTAATTCTGATTGGTCAGTCGTGACATTTCAAGGTATGTTATTCCAAGACAACAACCGTTAAATAACACAGGTTCGTCCAGAATCCTCTTGACCACAAGTGAATACATTCACATCCACATACTTACATCCATATTCATATTGTCTGAAATGCCACTATTTTTGACTGTTTGGCGCCATCTTGAGAATGAATAATATGTAGGTTAGCATATGCTCCATTCAGATTCAATTCACTTTGCATTTTTGGCTGTTAGGCACCATCTAGTGACTGAATAATGTGCAGGATAGTGTATACTCTATCAGCTGTTTTCATTTCTGTCAGCTATGCATTTAATTAAAGAACTAATAAACTGCTACAGCCCAGAACAATGTTTTGTGCCAAATTTTCATGATTTGGGATAAAGTACATCTAGGTGATTGTATTTGCAGAATAAACCCCTTCAGTCTTACAAAACATGCTGATAAGCACGTGAGGCTTTATTCTGCGATAACAACCTCCTGAATATACTTTATCAATTACATAACATACCTAGGAATGTTGTGACTGACCAATCAGAATCAAGTATTCCAGACAGCCATGTTTATAAATAAATGGGGTCTACTTGTATTGTACCTGTGCGTGTTGTCAGTAAAGACATGTTCAGTGAAGGACCCGAGGGTGCTGTCTGCATTTTCACTGGGCCCTGCCTCCTCCGTCACCTCAATGGCTTCAGTGGCTTCCTCCGCAGACTGAGACACTGTTAAATTTCTACACACTGGAGCTGTAGGAGCTGAGCACAAAACATTAAATCATCCATTATCCGGGCTCAAACATTCATAAGAGTCGTTTTCAGTGAGTTTTGCCCACCATTGCTTCGGTCCTGCACTGGCGTGTCGGTGCGAGAGGAGCAGTTGCTGCGTACAACACTGCAGTTTGTGGCACAGCCCACAATGGTGATCCCTGCCAACATGCCCTCCACGCCACCTTTCTCCTCTGACGCTCCGTCTCCAGCCTGCTGCTCCAGAAATATCTCTCCTGCTGGATAATCGCTCTCGCTGGCAGCTAAACACACGTGGACAATACAAGAGACGATTAACTAGAGTAAGTAGAGATGCACAGATTGCAATTTTCTTGGCTGATTCGGTTTTCTAAATCGTTTTGGTAAGTGTGACCTGCTGGTCAGTTACAATTAGCATTGCACAAACCTGGCACACTGGAGATGCACAGCACATGCGCATTGCACACGTTAAACTGGTCGACTAGTGAGCAGGGCAGGTTTGCATCAATGATGACCACTTTACTGGCTGAATGAGTGCTGGTCAGAATCCACACACGGCTGCTCACGGGGTCAGTCTCATGCAGCTCCTTAGGCTAGTAGAGGGAGAAAAATATATATTTAAAATGCACTTTGATTCAACTTAAAATAATGTTTAAAGGTCTCATGAAGTTTTTTAGATGTTCAGTATTGTTAGTTTTAAGATATCTACAGTATAAGCTAGTGTGCTCCAAAACAATCACAAAATTGAGAATGTTTAGAAGATATAAAACTGATATAAACATGTAAAGCTTGTAGTTGGTCACCTCCGCCTAAATGGATCAACAGTTTTATTTACGTCACCTCAGACTGCAGTTTCTCATCAAAGCTTAACCCATCAAATGCTCTCTACAGTAGTGTCTGACAAGCTTTCATAATAATTAATGCGCATAAAATAATGAACGTGAAAAGAAGATAATGAACAATGTACAGCCAGAGTTCTTACCAGGTCTAGAAAATAAGATCATATCACCTCAATTTTATCCTCCTTACACTGGCTGCCGGTTAAGTTTCGCATTGAATATAAAATATTGCTTCTTACCTATAAAACCTTAAATAATCTAGCTCCTGTTTATCTAACCAACCTCCTGTCTCGCTACAATCCAACCGGCTCTTTAAGATCTCAAAACTCAGGGCTTCTGGTAGTACCTAGAATAGCAAAGTCTACTAAAGGAGGTCGAGCCTTCTCATTTATGGCTCATAAACTCTGGAATAGCCTTCCTGATAATGTACGAGGCTCAGACACACTCTCTCAGTTCAAAACTAGATTAAAAACCTATCTTATTAGTAAAGCATACACTCAATGCATCGCATAACGATATGATGCATGAATGTGCTCCACGCAGGTGAGCTGGCTTGACAACCACCTGCAGGACACACTCCTCTATACAACAGATACTGTGTTAGAAAACTCTCATATGCTTTACATGTTTGTTTCTATGTTTGTTTATATAACTGCTGTTTAAAGTTTTGCATCTTGTTTATATACACTATGAACAGCAGCTACGCTAATTATTTTATTTATTGTCTATTTCCACCTGGGGATACTCATTCCGAGGTCCCTAGAGACTATGCAGCGCCATTGATGTGATCCAAGACCTGTGAAGAAATGATCCCAAGGTATCCATAATCCTGGACCAGGCCGTATCCAGAGCTGATGCTGTGGTGGTCATGGAGGAGTGGAGTGCATGAGACTGAGGCCGTACTCACACTATGTAGAACCGTTGAACCGGGCCAAAGCACGCTTGTCCCCCCTCCTGTCTCCCCCGACGTCCCACACTCACATTACATTCGGGCCTGGGCGCGCTTACGTCATCAATGACGCGCTGTTCAGTTTAGGAAGAGAAGCGCTCTCGCTCAGCACAGTGGAGATTTCTTTAGTTATATCGTTTAAGTGGTTTGATATGCTGTGACACGCAGTCAAATATTTCGCCGAACAGATCAGCCATTTTAGACGCTCATAAAGTCCTCGTGCTGCAGGAATTAGGAGGTTTGCTGAAGGTGCAGCTGTCATGCAGTGAGGGGGGGTTTGTGTCTTTAATAAACTACGACAGTTTGCATTCATTGAACAGTACGAATTATTAACTAATCCATATGATACAGTGCCTTAAAAGTCACGTCTCGCTTTTAGTTTCGGGCTTAGGCACGCTTGCACTCACACTGCAAGCGTACCGCGCCTGAGCCCAAGTGAACCTCGCTCAGGCCCACCTCTTCCAACCGGGCCAGGGCCGGCCAAGTGAACCGTGCTTGAGCCTGGTTCAGAGCACTCACACTTCTCAAACGATCCGGGAAACGGGCCTGGGCACGGTTCGGATAGCATAGTGTGAGTACGCTCTGATTCCTGAAAGACCACTGTGACAAACGAGTCTTCGCATTGATCCTGTGAGCCAGCCTGACCTCCCGCCGAAGCCCTACTCACACCTGCAGCTTCTCCACGATGGACGTCCAGCTTCTCCAGCGCCTAAAAAACTCTACATTGTTTGAGCTTTCAGAGGTGAAATTTAAACCACTCTGAACTAAACTAAACTGAAATCAGGACTTTACTAGAACTATGTTAAGCTGCTTTGACACAATCTACATTGTGAAAAGCGCTATAGAAATAAACATACAATGAATACAGTAAGGTTCACGAGACTGGGACTATCAGAATTATGCTAAAAGTTAAAGAGAAATCTATTCGAAATGTTATTATTAGCATGACATATCAAGACAGGAAAACACCAGTCCATGAATATTCAATATAAAATTGACATTATAGCATTTTTACTGAAAATAAGACGGCAGAAAACTATAAATCTGCTAAATATGGTGCATTTATATGATGGACATAAATTATTGTGCTAATTGATACACATTAAAACAATAATAAATGGTAACATCATGCATTATCTACTGTGAGGCTCAAAAATCTGAGACGTGTAATCTGAAAAATGTAATAACAATTGATTACAAACTGTATTCATATTTAAATTAAGTGAAAGGTTTTACAGAAATACAATGTCTTCGTTTGCCTCAGTTATGCTTTAACCAGTGTCACATGTTATGAATAGTAGAATTATTTATTTTTAAAATCTATTTTACATTATAATTTCATTATTTTACATTATGCTGCAAAATAACTCTCTGCCTCATTTCACATACAGTTGAAACAAAAGTTTACATACACTCTAAAAAAAAAAAAAGGAACCTAACCATTTTTTTGTAAATGTCTGATGGTAAATCATACTAAACGTTTACTATTTTAGGTCTGTTAGGATTACCTAAATCATTTACATTTGCTAAATGCCAGAATAATGAGTATAATGAATATTGATTTTTTTTTTTTTTGAATTTTTTTATACTTTCTAGACAGTCAAAAGTTTACGTACATTTCCTTGGTATTTCCAAGCTTCTCACAGTAGTTTGCAGGAATTTTGACCCATTCCTCCTGACAGAATTAGTGTAACTGAGTCAGATTTGTTGGCTGTCCTGCCCACAACACAAGCTTTTTCAACTCTGCCCACAAATTTTCTATAGGATTGAAATAGGGGCTTTGTGATGGCCACTCCAAAACATTCACTCTGTTGTCCTTAAAGCACATTTTAACTAATTTGGCAGTATGCTTAGGGTCATGGTCTGTTTGGAAGACCCATTTGTGGCCAAGTTTTAATTTCCTTGAGATGTTGCTTCAATATTTCTACATAATGTTCTTTCTTCATGATGCCATCTATGCTGTGAAGTGGACCAGTCCCTCCTGCAGCAAAACAGCCCCACAACATGATGCTGCCGCCCCCATATTTTAAAGTTGGGATGGTGTTCCTAGGCTAGTAAACTTTCCCCTTTGTCCTCCAAATGTAACACTGGTCATTATGGCCAAACAGTTCAATCTTAGTTCCATCAGACCACAGGACATGTCTCCAAAAATTATTCTTTTTCCCAGTGTAATGTAGCAAATTGTAATCTGGCTTTTTTTCCCATGTTGTCACCAAGCAGTGTGTTTGAGGTTTTCCTTAAATACTATTCTACAGTTGTGCCTCCAGTTAACTCAAATGTTGTCAATTAGCCAATCAGAAACTTCCAAAACCTTGACACCATCATCTGAGCTTTTCAGAGGCATAATAATCTTATTGTATGTAAACTTGACTTTCAAGAATTAAGCGTAACAGAAACAAATGTGATAATCCTAATTTACCTAAAAGAAAAAAAGTTAACATTAACATCTGACTTTTTTAAATGGTTATGTGCCTTTTTATACAGTGTATGTAAACTTCTGGTTTCAACTGTAGGTGTCTATTTGAATATATTGAAAAATATAGTTTATGATCCTTATATAAATTATGGTAATATACAGATTTGTTACTCAAGAAAGTTATTACTGTTATCAGATTTACAAACTTTTTGTTTGCTTTTGTAAGTAAAGTGTGTTATGCTTCACTCTCTCTTTCAATCACTTTAATGCATTTAAGAATAAAAGTAGTAATTTTCCCTAAATATTTTGCTAATTTTCAATGTATTTAAAGCAATCTTGGTGTTTTTATTGTAGTCGTTTACCTTCTTCTTCTCTGGTGAGCTCTGTTCGCTCTTTCCGTCGCCGCCCTCGTTTTCAGCCGTCAATGGATCGGAGCCATTGGACGGCTTCACAGATGCACCCTCCTGATTGGACGTCTTCCAGCCAGTGAGATCCACACCAGCCGCGCACCACAACTGCAACACAATATCAGTTTGAGTTCTTCACTAGAGCTGTTTGATTCCAGGTTTTTCAAAATCATGTAGTTAAATGACTTGTTATAGTTAACATCAAAAAAGAAATAAGCCTGCAGTTATTATTAGTCTACACTTATATTTTGTCCATGATATGATGCATTCAATTCACTTAATTAAAATAACACAGCTTTAACATAACACTCTTAATTATGGCATTATTGCATGAACTCCATTATCCATTTGCTGCCCATGTCTAATTTAAAAGCAATGAAATTCACGTGGAGCAGCCATGGTTAAATCTAAATTTATCGAAATTAAAATAGAAAAAAAATAGAAAGAAGGTCTTTTAGTCTCACTTTAATGGTCGGATCAGGGTACTAAATGAATGTTATTTTTTGTTAAAAAAAGTTGCTCAAATAGGAGATATAAAAACACACAGTATATGCAAACATACACACATTATTGTACATTCAATGACTTAATTTTTGCTTTAAGTTTTTAATCATTTATGATTATTATCTAGGATATACACAAATAGGTAAGAACTTCTTTACTCTAAACGCGACTCTTTGAAAAATGTTGGCATCCGAACAGTTGACAGTCATCATTGACTTTATCATTTTGACCTTTAATAAAAAAAATCTAATGTATACAACATCAACTAAAAACAAAGCTGGTATGGAGATGTTGGGGCAACACATTACAATGCAAGTTATGTAATCAGATAACATTTTTCAAGTAACTAGAAAGTAATGCATTACTGTTACTGTTAAAAAAAGGATCCATCCTATCAAGGATCAACGTTTATCCTTTTTCTCAATACATCATTAATATGATTATTTGAATCAGTATTTATTCTTTGAAATGATTTTGACTAATGAATAAAGTTAACACATTGCCTAATTTAGGAACGTTCAGTGTTTTTGTCCCTCTCTTTGTCTGTCATAACCAGTGTTGGGTAAGTTACTTTAAAAACGTAATAGATTACAAATTACTGATTACTACTGGAAAATTGTAATCTGATTACATTAGTAATTACTTCATGTAAAAAGTAATCAGATTATTAATCACTTTACTTTGAAGTTACTTAAATCATATAAAATATATCTATAAAAATACAAAATAAACTGCAGCTCTTTCAGTAATTTAATATTCACTGAAAAACATTACAATGGGTTGATCACAGCAGCTTGACATATTCAAAAGACTTGAAGAGTTCGCCCAAAACTTAAAATTCTCTCATCATTAACTTGTTCCAAACCTGTTTGTCTTCTTTTTTAACACAAAAGACGACATGCAGAAAATGCTATACCTGTAACCATTGACATTCATAGTATGAAAAAGCACTCCAGTGTTTGGTGTTCTGTGTTTGTCTAAGGTAATTAGTCTACCATAATGTGTATATTCCGTGCAAAGTATAAAGCTGTCAGTTCTTGTCATGTGACTCGCGCTTTTCAACTGGTGCGCCTTGAAAATGCAAGTTTGTGCAATATGCACTCTGAATATGTGCACGCAAGCTGCGTGCCTCCATTGGAAATAATGAACCTGTATGCGCAAAAGATATGTGAACGGCCTCATAAGCGGCTACGCTTCTCTTTACATTCAGAAAGTACCTTCACTCCCAATCCTGCACAAAGCTTCAATTTAGCCTGTTTAGGCTGAGTTGGACCGCTATGTTTTTGGGCACCAATGTCCTCCTTGGTGACGAGTATTGTCATAGAATGCTTTCTGTTCAAGTGCTTGAACAAGTTGCTGGTCGAGTTAAAAGCAATCAAAGTTCTTTAGAGACTGGACACAGACTGCAGTTTACAGCAATATTTTTGTTTTTACCAATATTTCTGTATTTCCGCTTGAAGAAGCAAACACTCTTGTCAGCAACCATTTTAGCTCACGTTCACCAGAGATTCATAAGTGAATGCTCATTACCTGATGTTGCAACTGGAAACGTTATTTAAAAGAAGCATTTTTTTCTTCTAATAACTATATTTGTAACGTAATGTAATTTCATTGACTTTAGTAACTGTAATCAAATTACACATTTAAAATGTAATTCGTTACATTACTGTGTTCCCTAAAAATGTAATAATAATACAGTAACGCATTACTGTGGAACGCGTTACACCCAACTCTAGTCATAAACCTATTTTTAGAAGCTACCAAACCAGATCATAGGTCATAGAGACCTCTTGAGTGGAACTGCAGGGCCTGAAGACTGGAAACAACTGCATCTATTGTTATCCGCTTGTTAAGTGTGACGTCACACGAAGCGACTTACAAAGCGATGTAATACTTTCGAAAATCACGATTGCGATATATACTGTATATCCATGCCTAATATCCCATGGCCAGAAAGTGATTTTTTATGAATTGTTAAAATTTTGGTATTTGTGATGCAGCAAGTCGAGAGACTGTTGTGTACACCATGATTTTGTATAAAATTCACTTTAATGTGTGATATGACTAAAAAGGCCATAAATGAATATTTTCTCAATTCAAATGAGTAGCGGCTTGGACCCAGAAACAGTATTTCATACGTCACGACTTGAAGGGCACCTATGGTGAAAAATCTACTTTTCAAGCTGTTTGGACAGACATGTGTGTAGGTATAGTGTATAGACCGTCATATTGAGGTGATATAAACACACCCAGTCATTTTTTTTAATTTAATAACATAAAAACGGTGGACCAATTGGAGGGGTTTTCCGACCGACCACAACTTCACGTAGGAGTGCGGTCCCCCCGCCCACCGAATTGATTGACAGCTGCGTATTAACATGTCTCCTTAGTAACGTGTATAATCACCAACAAGAAAGGACGCGTGCAAAGCAACTGGGAATAAAAGGTCTGTTCAGTTCGCTAGGTTCATCAATCATCATCAAATGTGATCAAGATTGAGTTTTACAAGTTTAAAATGTTTTAAAACAGTGCATGTGTGTAATGAATTACAGTGATTTACTTCAGCTTTGCTTCATCACCACAGCTGCGTGTCAGAACAATTACACAAGACGACGCTTCAATCCCGGTTTATTTTGTACATTAACGTAACAGATATCCATACAGCAGTGGATATTAACCTGTATCCTGCCACAAATAGTGCAAAGCTAAATGCGCGCTGTCTGTGTGTGTGTGTCTGCACTGTGTGTGTGTGTGTGTGTGTGTGTGTGTGTGTGTGTATCTGTGTGTGCGTGAACTTTGTAAGGACATTGTGTGTGACTCATTGTTGCAACTCCACAACAAACGCATCAAACACTCATTGGTAAAGCTCTTACTGTAGTATTTCTCACAAACGTTACGTGAGATCTTATTCCTTCGTGTCTGTCTGTTGTCTGACGCAGCCGAGGGAGGAGATTAAGGCACTCTGACAGGCATGTGGAAATGATGGGCGTGAAGGACTAGCCTTAAAGGCGCAGTACACAAAAACCACTACCTGATGCTAAGAGCTACAAAATAGAAACTTATGAAAGGTATAATAAATAATCTGATGGGTGTTTTGAGCTGAAACTTTACAGGCACATTCTGGAGACAGAAAAGACTTATCTTAAATATTGAAAAAGGGGTAACCTAGGTGCCCTTTAACAAGCGGATTGCTATGTGTTAATACTAACTAAAGTGATTTAGCTATGTTTATGTGTTAATTCTTTTTTAAGTGATTTCATTTTTATGCTAGATAGACTTTGTGAGGAAGAATATAGCAGCCTGAATGCTGATTATACCAGTGTTGAACCAGTTTGATAAGACGGCTGAGAGTACAAAGAAACAACCTTGAGTTTTT
The DNA here is from genome assembly GCA_903798195.1 of Danio kyathit. Classification (NCBI taxonomy): domain Eukaryota; kingdom Metazoa; phylum Chordata; class Actinopteri; order Cypriniformes; family Danionidae; genus Danio; species Danio kyathit. The sequence continues at coordinate 22,407,103 of LR812521.1, read as the reverse complement.
ATAACAGACTGTTTTCTTGCATGTGTATATGCATCCGAGGAGTCAGTTCTACTGGTCTGAGATCAGCTCTTAATAGTCTGCAGGCGGTCTGACCTAAGACCTCCTGTCTCCATCCCTATCTGGACTCAGATACAACCCCGCATTGACGTAGCTATTTAGAATAGTCTATCTTTGCTTTAACCAATTGGAACCTTTTACCTGAGACGACACCATTTCTAGTTTTGAGTAAAGAGTATAATTGTTGTGTTGTTGTACTGTAAGTGAGAAGATCGGCCAGCGAGTGTGAGTGTGAAGCCCTTCTGCCATAAAACAGCAAACTATCTTCAGTTAATTTTCTTCATTTTTATTGAATCTCCGACTCTGAGTCTTCTCTTCATCTGACACACCAGACTTTTATTTGAACTGTTAATCTTCGTCATCAACAGCAGTTACTTTGCTTTCTCATTTATTAACTGCAGGCTCTGCTGTCCTCATTTTGAGAGAAATTATCAGTAATTGTGTACAATGTGCACACATGATACTAAATTTAGTTCTAGCTTAAATGTGAAGAGTTTAATCATGCATCCTCTATTTTTCAAGAAATCCAGAAATGTAGCACTGCTGAAAGGTTTGTTTAAGCTCAATATGACATTATGTTAGCTCACATTTCCTTCAGCATGAGGTTTAATCACTTCACATTTCACTTTTGGTGTAAAATGGCTTTATAGCTGTCAAAAAATAAAAATAAAAATACAAACAAGCAAGCCCGGTCCAGAAAAAGCAACACAAAAGTAATCCAACGCATTACTTTCCTTCAAAATGTAACTAAGTAACACATCTAGTTACTTTTTAAAAGAAGTAATGCAAGATAGCATTATATTACTTTTAAACGTAACTTTCCTCAACACTGATTACAAAGTAAATTCAACCTGAATGTTATTCATTGCTAAAGTATACTGGATGTATGTGTGTTGATCTTGTACCTTCCTGTTGGGGTCTTTCTCCACTAGAGGGCGGCAGTACACTGGCACAGGGACGTTTTTCATGCGATTATCCTCTTTCTCAGTGGCCTGCAGGACATAAGGAGGCAGTGATATACATGAGGCCTTTATAAATAAGATCACATCCACCCACTAGAAGCAGAAAGACGCCATACTCAGAGCTCCCAGCATGCCCTGGTTAAGACTGCCTTGATGCAGAAAGGGGGAAACCAATGAACAGCAAACCAGAGCAGCAGATCAAGGTCTGTCGGAGGGTTACAAGGCAAACGCATGCGCATGGACACTTAATCTACTGTATAGTCAGCAAATGCCACAGACACAGCAAGAAAGAGCAGCAAATCATGATGTGAGGCTTTCTAAGATGGAGGAACACAGTGGTCACAGAGTAATACTTGTTTTCATCTGATTTCCTATAATGTTAGACTATATTTGTCATCATCTCAATTGATTTCATGTAATCTAAGACTATGTTCCCTGTAAATAATTAAATAGAAAAAATGTGATTGTATAAAAATGAACTTTTGCAATATTTTTTACAGTCCTGGAAGATGTTTTGAACTTTTAAACCACCAGAGTTTTAACCACCGCTAATACATTAGAATCATATACTCACCGGCCACTTTATTAGGTACACCTGCCTAAAAGCTCATTAATGCAAATCTCTAATCAGCCAATCACATGGCAGCAACTCAATGCATTTAGGCATATAGACATGGTCAAGACGATCTGCTGCAGTTCAAACCGAGAATGGGGAAGAAAGGTGATTTAAGTGACTTTGAACTTGGCATGGTTGTTGGTGCCAGAAGGGCTGGTCTGAGTATTTCAGAAACTGCTGATCTATTGGGATTTTCACGCACAATCATCTCTAGGGTTTACAGAGAATGGTCTGAAAAAGTGAAAATATCCAGTGAGCGGCAGTTCTGTGGGCACAAATACCTTGTTGATGCCAGAGGTCAGAGGATAATGGCCAAACTGGTTTCAGCTGATAGAAAGGCAACAGTAACGCAAATAAGCACTCGTTACAACTGAGGTATACAGAAGAGCATCTCTGAACACACAACACGTCCAACCTTGAGACAGATGGGCTTCAGCAGAAGACCACACCGGGTGCCACTCCTGTCAGCTAAGAACAGGAAACTGAGGCTACAATTCACACAGGCTCACCAAAACTGGACAATAGAAGATTGGAAAAACGTTGCCTGGTCTGATGAGTCTCAATCTCTGCTGCGACATTCGGATGGTAGGTTCAGAATTTGGCATCAGCAACATGAAAGCATGGATCCATCCTGCCTTGTATCAAAGGTTCAGGCTGGTAGTGGAGATGTAATGGTGCAACGGATATTTTCCAGCAGGACAACGCACCATGTCAAAGCTTGAATCATCTCAGACTGGTTTCTTGAACATGACAATGAGTTCACTGTACTCAAATGGCCTCCACAGTCACCAGATTTCAATCCAATAGAGCACCTTTGGGATGTGGTCGAACGGGAGATTCACATCACGGATGTGCACCCGACAAATCTGCAGTATAGACCAAAATCTCTGAGGAATATTTCCAGTATCTTGTTGAATCTATGACACGAAGGATTAAGGCAGTTCTGAAGGAAAAAGGGGGTTCAACCTGGTACTAGTAAGGTGTACCTAATAAAGTGGCCAGTGAGTGTATATCAGTTATATTATTCAAATACTTTTATTAAACAGTTATAGTAAGCATGTAAACAATGTAATTTTTAGACACTTTTAAAAAGTTATTACCTAAACATCAGTGTTTGTGACCCACTTAAAGGGACAGTTCACACAAAATAAAAAAAATCCTTCTGGTTTACTCACTTCTGTTGATTTACTAAATCAAGACATTCTGAAGTTTGTGTGTGTATGTGTGTGTGTGAGGTGGGGGAAACAGCCATTGGCTTCAATAGTTTAAAACTACTATGACTAAATACTATCCCCCCCCCCCCCCATCATTCTTCAAAATATCTTATTTTGTGTTCAACAGAAGAAATAATCTCAAACAGGTCTGGAAAAAGTGGGGAATGACTATTTTCATTTTTGGGTGAACTACCCCTTTAGTTGGTACTTTTGTATACCTTTATAGGCAGTTACATAATTGTGTCAAAATTGGTTAAAACAGAAGTGAAAAACAATTATGATAAAGTACTTATTTATATTTTATTATACTTCTAAATGCTGGTATTGATGAAGTTTCAACAGAATAGACTTTAAATGTAATACTGAATAATGCTGTAATTTTTAAATCAATTCATTATAATGAATGCAATTATAATCAGTTACTTGGTTTAGTGTATAAATTTCTTGTTCTACCTCAGAATTATTAACTCCACCTCACCCTAACCCCCTCTCATCCCCTATTTTGCACTCTTATTTATTTATTTATCATCTTACATTTACATAGTACATATTGTATATACTGTATCTCTTGTTCTACCTCAGAACTGTTACTTCACCTCACCCTACCCCCCTCTCATCCCCTATTTTGCACTACTGTTTATCGTCTAGTTATTTCTACTGTACTCTACTTGTTTAATGTTAACTTAGTTTAGTGTGATTTTTATACACTAACGATGGGGGGGGGGGGGGGTCAACTTTTTTCGGTTAGTTTGAGTAATACATGCTCCAATCATTTATGCATTTATTTTTAATTACATCTAGTTTATTAATAAGACGTATTTAAGTTTTCAGCGTTTTGAGGAATATTTAGTGTATTCTGACCTACAGTACTCCCTGATTAGCTATTTCAGATATTACTGTAGGTCAAACTACAAACGTTATAATGCATCTAATTTGACTTTAGTCTTGTGAACACGATTTCGGTGCTCTAGAACATCCAATTTCAGACTTTTTCTAGAATAGACTGATTGGCGTGATTATGCTTTCACATTGGTTTTAGGGGTGGTCAAATGCATATTTATATTATCTATTATTGTAATTATTAACATTATTATTTAAAATACATATCAGAGTGAAATATTTCTCAGTATTAAAGGACTGACCCCCCCATACATCTTGTTTTGGCATCCATTAGGGGGGATTTAGGCATTAATTAGGGGGTCAATCTCCCGTAAACCCCCCTGTAATTCGCACCCTGACCACTTAGTAGTGAGACGCACTTAATCTCATCGCACACGTATATTATGTACATTCTATATGTATACTGTGACAATAAAAGGCATTCTATTTTATTGTAAAAGTCAACATAAATAAGCTCGTTAAATCATTTTTCTACAACAATTTACAATACAACTAAATAAAGCATCACTAATCTAATGATTATATTTAAAATGAAAGATATTTCTGAATTACCTCCCTCAAAATAAAGTAATCTTACAAAAATCTGTTGTCTTTAATCATAATTATTGAATAGATCACTCACAAAAATACTCTGGTGGTACTACAGTGATATAAACAGATGCGCATGGCATATCAAATGCTAAATAATTATTAGAATCAATTAATACTGCATCTAACTGAAACAATGTTTGCTTTTAGTGTAAATGAAATGTGTTTCTGGCCATAACCGTCTTGTAGGTACCTAACCCCAACCACTAAACAATTAGATTGTTAGCAGCCAAGCATGACGGCAGCTATAAATACTACAGGATTAATTCCTAGAGATGTTCTGAAGCTGTTTTTATCAGTGCTATATCAGTTTTGTACTGCGTCTACGCTGTGATTTGCTGACTGATGCTAACTCAGGTTAGGGATAGGACAGGATGGGACTGAGGGGGTGGGAGAGGTGCATGCTGGTCCTCAGACTTGCCTGCGTCCTCTTGGCTGTGGTGTCTTGAGCGCTGTCCGCCTGGCAGCCGTTCTGTGGGAGATCACAGTTAGAGCCACGATGAGAGCAACCCTAACACTGCTGCCAGTTCAGCAGACGCATAAAACACACTTACAGACTAACCAGTGCACCATTACTAACACTCATACAGATGCAGTTATTTAGACTAAGCTTTGATTTTGTGTTATATGCCATATATATTACTGGTCAAAAGTTTGGGATTAGTAAGGTTTAAAAATAAAAAATAAATGTTTTAAAAAGACTTTTCTATACACCAAGAATGTATTCAATTGATTAAATGGGCTATATGCAGGTGGACTTTTCAAAAAGTCAGCTCAGGCACTCTCTTGAACTGTCATGCCACTATAAAAATGGCAGTGTTTAAGATCTGGTTTCTTTAAAAATCAATAATCTTCACTGCCTGATTGATATACAATATAAAGTGTGTCTTAGACCAGAGAAGAAGCACTGAATTAAATTCAATTGCGCCATGCTATGCCAACTAAATGAATGCTTAAGTCTGTTTAACGGATTGTATTTTAATTAATTCACATTGTTGATGCTGTAAAAGGAACCTTGTGAAATTGAAAATAGTCACATCTACCTTTTACGGGAAGTGTATCGGTGGCTGAAAACACTTGCTGTGCGCATATAACCCAATGTGAATTTGTTTTTTTCTACAATTTAAAAATAACATCTTATAGGATGCAATTTATTTTTTGTGCGATTCAAAGTTGAGTTTTGAACTCCAGTTTAGTCGTTACAATATGTTGATTTTCTGTTCTGTTAAGATCAGCTAATATTGGCATGCAATCATTAAAAATCATTTAGAAACTGAAAACATTTTACTTTTTAGAATTTTTTCATGAAAAGAAAGTTCAAAGTAACAGCATTTTAATGAAATAACTATTTTTTGTGTTTATTTATTTATAATATGACAATATTAAGAAGGAAAAAAGAACAGAAATAATAATAAAACCAATTAATTATATTACTTATGTACATACAAAGAAATCAAACCAACAAATAAAAAGATAAATAATGACGTGGCTTAACAGTACAATTTAAGACCAGGGGGCTGTTTCATAAAACCTGACTTCAGTGAGCCGAACTAAACGTTTAAACGTCCACGCTTAAACTGGTTCCATAACAGCAAGTTGAAGATCATTCGATCTAACTAATCTGAGGTCAGTTTAAATAATCTAGATAACTGCTCGTGCATGTTAATGTCATAAAACCTTAAAGGTCGAGCATAGATGCATCGATTATGCTTCCATGGACTACGAAAACTGAAAGAGCTCTGAAATGAGACACAGCTGTTTACAGTGTTGGTTTTTGAGTTCAAACATAATAATTTACACATAATAATCAAAAACTACAGTACAGCTTGCAACAAAGAAAGTGAGGAGGCTGACAGGAAATGTACACTTTAAAAAATAACCCATTATTTAGGCCTATTAACTTTTAATTAAATATTTGTCACAATACATTAAAATTGTTCTTGCGCGTGCGCGAGAGAGAATACCCGCTTACTGCCAATTGTTGCTTGCAAGGAAAAGTTAATGCATTGCAGACTCACTGTAACATACAAAATGTGCTTATTGTCACCACATTAACTTTAAAATAATAGCTACTAAAAGTTGTGCACGCACAAGCGGTGGGATTTTTAATTTACTCCCAAATCCGCTGCAAATTGCTGCTTTCCACTTGCGTTTCCCCGTGGGAAAATGAGGCTACTGCTCGGCCCGGATCCATCTCCCGATTATTCCACTCAGGGTTTACAGCTTTAAAGTCATTCTTTAAGAAATGTAGCCTGCTTTTTTATGTCTGTCAGTGCTTTCTTAATATTATTTTCTTCATTAAATTTTTGTCATTCATTCATATATATATATATATATATATATATATATATATATATATATATATATATATATATATATATATGAACATCTTATAGTATGTCCAAAAAAAAAAAAAATTCCAACTGTAAGAAAATGCCAAATACGCTAATCAGTGGGCAAGAGGAGATAAATCTAACCAAGAAACCAGAGATAGTCTTAAAAATGTCCCAAAAGACACTAAGCTTTGTACAAGAGCAAAATATGTGCATGAGTGGCTGGGGTAAATCTACAGCAATTAAAAGCAGGATTTAAATAAACTTTATAAATGCTTTTTCATATTGATCTGTACATTGTTACTCTTTAACAATTCAATGTGTCCTTGATGAGTAAAAGTAAACACAATTTTAATGGTACTTTTGAATGATACTACATCACAGTTTTCACAAATATTATAACCCAGCAGTTTTCAACACTGATGATGATGATGATGATGATGATGATGATGATGATAATAATAACGTTTCCCAAGCAGCAGATAATCACATGACAATCACTTCTGGAGGATCATGTGACACTGAACACTAGAGAAAAGACGCAGCTTTAGGCACTTATATCCAGTGAGTCTGAGTTGTTCATACCGGTTGTTTAAAATAGTAGCTGTTATTTAGTTTTTGAATGCATGATAAAATGCTAAACCGCTGCATTTTCCTGCAAATTTTACAATAATTGCAGGTTTGCAGCAAAGCAAGCAGAGACAGTACACAAGTGCACACTATTTTGTCTTATTCAGTATAGGGAAACTTGATTTTAACAAATTACCAAAGTAATTAACTAATTTACAGTGTTCAGCCTAAATGAGTACTACAAATCTCACAAATCTCTCTTTTTAATATTAATATTTTCTATAGGATGCTTTACAAGTACATATTTATATACACTATACAATTATATACACTATATACAGCAGCTACGCTAATTATTCTCTTTATTTTTTATTTCCACCCAGGAAATCTCATCCCGAGGACCCCAGAGATTATCCAGCGCCACTAATGCGATCCACGACCCGCAAAGAGATGATCCCAAGGTTTTCACTATCCTGGACCAGGCCGTATCCTGAGCAGCTGCTATGGTGGTCATGGAGGAGTGGAGAGCATGAGACGCTCCAGAGACAGATGAGCCTCGCTGACGTCCAGCTTCTCCAGCCTCCGGCGCCTAGACTGCAGCTCTGCACAAGACGTTTGGCCATAGGAGAAATGGTCGTGCCCAACTGAGCCTGGTTTCTCTCAATGTTAATTCTTCACTTTCGCCAATTGGTGAAGTTTTTTCCTCGCCGCTGTCGCCACTGGCTTGCATGGTTTGGGATCTGTAGAGCTGTGCATCGATGGATTTGCTCTTCAGTGTTTGGACTCTCAGTAGTGATTATTAAACCACACTGAACTGAGCTAAACTGAACTGAACTTAAACTCTGAAAACTGGACTGACACTGTTTCAATCCACTATAATCTTCTATGTGAAGCTGCTTTGACACAATCTACATTGTATAAGCGCTATACAAATAAAGATGAATTGAATTGAATATTTGTGAATATACATTAGATTAGTCAGTACCGAAGCCAACTTGAGATCAGTCTAAAAATTATTAAATAAAGAGTAAAATGTTGGGGAAAATATGAAATAATATTGTAATAAACAGGAAAAAAAATTGAGAAACAAAAAAAATGTAGTTTGTATTTTTGCAATAACTTGTTTTTTTTTTTCATATTGTTGATCTTTCTATTCATAAATGATGTTAGATGACCAAACTCTTATTTGAATGTATATAACTGTTTAATAAAAACACACAAACAATTATTGGCTATATTTACAGAGAAATTAATTTAGTTTCTAAACGCTCAAAAAAATAAAAATAAATAAATAAAAAAATTAAAATCGGCATTTTCTCAGGGTGCCCAAGCTAATGCGCATGCACACTCGAAAGGAACGAGATCACGACACCAACCTCATTTGTGGCCGTTTTACATATTATCATCCTCTGGATAATGCTTCGTCAGATCGTGCTGAAATAATTCAGAAATAATTCACAACATGGTCTTGATGGTGAATCTCCTCCAGAAATGACAGCGACTCTTTGTTTTGTCTTTGTTTGTGGACGTCTGATTAGTTGCTGTCATGTGATGTGCATTTGACAGGATGGACTGTACCTCACCTTTGTTTCATATAGATTACAAAACCAAAAAGCTTTTGTGTAGTTGGTTCATTTAAAAGCACAGATTTCAAGCTTTATGTGGACATATTTCTTATGTCTGTGAAGCAAGTACTCTGAGATTACAGTGTGTTTGTTGACCACAAAAACTGTCGTAAAAGCACACGTCTGGTCAGAGCTTCTCCCCGGAGAATCATCAGTCTATAGTGATCGCTGATTGGCTCCTGTACTAGTAGGCGGAGCTTCATTCGCCTTATTGACCGTTACACTTTTCCCCATTCAAAACTATACGAGTGACATGTCCTGTGTATTCTAGAGTCTTTGGTGTTACTCATTTATGCTGAGCACTGTAGATTTCATTTTTAGATGACCTATCAAGCTTCCCCTTAAAGATTGTTAGCCAACTGCCACATAAGCAACATTTTAAACTTTATTTTATTTTTTTAATAAAAAATAACTTAAAAAAAATAAATCGTTATTCTATTTAACAAATGATTTTAAAAACCTTTAGTTAACAATACTGTACTGTAACAATGAGGTCACTGAATTCCTGCATCCTTATTTTTGGGACTTTTATTTTTTAGATTTAAAAGCTGTATTCTTTACACAATAATGTAAAAAGAAGACTTTTAATATACAGTAGTTTGAGCAGATGAACTCTCATGTATTCAGAAGAATGAATTAAACATTTGATAAAGTGTCCAATTCTGCTACATACTTACTGTAAATAATTAACAAGCCACCCAGATAGTCAATCACCTAACATAAACTCTAACACTCATCTCTTAAGAGGATTTCAACTAAGCATTTGTTTATGAGCCAACATTTTCGGCTAAAGCCAAAAAACATCATGCATTTTGGCCATTTGTTTGGACGACAACAGATATTTGAAAGTCTGAAAATATTGTTGAAAAAAACTTATTGTCTCAACAGCAAGAGGGTTATGACAGATTAATACTATTAGGTTTAATTCATTGTTATTTTTATTTTCTTTCAAGCTATTTTTTAAAAGTTTGCATAATAAATAATATAAGTATTATATCAAAGCATTATTTATAAGCATGTAACAAAAAAGGAGAAAGTTCATTATAAAGAGCGGAAAATGACACGCTTTGTTAGTGTTGTTGCAGTTTGAGGAAAACTAATTTTTATTATAATACACTGTAAAACCCAGTAAGTTAAGGTAACTCAAACCATTTGGAAAACCCATTGCTACAAACCATTTGAGTTAAACTAATCTATATGAGTGCTGTGAACTTACTCCATTTAAGCTGAAGTAATGAGTTATTTAATTAACTCATTACCTTCAACACTATTCAAATGAGTAGAATTAACTTTCAGACAATTTTGAGTTAACTACACTAGCTTCATTTGATAAAGTTTTACTATTGGCTTTTACAGTGTATACATAGATATTTTTTTTAATTTTACGGTTTTAATAATTCTATAAATAATTCTTTTTTATCATAAAAGAATGCAACAAAAGTATATATTTGATTTATTATAGTTCTTATAGAGAAAACCATAATAAGCTAAAATCTGTATCGGCAGGTCACACATGACAAAATATTGGAAATCGGAATTTGGTGAAGAAATTTGCAATCAGCGAATCTCTGTATTGTCTATATCATCATCATCTATATGAAGGGTGCACAAACTCAATCCTGGAGGGCCGGTGTCCTGCAGAGTTTAGTTCCAACCCAGATTAGACACACCTGAACCAGCTAATCAAGCTCTTACTAGACATAAGCTGCGTCCCAAATGGCACACTATACACTATGCACTCATGCACTATCTACTTATGCACTTACACACTCAACAGTATAGTACATGTATGTAGTGTCGTCCCAAATGGGACACTAATGTTTTTTTACTAAGCGGAAATTCAACCCGTTTCCCAGATGACGTTTGACGGTTGCCAAATTAGTAAAATAAATGAACAAAGTACCAAATACTACCTGCCATGAGTATAACCGCGTTCCCCATCGGGAGGCGCTATAATCACTCTAATAGGAGAATTTTGCTTTCACAATCCAAAATAAATAAAGTTATCCAACATGTGCGCCCGATAGCTCCACCCCTTCCGCTACGTGAGCAAACCTGCAGTCGTTGAGTGCGTGAAGTGTCCAACATTACACACTTCATTTTGCCAATTTAATGAGGGCATCATCCGGGTAATTAAAGTGCACTTATTATTTTTAGAATTTTCAGTGTAAATGCACTACTGACACTATTTATACTACAAAATGGCGTAGAATAGTGCATGAGTATGCGGTTTGGGACGCGCCAATAGGCTGCGTCAAAAATCTTCCCTACTTCCATACTATATAGTTATAAGTAGGGCCAGACGGAATCTGCAGACATTTTTTGCTATTTCTGCTGAGAATTTTGGTAAAAATCTGCGGATTTCTGCGGAATTATATTAGGAGTCTCATAACTAAAACCTTAAAATGTGAAATAAAAAATTATATATTTTTACTTTTATTTAATGTTTAAAATGCAAATCCAATTAGATTAACAGTAAATAGTTAACTGTAAGTAAATAAACAGAATTAATGATGGGCTAAAAATCTGCAGAAAATCTGCGGAATTCTGCGCGCGCAGATACCGTGTGGGCCTAGTTATAAGTTAAAAACAGTATGCAAGACGAGTAGTAGTGGTCACACGGTTCGGATCACATTATGGTTTCTTAGTCACGAATTAGACAATTTTTCAGATCAGCCAAACAGAAGAGACGACAAAAGTAATTTGCTTTACATAAACAGTACTGCAAGAAACTTAGAAACAGAACTTAGAACCTGTAATTTTATTACAAATAAAATGAAGAAATAATCAGCTGAATAAAAATAAATAGTAAAATAGTACTGTGAAGTACTGTGAAGAATTCACTGTTACTCCTACTGTTGCTGATAACACTAAATGTAGATATCTAACATTATAATATGCACAACCCATATTTATTTTTTGTCTCATTTTCAATAAATGATTCAGTTATTCACTCATAAAACTTCATGTTTCATTGCTAGATGATCATTTTTGAAGAATTATTTAGTGGCATATTTCTAATGGTTGATTGTCGCCACCTATTGGTTAAATAATGTAGTTGCTGCCTACAATTTTAAATTTTTAATGTTGTTAAATGCCTATGACAGTGGTTTTAATCTTTACCATAAACATCATTGGTTTTATCTAAACTATAAACTGTTATCCTAGTACTTCTGTGTCATTTGACTAACTTCATAACTAACTCAAAAGACTAAAAGACTCTCTGACTTTTGCATTTTCAGATTTGAATGCAGCAATTTGAAGGAATAATAAACATGCAAATCACCATCATTTATAATTTATGTTGTGTGGGTGTTGAGATCCCCATCTTTTAATGATTAAACATGCAGCTTACACTGATTGGATTGATGCAGGCTAACCAAGTAGTGACAAAACACCTTTAATAACCTAAGAAACCCACCACATCCCGAATAAATTTTACAGGGAAGCCTAAATGCTTTCTTACACGTGATTTGAATGAACCAAGGGGTGATCTCTTAGGAATAATCTACGAGTAAAAAAAATTATTAATCCTTGGGTCATGCGTGTTCCGAACCGTGGGTTGTGATCCATACGAATTACGGATCAACTGTGATCCATTACACCCCTAAAGAGTAGTATGTCCGAGACTCTAAAGTATGCATCTGACAGACGCTATGCTATCCCATGATGCCACGCAAGAGAATTCATGAATGAATGTAAAGCGATGCAACGGACACGGGCAGGTCATCTGATGATGACAAATGGCAGATGTAGTATGTCTGAGTTCCATTCATACTACTGACATTCACACTATATAGGACCTACTTTCCAAGGGTTGTATACTAAATACAAAATCAGATGTAGTAACTATTGAGTAGTAGCCAATTTCAGACGCAGCAATAGTAGAAATTTCCAGGTAGATGTGTTTAGGTAAATTGTGGCAAAAATCTACAGGACACCAGCACTCCAGGACTAAGTTTGGGCACCATTGGTCTATTTGATAAAGGTTTTAAAAACGCAAAGAAAAAACATTGACATTTTTTGGAAAACCATTGTCATGTACAAACGCCCCTCTTGGGCCCCTTTCTCCAGATTTCTACTTTTATGAGTGTTCATTCACAGAGGCCACTCTTTGACACAATAGAACCCCTCTAGTCTCTACATGGCGGTAATTACTGGTCAGCATGAGGTCAACATAGAGGCAGATACCTGTTTGAGTCGAGACGGGACGCTCCAGCCACAGGTCTGCATGGGGCCGTCCTTGCGGCGCATGTGTTCACGGACCTGCCGGTACTGCTCTCGCCGCTGCTCTCTGCGGGTACAGAGCGCTGAGTCGCTGAGGAGAGACGCAACACCATTAACGGGCATTCTACAGGACGAGAGAAAGAGAGACGCAGTCGTCGGTCAGCCAAAGAGCCACAGATCCAGCCAGCCAGCAGAGGCCAAAGAGAAATCACATAAACAAACACACAGCGGGAAATGAGGATGGATACAATGAAAATTTAAATGATGATGGCTTCATTTACATGTATAGATTTGATAGGCTTCATGCTAATAGACAATAGACTGTGAGGCAAGCAAACTGAAGAAACAATATATTATTACTTTAAGTAAATTCACGATATGAATAAATATTGTTATAGAATATGTATAATAGATTACCTTGGCAACTACCTGTGATAAAATATGTTTAGGTTGAAAAACTAATTACTAATTACAAAAATAGCAATGTTGAAATGAAAATGAATACGCCTAAAAAGAAAAATCTAGGTTTAAATAATAATAAAACACAAAAAAGCACAACAAAACTAAAACTAAAGCTAAAATAAAAATGTAACAAATATGTAGGATAATTAAAAATATAATAAAATATTTTAAAATATTTTACTTATATATTATAAAATATAAAGGCTATAAGAAATATATAAAATATGTATAGACTTAAATATATAAAATAAATAACTATACCTATTAATAATTCTAATAGTATATGAATATATTACCTTGACAAATATCTGTAATAAAAAAAGAAAAAAAATACTAAACAGTAATGATCTATATGAGCAATATCACACGAGTAGTAGTGCGATGTGGCTGTATATCAGCACTGGTGGGAGGCGTACGTTGTGCCCTGGTGTCCAGTGACAATATACAGCCATATCGCAATGCTACAAGTGTGATTGCGTTTATACAACAGTTCAACGTCATAATCGTGTGTATAAAAAAGAAAATCAAACACGGAGAGTCTCAAAACCCTTTTGTAAGAGAAACTACTTTCTTCCGCCATTCATTCACATCTGCAGCTGACGTCAGAACAGCAGAAACCGTTGCTCATTTACTAAAGTCACTTAAGAGCTAGTGTTTAAACAGTTCTCTAGCGTAATGTCTAAAGTGATGACAAAACAGATGATTTTGCTGACATTTTAAGATTATAAGGCTGAACAGTATGAAATGCCATCAGTTTACAGAGATTTCCCAGTATTTCTCTGTTGCAATCGAGAGATCACAATATTACTGTGGTATAAATACAGCACTACAATATACAAAAGTGAGAGATTAACTTAGAAATTTAGCGGTTTCATTCTCATGATTTGATCAGCTATAGTTAGAAATTACGCTGTTTTCTGTTAGGGCTTATTATGGGGTCTCTGTCGCCATCATAAAGTTGAATCTAATCTAATCTAATCTTGGGGATGAACATCGTCAACCGTCTTTGTTCAAAGACAGGCTAATGGTCACCGACGCGCTGCCTCTAAGAAATTATAAATATTTAAAATAGGCACCTTATAAATCCTTATAAATAAACTGCATAGTTGCAATCTAAACAACTACATTCTTGACTAAAAAAGCCTCAAAAGTACATTATGTTGCCCAACAGCTGCAATATTTGTCAAACTGTAGAGTGTCCTCTGCTCGAACCAGCGACCTTCTTTCTGTGAGGCGACAGCAGTACCTACTGCACCACCGCATCGCTTTATATATATATACACATGGCTTTACATTAACACCTGCCAACCCGCCAAATGCAGGTAGATTTCAGCGGTGGCAGGTAAGACAGACACTCGCACTAGCCACTTTGGCTAGTTGAAAATAATTTTCCCGGATAATAATTCATAAAAGCAGGGTTCGACAATAAGGATGGTCCAATATGCATGCAAAGGCGATCTTAGAATTGAGAAGCAACACGACTGACAAAAATAATTACGTTCGCGTCAGCAATAAAAAAAAGCAGATGAATACTGAATGAGAGGATAATCACTCGCGCTAACAGCTGAGGTGATGCGCGCGACTGTTTAAAACGCGTGCGCGCTCCAGTTTCCTTGCGTGAAGCAACTGTGTCTAGAAACACAGCTGATGTGATCGGCTCTCTTTCAAATACTAGACAAAAAGTGATGAACTTGCACCCACAGTCTTGCTGCTTTCAAGAGCTCCAGATTTGTCTTTTTGTAAGCAAAGTTGCTTTCGCTTTAACCATTATTTGAACAGATTTTTTATGGGTCTAACGTTAACCGTGTGCGTTTTAATCCTTTCATTATCACACAGTATGTTTTTTTACCTGCTTTCTTTTGCGTAATGTGGTTTAATTATCATTTTTTTACAATAACATTGCTTTAATGGGAGATTGCTCTCCATTTATGTGTAGTTAACTGGTGATCTAGGACCTTTAGCCAGGACAGATTACTGTGCACATGTTTTGTTAAATAAAAAGTACAGTAAACAGCTATATTTTGCTTGTTTTGACACATTTAAAATTTGTGACTAAGAAATAATTAATTGTTTATGTTTGGTGTGGTCAGAGATAAATTTGGTAAATCCTTCATTTTGAGCTTTGAAAATTATGTGAAATAAAAACTAATTGCAATACTATGAAACCATGACCCATTTGCTCATGAACATTTAGCAAGCTCATATAGGACACACAAAAAGTGAAATGAATGAGGCATGTGGAGAACGCAAAATCTAAATCAAGTAATTTTAGCATGTCAAAGTCATATTTATTTGTATAAAATATATTTTCCCAACAACACAACTGTGGCTAGTGAAAATGGCGAGTAATGTTGGAAAACTACTAGCCACAGTGGCTGGTGATCAAAAAAGTTAATTTCAAGCCCTGTATATATATATTTCTGTTTAACTGAGAGAACTGAACTTGTACTATATATTATTCAAGATACTAGTATTTAGCTTAGTGACATTAAAAGGGTTAACTACAGTAGGTTAATTAGGCAAGTCATTGCAAGTATTGCTTAAGAGGCTAATAATATTGATCTTAAAATTAAATTAAAATTAAAAACTGCTTTTATTCTAGCCGAAATAAAACAAATAAGACTTTCTCCAGAAAACAAATATTATAGGAAATACTGTAAAAAATTCCTTGCTTTGCAAAATAATAGAAAAAGAAAAAAAATTCAAAGGGGGACTAATAATTCTGGCTTCAACTGTGTGTATTTATATATATATATATATATATATATATATATATATATATATATATATATATATATATATAAAATATTCAAAATATGACTAAGTACAATAATAGTATGAGAATAAAATAATGCTTCGGCTAACTAACTGAATAAAATAAACATTAATAAATTATATATGCAACAAAAAAAATAACCTAAAGAACATACAGGTTAACTAAAACAAAACTAAACTAAACTAAATTAAAATAGAAGTAATTTAACGTTAAAATAAATCTGAACATTATGTTGACTAAACTCCACAACTTAAACATAGTAATTAATGAATAAATCTTTTTTCATATATATTTTTTCATTCTAAGCATTCTTTTAAAATTCATGTTAAAGTTAGTTCACAGCTTTTAGTATTACTGTCATTTAAAAACAACAGAGGTCATTGATAGTCCCTCAAGCCAAGTAAACATGTGAGTGTGCAACAGCTAACAGCCAAACGCAGCATTAGCACACATTAGCATTTAGCAGAGTCAGCTTGCCAGAGCGGTAGCCCGAGAGAGAGAGAGAGAGAGAGAGAGAGAGAGAGAGAGAGAGAGAGAGAGAGCACACTAGGAGGACACAGTGTAAGTAGGGCTGAGTAAATGTGAGGATGAACAGGACAGACACACAGACAGAATCTCATGTTCTCCTCACTCTTCCGGCAGGAATTCTCGTATGCAGGTGGAGGTGGAGATCTGGCACATGGTTTGAGAGCGTCTCTGGTTGTAGCTGGACGGAGACGGAGACTTGTAGTGAATGTTGACACTGGTGTACGGCCGCTTCACTGGAGGAGGACTCGCTGATGAACTGAAGAGACGAGCAAAGCTGGAGAGAAACACAGAAGAGTGAAGGAACAGGAAGAAATAGATGACACAGAACCACAAATTTGCATGAGTATATTTTTAGGAAAAGCCATGAATACATTTTTTTAATGCCAAAAATCATTCAAATGTTACATACAGCATCATGTTTCTTGCTATTTTGTAAATTTCCCACTGTAAATATATCAAATCTAATTTTCTGGTAAATATGCATTGTAATATTAAAGTAGTAATATGCATTTTAATATGCATTGCTAAGAACTTCACACAACTTAAAACGTTTCAGATGACTGTTCTAGAGCCTACAGCTAATCAATCTGTCAGATTCTGGAGTGCATTACAGCTCTAAAGAGCAATATAAATGATAAATTATCTTAAATAAAACAAATACATTTATAGAGATGGTATATAAGTATATAACTTCACTGACCTGGAAAATGGAGGCCACTTGAATGGTTTGTGAGCACAATTAAGTGCACACAGCATGCCATATCATCTGATGATTGTAGGAAATAATTCCAAAAGGAAATTGACTGTGTAAAGCCACATAAAACAAAACAAAAATACAACGTCTATGCCGAGTTCAGCAACTAATCAGCCGGAATCAGCTGAGGTGACGGCGACCAGCGAGACCTAGCTGTCACTCAAGTGACCACGCCCTTAATTATGCAGACTTAATATAAACAAAACGGATGAGTTATAAAAAAAATTCACCCCCTTCACAGTTGTCATGAAGGGTAATATTAGCTATATGAACCAAAACCATTCTTTGTACCAGGCTGTAAACACCTTTTTTTTCTGCTGTAAAGTTGGCCATTTAAACAGTGGGCTCAATAGAAATTTGCTCTGTTATGGAGCCAGGACTAGAGGAATTTCGATGAATTGCAGTTTTAGTTATTTCTGTATTTGCTTCACGATGGAGCGCGAGATGTTGTCGCTTGTGTAATACTCACAATTGCCAGATGATGGATTTCTTCTTCTCTGGCAGAGGAGGACTCTCTCGAGACGCCCTGTGAAAGTGAAATAGACAGAGACAAGATGAAGCCTTACTCGTTCTATTTACATACTATATAGTAAGTAAAATGTATTATGCAAATGTGTACTCTTGCAGTAAACCTACATTTTTTTTAAGTAAAATAAACCTTTACATTAACTTAAGTTTTAAAGGTGCAGTATGTAAGTTTGACACCCAGTGGTTGAACTAGGTGTTGCACTCCTGGATCAAAACAAACGCAAGCGCAGGTTGTCAGACTGACAACAGGAGCGAGTGATTTAAACAGTGTTCGAAATAAAAGCAACGGCACCCGATAGAAGGAATATTCTCCATATTAAGAAGAGTTTTTGTCCTAACCAACACCTCGAATTGATATAATAGAAACGGCTTCTATTTCTCACAGGTGAACAACAGAAAACTGACAAGGATCACCTCCGGCAAACCTTATGTGCTTTATTCAGTGTTAAATGTTAGTAATGTGAGTATGAATGCCCTTTTACATTACATTTAGCTGCTGCTAGGTGTCTCAGCCTTAGTTAATCCAGTGTGCATGCGTATTAGCCTCGGGGTATAAACTCGGAACTAGCGCTCAGATGGCATAACTTTGTTTAGTTGCAGCAGTTTTATTACATGAAAAAGAAACAGTGTAGAGAAGCCTTTACTATTAATTAACCGTGACGAATTATATCGTGGTTAATAGTGAAATCGGTTAATCGTTGCATCCCTAGATGTAGTTATTTTACAGTGTAATTTATTATTTAACCAAGTAAAATTAATTACGATAACACTTTATTTTAATAGTTCATTTGAGTATTAGTAGACTGTCTGCTTAATATCTGCTGATACTGCTCCTTCAACAGACATTTAACTGTCTATAAGAAACTTTGCAAGTACATGTCATCTTACACTAACCCTAACCCTAATCTCACAGTATACTTATAATCTACTAAAAATTAGTTGGCATGAAGATGCAATGTAACTCAAATTCAACAAATGAACCATCAAAATAAACTGTGACCTTAATTACATGTACTTACTATATGGTTGGGGTTGAATGTGGGTTAGGTTTGTATTCAGTTATGTATATTAGGAACATTTTTTATACACACTTTTCAACTTTTTTTATTGATTATCCTATTGACAAAGTCATTTAGATGTTCTAATGCAGGGGTCGGGAACCTTTTTTCAGTAAAGAGCCATTTCTGATTTTTTTTTTTTGACAAATGGGTTTTTTAAAGAGCCATTGGGGGTGTGTGTGTATATAACAAAACCTTTATTTGTGTCCATGCACAACTCAAAAATAATCAATTATGACGCATCTCAATGTATAAAGATAGGGCAATTTATAGAATTGTTTTTCTTTTCGCCATCACCTGTCATGAATGTTGTTTGAATTTACGTGAGCGAGGTTACCATAGAAATGTAAGTTGCTTGCCCTTTATCGCTGTCGCAATTCAAGTTAATCAACAGCTCCACAAGCGCAAATTGGTTGAAACACCATTTTATTGTAAGCTGAGTTCTAATACATTTTGCTGTAAAAAATACAATAACAAGGGAATTGTAATTGTATTTTCAATAGGAAACTGATTTCTAGTGACAGTTATAATTTTTAAACTTTAAAATATTATTGAAGAGAGACAGCTGGAGAGCCACATATTTTTGGTCAAAGAGCCACATGTGGCTCCCGAGCCATAGGTTCCCTACCCCTGTTCTAATGTATCAGATTTTGTGGTTATACTTTATTTTAAGCTGACGTAGTTATTAAAGTGTAACTTATTATTTAACTACTAAGTAAAGATAATTAATTACATCTACTTACTATATGGTTGAGTTTAGAATGTGGGTTAGTAACATGTGATTATGCATACTTTATTGAAATTACTATAGTAACTGCACGAAACTTGTAACTAATTCATATTAAATAAAAGTGTTACCAGTTTAGTTGGCGTTACCTGATCATCTCGGTCCAGCGTACCGCTTCCTGAAGCTCCATAAGTCTCTCCTTGTACTGGTTGCGCTCCATCAGCACACGGGCCATCTCCACCCGGGTGAAGCGGCGTCTCTGCGTCATGGTCACATCGTCCTGCAGTGGAGACGAGTACTGCACCACAGAGCCAAATACCAAAACACAGGACAACACGGCGGCAGGAGAGCGGAGGTTAGTGCATCAGGCCTTCAGCATTAAACACAAGCTTACTGAAGCATGCAGAGCGGGTTCAAGCTTTACTGCACACTGCGTTTTAATTAAAAGCTGTCAGAGCATATGGAGAGGCCTGTGGAGGTGATTAGTAATAACATTTTTGACTGTGTTTGCACATGGCATCTAATATACGATCCAATATTAAAAGTCATAAATGGTATTAAAGTGAGACACTGAAAGCAAAAACAAGGACTAAAATCAAGTGGTATTGTCGTCTAATGTTAAGAAAACATACAAGATACAGTTTTATGTGTTTCTGAACAACTATTATTGTTTTATTATATACATTTTAACTAGGGCTCTATTTTAAGGATCTAGGCGCAAAGTCTAAAGCGCATGGTGCAAAAGCATTAAGGGTGTGTCCGAATCCACTTTTGCTATTTTAAGGACGGGAAAATAAGCTCTGCGCCCAAGCGCATGGTCTAATAGGGTTGTGTTTATTCTCTTAATGAGTTATAGGTGTGTTTTGAGCATAATGTGCATTAAACCAATCAGAGTCTCATCTCCCATTCCCTTTAAGAGTCAGTTGCGTCGCTCCATGGCGCATTTGCTATTTACATGGCGGACTTTGTAAGTGGAAAAACTGAACTCACTACTGAGAAAACAGGTAAACAGAGCATCTGCAGCACGAGGATGAAGACTGAGCCTCCTCCATTCAGCCTCTTTATTCTTTACTCCTTTACTTTGGTGGATAAGGAAACGATGATGTACTCACTCTACTGAAGACATCCATTACCCTACATATTTAATTTCATTTGTTAAGCGCAAAGATTTGTTTCAAAACGATTTCTAAATTCAGTTCTAATTTCCAGCAAATGAATAAATGAACAATAATAACCAAGTGTGGGTTATATCCAAACAACACGTCCAATTCACAGACAGGTGAACGAATCTAAACTTGTTTTTATTAAAACAAATATGAATATGCATATAATAAATAATACTGATAATAATAATAACATTATACAAGTGCAAACTGTCATGAATAAACTAAAAAAAGCCCCCCAACTCACGGAGGCATTGGTTTTTATATTCATGTAGAAAATAATAATTTTTGTAACATTTTAATCCTTTATTTTCTTTCATATGTAAAGATATTTGTGTATTGCTGTACATCCTGTGTGTACTAAGCAATGTGTAAGCATTTGGACCTGCATAGCTGCATAACTAACATGCTCTGCGCTGGACCTTAGACCAGGTTTTAATTGGTCAATGGTGCGGCTTATTTCAGTTCTTTAAAATAGGAGACACCAACAATGTGCCTTAACACACCAATCCCCAACCTTTTAATCACAATGGACTGGTCAACGCTTGACAAAACACTCTGATTCAAGTTTTATTTATGGAGAAAATTACAAAGCACTGCAGTGTTTGGGTGTTCTGTGTTTGTCTGAGATAATTAGATTATCGAAATATGTATATTACATACAAGCTGAAGCTGATTTGTCAGTTCTTGTCACGTGACTCGTGGTATATTCACAGCATTCATTTAACTGAGTGTGTCTGGAAGGCATGAGCGCATCACCTCCATTAGAAAAAACTAGCTTACGCCAACTCTAGAAAAGACGCGATATGCAAACGACCCCTAAAAGGCCGTGATCTCCATCAGTTGATGACAAAGAAACTTTCCAAAGATGCCTGTTTCTTACTCATTTTGCTGCTTGTGGGTTAAATTTGTGACCGAGATGCAAGCGAGAGAATGCGGTCATTTTTAAAAATAAAAGATTTTTCAAAATAAAAGATTGTTCAGACTCAGATAATAAACAAAACAGAAATAATTAATTTCTTGTGAGGCCCGGTACCAAATGATTGCCTGGTGGTTGAGGACCACACACCTCCTTTTTAGACCAGCACACCCATGAGTCCACAAAGTGGCGCAAATGGATTTGCTATTTAAACAATGTGGCGCAAAATGTGAAAATTACTGTTGCGCTGGTCTGAAAATAGCAACAAATCACACCATACATGTCTTGCGCTTTATTGCGTCGGGTGTATGATAGAGTCCCTAGTGTCTGTAGATTTTAATTGCAATACATATTTTTTCTTAAAAGTTTTCTCCTGCACTGAGCCATAAATCTGTACTTCAGCAGCACTCACATGCATCAAATTTTATTAAGATCTCTATTTTGAAGGTTTTTACAGAGGTAACTTGCCTCATTATTATGATCTATATTTTATTTTAAAAAATACTGTTGCAGTGTTTTCTGAATTTTGGAGTAATAAAAAGAGATCAAATCCCCTCAAAACCCTTTGACTATTGTTAAAAAAAGAAACAAGAATTTTGAACCTGACTTAATTTTTTCTAACAATGTTATTTTCTCAATGTAAGTTATTTTGTCAGATAAACTCCAGATTTGGCTTCAGTACTGACTAATCTAATGTATATGCACAAATATAATATTGAATAGCGTCCTATTAAAAATATGAATTTAAAAGTATATATGCTTATATACAGTTGAAACCAGAAGTTTACATACACTGTATAAAAAGGCACATAACCATTAAAAAAAAAAAGTCAGATGTTAATGTGACTAAACCTTTTCTCTTTTAGGTAAGTTAGGATTATCACATTTGTTTCTGTTATGCTTAATAGCAGAATAATGAGATATTTTTGGAGAAATTGTTATAACTTTTCTTGAAAGTCAAGTTTACATACAATAAGATTATTATGCCTCTGAAAAAGCTCAGATGATGGTGTCAAGGTTTTGGAAGTGTGTGATTGGCTAATTGACAACATTTGAGTTTATTGGAGGCAAAATTGTAGAATAATATTTAAGGAAAAGCTCAAACACACTGCTTCCTTGTGTGACAACATGGGAAAATCAACAAGCCAGAATCAACAAAAAAGCCAGATTACAATTTGATACATTACACTGGGAAAAATAATAATTTTTGGAGACATGTCCTGTGGTCTGATGGAACTAAGATTGAACTGTTTGGCCATAATGACCAGTGTTACATTTGGAGGACAAAGGGGAAAGCTTACAAGCTTAGGAACACCATCCCAACTTTAAAATATGGGGGCGGCAGCATCATGTTGTGGGGCTGTATTGCTGCAGGAGGGACTGGTCCACTTCACAGCATAGATGGCATCATGAAGAAAGAACATTATGTAGAAATACTGAAGCAACATCTCAAGACATCAGCCAGGAAATTTAAACTTGGCCACAAATGGGTCTTCCAAACAGACCATGACCCTAAGCATACTGCCAAATTAGTTAAAATGTGCTTTAAGGACAACAGAGTGAATGTTTTGGAGTGGCCGTCACAAAGCCCCTATTTCAATCCTATAGAAAATTTGTGGGCAGAGTTGAAAAAGCTTGTGCGAGCAAGAAAGCCAACAAATCTGACTCAGTTACACCAACTGTCAGGAGGAATGGGTCAAAATTCCTTCAAACTATTGTGAGAAGCTTGTGGAAGGATACCCAAAACATTTCACCAAAGTTATACAGATTAAAAGCAAAGCTAAAAAAAGTATACCAAGGAAATGTAGGTAAACTTTTGACTGTCTAGAAATTAATAAAAAATTCTCAAAAAACAATTCTCTCATTATTCTGGCATTTAGCAAATGTAAATGATTTAGGTAATCCTAACAGACCTAAAATAGTAAACGTTTAGTATGATTTACCATCAGACACTTTTTTTAAAAATGGTTATGTTGCTTTTTTTAAAGTGTAAGTAAACTTCTGGTTTCAACTGTATATGCTACAGAAATAAATTCCCTCACTAATGTGCAGTTATTTCTTATATTAAATAGTTCTTAGCCCAAACTAACCAATGGTTTTGTGCCACTGCTTGAGCATATAGAGCTCACCAGCTAATTTCCTGAAGCACATCTGATATTTTGTGCATTTTTAAATGCAGGTCTGATATTTTGTACAGATTATATTAGCAATTTTGCACTGAGAAAAATGTTGGATTATTTAAATGACATGCCATTAATACCCATCAGTATTAGCCTTTTTTATATCATTGCCAAAAGCTTCAAATTAGTTCAATATCAGCCAATTATTGACATAAAAAAATTGTTATTTGGGTCTTTAGAGATAAGTGAGCATGTAAGTGACATTTCACAATGTATTCTGGGCCCGTCTTCTCCCTAAAGGACACTTGGATCTCTCTAAAGTATTACGAATATAAGCCATGCTGGTAAAACTGAGCTAAAACAAGGTGTTCTTGGAGAAAACATAATTAAGTTTCCATCATTTGACACCAGTGTAGCAGCTCAGCAGTTTCTGGAGCACAGCAAAAGTGCTTAAATGGGACAGAACAGAAGTGTTTTACTTACATCCTCTCCACCCTCCTCTTTGGAGTCCTGAGATGCTCCTAATGCTTCAGCTCTTAACCTGTAATTAAAGAGACACGTTCAGACTTTAATCAGAGAGCAGTCACGGGGACTTTAAGACTCACAAACAACACATCACTGAACACAAACATAGTTGCATACCAAATCACACTTATACACTCATTTTCAAATCAATCATTTAGTGTAGAGTTTAGTGTAATCCCAAATAGAACACTAATATTTTTTTACTAAATGGAAATTCAAACCATTTCCCAGCTGACTTTTAATGGTTGCCAAATCACGAGGGCAGCAGTCTCCCCAGACTTCCTCTTCCCAGACATTTCCTCCAGCTCCTCTGGGAGATCCCGAGGATTTCCCAGGCCAGCTGTGAGACATAGTCCCTCCAGCATGTCCTGGGTCTTCTAGGTGGGACCTAGGAACACCTCCGTAGGTAGGGGGACTCGTGAGGGACTGGTGCATTGTGGAACGGGTGGTGGTTGAACGTTAGGTCCACAAAAAACCTGATAGCCTTGGTCGCCAAATTAGTGAAATAAATGACCAAACTACCAATTTGTAGCTATCATGAGTACAACCACATTCACCATCAGGAGGTGCCATAATTACTTTAGTTATGAAAGAGAACTTTGCTTTCACAATCCAAAATAAATAAAGAAATCCAACCTCGGCACCAGATAGTAGAGGTCTGCAGCCGCTTGACCCGACCAAATTTCTTGTGGCGTTGGAATACATTTTCAAATAAAACACGGTAGCGGTCGGTAACTCACTCTGTGTAATTTGAACGGGAGTAGGCAGTCTAACAATATAGTACAGCATGTCTGCAATTTCCTCATTCTTATTGAGCACCGGTACAGCCAGTGCTTTCAACTGTTGTGCTTTCTGCACGTGCATTTTATTCACACAGTCTGTGTGCGCATTATCTGCAGAACGGTCCTCTAAGCGGGCTTTACCAACATGGGAGAGCAAAGTGAAGATGCGCTGTCGTTCAGCTTGCATTAGAAAACGGTCAGTTTACTGTTAGGAAATCCACATGAGGCAAGTCTGATGTATGGGAGTCTTTTTCATAAGTCAGATGCAAATGGAAAAAAAAAATGACCCTTTGCGCAATGTGATAATACATCTAAGTTTTATCCTTTAGCAGTCACAAGACTGGAACCTCAGGTTTAAGGCAGAACTCATGTCTCATCACAAAGGGGCAAACAAAACTGACATGTAGACTACAATCCTTGCAAAACATACAGATTTTTTTCTGTCATCTCTCTTTTTTGGGAGTACACAATTTAAATGTGATATTTTGGAAACCAGATCTAAGTTTAGCAGGAACGGTTAGGTCGGGTAGAAAATGGGGTGGGGCGGGCAGCAGGTGAACAAAGACTGAATATAGGGAGGGAGCGGCCGGTTGCGGAATAAAACCTTGCAGGGGCGCAGACCTCTACCCGATAGCTCCTCCCCAAAACTGCAAGTGTTGAATGCATGAAGTGTATTTAGCTTTGCACTTTTGCTTTTAATGGTTGAATATATATTATGTATGTGATTTGTGACACCTCATGATTTTACCTTTAACTGCACTGTTAACATCTCTACAGGGCTTTTCACATTTGAAATAGTTTACCTGAACCGCAGGTAAACAGAACTCCACACTGCTCATAATTGAAACATAGTTAAAAATTAATGAGTATTTATTCTTACACTGACGTTTTTCTGTACAACACTGATAACAATGATTATTTCCATATCTGCAATATCACTGACTGGACAAATGCAACATGTGACTTGTAATCAGCTCTAGATATGCAGTTTTATATAATGCCAAGTGCTAGAAAGCTTCAGCTAGCTAAGTAGAAATTAAATGGTCTTCTTCACTCCAATAGTATTCCATTACTATTTGACATGTGACCTGGAACCTCTAAACCAGACATAAGAGTAATTTTATTAAATTTGAGCTGAAAACTGAATGAATAAGCTGTATGGCGCGTTGAGATAGGACACTTTTTGACAGAGATACAACTATTTGAAAATATAAAATAAAATTTTAATTTTTTTTCCACATTTAAATATAGAGAAAATCACCTTTAGGTTGTCCAAATTAAGTTCTTAATGCATATTAGTACACAAAAATTAAGTATTGATATAATTACAGTTGGTATCTTTCAAAATTTCTTTATGGAAGATGATATTTACTTAAATTTCTAATGATTTTTGGTATTTTTACTCATACAGTGTATTTTTGGCTCTTCCTACAAATATGCCCAAGTAACTTAAGACTGGTTTTGTGGTCCCGAGTCGTATATTTCACTTCAAATGCCAAAAATGTGTTTAATACAATGCACAATGCAAAGCCAGTCAGCTACAACTAGCCACAACATTTTAACATTGTTTCCCACGGCACATGTTTGGCACCACAATGCAGGGTTAACAGCGTACAAATGAAGATAATCCTGCTCTGGAGCAGGGTTTCAGGATGCAGAGTAAAAAAAGCAGTGCTAAGTTCAAAATAGTCTAATATTTTCCTGTTTATATCATGCTCATCTACCTGTATACAAATCTATTAGGGGTGTAATGGGTCACAATTGATCAGTGGTACGTTCAGATCATGACCCCCGCTTCGGCATGCACGTGACCCATGGATTAATAACTTTTTTTATTTTTACTTATAGTAGATTAATCCTAAATTTGTAATGATTCCAGAGAGATCGCCTCCCGCAGCGTTTAAATTGCAAGTTGAAGTTGTGGCACTTAAATATTTTCTTAGGTTATTAAAGCATTTTGACGCTCAAAATGAAAGTTGTAGTAGGTTCATTGTTTAAACAATAGGTAGCGAAAGGTTTTTGAGTGAGTTATTTAATTATTAATTGAAAATGAAACTAAAAAATAAATATGTTGTTGTACATATACATTGAACATTATAATGTTCAATTTATACATTTAGCATTATCAGCAAAAGTAGTGAAGATCGTTTTTACTGTATTAAATATTTGATTAATTTTTCCTCATTCAGCTGATTATTTATTGATCTTATTTTTATTAAAATGACAGGTTCTAAGTTATGCTTTTAAAAACCAAAAGTTTCTTGCATTACTGGTTTTGTAACAAATGAAAAGCAAATGACATATGTCTCCTCCCCATTTTCTGATCCGAAAAATGGTCCGATCAGTGACTCAAAAACAGTAATGTGATCCGAACAGTGAGATTTGTTTTCCATTACACCACCAATATCTATGCATGACCCGCATATGCATTGCTCACCGAAAAAAAAAGGACATTTTTATGCTTGTGTATGTTTCTATAAATTAATATATTTTAAGTTATTGAGTTCATTTTAAAGTCTTCCAAAATTACTTTAATAAAATAATAAATAATTTTTATAAAGCATTTTCAGTTTCAGTTATTAGCCAAGTGCATACAGAATTTTTGTTTTTGTTTTTGACACAAAATCTTTAATTTCAATGCATCCCTAGCTCTGTGTTTATTTACAGCGCCACATATAGTTGTGGTATACATATTACACCAATTTTTTTTATTATTCATTCATTAATTTTCATCTGCTTTTCCGGGGCCATGTTGTGGGGGCAGCAGTCTTAGAAGAAAACCCATCTTAGAAGAAAAAAGACTTCCTTCTCCCCAGACACTTTCTTCCAGCTCCTCCGGGGGAATCCCAAGGCGTTTCCAGGCCAGCCGAGAGACATAGTCCCTCCAGCGTGTCCTGGGTCTTCCCCAATGCCTCCTCCCGCTGGGAAATGCCTGGAACACCTTCCTAGGTAGGCTTCCAGAAGGCATTCGTAACAGATGCCTGAGCCACCTCAGCCGACTTCTCTCAATGTGGAGGAGCAGCTCCGAGCTCCTCCGAGGTGACAGAGCTCCTCACCTTATCTATAAGGGTGCGCCCTACCAGCCTGCGAAGGAAACTCATTTAGGCTGCTTGTTACCGAGATCTTGTCCTTTCGGTCATGACCCAAAGCTCTTGACCATAGGTGAGACTAGGAGCGTAGATTGACCGGTAAATTGAGAGCTTTGCCTTTCGGCTCAACTATTTCTTTACCATAACAGAGCGGTACATCGACCGCATTACTGCTGCTGCTACTTCCATCCTTCCCCCACTCGTGAACAAAAGTCCAAAGATACTTAAACTCCTCCACCTGGGGTAAGGACTTTCCTCCAACCTGGAGATGGCAAACCACCTTTTTCCAGTGAAGCATCATGGTCTCGGACCTAGAGGTGCTGATTCTCATCCCAGCCGCGTCACACTTGGCAGCAAACCGCCCCAGTGCATGCTGAAGGTCCATGTTCGATGAAGCCAACAGAACAACATCGTCTGCAAATAACAGAGATGAAATCCTGTGGTCTCAGAACTGGACCCACTCCAGCCCAAAGCTGTGTATAGAATTTTTTTCCATAAAAATTATGAACAGAACCAGTGACGAAGGGCAGCCCTGCCGGAGTCTAACAAGCCTGACTTATTGCCGGCAATGCGAACCAAACTCCTGATCTGTTCATACAAGAAACGAGACAGCCCTTAACAGAGCACCCCTGACCCCATACTCCCAGAGCACCCTCCACAGAATGCCATGAGAGACATGGTCGAATATCTTCTCCAAGTCCACAAAACACATGTGGATTGGTTGGGCATCCTCCCATGAACCCTCCAGCACCCTGGTGAGGGTATAGAGCTGGTCCAGTGTACCACGGCCTGGATGAAAACCACATTGTTTTTTCAACTATTGACCAGATCCTCCTCTCCAGTACCCTGGCATAGACTTTCCCAGGGAGGCTGAGGAGTGTGATCCCTTATAGTTGTAACACACCCTCCGGGGTCCCACTTCTTAAAAATGGGAACCACCACCCCAGTTGCCCAGAGGTAATGTCCCCAACCTCCATGCAATATTGTAGAGACTAGATCTAGAGACGTGTCAGCCAAGATAGCCCCACAATATCAACAGACCTGAGATAAACAAGGTGAATCTCATCCACCCCCGCTGCTTTGCCACTGCGGAGCTTGCAAACTACCTCAGTGACCTCAGCCTTGGGTGATGGGTGAATCCACCCCTGCATCCCCAGACTCTGCTTCCTCAATGAAAAACATGTCACTGGGGTGGGAAAGATCCTCAAAGTATTCCTTCCACCGTCCGACAACATCCCCAGACGAGATTAACAGCTTTTCTTTTTTAATAATTATTTATCACCTTTAATGGATAGGACATACACCGTGACGACATATTACACTGATTTAACACAGATTTCTTGTGGACAGACATTTCTTGAAATTATACATGTATGAACGCAAAACTTATACACGGTAAAACACAGTAACCTAGAATACACAATATATAAAAAATAAAACATGATCATTGTCGTCTGGACTTAGCTTTATTCTATTAATGCAAACACATGGAAACACACACCTCTTCAGCTCCTCCTCCAGTTCCTTCACTCTTTGGTCCACTTTAGTCTTGGACTGTTTCACTGTTTCCAGCTCTTCCCGGAGAACCTCCTGTTCACTCGACAGCTCGTCCACTTTAGCAATCAGGTCATTCTTTACAATATTCAGGGCATTCCTATACACAGCAAGAAAAATGACTCAGGTAAAACCAATAGACTCATATGTACATGTGCAATAATAAAACAAAACATACTTGGTTTCCAGTAGTTGTTTATTCTCAGTCAGCAGATTTTCCACCTCTTTCCCCATTCCTGTAGGAATAGACAGTGTTAGCAGAAGCAACCATTCATTTTTTCCCTCAAATCTTAAACTAAGATTAAAAACTACATCCTGATTGTTTGACATTAGAACCACAGCGACTAAGAATTACAATAATTACTTATTATTACTTATTATTACAATAATTACATCCATTATTACTGAAAATACAGTCAGTAAAATCAGCTAAGCTCTTAATTTTGACAAAAGATTGAGCTTCTAATGTTTCAATTAAATCTACATTGGTAAAAATCACAGGCTAACTTGATAACTGGAGTATGACTTGATAAATAATGATTCGCATGAGCCCTAAAGCCATGCATCTGAAAGCACTGCGCTGAGCAGCCAGAGTTAATAGGATTAAAAGAGCAGAAGCACATCTCATCAAAGCACAGCTACAAATCAAGACGGAGTCACAATGTACTACTGAACGCAACACGAGGGGGGAAAGGAGGCTGTGAGCCTTACCAAAGAAATCATCCCGGACTGAAATAGAGAGCCAAGGAGGAAACGGGGGAAAGCGGAGGCAGCCAAAAGACAGGAGGGGAGAGGCATAAATGTGAAGAAAGATTAGATGATTAAAAGAAAATGATGGAGAAAAGCAGAAGGAGATGGGATTGAAATAAAGGATTAAGAGAAGAGAGAAAAAAAACAAATGGACAGGTACATGTTAGATATTTGTCATCAAACACATACAAATACACACACACACACACACACACACACACCTGATAAAGTCAAAAACATTAGTAGCTGTCTCTACTACAAGTATATTTTTTTGAAGGAACACTTCACTTTACTGGAAATAGGCCTATTTTACAACTCCCCCAGAGTTAAATAGCTGAGTTTTACCATGTTTTATTCATTCAGTTGATCTCCAGGTCTGGCAGAAGCACTTTTAGCTTAGCTTAGCATAAATCATTGAATCGGATTAGACCATTAGCATCTTGTTTAAAAATTAGAAAAAAAAAGAGTTATAATAAGTTAATAATAATAGGAGGTATAAGAGATCATTGTACTTATTAAAGCTCGACTTTTCTGTAGTTACATTGTTTACTAATGCTGCGTTCACATCAGACACGGAGGACGAGGCATCAAGCGTGAGTGACTTACATGTTAAGTCAATGCAAAGACGCAAATAGACATCCTGCAATTTACACGAAAATCTGAACTTCAGCAGACATTCGTGCCACCAATCAGGAGCTTGCTCTTGTAGGGGTGTGGTTATGACATAGTGACTGTTGTTGGTGTCCTGAGGGGAAATCTGTTGTCCGGTGTCGGCAAAAGGCTCATCAAACTGGGCTCAGCTCAGTTTGAAGCACCACTGAAAGCCTCAATCATCCAGGTATAGTTTCTGGAGGAGTTGATCTGAGCTGGGTGCACCTCTAAATGGATCTAGTGGACTCAGACATGGCGCCGAATGAATCTACACTGTTTTTCAGCCTTTCTAAAGAACATAAAGTACAGCTACTATATCTATGTTAGCCATTTAGCAACGAAGCTAGAGTCACCGGACAGACAGAAGCCCTGCCCATGACGCGAATCCACGTCTAAAGTGAAGTGAATTTCACGCACGAATGAAGTGAATTTGATGAGTGAGTTAATCGAATTTGACGCACGAATGAAGCGAGTAAACTCAAAATGTTCCCCCATTTATTTTCACATGAATAGCGCAACTTATTCACGCATGCTGCGGCTGGTGTGAACACAGCATTAGACCGACAGAAAATGAAAAGTTACTATTTTCTAAGCCGATAACTCTAGGTAAAAACACTCTCATTCAGGTGTAATAATCAAGAAACTTTGCTGCTGTACCATGGCTGCAGCAGGTATAATGTTATTACATGTTTCATATTACAATACTGTTAACAAGTTACCTAGCTGGTGTTTTATGTGATACGTTTCTTAATTATACAGTTTCAAGTGATCTTTAAACTAACACAGTCTATGTTTATGTTAACATTAAATCCATGCAAATGTCAAGAAGAGTTAAAAATAAATATATATTGAGAAATAAATATACCAACCAATCAGTGATCAGATACACACCTGAGAACTCCCCTAGGGGCGTGGCCGAGAGAAGCACACACGGGAAGGAAGCACAGAGAGGGGTCAAGGGTCAGTGAGTGAGACGGCCAATCAAAAGAAAGATCCACCTTCACACTGAGATAAACAAATCAACAGCTCTACCTTGATAACGAAAACAGAACAAATCAGAAAGCCGCCAACATAAACAACAAAAAGTACCAAACAACAAAATGTGCTTAGGGGCAGGAGGTACAGCCATGAAGAAGCAAGCATGGTATCCCAAGAGACCTTGCTTTGGGGATACGTCCAGCAGTGTGGGCTTCCTGACAAAAGGCATGCAGTTCAAAGTGCAATAAACAAGGCCCTTGACCACCATATGCTTAGCAATGGTACTTCAAATATAAACAAACAATAATAATAATTAAAGTCCGTGTGAATTTTTAAATACATTTATATTTATTTCACTAGCGCACATTGTTATTCTTTAGGTGAACAATTAATTCATGCAAGTTAATCTCCCAAAACTAATTTTTTGTGTGATCTTCAATCAAAGCGTTTGTTTTTTTTTTCGTTCGGAGTGAGCGGTCTTTCTCTGATAATGTCAGTTTGATCATTTCAGTCACAATATTCTTAACCACATCCCTGTTAGTTTGCTATAGAGGGAATGATGCACAAAAAGAAAGCCCCGCCCCCTACTCAATATTCCGTTTCAGTTGGAAGTACATCAAACAAACTAAAATAAAGGTCTCAGCAACTTACAATTCACACAGACTTTAAACTATTCCCCATAAATGCAAGTTACATTTAAAAAAATAATAATAACCTGCATTTATGAAGAACTGTCAATCAACTGTTGATGTTCAAACATAATGAATGTTCAATATGAGGTCATAATGAGAACTAGGATTCTTACCGAGAAGTTCCGCTCCTGCGTCCACATCACCGATGATGTCAGACTTGGCGTCTTTGATCTCATGATACAGAGAGTCTGTGTTGATGCCGAACGCTTCATTCACTATGCCCTGCGAAGGACTTCAAAAGGAACAAGAGCTTTTGTCATCATTTTCATTCAGCGCAAACCTTGTATGAATTCTGCTGAATCTTTTAAAGTGACTTTCTAAATCTAAATAATGGTCCCTTATATGGACCTTTTGTTCTGATTGCGTATTTTTGTACTGTTTTAAATGACGTGAATGATGTACCTGTTTCCTCCTCCGAAAATTCGAGGGTCCAAGCACATATCTAGCTCTGGTGTGGAGTCTATTATTTCCTGAAACTCTGACCACTCATCACTACTGCCCATTCCTACAAAAACACCAGAAAGAAAGATCATGCGATTAGGCCTGTCACAATATCATAATAACATTTAATATATATTGAATTTTCGGACAACACATGAACATTACCTCAATCATTTTTGGTGATGCAATATATATCGCCCATACATAAAAACCAATTCTAGCAACACTTTAGCTGATTGTGGAACATCTCTATTGCAGGTGTCAGTGTGGTTAAAAAAAACACTATAGCATTTACTATAATTGACTATAGTATATTTTTATGTGGGTGTCTGACAACTAAACATACTGTAGATCTGGTAGCAGATATCACAGCCTGTTAATTTTACACCTTGCACTTTTTTGTTAACATTTATTATTATTATTATTATTATTATTTAGGATATGCGTTTTCACATTCTGATTCAAATACCTCATTATTAAACTCTTAAAATGACTATATTTAAATGAAATATTCTGAAGAATAAAATATTATGTGGAAAGTCACTTTGGAAGAGTGTACTTGCATTGTGATGATATTATATTGTCATTCTGGCATTGTTTAATGATGAGTGGCATAAAATAGTCTTAAAATGACAATAATATTGTTCATCGCAATATATTTTGTTGCTATATATTGTATGACAAAATGGATATTGTGACAGGCCTACACGCGATAAAAAAAAACGTAGATTAAGGCCCAATCCCAGTTCTAGGGGTGTCCCAATTCTCAAAATAGCTTGAAGGCGTAGGGTTAAGGGGAAGATTTTTCACACTCGAAAGAAAGGGGTAAGAAAATTTCACAGAATACACCAGCTAATGGCAGCATGGCTGCACACAGAAGTCAGGAGATGCACGAATTAGTATTTTTTTTGGTCATTATTACAAGTTTTTTCAACAAACAAACATATGTTTTAATACATTCATAACGACGTTTGTGTTTTACGTCATGCTTTAAAAAAAAAACCCTAGAATTAAAATCGCTAAATTTGGCTATCTATAACCCCTAACAGTAACTCCTGTACAGCAGTCCCACAACATTCGGACACTTGATTACCCTGTCAGAAAGTCTAGTGGCTGGGAATGAGCTTTTTACAGTGTCTACTATAATGTTAATGTTGTTTTTCGTGTGTTTACATAGATGAATATGGCCAATGTGTAAATGCACAGTACAGTTACGATCTTATTGCCACATTAGATCATTATGATAACATGATATCGTTGCCTTCAGTGGTTTCCTGAAGATAAACACCAAAAAACAACGCAACTGGAATAACTACAGCAGTCGTGATCATCCATCTCATATGAAGCAAGAGATTGCGATGACATATGATGATGTGTGCAGGTGCTGTAGTAGTGTCCCTTTTCTTAGGGGTAGATTTTGTAGTCCTTCCCCTTCACACTCGGTTTCAAGGGCCAAGGGGAAAGGGGTACAAAAATAGAATTGGGATTGGGCCTATGTATTACTTTGCAAACACAATTGCTTTATTTTGAATTCAAATGGCTGAAAATATACTATCAGGACTGAAAATCATACTTTATTTGTCTTTTTAGCACCATCTATATAGTATAAAAGAGTTACTGAACAAAATTAAAGACAGCACATCTTATTAATTAATTTGTTAACTCAGCATTGGTATCAGCTTTTAAAAAGCTCCCATTATGCCCTTTTTACATGACAAGTTCTCAGGTGCCCTTAGAAAGCAGCTGTCTCTTTTCAGCTCTAAATACCACTTGACACCATGCAAAAAAAAAAAAAAAAACATGTGCTGTTTTCATGAGTGTCTCTTTAAATGCAAATTAGCTGCTGCTTCATGTCCCTGTCAAGAAATAGGCTGTGCCTTTACAGCTTGTGCCTCAGACACTCTGGTAATAACAAACAAAGAGGTGCTGCATGCTCATAAAAAGCTGGCCAACAGGCAGCATACTGTGTGAATATTAAAATAAGTCCAGTTTATGTTAATATCAAACCAAGTTGCATAATGTCTGTGTCTGATTCCCTCACATTCCATGCATATTTTGAGCATAACCCATCTAGACTGATTTCTATGTAATTTTTATTGTTTACTATTGTTTATTTTTCTTTTATTTATTATTCAGACCAATCAGAAGCTCAAAAAGCAACATTACACAGCAAATGTTGTTTGAAAGTGTAAAAAGCATAATAGGACCCCTTTAAAACCCGAGTTTCTTTCTTTTATTCAGTGTTTATGCTTTGACTCATTTCTTCTCATGCTCACCAATGCTGACGTTCCTGGTTTCCTGAGAGACCTGCACCTCCATGTTTCTACTGAGGCGCTTGCCAGTCCTGCGATCGCGTGCACGCCTGCGGGACGTGTCATACTCCCCCACTGGCACCAGCCCGTCGTTCAGGGGCGTAACAGTGGCCGAGGGAACAGACGAGGTGGGAGTGTTTGATTTGCTGCCTGTGCTGCTGGGCGTGGCTGCAACCGAGTCTGAATCTGAACCGTCCTCCTTAGAAGACAGAGAACAGCATAATCACACACACACACAGCAATGCACATGCAGAAATACAATTTAAATAGAAACTTCAAATTTATCACCGGCTCTCTGGATTTGCCATCAGTAGGTTTGTACATTTAGTAATAGTTTCATTTGCGTTCTATTTTAAAAACCAATGCCAGCTTGTCTTCAAATATTTAAAACTCCCATTGAAAATAAAAGGGATATATAATAATTTTAGATGTTAGCTTCAGTCTATTAGCTTTAAGGATATCTTTTACCAAGTTTGCTCTAAAACAGTGACAAAACTCGCATTTAGAAAATATAAAACTGATATAAACATCCAAACTTGCAATTGGCCACTATCAACCAACGATTTTTTTCACCTCATACTTTAGTTTCTCATCAAATCTTGACCAATCAAGCGCTCTTTAGTATCTGACATGCCCCGCCCCCTTCAAGATGCTTCTCATCAGTGTTGGACAATAACGTGTAACTAGTAATGCGCTACTGTAACAGCATTACTTTTGACAGTAACTAACACTGTAACGTATTACTTTTTAAATATACTAACTGCCTTATCGTTACAGCATGATGCGTTTGTCCGTTACTTGGTAAATTAATTTTGGCTGCAGTCTAGAACATCTTCCTGTTTACAGCAGTAAAGCACTGTGGGATTGCTGGATGCCAACCAACCACTGTAAAGAAGATGCGTAGTGTACAAGGCACCAGACTGGACAAAAGTCAAGCGAAAGCAGTGAGACCAGGTGCGCACAAGAGAAGCCGAGTGTACACACGAGAGACACCAAGAAAATATTAACGCTACTATTATTAATTACTATAACTAATCCTACTATGTTTGTTGTTTCAAATAAATAAGCACACATTTGTTATTTGTATAACCAATTTGATTTGTATTGCTCAGAAAAAATGCTGTGATTTATTTTATAGTTTTACATATTTTTATAGCTGTTATACAACAGCAGATTTTGCACTGAATACACACAGCTTACTTTCCGTAAGTTGCTGACATGCCACGTTTTATCTGTGGTTAGTTTGAAAATTGCTCATCGATTTCATTTGAGCAGCTGTTCTGTTTTTGTTTTATTTTTAAATGCATAAAATGTATGGTTTTCTATAATAGCAGTTGTTTTGGCTGCGGAGTTTAACCAAATTGATTCTGAATAATAATTCAGATTACTTTCATTTATTTATTTCATAAAGCTTTTGTGTTTGTTGTATATTGTCGCTGAAGTAACTTTAGTTTTTGCTTTTTGTTTCTGAATATATTATTCAGCTAGTTTATCACATTGTGATATTTTTATTTTTGTGCTGCTGGTCTGACTTAAATTAGTGTTTAAAAATACTTTTTGTTTAAGTCTGTCTTGTGTTTTAGTTGTGAGAATGCAAATGAATTAAAACAGTGTATACTGAAGTGACGTTATAAGGGCATTAATGGGAGCATTAAAAATGTTCTTTGGAAAAGTAACTCAAAAGTTACTTTTAACAGTAATGCATTACTTTTTGGTGTAATCGATAAAGTAATGGAGTTACTTTTTGAATGAAGTAACTAGTAACTGTGACTACTTACTGTACTATTTTTCAGTAACTAGCACAACACTGCTTCTCATTTGCTTTTCATTTGATGCGATTAAGCTCAACCACTCTTACTGGCAGAGCTGTGAAAAAAACTAAACACTATTGACTTTCTTTTTTTTAAAGGGGAGGACTATATGTTTTTTTTTTTTTTTTTACTATATATCCCACCCGCTTATCATTTTTCAGTTGAGATTACGTCAAATATCGAATAAAAAAAAAATGCACATTTTAAAGCCCTTCCCAGAACCTTTCAGATCATAACATTTATGTGCAGAAAATGACATTTGTTTGACATAACATGGCATATTCAGTATTGTTTTAACATTTTCTACAAATGCGCTATGATAATATTCTTAATAAACACAGATATTAACGGCAAATCCAGAAAACCAATAAAAATTCAAGTGTTCTGGAGCTGTATTTTGATAAACATTCAGAATTAATCATCTAAACTAGCAAATATGACATTAGAGGACCAGCTGTTTGATAAACAAATATTTACGCTTTGTAGCAAGGTGTGCTAAAAGTAAAAATATGCTGCCATACAAATTCAAATAAGCAAAACAATTACAAATTATCAAATATTTGCGCAATACCGCTATATCCTTTATTGCAATTTCAACAATGCACGTTTTGAGTATAAACCATCTAGATTGATTTATACGTATACTTTTATTGTTTACTATTGTTAAATTTCCACTTATTTAGATGTATTTCTCTCTTCTTGTATTGATATGTATGCATGTACCCTGAGTTCCTGCAAACCACAAAAAAACTGTGTGCGTTCATGTGCTCATTCTCGTTTTGATTTGTCTTTCAGCCAGGCATACACTACAGGAGTTTAAGGGCTCTATTTTAAGGATCTAGGCGCATACTCTAAAGCGGATGGCGCAAAAGCATTAAGAGCATGTCCGAATCCACTTTTGCTAATTTAAGGACGAAAAATACGCTCTGCGCACTGGTGCATGATTGAACAGGGTTGTGCTTATTCTCTTAATGAGTTATGGGTGTGTTTTGAGCATAATGTGCATTAAACCAATCAGAGACTTATCCCCCATTCTCTTAAAGAGTGTTGCATCATGCCATAGAGCATTTGTTATTTACATGGCGGACTTTGTAAGAGGAAAAACTGAAAGCTTCACTAGCGAGAAAACAGTTAAACAGACCGTCTGCAGCACGAGGATGAAGAATGAGCCTCCTCCATTGAGCCTCTTTCTCTTTACTTTACTTTACTTTTTACTTTACTCCTTTACTTTCGTGGATAAGGAAACAGTATTGTACTCACTCCACTGAAGACATCCATTAGCCTACATATTTAATTTCATTTGTTAAGCTCAAAGATTTGTTTCGTGAAAACAAAACGTGAAAATTAGGGTTGCGCTAGTCAGAAAATAGCAACAAATTGCAGCAAACACATCTTGTGTGCCTTGTTGCGCCGGGTGTATGATAGGGCCCTAAGTCAATTTAATCCCTGATTTACCCTTCCTGACAACCTAAAAAAAAAAAAAAACTCTCAAGTTATGATGTTCAGCCTAGATTATGTAGAAATTGTATAAAAATAAAAATGGGTGATTATGAATACTTAATATAATATATAGCAATATAATATAATACCTAATATAATAATAATATAGCCAATGGACGTCAAAGCACTACAGATCTGTTGGAAACTAGAGATGGAGAAACGAAAACAATATGACTTCCTCTATGTGCCAAAAAAACTACTGAACTTTGCTACAGAAAAAAACAGAAGCACTTTTAGAAACCTCTATGCCTTTTTTCTTTTTACATTCTTTTAAAACCTCTTTTAACACATTTTAATCTGTTTTTAATCATTCTTAGTCTTTGTTTTTATTTTTTTTATACTTGTCTTTTATTTCTGTTTATGTAACGCACTTTAAATTACCATTGTGTTATGAAACGTGCTATATAAATAAACTCGTCTTGCCTCTAATCATACTAGCAAGCAAATATAAATATTAGCAGCTATCTGCTACATTGGAGTGAGAAATACTCCCTCTATTATGATGATCTTATGATCTTGAAGTTTGTGCATGTTTGATATTCAAAGGAAGAAAATCAGAGAAGATTCTTCTAATGAGCATAATCTAACCAGATTTAATTGGTTAGGAATTATAAACTTCTGCAGTATAAACCCAGCTTTAGACCAACATTTCTACAAGCTGTGATGGCAACATAAAAGATTAAAAAACCGTCAAACAGCACAGCTTTATACTCTTGTGACTTGAGTCATTTAGAAAGCAGGAAGTGAAGAATCACACTATTTCTCTTCCTTTAAAGAACAGATGTTTAGTTATGTGTGCAGAGCAGACAGATGCTTGATGTGAGACTCTGTAAATCAGACACATCTGTTCATTTTAGATGGTTAAAATAAGAAAGAACCGTCACAGGAGAGCAACGAAGATGAACAATGGAGCCACTAGAAGCCTGCTGGTGTCCACTGAATGCACCACCCATGAACCTGATCGTGACACAAACAGGCATGAGGGGGAGTGGCTGACAGAATGGTGATTAGCATGACTCCTCCCACTTGGGCAGAGTCATATCTGTCACACCTGGTAGCCAGGGGCGTAGACAGGCCTGCTGAGATCGCTGGAGTGCCAGATGTCTGACGAAACCATTCTAGCCCCCCCAGGACCCCCACGTACCATGCCATCTCCACCAGGATACAAACTCAGTGACGGGGGCCGCTCTGTTTTACTGCAAACACAATAAAATGGACAAAAATGTAAAACATTTTCCACTAAACCAACATTAGTACATAAAATGAGCTTTAAAAAAATCCAACATACAGGGTGAATACATAAAAAACACAAAATCACTTAGGAGAAAGAGGTAGAGGTTTTTCAGTCTCTGACTGGGTGTTTGGGGTTCATTTTTTACATTTGATAAATTAAAAGGCACAATATGTACGATTGTATCATTACAATATCCAAAAAAAACCTCTAGAACAGTATTAAATAAACTGCTGTCTTATGTACTGAATGTTATCCCCAAAGTTTTAAAGAATGTTCAAATCCAGGGAAACAAGTAATTTTAATTAGTAAGATGGAGCTGTTTGGCTATGCTAAGGATACATACAGCCTCTATTTCTTGTTTGGTTTTATAGAAAAGAGGGAAACACCAAAGATGCTTTAATGTGTTTTTTATTAGGGCCAGTACACACCAAGCTGACATCAAACATCTAGTGCTGCCGAAACCCAACTGTGTTGTCGCCTCACATCTGGTTCTATCTGGCCCAAAAAGCTGCCCGTGTACACACCAAACAGACGGCAGCCGACTGAAGCAATAGTGTGCATTATGTGCCTGCACAAGAGGATGTTTCTATGTGAAAGATAGGTGAAAGGTTTATGTGACTATTTTCAATTATGTAAGGTTTATTTTACAGTATCGATGTTGTAATGTAATTAAAATACATTTAAATAAACTTAAGCATTCATTTAGTTGTTCAAGTGTAAAACAAGACGCAAAACTGTATAGACACAAGCGCCATTAATAGCAGCCAGCTATCCATTAAAAACACTGGCGTAAAATAAATTTTCATATTTTAAAGACATGGCGTGGAAAAATGGATTTCAATGCAGTACTTTGTGTGCATTCTGAGACCCACTTTATTTCATATATCGATCAGGCAGTGAAGATCAATGATTTTTTTTAAAAATCAAATCCTAAACGTGGTGATTTTGTCATGGCGTGACGGAAGAGCTTGAGCTAATTTTCTGAAAATTAAAAGTCTGTGTGCATATACCCCATTGTCACTCACCACGGAGAGATTCACTCCTGCAAATATGTCTGATAATCTAATAATCCATATCATTTGTAAATATTTGAGAAATGCAGCAAAATTACAGCTGGCCTTTTTGTGACCCTTCTTAGCTTTAATTGTTTGCTTGCTACTTCACTTCACCATGTCACACTTGTGCTCTGATTTGTTGCTGATTAACCAGTGAGAGTGCTTTCTTCAGCCGACGATGCAACACCCGATTCGACATGCTGAATCAGGCCAACGTTAACCCACTGAGAGGCCATTCGTAGACTTGTGGCACACCAAACCAACTTGCTGGAATGATGCTGACCATCGACTTGCTCTATTCTGGCTTTTAGGGCGTACTCACACTATGATATCCAAACAGTGCCCAGGCGCATTTCCCGATTAGTTTGAGAAGTGTGAGTGCTCTAAATCGGGCGCGGTTCAGTTGGGCTTTGGTGCGGTACGCTTGTAGTGTGAATGCAAAGCGCGTCTGAGCCCGAAACTGAAGACGAGATGTGACTTTTAAGGGACTATTTCATATGGATGTATTAATCATTCTTAATTTTCAATCAGCTGCATCTTCAGCAAACTTCCTAATACCTGCAGCACGAGGACTTTTATGAACATTTATGAGCATTAAAAGTGTTGGATCTGTTCGACAAAATATTTAACTGCGTGTCACTGCATACCAAACAAAAAAAAAAAATAGTACAAAACGATATAACTAAAGCAATCTTCACTGTGCTGAGCGAGAGCACTTCCCTTTCTGGTAAACTGAACAGTCACATCATTGATAACGCAAGCGTGCTCAGGTCCGGTAGGTAAAAATGCAGTGTAAGTGCAGGCCGAGAGGGAGAGGGGATGGGGGACAAATCGCGCTTCGGCACGGTTCAAGGCAACTGTACCTAATGTGAGTACGCCCTAATGCTGCGTTCACACCAGATGCGGAAGAAGCGTCAAGCGCAAGTGATTTACATGTTAAGATAATGCAAAGACGCGAATAGACATCCTGTGGCGCAACATGCGCGAATGACGCGATTACCACCAATGAAGCGGCGCGAGTTGAGCGTTTTGCGCGATTGACACGCTTAACTTACGAATCGCTCAAGTTGGAAAATGTGAACTTCAACGGACATTCGCGCTGCATTAACCAATCAGGAGCGTTCTCTTGTAGGGGCATCCTTATGACATAGCGTCTGTTGTTGGTGTCCCGGGGGAAATCCTCCTGCCGACACCAGACAACAGTTGATCAAACTGGGCTCGGCTCATTTGGAAGCACTGCTGAAAGCCTCCATCATCCAGGTATAGTTTCTGGGGGAGTTGAACTCACAGAGTTGAGTGCACCTCTGAAAGGATCTAGTGGACTCAGACACATCTCTTAATGAATCGACGCTGTTTTTCAGCCTTCATAAAGCACATAAACACAGTTATTCTCTCAATAAAATCCATGTTAGCCATTTAGCAACGAAGCTACAGTCACCAGGGCAGACAGAAGCCTCGCCCATGATGCAAATCCACGTCTATTGCCCAGTGAATTTGACGCATGAATGAAGCGAGTAAACTCTAAATATTCACGTGTCTATTTACACGCGAATAGCGCGATTTATCCACGTCTGGTGTGAACACAGCATTAGACTGCAGAGAGCAGCACTAGAACAGAGCCCTAAAATGTACTTAGTCTGATAAAACCAAGCTGCTTCTTCTCCACGTGATTACGAGCAGACGAACTGGAAGAGGTTGATTGTGGAATAATAAAAGCTCTTCTGCTTTTGTGTTGTGTCGCACTCGTCTATCTCAGCAATTGCTTCATTGCTCTCATTTCAGCCTTATTCTGCTTCATACTACCATGATAATCATGGTTGCAGGAGTCCCATAGGACGAATTGGAGACCACTCTCACGATTCCACACTCATTTACTGTGTCAGCAAAACACACCTTTGTTTGTTGTGAATACATGCCCTCTGGTGGCAAAAAATTACATAATGTGCCTTTTAATAGGAGAGAATGAGACTACTGGGACTACACAGGGGTTTGGGGAAACTGTCAGAGATTGTGGGGCATTTTTACCTTTTCCTCCAGTTGTGTCGTTGACTGCAGAGACACACACACCGGCACACGTACAGAATAAAGAAAGAAAGAGACAAAAAGAATGTGAACGCACACACACTTACAAACACGGTCAACACTATACTTACACAGGACGTAACGTCACATTACAGTATGTAAAAAAAAAACATCAATGGATTCAACAAACTGAAACTGAAAACATGACGAAATCAAAAACAGCTCGACTATCATGATGGATGATTATGTAACTCATAATTTCAGAAAGCACACACCGTTTTCCATTTTAATACATTAACAAATCAGTGCAGCTGACATCTTACTGTAGCTTAAATATGTCAAGGTTAACACCTAAAAATATTTTAAAACTTTATAGGTTATAAATTAACAATAATAATAACAACAACAATAATAATATTAATAATAATAATAATAATAATAATCTTAAAAGGACTCAATGAAAGCGATGTTAACTATAAATGTACCATAATCATGTTGCAATACTTGCTTCAATCTTAAATACCTTTTGCACAATATCCTGCACAGCATCGTTCAGTCTCATGTAAAAGTACTTGCATAGCCTGTCTTGTGTATAATTAAGCATTTTATTTTATAGTATATGTTAGTTATGCATAGGTTTTTTTTAAATAGCTCTTATGTCCAGTGTTGTGTTTGTATTTATGAATAATCTATGTAGCACTGTTGTCCTGCGAGACACATTTCGTTCCTCTGTATGTCCACACATGTAGTGGAAAGACAATAAAGCTCGACTTGACTTGACTTAATGATAATAACATCTCTATTACAACTCTTTACCAAAATTGCTTAACTGGTTGTAATCGACGGAGTCTGTTTAAATGGAAATAGAAACGTGTGGAATTTGTGTGATAATTCAGTATGACTAAAAGCCAGCCACAACATTAGCTCTGACTAAGTAAGATATGACAGTCTGTCACTGAGCATCATCACCCAGTGCTTAGCAACGCTGTCTCCAAGACAACTGTTCTCGTAATGGGCCATTTTGTACCAACAAAAATCTAAAGCAACCGACACATACATCAAAACGGCAACTCACAGTTATAACTCATATGAGCTATAACCTTGTAGATCAACATTGAAAAATAGCAAAGAACTATTCGGGATTTGT
Organism: Danio kyathit; assembly: GCA_903798195.1. NCBI lineage: Eukaryota > Metazoa > Chordata > Actinopteri > Cypriniformes > Danionidae > Danio > Danio kyathit. The sequence goes on along the minus strand of LR812521.1, from coordinate 22,362,433 downwards.
TTACACTGGTTACCAGAGTTGGGGAGAATACTTTGTAAATGTATTTAGTTACAGAATACAGAATACCTGCTTTAAAATGTATTTTGTAACGTATTCCGTTACTTTGCTTAATCCTGGTACTGTAGTCTAAATACTTGGAATACTTGCCCTTACAAACAGCCTTCAAGTCTATTAAATGTCACACTATGCGTTGGTAGCAATTTCTGCAGGAAAACAGAGGGCCTCTAATGCCCATTATTGACTGATAAATAAGTAAAACAATATAATTATGTTTATTAAATGTTTATTTATCAAAGTGTCAACAAATTCAATTTCTGTTTCTATAATAAAGATAAAAAGTGCTTGAACATAGACAGCATTACTGTCTGTAATACAGTATATGTATATAATATGCATTTTGCTTACCCTTTGTATTTCACAGTCTGCACAGAAAAAGAGATTGCACTGCACTGTCAGGTTTCGCTCACCCCTCTCATTCTTTAAAGAGAAAAAATGCTTGAACTTCCAAGACGTGAATGCATTTTTTCCTTTACTGCTGCTAGAACAACGAAAACGAAACATCAAGCAGCGAATTCACGAACAATGACGGCAAAAAAAGCAGTTTATTTGAAAATCATGGTTGTTGTCCGGTTGTTCGGTGTTTGCGATCGTCCTTTTTGCTGCGTGAGAAAATGGAGGTGTGGCGTGAGAGCGTGAGAACAGGGTCATTTGCGTGAGTCTCACTGAGTTAACGCTGGTGATTGCAGTCGGGAGTGTAGCTTCTGTTTCTATGGTTTCGGCGGCAATTTAGTAATATTATTATGGGCCAGACACGCATCGCCCGAAGTATTCCAATGATATTAGTAAAGTAACTGTATTCTAAATACCCTGTTTAAAAATAGTAACTGTAACGGAATACAGTTACTCATGGATAGTATTCTAAATACGTACCGCCGGTACATGTATTCCGTTACTCCCCAACACTGCTGGTTACCCATGATTACTTATAAGTAGGCCCACACGGAATCTGCGCGCGCAGAATTCCGCAGATTTTCCGCAGAATTCCGCAGATTTTCAGCCCATCATTAATTCTGTTTATTTACTTGAGTAAATGTGTGTAAATCTGAATTTATTCAGTTTTTAAATTACACATATTTCACATATTAAGGTTTTAGTTATGAGACTTCTAAAATAATTCCGCAGAAATCCGCAAATTTTTACCAAAATTCTCCGCAGAAATTGCAAAAAACGTCCGCAGATTCCGTCTGGCCCTACTTATAAGTCATAAGGGTCCATTTTAATAAAAGTTTATACATTATCTGAAATCTGTATAAACATGTTTCCATTGATCTATGGCAGGGATGTCAAACTCAATTCCTGGAGGGCCGCAGGCCTGCACAGTTTAGTTCCAACCCTGCTTCAACACACTTACTGGTAGATTTCAAACAAGCCTGAAGGACTCGATTAGTTTGATCAGGTATGTTTAATTAGGGTTGGAACTGTGCAGGGCTGCGGCCCTCCAGGAATTGAGTTTGACATCCCTGATCTATGGTTTGTTAGGATACAGTAATATTTGGGGAAGAGAAAATCTCAATATCTGAGGATAAAAAGAACTAAATATTGAGAAAATTACACTCTCGCATTCACACACACTCGTACACTACAGCCAATTCAGTTAATTCAATTCACCTGTCCCACATGTCTTGGACTGTGGGGGAAACCGGAGCACCCGAAGGGAACCCACGTCAACACAGGGAAAGCATGCAAACTCCACACAGAAATGCCAACTGACCCAGCCTGAATTCAAACCAGCGACCTTCTTGCTGTGAGGTGACAGTGCTGTCCACGGAGCTATCGTGTCGCCCTTGTCCAAATTAGGTTCTTAAAAATGCATATTAATAATCAAAAAGTTAGTTCTAACATATTAATGGCAGGAAATAGGGCTGCACGATACTCAAAAATCCAATATGGAATGTTCTTGAGTATTGCAAAATTGATATTACTTATGATTGTAAGAATTAGATGCTGTGTCGTTTCCAGTGGGGACTTAGAGAAACTTGTTCATGCTTTTATCAGCAGAAGGATAGATTACTGTAACAGCTTCCTCACGGGCCTTCCCCAAAAAAAAACAAAAAAAAAAAAAAACAGTCAGACAGATGCAACTCATCCAAAATGCTGCGGCCAGGATTCTGATCAGTACCAGAAAATCTGAGCACATCACACTTGTCCTCAGGTCTTTACACTTGCTCCAGTTACATTCAGAATAGATTTTAAAGCATTATTACTTGTCTATAAATCACTAAATGCATTAATGCTCAATACACTACAGATATGTTCACCGAGTACAAACCTAATAGATCACTCAGATCTTTAGGATCATATAAACTAGAAATACCAAAAGTTCAGTCAAAGCAGGGTGAATCCGCCTTCAGCTACTACACCCCTCGCTGCTGGAATCAGCTTTCAGAAATGATCAGATGTGCTCCAACATTAGGCACATTCAAATCCAGACTGAAAAGTCAAGTGTTTAGCTATGCCTTTACTGAATGAGCACTGTGCTACATCCCACAGATCGCACTATAATGTATTTCTTTTCTTTTCATTCCTCTAAAACTCGTTTTAACACGATAATTTTTCATTTTTTTATTCTGTTGTTTTTATTTTCTTATACTTGTTTCTTTTATTCTTGTTTATGTAAAGGATAAGCATTTTTATTAGCCATGTGTTAAAATAATTTATTTACTTATTTATTTAATGATATTAAAAGACACAGGTAAATATTTATTTCCAGATCTAATTCAGTCTCATGCATTTAGTCTTTAAAACACTATGAATGAGTGAAAACCTCAGCAGATATTCTGCCTCTAATTGACTGTTGTCATTTTCCTCTTGTTTTGACTCTCATTATTACTGTTATAATTCACTTAGTATTCAAAGGATTTTTGGCATACAAGATAATTTTCACTCATAAAATGTATTGTTGGCTATTCCTACAAATATACCCATGCAAATATAGACCATTTCAATGTGGTCATGTCATTGGCCCATGAACATTTCCTGCTTGTTACCAAACTATTTCATAACTGTAACAAGAGTCATACAATCATTACTTAATGTTAAAACAGCTATCATAACATCATTTATCAATATGCGGACCCTTTGGATTCAAAATGTAACACAGGAAATGCAATAGGACCAAAGTTATTGTTTCAATCCATCAAAATGGTCCACACCCATGATTTCGAGCTCCAAGGTCACAAACGCACATTCCAAACTCTTCATTAGGCAAAGGACTGGAATGGCTAGATCAAAGTAATTATAAGAGTTACTCACGACCGTCCGCAGCCGGTGGATTCAGACTGGTTGCTGCCTGACTGCTGCAACTTTGAGCGCTCGATGTGTTCCACATAAGTCTGTATCATCTGGAGGAAAATAAAATCAAAATATTAGTGTTGTGGACTTTTTCAAGATTGAGAGTTTTGTATTTTTAACTTCCGAGTTACTGCTAATAGTGTCCCCTACACCAGGGCTATTCAATTGGCGACCCGCGGGACAAACCCGGGCCCCAAGGCAATTTGTTCCGGCCCTCCAAATAGTGTGACCAAGACATCAAAAATAAATTTAGTTCAGTCGAAAAACGGCCGCTATAGTTATGAAGTGACGTGCGTCTGTTCAATACAGCACGAGCTGCAGTTGAAGGCTGCGCAGAGCGTGAGTCAAGTGACATTAAGCAAGTGACGAGGGGCAGCCGAAAACCTTTGGATATGTTTGTAGAAAAGGCCTTTTGTACAATGCACTGATATCGCTAATAGGGATGCAATGATTAGCCGATTTCACTATTAACCCCGCTTAAATTAATTACGATTAATTAATCGTAAAGGCTTCTCAACGCCGCGTTTCTGTTGCACGGAACAAAACTGCTGCAACTAAACAAAGTTATGCTAATACGCACGCACATTGGATTAACTACAGCAGCAGGCCATTCACATATTGCGTCTTTTCTGCACGCAAGTTCATTATTTCCAATGGAGACGTGCGCATATTGGGAGCCGTGCACGCATGGCTCGCAAGCGGACCTCCAGGTGCACACAGTAGAAATTATCTCACACTATAGCGGTGAGTTGTGCATGGCTTTCAATGCAACGTAAACAAAAAATACGTTAGACGAATTATTACAGATTATTAAAAAGATTATGTATGTATGTATGAATGCAGATAATAACAGTTCATTTAAATTCTTAGCTAATATAAAGCTTAAATTAACATTAGATAAATCCTTTTTTTATTTATTTTTATTTTATTTATTTATTCATTGTTCTGTCATTTGTTTTCAGTGTAAAATGATCACTCATGTTTAAATCAAAAACTTTAAGTCCAAAGAGAGAAATGGACTATTGTTTGTTTTTTCTTAATATTTAGTGCTGTATTTGGTTACTGAGTAGCAATAAACAACACTTTAAAATAGAAGCAGTTTTCTAGTGATTTTTTAAACTAGTAGTGTTTTGAATTTAATAAATGCATAATAATTGGGATAACAGTGAAACCATGATTATTTTTCAGACTATAATCGTACAACTAAAATCTATAATCGTTGCATCCCTAATTGTTACGCAGTTTAAAACATAACATATGAATGTGTCTGAATGTAGAAGAAGCCTGCTTAAGCATTACACTGATTTTGTTGTGCTACGAAATACAACATTTGAATATGTTTGCAAAAAAAGCCACATTGTACAACGCAGTGGTGTTATGTAGTTTCAAAATACAAGATATTAACGTTTTAATGTAGAAAAAGCCATTGTGGGTGTCTTAAGGAGCAAAAATACAGCATGTGGGCTCTTACATGAAGTTGTGTCATCACTTATATTGTAAGTCATATCTCTCCGGCCCCTCATTTGGGATGCTTTTCATGAACTGGCCCCCATGACAAACTAATTGAATAGCCTTGCCCTACACCTTAAGAAAGGGATGTCCAAACTCGGTCCCGGAGGGCCAGTGTCCTAAATATTTTAGTTCCAACCCCAATAAGACACACCTGAACCACCTAATCAAGCTCTTTCTTGGTATACTAGAAACTTCCAGGCAGGTGTGTTGAAGCAAGTTGGAGCAAAACTATGCAGGACACCGGCCTTCCAGGACCGAGTTTGGACACCCCTGCCTTAAGACCAGTTAATGTACATTATTTTCCTTGTCAAAAAAATTTGATCATACACACAAAAATTTCAGCAGACAAAATAACACATTCAGAAAACATTCACATTCACAACTTTGTTCACATTCAAAGAAAAATGAACTCTCCTTAAATTTCTATTTCAAGGTTTTCCACATCTGTAGAAAGAACCCCTTTGTTAAGTTCTGACTCTGAGTTGTTTTACCAAAGTCCCTTTAAGGCAGGGATGTCCAAACTCGGTCCTGGAGGGCCGGTGTCTTAGAGAGTTTATCTCCAACTTGCTTCAACACACCTGCCAGCTGGTTCAGGTGTGTTTGATTAGGGTTGGAGCTAAACTCTCCAGGACACCGGCCCACCAGGACCGAGTTTGGACATCCCTGCTTTAAGGCAAGTCATTTCACTCAGCAGCCATCTTTGAAACCCAGCTCAGGCATTCTGTTTGAATGGGGAAACATCAAATTCTCCAAAATATCTTGCCAAGTTTACGATTAAATTTCATATTAGGAACAACCAATAAAATTAAACAACAGCTGTCTATTTAGTTTCATTTCTAAACCTTCGAATCACACAAAATCTGCAGAAACTCCCATCTGATCCGAGCCCCACCCCTGGAGAATTGTCGGTCTGAATCGATTGATGATTGGCTTCTGTACTAGAAGGCGGAGCTTCATTCGCCATATTGACCGTTTCACGCCTTCCCATTCAAAACTATACGAGTGACACATCTTGTGTATTCTATAGTCCTTGGTTTTACTGACCTCTGTGTGGCGCTGGTGAAGGGCATTATACTCTTTCTTCATGTCAGATTCTCGCTCTTCCAGGCGAGAGACTATAAAACAGGAATAGTCACACATGGATGGTGTAAGATCCCAAATCCTTTGTTTGTGTCTCATGTTTGTGTGTGATGATATGAATTCGACACTCACTCTGGTCAGCGTAGTTCTTGGACTTCAGCTCCAGTTGCTTTGCTTGCAGCTCCAAAGTCTCCACCGTGGTTTGCAGATCCTTCTTGTCCGCCTCCAAGGCATCTTCAAACTCGATAAACTTCTGTTAAAACACATTCGGACACACACCAGGTCAGATCCTTCATCTAACAAGAGATGGGTGGATGGTCTTACAAGGAAGGGAGGGAGGGATGGGTGGATGAAGAGACAGACAGATAGAAAGAGACAGACAGAAAGACAAAAAGACAGAAAGAACATGCATAGAATGATAGATAGACAGACAGACATATACAGAAGGACAGAAAGAAAGACATTTACAGATAGACAGAGATAGGACAGAGACAGATGGATAGACAGACAGACAAGACATGGAGGGATGGATAGAGAGAAAGACATTGACAGACAGACAGACAGACATGGAGGGATGGATGGAGAGAAAGAAAGACACATTTATAGACAGAAAAGAAAGAAAGAAAGAAAGAAAGAAAGAAAGAAAGAAAAAAAGAAAGAAGGAAAGAAAGAAAGAAAGAAAGAAAGAAGAAAGAAAGAAAAAAAGAAAGAAAGAAAGAAAGAAAGAAAGAAAGCACATTTACCGATAGACAGAGATAGAAAGACATACAGACAGAAAGAATAAAGAGATTGATGGATGAGACAGAAAAAAAGAAAGATACACAGAGACAGAGATAGATAGAAAAACAGACAGAAAGACAAAGTCACAGACAGACAGAAAAAAACTAAAAGATGGATGGATGGACAAAAAGACATACACAGAGATAGAAAGACAGACAGACAGAACAAAAAAGAGATGGATGATGGATGGAGACAGAAAAAAAAGAAAGAGACATGTTTACAGACAGACAGAGAAAACAAAAAGAGATGGATGAGACAAAAAAGAAAAAAGACATACAGATAGACAGATAAACAGAGATAGACAGACAGACAAAAAGAGATTGATGGATGGATGAAGAGAAAAAAAAAGAAAAAGAAAGAAAGAAAGAACACATTTACAGATAGACAGAGATAGAAAGACAGACAAATGAAAAGAGATTGATGGATGGATGGAGAGAAAACGAAAGAAAGAAAGAAAGAAAGAAAGAAAGAAAGAAAGAAAGAAAGAAAGAAAGAAAGAAAGAAAGAAAGAAAGAAAGAAAGAAAGAAAGAAAGAAAGAAAGAAAGAAAGAAAGAAAGAAAGAAAGAAAGAAAGAAAGAAAGAAAAGAAAGGAGAAATATTCAGACAGAAAAAGAAAGAACAGAAAGACAGATAGACAGATGGACATATCAGGACACACACATTTGTTTAATGACATGAGTAAGGCACAGTTATTACAAGGAAAAGATGACTTATGAGGACACCGCCGATGTCCCCTTTTTCAAAAGGCTTCTAAATCATACAGAATGAGTTTTTCACAAAGTAAACTGTTGGAATGTCCCCACAATTCACAAAACGTGTGCGTGTGTATGCATGTATAGCTGACTCTCCATATCCATAACCAGATTATGAAGCAGAACATCACAAGGTCAAAGAAGCATTTGGAGAAGGGATTGTTCTTCGAATACAATACAGTCACATTTACACACACACACACACACACACACACACACATTCACCCGGGAACATCACACACTCACAAGTGCAGTGTGTGGTGACTTTGAGCTGCAAGGATTTAAAAGTGGAACATAATAGGCTCTTTCTGCAGTGCAGCCCAGCCACAAACATCCTCCTGGAATTCAGTAATCCCAGAACTGCAAAGAGGGGAAAAAAACCCCAAACACTCTCTCTCTCTAACACCATAAACCCAAATCAGCCATCAATGAAAACATCACACTAGGTCAATCATGTCCTTCTAATGACAGCGTTGACTTATAAAGCCAATTCTAGAGTACTACACATACCCCAAATCACTAACATGTCTACAATTGGGATTTGATATTGGGATGTAACGTAAAGATTTTTGAAAAAGTAATCCCACAATGCAAATTTTTGCCAAAACTTGGCATATAACAAGATCCATCCTTAACATTGCATTTTAGCAATAACAGGGAAAATATGTTTTCTTTCTGCATCACAATACCAACAAACAGAATTCACAAAAATACCAAACAGGTTTATATACCTCTTACAACAAATCAGGGCTGCACAATATATAAAAATATTGCATATGAGCATATATATAACAGTTCTGTCTAGTTCTCGAATCTGATTGGCTGATAGCCATGCAATATTCCCATTATAACAGCACTCGTACAGCCTCTTCACCCTTGTGTATTACTCCACCCACATAGAGTGACAGCAGATCAATAAACTCACTACAGTTTGACAAATATTGCAACTGCTGAACAACATAATGTACTTTTGAGGCTTTTTGAGGCAAGAATGTAGTTGTATAGATTGCAACTATGTAGTTTATTTATAGGGACAGTGCCTATTTTAAATATTTATAAGTTCTGAGATTCAGTGCGTTGGCAGCCATCAGCCTGTCATTCTAAGCACAGCAAAGACAGTTGACCTTCCGCCACAAGATGGCGACAGAGACCACATAATAAGTGCTTGGGGGAGAAAAACTCTGCGTAAATTTCAAACTACAGCTGATCAAATCTTTATAAAACAGGTAAGTGACATTCTAAGTCGACCTCTCTCTTTTGTATTGTGTAGTGCTGTATTTATACCATAGTAATCTCGTATCTGGTATCTGTTTTTTTTTCAGGGTTATTTATAGTGATCTCCCGATTGCAATAGAGAAGTACTGGGAAATCCCTGTAGACTGATGGCATTTCATGCTGTTCAGCCTTATAATTATAAAATGTCGTCTCATCGCTTTAGACATTACACTAGAGCAGAGATGCCCAAACTATGGCCCGCGGACCAAAGTTGGCCCATGGTAACCTTTGATTTCGCCCACCATCCAATCTGAAAAGAGAGTGATAGGGAGGGTTGGGGGACGAATGCCTTTTAACTGAGATCGTTATTTCTAATATAGCATAACCTTTTTTGAATGTTTTATTACTGAGCTACAAAAAGGTAAGCTAAATTAAATGTTGTACATGAATCTGATTTTCAAAAATGTCAAAACTGTCACTCTACGGACCGAGAACAATGCAAAAGACATCAGATCAAGGCAAAAACAGGTGCAGCTTGACTCGTTTATTCGGCATTAAACTCCATTCTGTTTTAAATTGGATTGTTTTTGTCTTTACTGTTAAAATTCATGACAAATTTTAAAAATATATACTGCATTAGTTAATAAAAAACAATGTTTTCTAGTTTTTTTTATTATTATTAATTACCCATGGCAATTTTAATGTAATACAGTTACATTTGTATACAGTATATTTACCTTCGCCCCACAGCGCTTAATAAAGTTTGGTTTTTGGCCCTTTGAAAGAACAAGTTTGGGCACCCCTGCGCTAGAGAATCATTCTAATACTAGCTCTAAAGTGACGTTGGTAAAGTAGCAATGGTTTCTGCTGTTCTGACGTCAGCTGCAGATGTGAATGAATGATGGAAGTAGTTCCTCATACAAAAGGATTTTAAGACTCTCAGTGTTTGATTTTCTTTTTTATATACACACGATTATGCCGTCGAACTGTATAACTGTATAAACACAATATCACACTCGTAGCAGTGCAATATGGCTGTATATCGTTACTGGTAACATACAGTCATATCGCACTGATACACCTTTGTGGGTACGCACACCCTCAGAAACACTTTTCTGCACATCAGGCAATGTAATCACTTACATGTGCATCTCTGGACATGATAGTTTTCAAAAATCTGTAACAATTTTAGTATCAATGCTGAAATACTGCATGTCCAATGTAATCAAGGCATATTAAGAAAGCAAAAATACAGGAAAAAATCATTGCAATCTGTTTGCAGTGTCTTAGTTTTCCTGATTGTTCCTTGATGTTCTCAGGTTGATGAAACTATGCCAGTAGACAAAGATATTTAAAGGGGTGGTCCAGAGTGTATTTTTAAGGCTTGGTTGTGTTTATAAGATACAAAGCAATGTGTACTCATGCTTCATTTGTAAAAAAAAATTACAAAATAAAAATAAAAAAATGTTAAATTTTAACGTTATTTTTTCATTTATCTTACTTTGATTATATACAGCTACTCTGGTAACATGAAAACGACTGTCATATTTCCTAGTTCCTCCGAAAGGCCCGCCCTCAAGAGGCTCTGATTGGTCAGCTAACATAATGTGCTGTGATTCGCGAATTGGCTTCATGTCATGCCTCTACTAGAGCGCGATTTGCCGTTGTGTAAACAGTGTCAGTCTGAGTAGCTGTTAGCCGTATCAGTTTGAGCCTGAATCAGGCAGAAAATGAAGAGCACACAGCTGAACCTCACGCCTGCTCTCTAAAATAAAATCTAACAAGTGTCTTTCACATATATTTGGGTTATAAGCATGTTTAAGTAATATGAAACGTTCTCATATCTTTTGCGAGTTCGTTATTTGAGATGTAAAATGCAGGGAAAGCGTCAGCACAGAGAGACACTGCAGCGCTGCTGAAGATTGTGTGTGTTTACAGTGGTTTGACGGATAAATATGAATTTGTAGCTTAATTGTTAACAGTGCCAAACAGCATTTCCTGTTGTTTACATCCTTGATAAACAACATACCGTTAATGCTAGAAACTGCATTGAACTGGAAGAGATCCTGGAAGCTGTCCTTTGTCAAATGCTAGCTATATATTTATTATAATTCTCTAGAACACAATTAAAATTAAACTGTAAGCACTTCTTTGTTGTGTCGTGTCCTTTGGAAGCCCAAATACAGAAATAGAAAATGCTCTGTGAAAATAGCATCGTTTGGACTGCATTTTAGCTTTCTCTGCTAAAACCTTACAGCGCCTCTGCCCACGCCCCTTCACTGGGCAGGGTGTATGCGCATGTTAAATGCACGTAACCGGAAGCAATTGTGATCTCACTAGCCTGGATGTATTTTTTTTGTAGTCCCCAAACTTGGTTTGCTATAGGCTTTGCTAAGCTGTAAAAGCTAAAAACTCTGTAAAAGCTAATGTCTCCTTTTGCATTGAACTTTGAGCGTCTTACATTCAAAGATGTTGTGAATGAGATGAGATGATATTGTAGTGGACCACCCCTTTCATTTCTTTTCTTTTTTAACTTAAATGGTTCAAATGTCTTATTTGTATCATGCAACAGTGAAACATGGTTGTTCACTTTCAGAAGTTGTAATGATGCTTTCTTTTTTCCTTAAATAATATGAATCATAGGTTGGTTACAATGTTATTTTAAAAATTCCATATCGAATTTCGTGTGTTTTTTTATTTTTTTTTTACATGCCACTGCACATTGCATTTTTCTTCAATGTCGCACACAGCTAGGCATGAGCCGGAATAAGATTCTGACGGTATGATAACCTTGGATAAAAATATCACGGTTTCACGGTATTACAGTATTGTGATTACTGCTCTAAAATATATTCTTTTAAATGTCTGGGTAAAAACTAAAACTTTTTCCTCTTTAAAAAACAATATATTTTATGTTTTGAAAGATTTATAATATTTTGGAGCAGTAAACATGTCAGGCTAAGCAATTTAAAAGATTAATTGACTTTGTCTTTATTTGTTTCAAAAACACATATTTCTTTACAATTTAAAACGACATCTTTATATTTTTTCTGTGCTGGAGTTACTATTGTCCTAAAAACAAAACAAAAAAAAAGTAAATAAAAAAAATCTTACACATACCTTAGGAACGGTATTACAGAAATTTTTGGCGGTTTTAAAACCTTGACTTTTCCAAACCGCGGTATACCTTGAAAACGGTTATCGTCCCATGCCTACACACAGCCCTGTAATGAAAAGTCACAAAGTTGACCCTTTTTGAAAGAAATGTCACTGCATATGAATAAGAGATTTGATAGAACAGAAGAATCTGACACTAAATAATATTGCATGCATTATCTTTAAATCGCAAGTTGGATGTGTTAGAAAGATGAGAATATTAAGCAAAAAAAAAAAAACGTCCCTCACGAAAGTCATAACATGTATGATTTTATATTGTTCGCAAATTAAATTAGAAATGTCTATATAATTACAATCTGTACTGTAAATAAACTGTCGTTTTAAACTATAATTGTCTTTGCTAATCATACAAAATTAGACATTCTGACATCTATCATGATTGCTAAGCTGTACGCTGTTTTACATGCAGATTGTGTGTTAGTACAGTCCATATGAGAGGAAGACAGTGAAATGGACGTTCTTAATGTGGCCATTAAAGTCTACTGCCATAATCCCAGAGGATGTGAAACTAGAGAATGCTGTTTTTTCTCTCTCTCTCTCTCTCTCTCTGCATCCCTCTCTCGATCTGTGCTCTCTGTCTGTCTTCTAACATGAGAATCGGGTTACAGCGGCTGCCAGCCTTCTTCTACGAGAACATTGATTACCCAGAATCACCCTCCCCACCCATCATCCTCCCACTTTTGTCCTCTGTACCTCAAGTAAATAAATCCTTGCATCACCACATTAAGGCTTGACATTTTCACTTTTAATATGTAGCCCATTTTATTTAATCAATTGTATTATTTTAAAGCAATGTCTATTTTTTCAGCAGTGAAATGTGCTGTTCTGAATTCTGCCTTTCTTTTTGCAATTGACAAAATGCATATTTTAGGAAAGTGTTTAATATATAGCTTCCAGAAATAAATCCCAATCTGGGCTGCAGAGTTCACAGAGAGGGGCGCAAAATGTTACACTAATAATTTCATCTAATAATGTTTGGTGATTAAATAAAATAAAAAATTAAATAAAAGATCAAATGATCCAAACTAGAAGTCAAGTTATTATTTGTTGCTCTTACAGCTGGGATCGACAACAAGACTTTTGTCAGGTAGTGTATATAACATTAGTGATCATGCTTGAGTTCTCCAATACAAGTCACACAGACATGTGTTTTAAACTAGTTTATAGCCAAATAAATCTTCAACATGTGCAACAACGTCCCAGTTAGAAGGCATTTCAGTCTACAAATGACCAAGTTACGTTTTACAGTAATAACATTGAAAGCATCAATGGCATTGGGAATATTCATATTAAATTGTATTATGATTATGACATATCATTAATGATGTACTAAATATATTAAGGGAGTAACTGAATATAAATCACAGTATTTTTGTTATTAAAGGGCATCTATTATGTAAAAATCGATTGTATAAAGGGTTTAAATACAGTTGTGTGGCAACAGTGTGTGAATATAGTCAGCTTCTAATGGTAAACATTAATTAATTTATGTTTTATAATCAAACTTCATAAAAACGGTCTGCAGAAACACTTTGAAAGCCCCGCCCATTAGTGACAATCTCTCCCTCATTAGCATAAACAGTACTGAGTGAGAAGCAGCCTTCACTACACCTTTTTTGCACTACCCCTGCTTAAGATAATGTCAGTGACTAAGGATGCTTTCACATCTGTGATTCGGTTCATTTGGTCCGGACCAATAGCAACAAGTGATTCATTGTAGCATTTTTCTACCGTTTTTGGGTCCTTTTCACACCACACTGATTGTTTTGGTCCGAACCAGTTGAAAAGAACCAAAATGCAGTCATGTGACAAAATCCACATCACTCATTGGCCAGATGTTATTGAACGCATTTCCTAAACTGCTTTTCGATTGGTCAGATTTAATGTGCAGAAAAATCTGAATGGAACTCCCGCAAGTAAACAAACCGGCAGACACAAAATGTCGCTTTTTACTATGGAGGGACGACTGCGCTGGCTGATTGTATCCCTAGTCATTGTATACTATATAGTTTGTACACATCACGTTAGACAAATTATACGTTTCGAGAATGAAGCGCGGCTGTGGCTGGAAAAACAATGTTTTAATGCATTGCAAATAACAGCGCATCGGACTACAGCAGCTGGATTAGTCCAAAAAGGTGCAGTACTTTTTGCGGTTGGGTCTGTTTTAGTTCGGATCATGTTCTCACCTCAAACAAACCGCTCCAGGGTTTGTTTAAAAGCGTACTGAGACCTCCTCTTCAAGGAGATCTCTGTACACTTTTTAGTCTGCTTTTAGTGCGCATTCGAGTGTGATTGCTACATTCACACCTGCCCAAACGAACCGCACCAAGAGGAAAAACAAACTCTAGTGCAATTCAACCAAACTAAATAAGGCAGGTGTGAAAACACCCTAAAAGGATTATAAATGTGGAGTTTTACATGCACTCACATCTTCTGAGACACTTCTTTTAACCTTTAGTTTTTGACAGAGATAACGTTAATTCTGTTTTAAATCTGCCGCTATGCTGACACATAGGCATTTCTAACTCCTCCCTCTTTCTAAAATAAGCCTGGGAGCACAATTTCATCTGAATTTAAAGTGACAGTCCCCAATATGGCACAATTTGGATCAACGCTTAAAAGGGGCAGTTTTAAAGAGTTTTCAATATTATTTGTGGGTTATTTTTAGCTGAAACTTCATACACACACTCTAGGGACATCAGAGACTTATTTTACATCTTGTAAAAAGGGGATTAATAGGTTCCTTTTTTGTCATATCAGTTCTTTGTTTTGCATTTGTACTTATAATGTCTTCAGGTTACTGTTTTTAATAGGAAATATTATAGAAAAGATTGTTACATTTTACAATAAGGTTCCATTATTTCATGTACTTACACGAACAAAACTAGTACAGTATTTATTAATCATAGTTCAGCATTTACTAACGCATTATTAAAATACAAATACTTGCTTGTTATAGGCATGGGACGAAAACCGGTTTCAAGGTTTACTATGGTTTGGAAAAGTCATGGTTTTAAAACCACAAAAATTCTCTTTCATTCTTCTCTTTCATAATTCTCTTTCACGTTCTACAGCATATGTAGGTTTGTTTTTTTTTATGTGTTTTTATGACCATTTTATGTAATATCAGTTCTGTGTCAAATCTGTGTTTTTGAAACTAATGAAGACAGCAGAAGTCAAATAGATTTACTTTAATTATTTAGCCTGACATGTTTACGGTTCCAAAATATTATAAATGCTTAAAATAAAATATACTCCTTTCAATGGACAAAAGGTTGTTGTTTATTTACCCAGACATTTTAAAACATATTTTAGAGCAGTAATCACTATCGTGAAACTGTGATATTTTCGGAATTTGATATCGACCCAATGCCTACTTGTTATTATTATTTAATGCATAGCGAGTTAATATGAACTAACAATGAAGGACTATTTACATTAACAAAGTTGAATAAACACTGTAATAAATGTATTATTTGTTCATTGTTTGTTCACGTTGGTAAACAGATTAACCTTGTTGTAAGGAATGATCAAAATAATACAGTTATGCTACCCTTTATCATGATAGTGAGGAGCTCGGCCTGTGGTTATCATGGTCTACATTATAAATGTATGATGTAAAGATGAGGCTGTTATTATTTTGACAGATAATCACAGAAACAGATAAGACTACAGTTTTTGGCACTAAAAATAATTGTACATCTGCATCCCAACTCAACATATTTTAGGAAAGCAATGTAAAGTCTCAAAAAATAAGTTAATTAAAGCTATAAATAAATTATGAAAGAAATTAAAATAATAATACTACATAAAGAAAATGGCAAATTATATACAGAAAAGGAAAAAAAAAGCTATTAGACATGTGGCTGGCTCTCAGATTTAAAAAGGAAAGAGAAGTAATCAAGTAATAAGAGGCATCACTGCAGTCCATGCACTTTTTTTCTAACAACAACCAAAAAACAAACTCTATTTTCTGTTCTTTGTCTTTTCTTTATTTCTTTGCACACAATATTCCCTACTCATCGCCATTAGGACATCTGTGATCACTCACTCTCCATTTATCATTAACCCACTAAATCTTTACAATTACAACAATGATGTGTGCTTTGAGAAGCAAACTTACATTTTGAATACAGTGTTTTTACGCTCTTCAAGCTCTCATTTAAAGCTTAAAAAAACATGAATTACAATAATGTTCTGGTTGTGCAGTCGATAATACAGTTAAGTTTGGGAAATGTTTTGGAAATATTAGCTTGCAGCGCTGAATGGGAATAAAGGGCATCTGTCCCCTGAAGCTGTCTGGTCAGTTGCACAGAAATGATGAGACAGTAGATCTAAAGTACACATAACAGGACTGTCTTTGTAGGCTATAGTTTCTCAAAATGTCGAAAGGTCAAAGACAAAAAACTGACCAGGTCAAAGATAAATAATACAATCTTAAGAGCAGCAGTAAAGATGTTGCATTTCACACTTATGTGTAAACACGACTCGTTCACTTAGCCGACAATAATACAAGTTTCTGGCAGCGCAACATCTTGTTGTCATATTTCATTTACATTGTTTGCTTATTTTATTCAGCAAAACTAGCATAAGCCTAGCATTTAATACGAGTTGGTGTTACTTTCCTTATGATCAGTCCATTAAGTGACTGTATGATCATCAATAACGTTACTTCTTTAGCACAAAAAATCGTAACATACAAAAAATGTAAAAAACAAAATCTTACCATGAAATATTCTGCCTTTGTGCTTCGTTTTCTTAGTTTGCTGTTCGTTACTACACTCGTACACAGCGCTTAAGTCCAGCATCTTCACATTGGCTTGACTAGTGCAGTTGAATGATATTTGTCCTGGGAGGACTGCACAAATGTGGCGGTGCTATTGAAGCATGCTCAGGGTCCGTATGCGATATCTAGTGTATATATCTATGATTAAAATGTTCTACAAACACTAGAGATAATTTACTTTGGAAGAACTTTTCACTAAAATGTTTGTGAAGACACTTTTCATATTATTCACTTTGGATTTATCAAGTGTGTGCTCCATGTTCTCACTACAAATATAACATGGGTCAAATATGCTTTCCTTTATAAATGTAGATTTTTCTTCAGAATATTTAGTATGACAGACTTCACAAGGTTTACAAAGCCATGTCGATTTTTCTTGTAAATGTTCACAGACACAGTTTTAACAAATGAAAATACATTATGCTGTAGCATACATCGACAAATTGTTCAAAAATACTATAAATTATACAGCGGTGAAAATAAGTATTCAACACGTCACCATTTTTCTCAGAAAGCATATTTCTAAAGGTACTGTTGACTTAAAATGTTCCCCAGATGTTGAACACCCGAAGAAATTCATATATGCAAAGAAAACAAACCTAATTAGTTTACAAATGAAGTTATGCGAAATAAAATAAAAGGACACATGAAAAAAGTATTGAACACGAAGAGAGGTGTAGAAAGGCAGTGAAAGCACAGACAGCAGCTGAAATCTCTCAGTAGTTATTCAGCAACTCTCGTCAGTGCAAATTAATATTAGCTGCTTCAGTTCAACATCTAGATTATCAGGAGGATGAAGATGAAACCAAGACAATGATCTAAAACACAGCCAAGCAAACTCTCAAATGCTTTCAGAGAAAGAAAATAAAGCTGCTCAAATGGCCCAGCCAATCACCTGACTTGAATCCAATAGAAAATACAGAATAAAGCTCAGATTTGATAGACGAGACCCACAGAACCATCAAGATTTTTACACTCTGTTGACGTCTGTGAAAAACTCACACCTGAGCAATTCATGTGACTTCATTCTCCATATAAGAGGCGTCTTTAGGCTGCAGTCAACAAAAAAGCCTTTTAGATAAAGTATTACATACATTTAAAATAAATTAATTTTTCTGATTTTTGTTTTTGTTTTATTTGTTATGTTTATTTGTTTTGTTATCATTTTTATGTTTGTATTGTTTGGGTTTTTAGCCAAATCTGGCTCAATTCCATGTCAACAGCTCCTTTGGAAATATTATTCCCAGGAAAAAACATGACTTGTTTAATGCTACTTTTCCTCGCTCTACATAAAGTGTAATACACTTTACTATGTCCCAAAATCACTTTATTATTTTTGTATTAAACGCATTAAATGATAATATAATAACACAATTTACCTTCACAGACACAGTTATATGACATAAAATAGACTATAGCATACTATATTAAATACTATACTGGTTTTAGAACCTTACCATTAAGTACTTGAATTCATCTGTTGAAGTGATTCTATATTTGCAGTGTATTATAATAAGTATAGCAATGTAACCAAACTACCCAATACTAGTTGTCTACAACTATATGGTTTAGTATACAACAATTAGGCATGGAACGATAATCGCTTTAAGGTATACCGCACTTTGGAAAAGTCAAGGTTTTAAAACCGCTAAATTTTCTGTAATACCGTTCCTAAGGTATGTGCAAGATTTTTTTATTTCCTTTTTTTTCCGTTTTTAGCTTTTTAGGACAACAGTATCTCCAGCAGAAAAGATATTCAAAGATGTCGATAAATGGTAAAGAAATCTGTGTTTTTTAAAACTAATGAAGACAGCAGAAGTCAATGATTCATTTTCCTTATTTAGCCTGACATGTTTACTTTTACAAAATATTTGAAATGTTTCTCAAAATAAAATATATTGTGTTCAAAGGGGAAAAAGATTTAGTTTTTTACCTAGACATTTTAAAAGAATATGTTTTAGAGCAGTAAATCACAATACCGCGAAACCATGATAATTTTTTCCAAGGTTATCATACCATCAGAATCTTATACCAGCCCATGCCTAACAACAATACACCAGTTAACTGTGAACAGTATTTATTACAGTTAATAATGACGGTTTGCTAGCATTCATTAGCAATGTGTTGTAAATACTATAATACTTTAAAATAGCCTAGTATAGTTAAGAGAGACTATAGCATTTGCTATAAATTACTATAGTAGGTTTTCATCTGGGACGATCAACTAATAAATCTGTGCTTGAATTGTTTGAAGGCAATGATGTGTGATAAAATAGCAATATTTACATTCACAGACAGTTATCCACACGAACATAGCTCATAACATTTCATATTAAAAGCTGTAGTTTTAAACTAAACTATATTTAAGTAGATGATGTGGTCATTTTGCTGTGCTAATATAACAACTATAGACCATTTTGAGGGATGTAAACAATAACAATGGTCCCAACGCATTTCCTGCTTCACATTTTTAATTTCTGTAGCTTCCAAGAATACAAAACCAGCCACATATTGATAAATAACGTGATGATAGCTGTTTTAACTTTAAGTTATGATTGAATTGCCTCTTGTTAAATAATTTGATAAGCAGGAAATGTAATGGCTCAATGACATGTCCACATTGAAATGGTCTATAATAATGCAACAAAACCACAATACTGTAGTTTCTACAATTAGTTTAGTATACATCACAGTGTACTGCAGTAAAAACTAAACTGTACTACAGTATTATTACAGTTATCACGTAAGTGTACTGTAGAACTGTAAAAAGTGCTGTAATTACTATAATACACTGCAATACTTTACTATAGCCTAGTATAGTTATAAAACACTATAGCATTTGAAATAAAGGACATTTCAACTATAAAACAGTTTGCTTGAATGCTACACTGTATTAAAGGCAGTGATGTGCTGTGTGATGATGATAGTATATCAATATTTACCTCCTCCGCCTGTTTGCGCAGCGCTTTCTCCCGCTCGTACTGCGTGATGAGCTGCTCGTTGTCCTCCTTGAGAAGCTCCAGCTCCACCTCGTGCTCCTGGTTCTCCGTCAAAACCGAGTCGAGGTTCTCCAGAACATTCACCACCAGCGGCATCAGCTCCTTCACCACCTCCTCGTCGTAGGTCTTGATGAGGCGCTCGAACTCCTGGTAGATGCTGCTGGCCAGGCCCGTCACCCGCTCCGACATGACGGACACGGCCCCATAGTCGTCCTGGTACACCACCTCGTCCAGCTCCATCATCTTTGCGGGTGCTTGTCCGAAGCTCGTTTAACGGCGATAATATATAAATCAATCTTAAAAGTGTCAAATCGGCCTCTATGAGATCATGACAATGTCATCAGGTGCTCATGATGCCACTTCAATCCACGGTCGGTTTTCGGAATGCACACCCGGTTGGTATTTCTCGATCGGCGGGGACGAGTCCTCTTCCCCGCCGGGCTCCTGCGCCTCAGTGTCGGCTACTCGATCACCCGCGCCTCGCCGATCACACTCGACGATTTCCCGGTTGCGCCCGTTTCATCTCCGCGCAATCCATCGCACCGCACCGCATCACATCACGCCCAGCGAGCGATGCACCTGCCTCTCAACAGCCATTATCAACGGAGAGAAATGGAGAAATAATAAATAAGTACGCGCATACATAAGCAAATAATAGCTACCGTGCGATGCGCCTACGGGATCGCGCTGTCATTGGGAATCGAGTATGTATTTCTTGCGTGATCGTTTTTGGCAGTGGAAATCAATCCGGTGGTTGACAGGGCGGCGGGGGCTCGTGATGCTGCTTCCGTCGGCGACTCTCTCCCTCTTTCTGATGATGGTGATGATGGAGGGGGCAGATGACGTCACAGCGCCTGCATGGAGCTGGCCAGAATAATGATGTCTCATCGCTGCTGTGTTGTGCTCCTACAACCAGGATTCATAGAGAAACAGTTAACAACATGAGCTGTAAAAACACTGTTGAATCTGATGCATGTTATCCTGTAAACAATATATTGACAGATTAAAGGGCCATTTCAGCAAAAAAAATATTATTTACTTACCATTTAATCATCCTCAAATGGTTCCAAACGGGTTTCTTTTTTCCCTGTTGAACACTTAAGATATTTTGAAGAATGATGCAAACCGGTAACCATTGACATTCATAAAAAGCAAATACAATAGGAGTCAAGAGTTACCGGTTTCCAGGTTTCACAAGTTAAGTTTGTGACAAGGGTAAATAATTACGACATTTTTAGTTTTGGGTGAATTATTCATTTGAACATTAATAATTTAAAGTGTTATCAAATTAATCGCTTTACATGAGATTTTCAAGCGAGTTTGATGTCTGTTTTTACTAATGACTTTAAATTAAGAACAGTAAAGGACTTGCACATTTGAGATCACATTACTGTTTGAGGATAATCGGTTTAAGGCATCACAGGAGCTGTATCTTTAGAGCCGACAGCAAAAGTTGATGCCAAACCCATCACCGACTGCATCAGGTTGCTCTGCAGCCCCCTAGCCTCCGTAAAGGGGATTGCGACTAATGCAATTGGCAATGTGGCATATTCTGCTCTGCTGATTAATAAAATATAAATGAAATACAAATAAATAAATTAGGGCTTGTGCTCCCTTGAATAATTTTGCTAAATGGTGTCATTTCTGTAACACTAAATAATCTAAATCAGATCAAGAACAATACAATACCTAATGGAGATTTTGGAAGTATAATTGTGATTTTTAAAAAAGAGACATCATTACTGTTGCAAACAAATTAAGGAATAATAAAGGTACACTGATAGTAAATTGTCACAAATATGACCGCTGTAGAAAAATAAATGGGAACTAATGGGAAGTTTGTTTCCGTTTTTTCTTTTGAGGGGGGAGTAGGGGGTTGAACAATTTACAAATTATGCATGCATTACACCTATACATGAACATGCATCTACACCATGGTAAAACATGTCATTTTCAGGCAATACTTTAAAATTAAACTTCACTCGTTAACATATGATGCATTAGCTAGAAGGACCCAACAATGAGCAATATGTAAATAAATACAGTGCATCCGGAAAGTATTGATAGCGCTTCACTTTTTCCACATTTTTTTATGTTACAGCCTTATTCCAAAGTGGATTAAATTCATTGATTTCCTCAATATTCTACACACAATACCCCATAATGACAATGTGAAAAAAAGAGTTTTTGAAATTGTTGCAAATTTATGAAAAATAAAAAACCTGAAAAATCACATGTACAGAAGTATTCACAGCCTTTGCCGTGAAGCTCTAAATTGAGCTCAGGTACATTCTGTTTCCACTGATCATTCTTAAGATGTTTCAGCAGCTTTATTGCAGTTTACCTGTGGTCAATTCAGTTAATTGGACATGATTTGAAAAGGCAAACACCTGTCTATATAAGGTCCCAGGGTTGACAGTGCATGTCAAAGTACAAACCAAGCATGAAGACAAAGGAATTGTCTGTAGACCTCCAAGACAGGATTGTCTTAAGGCACAAGGCTGGGGAAGGTTACAGAAAAAAGTCTGCTGCTCTGAAAGTTCCAATGAGCTCAGTGCCTTCCATCATCCGTAAGTGGAAGATGTTTAGAACCACCAGGACTCTTGCTAGAGCTGGCCGGCCATCTAAGCTGAAGTGATCAGGGGAAGAAGGTCCTTAGTCAGGGAGGTGATCAACAACCCGATGGTCACTCTGTCTGAGCTCCAGCGTTCTTCTGTGGAGAGAGGAGAACCTTACAGAAGGACAACCATCTGTGCAGCAATCCACCAATCAGGCCTGTATGGTAGAGTGGCCAGACGGAAGCCACTCTCCGCCTGGAATTTGCCAAAAGGCATTTGAAGGACTCTCAGACATTAAGAAACAAAATTCTCTGGTCTGATGAGACTAAAATTGAACACTTTGGAGTGAATGCCAGGCGTTACGTTTGGAGAAAACCAGGCACCGCTCATCACCAGGCTAATACCATCGCTATAGTGAAGCATGGTGGGGCCAGCATCATGCTGTGGGGATGTTTTTCAGCAGCAGGAACTGGAAGACTAGTCAGGATAGAGGCAAAGATGAATGCAGCAATGTACAGAGACATCCTGAATAAAAACCTGCTTCAGAGTGCTCTTGACCTCAGACTGGTTCATCTTCCAGCAGGACAATGACCCAAAGCACACCGCCAAAATATTAATGGAGTGGCTTCACAACAACTCGGTAAATGTCCTTGAGTGGCCCAACCAGAGCCCAGACCCAAATCTTTTCTGGAGAGCTTCCCATCCAACCTGATAGAGCTTGAGAGGTACTGCAAAAAGGAATGGGCAAAAATTCCCAAAGACAGGTGTGCCAAGCTCGTGGCATCATATTCAAAAAGACTTGAGGCTGTAATTGCTGTCAAAGGTGCTTCAACAAAGAATTGAGCAAAGGCTGTGAATACTTATGTACATGTGATTTTTCAGGTTTTTTATTTTAATAAATTTGCATAAATTTCAAAACTTTTTTTTCACATTGTCATTATGGGGTATAGTGTGTAGAACTTTGAGGACATAAATGAATTTAATCCATTTTGGAATAAGGCTAAAACATAAAACGTGGAAAAAGTGAAGTGTTATGAATACTTTCCGGATGCACTGTACACACGCTATAAATATTGTTTAATAGAAAACTGAAATATTTTTCTAATATATAAATAAAATAAAGATAATTTAGACAAGATTGTCTAGTACCAAAAAATGCCCTTAAAATACAAAATCTAAAAACAATCAAGTGCATGGTGCTTATAAAGGCTTATTTTTGTCTCTTCTGACCAGCCCAAGTGAGGAATACCAGAGGGTTAAAAAACAAAAAAACATTTCATGTGTTGAAACCAAGAAACATGTATGAAAATCAAGCAATATCTGACACTAAACAGCCATTTCTGTCACATTTCACCTACAGCAAGTTGATCCAAGTACTTTTCTTATACTTCTGCGAACATGTTACATGACAAGTATCAATTATTTCTGTCTCCAAGTATGGTTCATAAAACAGCATTACATTAGTCTGTTTATCTGCAGTTCATTCTGACCTCAAGATTCATACTACTTTAATGGATAGTTCACCTAAAAAAAATTAAGACGCAATCACTCTCAAGTGATTATAAACCATTATGTGTACGTGTTTCATGTCGAACACAAAAGATGATATTTAGAAGAAAGCTGAAAACCTATAACATTGACTTCCATAGTAAATAAAATAATACTACAGTCATTCAAAATATCTTCCTTTGTTTGTGAACACACAAAACGGGTGAACGGGTTTGTGAACACTGAAGGGTGAATAAATGACATTCTCGTTTTTGGGATGAACTATCCCTTACACATTCAATATCAACCCAATTTAAGGGCACCTATTTTACCCCTTTGTCAAGATTTAAGATAAGTCATTTGCGTCTCCAGAACGTGACTAAAGTTTCAGCTCAAAACACCCATCAGATTATTCATTACATCTTTCAGAATTTTGAAATGTTCTGCTCTAAACACAAAGTAGCCGTTTTTATTGCCTGTGCCTTTAATGCTAGTTCTCCCTGCCCACCGTTCCCACGTGCCTGTCAGAGTATCTCCATCTCAGCTGCGTCAGATAAACAGCACAGTGACAGACATGAAGGAAGCAGTCCCAATAATTATTTGATGCATTTGTTGTTGAATTAATGAGTCAGTAGCTACGTTTCCATCCACTTATTTTTATGAGCATTTTGCATATGCGCATAAAAAAAAAAAACAATTGATGGAAGATGCAAAGATGAGCATAAATTTTGAAAATGCACAAAAAAAAACATGCACATAACCGAGTAGGATGAAACTTTATTTGATAAGATGCGCATAAACTACAATGGAAACACTTTTACCGAACAAATTCCAATATGCGCATTAAAAAAAAAAGGTCATGTGATTTTGGTATAAGAGATCATGTGATGATCACAAAATATGAGCGAATGGACAAACCAGCAGGCTGAGCACACTGTAAAACATCTGAAATGTTGTTTTGGTCATTCTAACACCTTAACCATTTTAGTATAGTGTTATTATATTATTAAGGACCTCCAGAATCAAGAGCATCTGTGCTCTGCGTCTCACGCCTTCAAACACCACCGCGTGTTCACGGTGTCAGGATTGCCTTCTGAGGTGCAAGTCATTTATTAAATGAAGAAAAGATTCACGCAGCTTCTTTTAAATCGCAGCAAATTCCGTTTTTACTGTGATATTTGGCACCAGATAATCTGGAAGTGACGATTTTGTTCGCTTTGACTCGTTGGATGGAAACGCTGCTTTATTCGCACATCTTTTATGCAATATTCCAGTTTTGCGCATAAAGTTAATTCGCATTTTTGGATGGAAACATAGCTAATGAGAACGATGAGTCACACAATGTCATTACAAAGATTTTGCACGGCAAATGTGACCGGATACATGTTGATACACACTGCTGTATACATATCCGTTATGTTAATGTACAAAATAAACCTGATTTAACGTCCATAAACCAGGATTAAAGCATCTTCTTTTATATTTGTACTGACATGCGGCTGTGGTGATAAAACACGGTTAAACAATAAATAAAAAGGCTGTATTTCATTAACATACACTTTTTTTTTTTTAAATGTTTTAAACTTGTAAAACTCATTCTTGATCACATTTGATGATGATTGATGATCACAGACAGCTGAACAGATCTTTTAATCTCAGTTGCTTTGCGCACGTTCTATGACATGTTAATACGCAGCTGTCAATCAATTCAGCGGGCAGGGAAAACGCACTCCTACATCAAGTTTCCGTGGGCCTCAAAATGGGAGGGATTTTAACGTCAGAAAACTAAAAAAAAAAAAAAAAAGAGACTTGTTTCTATCACTCCGGTATGATTGTGGACACACTATACCTACACACAGTTCGGTCCATTCAGCGTACAAAAGATGATTTTCATGATAGGTGCCCTTTAAGCAAGCTAAAAATTCAGCAAGCACAAGAACACGAGCAACTGATTTTAAATGAAGAATTCTGTTAGTTTTATTTGGAGCAACATGGTAAAACATCCTTTCACTGTCATGGAAAACAAATAAGCAGTACAAAACAGCGTACAAAACAATACAGAGTTGTACTGTATGAAACGGGCCTCTGTGACATCACTGCAGCCAGTCACACTGCCAAGCAACCAACCAACTGAAGCATTTTGGGCAGGGATAACACAAGCAAAGTGGGAATTGCCCAAACACGCTCACAGATGCCACATATTTGACCTTCCAATCTGCAAGCTGACTAATATGAGGAAGGGCCAAATTCATCAGACAGCAATGACGGCGCAGCAACTCTTTTCAAGTACAGAATCAGGCATATCAGACGATTCCCAGAGTTTAAACGTCTGTGGTTTACATTCAAATACATGTATGGACATGTTGAGTGAGAGGATATGTTAGTGATGACTGATTGTACACATTATGCCATCCATTGTCGTACACGTGTGCTTTGGCGATCATCAATTAGAATAACTGAGCATTTGATTTGGCATCTTTAACATTTGGTTTTGTGCCTTACTAGATGAAAATGAAATCGTAGAGGGAAAGAAAGTGAAATGAAGTCACCTTATTGCACAAAAGTAAATGCGTCATTGCCATTAGAACACATTCAGTTTCAAAGGAAGATCCGAACATGCTGATACTGAAGAGTCTGCGCTGGCGTCCATCAGTAATTCCAGTTGAACACTGCATAGACTGTGCTTAGGTTTATGAGGCAAACCGGCATTCAATACATTAGCAGATTGAGAAACATAATCATACGGGAGAGACATCAGTCAATGCGAACCGTTTGAAAGGAAAACAACCATTCAGTTGCTGGAGTGACAGTATAACAGTGATTCAAATTAGATGAAAAGGAGATAGACAAAGTGAGGAATGAATCAAGAGCAAGTGCAAAAGCCAAAAAAAAAATAAGGAATGAAAAGTGACAGACCTCAGGGAAAGATCCAGATGATCAAGTAAATGAGAAAAGAGAGATTTTAGGACAGGTAAAAATGTACATGAAAGATGAGATGTAGAAAGCAGTAGAGCTGTGGGGAAAAATTGATGGTCAAAAAGCATCGCTATTCTCTCTTCAAGCAATTCATAGGTTAATTTTTAACAGCAGATGGTGCTCGAGGCTAGTTTTCAACCATACACTCAATTGCTCATGGAGAAAAGACTAACACAGCTCACTATGAACACCTTTCCTAACTTTATTATTGATTATTTTAGGTTTGTGACATAATCCCAACCGATTAAATGCATGTAGCGCCATCTGCTATTAAAAAAAATAAGCTCAGCATTGATTCAAG
The DNA here is from genome assembly GCA_903798195.1 of Danio kyathit. Taxonomy (NCBI): domain Eukaryota; kingdom Metazoa; phylum Chordata; class Actinopteri; order Cypriniformes; family Danionidae; genus Danio; species Danio kyathit. Next base: position 22,335,454 of record LR812521.1, on the reverse strand, counting down.
AGAGAATGGCGATGCATTTTGAAAATCTCAGAATCGATTGATTTTGTGCCACAGCTCTAGAAAGCAGCACCTCTGGCTAATAGAAAACCACACTGGACTTTCCACCTGGTGGGTTGAGCACTTTGTTGTGGGAGCGAGGGACCGGTGCGAGTCGAGGCTCATGGTCTTTTTCTGATGGTTGCCTTGTGGCTGGTTCAGCTTTCTGATTGGCTGGGGGTGGTGCAGGGGCAGTGGCAGCAGCTGCCGGCTCTTTTTCAGGTGTAGGTTGAGGAGCCACTGGCTGCACCTTCACTTCTTCAACAACCACAGGCTCCGGCTTGGCCACCAGGGCTGTAAGAGAGAGAAATACTGTGGGAAAGGAAACTGAGGAGATCGAACGGGTGTGCTAAACACATGACTAATGTTTTATAAGTAGTCACAGGGTTGTTTTTACCTGGTGGATCTGGAGTTGCAGGTACACCCACACTTAAGTTGTCCTACAGAGAACAAAAAAAAAGTATTAGGATTAATAGAAATGGGTGGAAATTATGGCTTTCATCATTTTGTGGGAAGCAAAATTAAAATGATGAATGTGTGCGTCATTACAGAGACAGTATAGCTTTTTCAAATATCAGGGTTTCTGCAGGTCTCATCAAGTCCCATTTAAGACCTTTTTAAAACTGTTATGAATACAATTTCAGACGTATACAGGGCTAAAACACAAAAGGATTGTATTTCTGATGGCCTGGTTGGACCAATGGAAAATATTTTTACTTGCCTCATCAAAAAAATAAATAAATAAATAAATAAAATAAATAAATAATAAAGCCACGTACTTTAAATGTGTAGAAACAAGCAAACTCTAGTAATATCTTGTATACATGCATTTTTTCAATATAACATTTCTTTTTTTTTAAAAAAATACAAGTTTTAAAACTGTAATAAACTAAATGTATGCTGAACAGTCTGTCCAGTGTCCCCACCAGGTATAGCTATAAATACATGGAGAACTTTGAATCAAATGCTATTGTAAAGAAGTTAATTAAACTATACTAATAAACGGAGTTAAAAATTCTACTTTTGTAAAAGTTCTACTACTGAGGATTTGCTGGGTGTTGGCCCGATTGGATTAATTCACATGGACATATGAAAATTAAGACCCGTTTTAAATGATTTAAGTCCTACAACACAATATTTCAGTGAATTCAAGACTCAAGGCCTAAGATTTTGTTTTTGAAATGGAACACATTTTAAGACCCTGCGAAACACCCTGAACATATTTCTGAATGAGTTTTGTGCAGGCCCAAGGATGCATTTATTTAAAATAATAATAATTTCACCCATTATATTCTGGACAATTACTACAACTAAAAGTATAGCTTTAATTAAATGCCTTTTAAAATCTTTAAATTCATTAAACTGAAAATGAACAAAATCTTTAAACTCTGAAAACTGAACTACACTGTTTCAATTCACTATAATCTTCTATGTGAAGCTCCTTTGACACAATCTACATTGTAAAAGTGCTATAGAAATAAAAAAAAGATGAATTCAATTGAATTATCAGTATCCATTACACATTTATTGTCATTGTATTTGTTGTATTATTGTTCGTTACATTAGGGCTGCACGATATTGAAAAACTGACGTTGCAATATAAAATGCAATATAAATACAATTTTACAAGATGACATGATTTGGAAAGAATTCATCATTTAAGACTGATTAGGATCATTTTGTTGGGGGTGCATCTGCATAAAACATACAAAACTATCCAAAAAAACCTTTCAATTTAAATTAAAGCACTGATGAAAACAATAGAACAAAGATAACACTGAAACACAGAAATTAAAGCTTTTTCTGGAGTATTCAGTACATAAACTCAATAATCAAACACTGTTGTCCTCATTGCATAAATAATAAAACAATAAATCTTTGTTAAAGTGACAAACTTTATAGGTAACTGTATTTTGATGGTCCATTTGAGTATTAGTAGACGGTCTGCTTAATATCTGTTGATACTGCTCCTTAAACAGATATTTAACTTACTACAAGAAACTTTGCAAGTTTATGTCAGCTTATACCAACCCTAACAGTCTACTTATAATCTAACGGGAATTTGTTGGAATGTAGATGCAAAGTAACTTAAATTCAACAAACGGACCATCAAAATAAAGTGTGACCACTTTATAACTTATTGTGCCTAAATGGTTTAATTTTGCTTAATTTTAGTCACAGGCTTTAAAAACAAATCCAAATAAAAAGCTTTCACACTAACAGATTAAAGTTAAACTTTGCTATTACTCCACAAGTCACATCTTATGAACTTTTTCCTGGTTTATCTATAACCCCATCTTCACTTTGCAGATCCATCAATGTGACTTGCAGATTCACACACATTCTGATATCAATGCTGAAACTGTATATTGAGCAGCCCCAATTTATATTATTAAAAAGTTAAACAGCAGTTTAATATTTTTCTCATATGTATTTGTAACAATGTTGAACCATAAATAACATTCATGAATGAAAACAGGTAAGGTGTTGGCTAATAGTTATGCACCTTTGGTTTGTTGGGGTGACTTTTCAGAGAAGGTGGTGTTGACTCTGCACCTCCAAAGATGTTACTGGATGCTGCAGCAGAGGACACAGGCTTACTCTGAGGCAAAGCAGCCTCTGGCTTCTCGAATATTCCACTGCTTTTTCCACCTGAGACAATAAGGGACACATAATACACCAATGCAAGTTATACAAGGAAATCCATACATCTTCATTTCTTAGAAGAGGTTGACACTTGATACGAGGTACTGATGTTTGTTTACAAAACAGCCCCCGGCTCTACAACCGTTTGCCTAAATTCAGTCACCGCTTCTATTGTCTTCATTTGTATGTTGTTTTGGATAAAAAATTAAAAAGGCAAGATGTACAATTTAGCAAGTCAAAATACAAACCAACAGCTCCTTCCACCAGCTCAAATTTGCAGATTCTACTTGCAATAAAATTCAAAAGAAATCTTTTTAAAATGGCAAACAATCATGTACAATGATATTGTCCAGGGTTTAATAAGGTTTTAATAGGTTTAAACAGGTTTAATAAAGTCAAATTTAATGACTTTAAGACCCTTTTAAGAGCAATATGAATAAAATTTTAGACTTACACAGGACTAAACACTAATAATTTATTTCTAATGGCCTGGTTGGGCCAATGAAATATTGTTTTTTTTGTTGTTGTTTATTGTTTGCTTGCCACAAAAAAAAAAAAAAAAAAAAAAATTATATATATATATATATATATATATATATATATATATATATATATATATATTTTTTTTTTTTTTTTTTTTTGTATATATATTTACGCTCCCCCTTATGTAAATAGTTTTTGTATTAAGAGAAGATAACGTTAAGGGATATATAATCGCTCTGTTATTATCATGAGGAACTGTGTAATTGTTTTTAGTTTTCTTTCCCTGATTTTATTAAGATGGATTGTTGGTGATTGGATTGATGTCAGCCCGATTGGGTAGCTTTACTTGGACAGAGGAAAATTAAAAGCCATTTAAAATTATTTAAGACACACAACACAATATTTCAGTGAATTTAAGACTTTAAGGCCTAAAATTTTGCTTTTGAAATTTAAGACATTAAGACTTTAAAGCCCCGGTCAGATCACACGATTTTTATTGTTGGTTACGAAAGTGACTGTCAGATTATGCGATTTTTCTTCTTGAAAAAAATCTTGACTTGTCATGGGTAACAAATGTGCTTTTTGGAAACTGAATTAGTTTGCTATAATTTAAACTTAATGTATCTTTTGTTGGTCAGTTATCTATAAACAAGAATAAAAAATAACATTTGAGGTGATGCGCTTCAAAACAAGTCTGCTATATGTGCCAAAACACGAAACACAGTGAGATTATGTTGGTTTGTTAAATAAAATAATAATCTAGCCTAAATAAAATTCAAGTGAAATATTCAGTTTTCACTATTAATGACAAATTTGAATAAGCAGGAAATGCTTTTGTAATGCATTCGCAGAACTGAACATGTTCCTAGATTACCTCAGAAGAACAAACTCTGTTGGAAGGATGAGAGAACTCAGAAACTGGTTGTGAGAAGGAAGATGTCGGTATATTTGTGCCAGTCTGCGGCAGATAATAACAGAGAAATTATGTGCTCCTATCCTACAGGTGTCAGCCACGTGGCGGAAGTAATCGTGAAGAACGAGAAAAAAAAATTAAACATGCTAGACTTTCTGCGATGGTGTCGTAGGGCTGGACAATAATTCGATATCAATATATATCGTGATATATTTTTTTTCAATAACGATGATATGATTTTTTTCCGATATTTCGATATAAATTTGCATACATATATATATATATATATATATATATATATATATATATATATATATATATATATATATATATATATATATATATATATATATATATATATATATATATATATATATATATTATTTATATAAGATCTTATACATGTATCACTTGTCACTGAATGACATTCAGTGCTCAGCCGTCAGAAAGAGCGTGATCTATGTCACTTACGTGATGACGAACAACACAGACACGCTGCCAGCGCTCAGCACAGCAGTTGGTTTAAGCTGCGCCTCAGAAAGTTTTAGCTACAAAATGAGTTCTCTGAATACAGATGCGAATGAACAAGCTTCCACAAGTAAGAATGCAGACGAAATAGTTGACAAGAAAGGAAAGACTAATGCAGTGGTGTGGAAGTGGTTCGGCTTTTTAAGTTCGATAAACTTAGTTTCGGTGCTCTGCAAAGTGTGCCAGAGAGTGTAGTTGACTAGCGGTAGGAACACATCAAATCTGTTTCACCATTTGAAGCAGTTCCACCCGATAAAACATACTGAGAGTCAGAGTTTAGTAAAGTTAGCAACAGATTCGCAGATTCGTATTTTCCGGATCAAGAACTCATGACCGAAACATTGTTCCTACACAAATAGCACAATTTCTCCACTGTCGCAATGTATACAACCACCTACAACCTTATTTTCCTAAAAAAAAGCTTTCCTACGCGCTGAACGCATTATATTGATCTCTATGCGCAGGCGGCAAAGAGACTGATCCTTAGGGACCGTCTACAAAGAGCAAAACGCAAAAAACAATACTACAAAAGCTGTCAATAACTTCCCTCTAACTCATTATACTGCTATCAAACTCAGATCACTCGTCACTGCTGTCCTGCTGGTTAGACTACAACACTTATTTTCTAAAAAACTATTTTGCATATTTTTTATGATTTTTTTATTATAAAAATATTTAATAACTTTACTGTAAATTACTGTACTCTCACCAAATTCGGATCACACGTCACTGCTGTCCTGCTGGTTATACTACAACATTTATTTTTCTAAAAAACTATTTTGCATATTTTTTATGAAGTTTTAGTATGAAAAATATTCAATAACTGTACTGTAAATTACTGTACTCTCGTCAAATTCAGTTCACACATCACTGCTGTCCTGCTGGTTATACTACAACACTTATTTTTCCAAAAAACCTGTTTTGGACATTTTTTTATGAATTTTTATTATCAAACATATTTAATAACTGTACTGTGTAGGAACAATGTTTCGGTCATGAGTTATTGATCCGGAAAATACGAATCTGCGAATCTGTTGCTAACTTTACTGAACTGAGAGAGTCAGAAGATGAGGCAACATAAAAGTTTAAGCCAACCTGTGGCCTCACTTCGCTTATCAACACGTGCATATACACCTATAAATCACTCGCATATACACCTATACTATTGAATGTTCAAAACATGTATGAAATTTGCGCATATACATATAAACTTGATGCATGCATACACCTACATATGCACATAAACTCACCGATCCTTGCATATACTTCCCACATTAACACACGCACAAACAAACTCCATCCTTGCATAAACACCAAAATTAACACTCACATACACAAACTCACTGCATGCTGGCATTTAGCACTCGCGCACTTACAAAATAAAACTCACAAACATATTTATCAGTAATCAGGTTATTGCAAAGCTGATGAAGTAGAAAGAATGTGATCAATAGAGCTATTAAATCTGTTAAATAATGAAAACGTGTTATATAAAATATTAGTCTATAGAAATAGACTATATAAAATATATAAGAGATATTTATGTTAAACCTTTCAATTTATTTAGGTAATTACATACACAAATACAAATAGACAGATAAAACACTTAAAGGACGTTCAAGACGAAAAGCAATTAGAATTATGAATATACTCAAACAACTCTTCTATTGCAAATATTAATGTAGCCTTTACTCTTTATGATTTTTTATTATTATAATTATTATTCTTTTTCTGTTTTTTTACGCCGTGGATGTCATAATTGTAAGATTTTGGTATTATTTTGATTGTTAAATATTCAGCATATACAAAAAAAAAACACTGATAAAAGTTTGTTCATCACGTTGATCAAGCTAACCCCCACAAACTGTCTATATATTATAAGCGGAGTCTGAGAGTTTTATTTATTTGATAGTTTATTTCACATTTTTTGTTTGTATAGGCTAAATACAAATAAAAAGGGAACAATTTTTTTGTACTGTTTTTATTTAAAAAAAAGTTTATGAGTCTGGAGGTATTATCGACTTTGCAAATTCACTTTGCAGACATTTGTAGGTACAGACATCCATTATGTGCGTTCTTGGCAGTTTTTCCTTTCTTTTTAATATTGTCCATATCGATATCGGAATTATATCGTATCGCCCGAAATAAAAAAATATATCGTGATATAAATTTTTGCCATATCGTCCAGCCCTATGGTGTCATGAGCCGTTGCAGGTATGGTATCGGTTGTCATGAACTATGCCACATTACACGGCTCTTGTCTCACGATGCCTCTTTGTCGTTTACGAATCTCTATGACACCCTAAGTCAACGAAATCTGCCGTGTGATCTGACGGGGCTTAAGACCCCACGGACACCCTGTTGTCTATTAAACTACTACCTTATAAAAATATTTTCATTATTTTACATATTTCTAAAATAGTTTTTGTAAATGGTTTACGATTTTAGTAAAATAAAATGCATAGTTTTTATTACAGTTTATTTTGCACGCATTTTTTTTTTATTCTTACGAACATTATAAATTTAAAAAAATAAACTTTTAAAAGTTAAATAAAAGAAAATGCTGCCTTTTCAACTCACTGAAATTTTCAACTAACTTTGTTGGCCATTAAAAGTTCAAGACACCCTGGAGTACTTTTTTTGAAATTTTAACAGATTTGTGCTGAGCATCAGTTAAGACAATGTTAATAATAATAATACATTTGATTTGTATAGCACTTTTCCTACATGCATGCAACTCAAAGCACTTCACAAACAACAAACAAGCAGTAAAATTAACAAATAAGATGTAAAGCCAAATAAAGCAAAATAAACAACAAATATATACTCAGAAGTGTACATGTACACGCATGTATGCATACATCTACACAATCACACACACAAAAGTCCTCACATAAGAATATACATGCACACATCGTACATGCATACACCTACATAATATAAATAAAATGCATACACTTCACAAAATGTAATATTCATATGCAATCTTAAAAAGGTGAGTCTTAACACGCTTTTTAAAAACATAAATGCTGGGGGATTCTTTCACTTCTTTTGGAAGACAATTCCAAAGTTTTGGGGCATAGTGACTAAAAGAGGTGCCGCCAGATCGCATCAGATTAACAGAGTGAAATTCTAAAAGTCCAGCACTAGAAGAGCGTAGCAAACGGTTTGGATTATATTTCAATAAGCAATCAGAAATGTAAGAAGGTGTCATGTTGTGTAGTGTCTTATAAACTAATGAAAGAATCCTAAAATCTATCCTTTGGTGCACTGGTAACCAGTGTAACTCTATTAATGCCAGTGTGATATGTTCTCGTTTATTCAATTTCATTAAAACTCTGGCTGCTGCATTTTACATCAATTGCAACTTCCTTGTAGAACCCTTAGGTAAACCAATATAAATAGCATTGCAGTAATCAAGCCGAGAGAATATAAAAGCATGAATTAATTTCTTAGCATCATTAAAAGATAGGAAAAAACGAACTCTGGCAATGTTTCTTAAGTGATAAAAACATGTTTTTGTAACTTGATTAATATGAGATTTAAAATTAAGATCACTATCGAAAATAACACCCAGGTTCTTTAATTCTTTTTTAGATTGTAAACCTAAAGAACACAATTCTGCCTTAATCCTCTCTCGCTCAGGTTTTTTGTCCACAATAAGAGTTTCGGTTTTATCTTTAGTCAACTTTTAAAAATTTGCAGTCATCCATTGTACAATACTGGACATGCAGTTGGACAATTTTTTTATTGCAGCACTGTCTCTGGGCTCAACAGAAAAGTATAATTGTATGTCATCTGCATAAAGATGATAATTAATGCCATATTTCTGAATTATACTGCCCTGTTAGCACCTGTCAGCTTTAATTGTAGGAAAAACTGCATAATTCTGAGCTTTTGTCTGCTAATTTCATCTTCCTGGGTTTAAAAGAATTTTTGGGGTGTGATCAAAATTGGTGACGTAGTGCAAATCTGCTAGTGGAGTGATGACGCGTCGGTTTCTCAATATTATTCATAGCGGAGTTTTCTTATGCTACGAGAAGGCCCTCCTTCTTAATTATTCATGAGAGCACGTGCTTTCCGATGACAGACCTGCAAAGCTGTGAGACCCAATGACTGGGTGAGGCCGTGTCTGTGCTTGTTTCCAAGATTCACAGGGTTTGTTGCATGTTTTTCCCCGCGATGCTGTTAGGGCCGATACAGCAAAGCTGTTGGTTTGCAGCAAGTATTTTTGTCGGTAGAGCTGTTCGAGAATTGGAGAATGGCAGACTTTGTCTTTTATCAGTCGAGTTTGTTACCATTCAGACACATACCTTATATCCGTGCAGCTGTGTTCGCCTAGGTTTAAAATCGTACAGATCTCCGGCAGGGCTAATGGCTGGAATAGACAGGGCAAGAGACCTGCTGCACTGCTATCCACTGTGTCTGCATTCAGACCCGGGGATTCACTCTTCTCGCAGAGCTCTACGCCCATTATGAAGCATTTTTTGGAAAAATTCTGATTTAGAGGGTGGTTTCATGGCTCTTTAATAAATTTCTAAACCAGTAATGATTCCACAGCAATGTAGTGAGTTTCTCAGCTGAATTACAAAAAAAAAAAAAAAAGATAGGTTAAACACCTGCTCCCTCAGGGCAAAGCTTGAGAACGCCATCAAAAACTCTTATAATAACCAGCGCTTAATTTGTGAATTGCGAGGTCCCGGAAACAGATCGGGGTAACAGATACGGCATGTTACCCGAGGATAGAGAGGTGTCGTGCACGAAAGTGGAGAGCAGGGAGGGGGGTGTGCGTTGGATGGCGTCGCGGACGTAAGTGAGGAGGGTTGGGGAGTCGCGGAAGAAAGTGAAAGTGAACAGCGGACAGGGGAGGAGGGCGGTTTGAGGAGGGGGATCTGTAAAATTAGGTGCTGGATCAGATATCAGAGGTGCAGAATCCGGCGTGTTCTGGCACAAAGTAAGCCCTGATTATAACAGAAGAGGAACACTTATAAACTGAATTTAAAGTCTTAAAATTAGATGGTGTTAGATGAGAGATGCCCAAACTAGGGCCTGCGGGCCAAAGCTGGCCCATGGTAACCTCTGATTTGGCCCGCCATGTCATCCGAGAAGAGAGTAAGAATGTTTCAATTAAATTGAGTAAATTAATCAGATTTTGTTTAAATAAACACTGTCATTCAACAATGCAGAGAATTTGATGAGCAAATCAAGTCGAAGGCAGACTCTGTTTGACTAGTGTATTCAACATTGAACTCCAGTGTGTTATAAATGTGATTGTTCATGTTTTTTTTGCAATAAGTTCTCATTTAAAAAGTAATACTGAATTAGATAATTTCAAAATAAATAGAAAACATTACTTTAAATTGTATTATGACAAATCAGAAAACTACCCATGGCAACTTTAATGTAATATAGTTTGGTATATTTACCAATGATATTTGGTTTTTGGCCCTTCATACGAAAAAGTTTGGGCACCCCTGCTTTAGATCAATACTTGGAGCTATAGCAAACAGCTAGTGTCTTAGGACTAAGACCTTTAACCTTATATAGATGTGTATTTGATGAGTTCAGCTTGACTACAAGCTAACTAACTGGTCAATTTGTCAGACTCGCTTAAAGGCTTTTGATGTTGCTTGTGGTGACGAGATAACGAATGCAAAAGTGCCCCGTTTGCATAGTGGAAGAACGGGAACGCATACAAGTGACAGTGTGGTGATGATTTTCACTCTAGCGTCTGTCTGTTAAAAGCTCACCTGGGGGATTGGAGCGTTTAGGAGACTCCTGCGGCTTTTCTGGGGGTGCGAAAATAGAGGAAGACATCTTGTTTGGCCGTCTGGAAGCAGAGGAGTCTTCTTCATAGCCACCGAAGATATTGCTGGACCCTCCACCTGGTGGTCTTAGTACCCTGCAAACAGATACGCACATGAACTCGCATTTATTTTTCCCCATCTCATTTCTCATAATTAATGATAGGGCTGCACAATATATCGTTTGAGCATCGATATCGCAATGTGTGCATCCACAATAGTCACATTGCAAAATATGCAATATTGAGTTAGGATTATAGATGACCAGAAACCACAGGCCAAAACACACAAGATTTGTACAGAATTGAACCATAATAGAGCGAAAGTTTATCATCTGCATGTGTTTTTAAGGGCTGTGACTATGTGAGCATATTAAGAGAGTTTAAAGCATTTTAGTTGTGATTAAAAAGTTTAATAAAGATTAATTTTATTGCATTACCTATATGATGAAGACTATGCGGTGTTATTTTACATTTAACTTCTGTAACTGAATACTGCTAGACTGCCTTCAAAAAAACCAAAAATCATGGTTTATTTTACTTTAATATTTGCTCCATTCTGTTTATTTACGACTGTAGTTTGTTTCACACCCATACAACATCATAGCAATCAATCTAAAGTAATGACTTTGCAAATAGAGCTATTAAAAGTCATCTGGTGAAATTGTATTTATATCGCAACATACAGTGCTCAGCATATATAAGTCCACCCCTCACAAATCTATCTTTTAAATTCATATTTTTAATAGGAAGCTATACAATATAATATTAGTGCATAGATTAGGCAGTACTGAAGCCAAATCAGGAGCTTCTCTAACAAAATAGCTTACGATTAGGCATGGGCCGGTATAAGATTCTGACGTTATGATAACCTTGGATAAAAATATCACGGTTTCACGGTATTATGATTACCGCTCTAAAATAGGTTTTAATCGTCTGGGTAATAACTTTTTCCCCTTTGAACACAATATATTTTATTTTGAGAAACATTCATAATGTTTTGGAGCAGTAAACATGTCAGGCTGAATAATAAAAATGAATCATTGATTCTACTCTCTTCATTTATTTCAAAAACAGATTTCTTTACCATTTAAACGGCATCTTTAGATATCTTTTCTGCAGAAGATACTGTTGTCCTAAAAAAAAAAAAAAAAAAAAAAAAAAAAACATAAATAAAAAAAATCTTACTCATACCTTAGGAACAGTAGTACAGAAAATTTTGGCGGTTTTAAAACCTGGACTTTTCCAAACTGCGGTATACCTTGAAAATGATTATCGTCGATAACAGTCCAAACACTAGTACACCCAAATTTAAATGTTATAGAATAATATTAAATACAAATTAAAAAAAAAAAAAAAAAATGAAGCAAAAAAAAACTGAGTTGGAATTCTGTAGGTGTAATTGTTTTAGCAATATTTTGCTTGAATTTAATTGTATTATTCCATTTCTAAATGTTTGGTGACTAAAATATTATTTTAATAAATATGTTTAATGAATCTGTTTCGTTGAAATGCAGCAAAATACATTGCCTATATTCATCGTGCAGACCTAATTAATGATTAATATCTTAATTGTTAAAGTACACATAAAACTGCAGAAGTGCGCCACTAAAGATTGTGAGGCGGAATACCGCAACTGCAGTTGCAAGTTTAGGCGGTCAGGCTTTTATGGGCCCTCTTAAGTTTTATCCAATGTCTAAATCCACATTTTAAAAAAAATGGATATATTTCTTTACGAAAATGAAAACACTACACAGTAAAATATACGAAAACCAGCGAAAATTGTTTAAATTTCAGAACAGGAACGCTTTAAAAGGAAATGTGTCCATTTTCAAGTCTACATTAAGCATATATACGTTTAATTTTCCACGTTTTTAAACAGTCACCATTTCTAATTAAAACACGCATTTATTTAAAGGTATAATACATATATGTGGCTGCTAAACTGAGCATCGACAAATATACCGCTAACGGCTAAACAAATCAATATTGACTAACTAACGCTACATTTAAACCAAAGGAAGACTGTTTGCATTATCGTACTTTACCGCCAACACACTACTGCTCTTTATTTGTTGAGTTATATCCAATAATAGGACCTCGTAATGTGCATAACAGTTTTGTCGCTTGGCTAATATGAGTTAGCATGTAGCGCTTGTCCATGCTAAAGTTCCTCTTTCAAGATTCACGACTGCTGATTCACATGAACACATGTAAGTGTCAACAACAAACCACTACAAACCAAGATTAGCTCCAGGTAAACTTGCAGCACTGCGTCCATACCTTGAACTTGATTTGCCACTACCCTCAAGTCCCTGAAACATGTTTGTGGAAGTCATGATTGCTTGTCTCGGTCTGCCGCGACGCGACGCAACAACTTCAACAACAGCAGAAAGTGCCCTGCCACAACCGCTGACTGCAAATCTACACTAAAAAAAGAAAAAAGCCTTGTCCGACCACGCCCAGAAAGGCTTGGACAGAGTTCACCTATGACATATGCGCATTCAGGACTGAGCTGCACATATGATTAGGCGAATGGCTGTCTCACAAATCAATCTGACCGAAGTGGAATTCTATTGGCTGTAGGATTGTAGATGGTCTGGGCTCGGGTGCTAATTGGTCAGCTGAATTGACGTCTCATTTCCCTGTTTGTTGAAGCGTAATTAGAAAACGCATAATTTAATCAAGTGAATTTTTTAAAATATAATATAATATAATATAATATAATATAATATAATATAATATAATATAATATAATATAATATAATATAATATAATATAATAGTTATTTACAATATATCATGTATATTATAATATAAAAGTTCTTACAAACAATGTTACGTTCATATGCTACCTATAAAATATTATAATTTATTGTTACAAGCATGAACTATAATATAATGTTCTTATATACAATATGTATATATATATATATATATATATATATATATATATATATATATATATATATATATATATATATATATATATATATATTATTATTATACAAGTTAATGTCTATAATGTTACGTTCAAATACTACATTTACAATGTTATAATTTATTGTTACAAGCATGAACAATAATATAATATATTGTATTACATATATTATATTATTTTATTATATGATGATAATATAATGTTCTTATATACAATATATAATGTACATTATGAAAGTTCATATATATAGTGTTACATTTATATGCTACATATAAAATGTTATAATTTATTGCTTCAAGCATGAACTATAATATAATATAATACAGTGTTCTTATATACACAATATATCATGTATATTATATAAAATTTCTTATATATATATATATATATATATATATCTCATGTTACGTTCATATTCTACATATAAAATATTATAATTTATTTGTTATACAAGCATGTATATATGTAATATAAAGTATTGTATTACATTAATTATATTATTTTATTATATTATAATATGATGTTCTTATTTACAATATATATTGTATATTATAATATAAAAGTTCTTTTAATGTTATGTTCATATGCTACATATAAAATGTTATAATTTTTTGTTACAAGCATGAACTCATTCATTCATTCATTCATTTTCTTTTCGGTTTAGTCCTTTTATTAATCTGGGGTCGCCACAGCGGAATGAACCGCCAACTCATCCAGCATATGTTTTACACAGCGGATGCCCTTCCAGCCGCAACCCATCACTGGGAAAACAAGCATGTACTATAATATAATGTATTGTATTACATTAATTATATTATATTATTTTATTATATTTTATTATAATATAATGTAATGTCCTTATTTACAATATATAATGTATATTATAAAAGTTCTTATATATAAAGTTACATTCATATGCTACATATAAAATGTTATAATTTATTTTTACAAGCCTGAACTATATTATAACACAATATAAAGTATCGTATTATATTACATATAATATAATATAATATAATATAATATAATATAATATAATATAATATAATATAATATAATGAGTCACACTAGAGCTATTATAGGGTCAATGGATATTATTTTTGGGGGGGAATAGAATTTCATGTTTAATTCTATATTGGGAAGAAAAAACATTTCCTTTACCTGGGTAAATTTCTGAATAAAACCACAAAAATAAATAAATATTATATTATATTATTCATTTATTTTCTTTTCGGCTTAGTCCCTTTATTAATCTGGAGTCGCCACAGTGGAATGAACTGCCAACTTATCAAGCATATGTTTTACGAAGCCGATGCCCTTCCAGCCGCAACCCATCACAGGAGAATACATTATATTATATTATATTATATTATATTATATTATATTATATTATATTATATTATATTATATTATATTATATTATATTATATTATATTATATTATATTATTCATTCATTCATTCATTTTCTTGTCGGCTTTGTCCCTTGCGGGGTCGCCACAGTGGAATGAACCACCAACTTATCCAGCATGATTTTACGCAGCGGATGCCCTTCCAGCCGCAACCCATCTCTGGGAATTTCCACACACACACATTCACACTCATACACTACGGACAATTTAGCTTACCCAATTCACCCGTACTGCATGTCTTTGGACTGTGGGGGAAACCGGAGCACCCGGAGGAAACCCACGCGAACGCAGGGAGAACATGCAAACTCCACACAGAAACGCCAACTGACCCAGCCCAGCCGAGGTTCGAACCTGCGACCCAGCGACGTTCTTGCTGTGAGGCAACAGCACTACCTACTGCGCCACTGCGTTGCCCTATATTATATTATATTATATTATATTATATTATATTATATTATATTATATTATATTATATTATATTATATTATATTATAATTAAGTAAGTAAAACATTCTCTTTTCCTGCATGGGAAAAATATCAAATAAAACAAGCAATGTACATAATATAATATAATATAATATAATATAATATAATATAATATAATATAATATAATATAATATAATATAATATAATATAATATAATATACTCCCAGAGATGGGTTGCGGCTGGAAGGGCATCCGCTGCGTAAAATCGTGCTGGATAAGTTGGTGGTTCATTCCACTGTGGCGACCCCGCAAGGGACAAAGCCGACAAGAAAATGAATGAATGAATAATAGATTATAATATAATATAATATAATATAATATAATATAATATAATATAATATAATATAATATAATATAATATAATATAATCAATACATCATGTATAATATATTATAAAAGTTCTTATATAATGGTATGTTTATATGCTACATATAAAATGTTATAATTTATTGTTACAAGCGTGAACTATAATATAAAGTACTGTATTATATTACGTATAATATATTATTAGAATATATCATAATATAATACATTTGATAAATTATACATTTGGTAAATGTGAAGGTATATGTTGTCCCTAAATAATTTCTAGTATTTCTTATTTGTGAAAACAATGATTGTTCACTGAACACAATGACAACTTCACAAATGCTTTCAGGATGTTTGTCTGATAAATGTTTTTTAGATTTGTGTGGACTGACAAAAACTTAGTATTTTATATTTTGTTTTATATTCAGTTTTTTAATACAAAGTTCTGAGCATTTAAAATACAAAATAAACTTGACTTAAATATGAAGATATACAAAATATTATATACTAAATTATTTACCATAAATATTCATTCAATCATTCATTTTCGGTTTAGTCTGTTTATTAATCTGGGGTCGCCACAGTGGAATGAACCGCCAACTTATCCAGCATATATGTTTTACGCAGCAGATGCCCTTCCAGCTGCAACGCATCACTGGGAAACACCATAAATATGAAATAATTAAAATAAATGCAAAATAAAATATAGCAGATTATTTTGTATAAAAATGAAATTATTCATTGTATATTTTTCATATCGGTTACAATATTTGCATCAAAACACACGCACGTAACAATAAATGTATAACATATACATAACATGTATAACATATAAACGCACAATTTACTGATATAAATATAAGAACATAAAACTATTACATTAAATAACATTTGACTTTCGTTACGCTTATTTTGTCCCTCATTGTTTCTGTGTCGTCTTTGTTCGTTTTGGGTGGGACCGTTATTTTAAAACATTTGTCACGATGAATGAAATGACGCAGCGTGAACGTACGCTATAATTGGCTCCTTTGAAAAAACGCCCCCTACACATTCCACCGTTAATAGGACAACATCTCCGTCAATCATTTTACGCAGGCGGCAACGCGCAACACACCGACCAATCAGAGGATTTGTTTTTGAGCTGTGGTGGGCGTGTGTGACAGCAGAGGAAAACAGGAAGGGATGCAGTACTCAGTGCTTCTCCTGCTACCCCTCCGGTTTGGTCTTTCTGGATACCGTGAAGGCCAAAAGGACATCTTATAAACAGGTAGAGCGTGTAAAATCATTTTTATTAAGGCGTATGTGTGGATCACACATCGGAGCTGATTATACGAGTTTACCGCAAACGTAACGGTAAATGTTTAGCTAGCAAGTTAGCAAAGCAACTTTCTCAACGAATGTGCAGCTGGCAAGGCTGGTTGGCTATAAGATGTTGCTTTCGCTTTTGCTAAAATCAGACTAACATTATCTCTATTACGCAATATTAAATACTACTAATATTAATGATGATAATAATATTAATGTCTACCATAAACAAGCTTTTGTGGGCAGACAAGCATGTGTAATTAAAGTAAACACCCTCTGATATGAAGACTTTGACAACTAGCTTTCAGAACTAACTGTGAGATTATAATTTGGCTCATTTTTGATGGCTAAATCATCTATATTCATGCTTTAATTGTATCCACGAATGTGTGTGTGAGATTCTGAGTCAAGTAGATGTATTTTGAAGACATTATGTCACCTATAGTGTTCACTCACGTGAGGTTATTCTCCAAGCACATAAATGCTTGATGTTTGGTTGCTAAAGCAATGAAGATGTTTCACAGAATGCTCAAGAGGATGAAATGAAAGCATTTAGTTTTATCTGAGATTTTGCTGTCTGTTGGACACTGACAGCTGCAGCTGTTGGGAGCAGTGGTTGAGCAGCTGAAGTCAGCCTAGCTAGATCTTATTTCATAAAGACATTATTAAAAGGCTATTCATGGAGTGAATCAAGCTGGAAGTTGATTTGAGCCCAAGATAAAGTGAGAGTTCTCAGTCTGACTCTGGAGTGCAGTAGTGTTTCAAATATACTGCAAAGCATCTTTCTATTACTCTGGTGATAGTTCTATTACTCTAACATCTAAACATGCATGTAGACATTAACAACACGTATTTATAGTTAAAACTATAAGTTGCTCAGTCTTTTTTCCTTTTTGACAAAGTGTGAAGCTCTTACAAACTTAAGACACACCCTAGGCAAGGCGCCTGTTGAGTAATGCATTTTTAATTTTAACACACACACACTAAAGATCTGCATATATAAAACTTGTGTGTATATATATATATATATATATATATATATATATATATATATATATATATATATATATATATATATATATATATATATATATACATACATACATGTTTTAATGTTTAATTCACTGCTGTGTGTGCAAAGCACCACACCACACCCCCCGTGTGTACGTAATCTATATATGTGCTCGATCAAGTCTGTCCTGCCTGCCGTCGAGATGATGAAATCAACGCTCACTTTAGTCATTTTATCTTAGGCTAGACTGGGACTGTAGGGTGTCAATAGGCACATCTTTAAATGTCAACAATAAATGAGCCTCAGCTTTGTTGTGAAGTTATGATGACGTAGATGGAGTAAGCAAAGTCCAGACGAGAGAATAGTGGCTGTGTGCGCGCGTGCATAGGGTTTTGTATTGACCGAAATGCCTCAAAAGCAGAACTGCTGGGGTTCGGCAGACTCGGCGTGTTTGGTCCTAAACATATGCTTAGATGACAGGTGTTTGTTGTTGTGATAAAACTAGTGAGTTTGGGAGTCAGAGTTGCTGTGGCTACGAAAGCTCCCAGTTGCGCTGCGCGGAGTTGAACCCCAGTAGGAGCAGCAGCCAGGAGAGGACGACTTTGCCTGACCTCGTTTGCGCTTTGAATATGTTCAAATCCGTCAAGTTTTGCTCTCGAGAACCTCCGAACTCATGGTGAAGAGAAAGAAGACGCCGTCCGCGTCCGAAGAGCTCGAGAATGGGTAAGAGTGGCTGAGAAACAAGCACTTTAGATAGAGGTCGAATGCGCGAAAGATTTGTGTTGTCGTCTGTCGTTTTCTGCAGGGCGCTAAAGTGTAGGCGCTCGCGCTTGAATTTCAAGGTAAATAAAAGGGCAGCTCGCAACTCGAGCCACGCGAAACTACACAAAAAAGACAAGCTGGGACGAAAGCACAATGTGTGCTTTTTGCTCTCACTGGTGAATAAGCGAATGGGTATTTTTTTCGATGCGATCTGTCGGGACGGTGAGAGGGGATTTGAAACAAACAGCGGCGGCCATGTTGAGTTGAGCAGAATGTCGTCTTTCCAAGTTGATCGTTGTTTTGTGTCGCGGAAAATGTTTACGCTTGTGCTTCGTTTGTGTTTGCGCAGGATGACAGTGGGCCAAGGGGGCGGTTCGGGAGTCGAGGGGCCGAGCAAAACGGACCGAAAGCCCGAAGGAGGCGAGGATGGAGAGAGCGCAGATCAGGCGAGCGAGGAGACGAGTACAAAGAGAGTCGGAGAGGAAACACTTAATCCATCCAGCACGGCCAGCGCCGGTTCGGCTCCCACTTCTTCCACACACACGTCAAGCCCACCCGGACCACAGGTGAACCCGACAGCTCTTTCTCCGGGGCTGGCCGTCCCGAACAACCAGGACCAGCATCATTTTCTCCGCTCCAGCGTGCGACCTCCGAGCAAGCGGATACGGAAAGATGCCTCGTCCCCGGCGCTGAACGGTCACGGCGGTGCGAAAGCAAAAGGTGAGTGTCCATCTCTACCAGTGTACCCTGCTTAACTGTCATCCTCTGTACTTTTCTTTCACTTTTGTGCAATATTAGCGAGTTTGTTGGACTGCTTTAGATTTGACGAAACGCTGAGGATTCCTCATGCTTTCTTGAGTGAAAGTGACTTTCACAAGCTGCTCTCAATACTGAAGCTTCTTCAAATCTCAACAACAGGAATGATTTGTTTGCTTGTAAATGTATTTTAATGAGTCAGTAAGCATTAGTGTACGGTTTTAAATTTTAAAGGCTCTGTGATTGATTAATTGATTTATTGTTTACGTTTCTGATCACTAGTTTAGCTGTCACTCAGCAGCAGGTGACACATCACTGTCATGGGTTTCATTCTGATGCAGGAGTCAGTTGTGCATCAGGATTCAGGAGAGGATCTACACTGAATCAGAGTCACAAGCTTCAATCAACTGTTTGCAATCTGAATGTGCACAGGAGTTATAAGAGGAATCAGTGTTTGTTTTAACTGTAGACAATAGGCTTGCATGCTGGAGTGTATTCTGGGGTGCTCTCGTTGCTTGCTCTTGTGCATGTTAGTAAAGGGGTAGAGTTATTGGCTTCTATGGTCCCTCACGTGTTGTTTTTGGATCAGTGCACTGAGCAGCAGGTCTGGACTCCCTCCGAGAGACTCCACACATACTTCCTGACATGCACACACACTCTTGCTGACATAAAACCACGTTAACATACTGCATAAACCATACTTAAATTGGCCACAAAATCTGTAAGCTTTTATATTTACAAAGTTATTTTTCCCCGGCTGACAATTATTTGAGTGTAGAATTGTATTAGTTTGAGGTGACTTGTGTTATAACATTTAGCAGTCAAATGTAGCAGACTGATGTTTTCTGAATAAATTGTAATTGGCAGCGCAGTCATCTACGCTGAGCTCATTCCAGCAGGCTTTAGCGGTATATTTTGTGAATGATTGACAGGTGTTTTGTTTGTGTCTTTCCTTAATGTGTTATTATATTTTGTTACCATTGTGCCATTTTGTTATTTATAAGCCAAACCTTGCTATGTATATATATATGTGTGTGTGTGTAAATAAATATATACATACACACACACACACACACAATTTAACCAAAAAAAATACAATGTTGGCCTTTTTTGTTGTTTGTGAAATCTAGCATGTGCCTGCAACTGACATACTAACCTTCTTTCCTTGCGTCTGTGTTTGTCAGGTGCAGAAGCAGGTCCCTCTGTGTGCGTGGCAGCCGCTGCAGGTTCAGCTGGAGGCTCTGGGGCAAGTGGGACATCCAGATCGGCCCCAAAGGGCCAGGGCCCTGCAGAGAAGGAGGAAGGGGGGAGTCAGAAACGAGTGCGGAGACAGTGGGAGTCCTGGAGCACAGAGGACAAGAACAGCTTTTTTGAAGGACTTTATGAGGTGATTTGTCAGGTTTAATGACAATAAAATCCACTGAAAGCTCTTGGCAGACTTTTAGTATGTAGTGGGATTATTTTTCAATGGTGTTTTGAGAACTGTAGAATTTTCAGAATTCCTAAGTGATTTCCAATATCAAAGTTAAAACAGCCCTAATATTTTACTTGACTCAGTCAACTTCAAAAGGTGCGGTTGAGGTATTTCTACTTGGTTCTGACTGTTTGTTTTTCTCTCTGTTCATTTCTCCATAGCATGGAAAGGATTTTGAAGCTATTCAGAACAACATTGCTCTTAAATATAAGAAGAAGGGAAAACCTGCAAGTATGGTGAAGAACAAGGAGCAGGTGCGCCATTTCTACTACCGGACTTGGCACAAGATCTCTAAACACATTGATTTCAACAACGGTGAGATTGACATACTTCATTGCACACTTCATACTTTTATAGGCTACAGTGGTCTCCCTTGTTTAACTGGATGCTATTGCCTTGTGAATTGACAATATGCCCCCCTGCTTTGTATCAGACTATTAGCACCTACATATATAATACTCAACTGTGTGGGGTCAGATTACATCTATGAAAGATGTAAATAAAAGATGTACGCCAAAAATCGCATCTCAAATCAAACCGCATCACTAAATAAACAAAACCAAAAAAACACTCCCATTTACAAATGTTTCCGCTTCTACGTCCGCATTGAAAACTTTCTCGTGCACTTGCACTTTCGATACTGCGCCTAACTCCAAGGAACACCGCCACTCCCTCAGAAAAAGAACAACCAGCACCAAAACATAAATTTTCACAGCAACCGCACTCTCTGCAAACACACAGCAGCATGACCTTGTGACCCGGAATAACCTGCATGCTCTGACTACATGACAACGAATGTGCGACCAAACCACCATCCAAGCTGCTCTAAATAACTTTCCATAAGTTGACAGTTGTGATCCAATCACAGATCACCGATATAATAATAGAAATAAATGACGACCATCACAATCTTCATTGTTGTTTTTTTTTAAATCGTAAGCAGTTGTCAGTTTTATAATAATTAGAAATATTTCTTGAGCACTGGATCGGTATATTGTAATAATTTCTAATAGATCAGTTGGAGCTGAAAACTAAAGTAAATCAGCTTTGCTATTACAGGTATGAATTACATAAACAGTTTAAACATAATAATCAAGTTAAAATCTAATATCAAAGTATTTCTTTTCCATTGTTTTATCAATAAAATACAGCAGGAAAACTCTTTCCCTTTAAAACATTTGAAAATCGAACAGCCCTAAACTTGGTGTACTCGCATATATAACTTTTTAGAAGTTTGTTTGTCTATCAGTAAATCTACCACAACAAAGATATACCTGCCTTTTAATTTAAATTCAGTCTGTCACTTTCATACTTTCATCTTTTGAAGTTTAATCTCCTCGGCTGCCATATTGCATGGGTTTTGCCAGTTCCTAATCACGAGTATGCCATGCGCATTTGCTTGAATTTTAATGATTGTACACTTACCCATCACATCATTAGGTACACATTCCTCAAAGAGTTTGGTCCATTTTGACACAAAAGCGTCACACAGATTCTGCAGATTTGTCAGCTGCAACATCCATGATGCGAATCTCTGGTTGCACACATCCCAAAGGTGCTCAACTGGACTGACATCTGGTGACTGCAGAAAACATTTGAAGATAGTGAACTAATTGTCATGTTCAAGACAGTCTTCGGTGATGTGACCTTGATGACATAATATGTTATTCTACAGTATGTAGTAGGGCTGCACAATATATCGTTTGAGCATTGATATTGCAATGTGTGTATCTGCAAATGTCACATTGCAGGAATAATTCATTATTAAAGATTATAAAATAAAGTTATTAATAAATATTATTTTTAAAAATATTATACAACGATGACCATGTTGTTTATTTTGTTTAATTGTTCAATTTCTGTTCCTGAATACTGTTAAAAGTCTTCAGAAAACCATAAAGCACTGTTTTATTTCACTTTCATTATTTATATATGCTTGTAATTTATTATTAATATTTAGAAAAAAAGACTATCATCCTAGTCCATCTAAATGAATGAAATCTTTTCAAATAGTGCTATTCAATTCATCTGGTGAAATTACATTCATATAGCAGAAAAACAGAATATCGCAATGTTAGATTTTTCCAATATCGTGCAGCCCTAGTAAGTAGTTATCATAAAGTCAGTACAAGTAACAATACTAGGGTAGGCTGTGGCATTTAAACAATGCTCCGTTGGTACTAAGAGGCCTTAAGTGTGGCAAGAAAAAAAGATCTTCTACATAATTACAACACTAGTAGCCTTTGATGGTTGGATGCTCATGTTTTTTTCATGCCAATTTCTGACCTTTCCATCTGAACGTCATAATATAAATTAATCAAATGACCTCTTTCCAATCTTCTGTCATCCAGAATTGGTGAGGGCCTGTGAATTGTTGCCTCAGTTTGCCCTTAGATGACAGGAGTGTCACCAGAGAGCTCTTCTTTAGCTGCTGTTGCTCATCTGCTTCAAGGTTCAGTGTGTGTTCAGAGATGCTCCTTTGCTTGCAGACCTCAGTTTGATAATGAGTTATTTCATTTACTGTTACCTTTCTATGAACTCAAACCAATCTGAATGTTCTTCTACTGAGCTCTGTCATCAACAAGGCATTATTTTACACAGATCTTAAGCTCACATTTTCCAGATCATTCTCTGTAAACCCTGGAGATGACTGAAAATCCAGCATTTAAAAAGAAACATTTAAACAAACCTGTCTGGCACCAACCACCATGTGTCATGTTCATTTGCACACTGATCTTGCCTAAATGCTATGATTTCTTGTCATGTGATTGGTTAATTAGCCATTTACCTTAAGCAGTTGAACAGGTGTGCTCAATTAAGTTGCTTGTGTTGTTGTTTTAAGTATGTTTTAAATTTACAGTCTTTACTTAATGTATTAACACATGCTTCAGTTGTCATCAAAATTGTTGTTTTGCACTACAATACCATTTACACACATACTTGCGTAAAAAAAAAAAAACTAATTTTAAGAGTGATATATTTACTATTCAAAACGTTGTACAGCAATTCTCATGCAGAGCTGACTTACGGTGTTCCACAGGGACCGATTCGAGCACCCCAGCTATTCTCGTTATATATGCTGCCCTTAGGAACTATAATGAGAACATTTGGAATTATGTATCACTGCTATGCTGATGATACACAGCTTTATATACCTATCCAAAACAAATGATAGTTTAACCCTCAAGAGATTAGAAGATTGTCTTCGCCAAATCAAACTCTGGCTCACCGATAACTTTATGCCTTTGAATGAAGATAAAACCCAAGTTATTATTTTTGGTCCTCCTCAGCATTCTAGTAAACCACTTACTGATCCGATGTATTAAACTGTTACCTCACCTCTGAAGTTAAAAACCTTGGGTTTCTACTAGACAGTAACTTGACAAGCAAATAAGTAAAATTAGTAAGTTAAAGTTTTTATCATCTTCGACGACTAGCCAAAGTAAAACCCCTCCTAAGCAGGAAGGGTTTTAAAATGACTAGTTATGCTTTTGTTTCCATGCTATTAGATTATTGTAATTCTCTATATATTGGTCTACCTTCATCTTCTATTTCTAGACTTCAAATGGTCCAAAATGCGGCCGCCCGTTTGCTCACGAGTAGCCACAAATATGATCATATCACACCAATATTGCGATCACTACATTGGTAGAATACATTTGCGAATAGACTATAAAATTTTACTCTTTGTTTATAAAACTTTGTATAACCTAGCCCCACCGTATCTTTCTGATCTGATCACTACTAAGGCCCAAACCCGATCGCTTAAATCAAATTCCGACTGCCATCTATTGCAAACACCCCGATCTCGTCTCAAATGCACGGGCGATAGAGCCTTTGCAGTTGTGGGTCTGAAACCATGGAATAAGTTACCATTAAAAATCAGAATAGCACCCACTCTATCTGTTTTTAACTGCTACTGCTATTGTACAGCACCTTGGTCGAACAAAAGGTTGTAATTAAGTGTGCTCTAGAAATAAACTTTGCTTTGATTTGAATTCCAGTATCAACTTGATCAAATTGGTTTTCATAAACTGAAAGAGCGTTATCTTGAATTGTACTATTTTTTTGTCCGTCTTTCTCAGTGTATTCACGCGTGCTGAAAAAGTCCTCTCAGGAGCTCTATGGCCTCATCTGTTATGCTGAACTCAGGAAGAAGGTTGGAGGATGTAAGTATATCAGGCAAATGCTTTTCTTGATCAAGGGGGAACATTGTAAGTGGTTGCACATGGGGACATTTTGAATGTAACATTCCTTCATGTATTCCTGTTCCCTCTAGTGATGGATGACAAAAACGTGGCCAAACTAAATGAGCTTATCCAACAGGGGTAAGTGTGTGAAATTTCAGACAAAGATACATTTCAGTAATACACAGTGCTGATGATTTAGATTGTGTCTAATTGAATTGTCTTTTCGAGATTGGGATCAAATTGAGGCATAAATAAAATGTTGCTTCTGTATATTTTTCTCAGGGCCACCACAGTGCGTTCCAAAGGCAGAAACTTGAGGATCAAAGCTCCCATGTGCCGCGCACTGAAGAAAATCTGCGACCCTGATGGTGTGTGTGAGATCGAGAGATTGCTTTATAGACTGTTGAAAGATTGATTTTTGTTTCGCGACTCAAACAGATTGAATGGTGTAAAAAGAGAAAGCTGACAAAATGGAGCACTGTGGGTATTTATGTGGACCGGGGCGGTGGATGAGTGTGCCATGGCATCTCTCCAGGGTTTTGGAGGAGTGGTTTTTCATGGTTTCCATGGTTTCAGGCTGTGGGACGGATTGGAAAATGGGTGGCAGTACAGATTTAGGCCACTGTCAGAATGATAGTGTTTTGGGCTTCAAAGACTTTCTTCCTCTTGTTTTTTTAGGTGTGAGTGATGAGGAGGATCAGAAGCCTGTACGTTTACCCTTGAAGGTGGCCGTGGAACTTCAACCCCGGAGCAACCATTCATGGGCTCGGGTTCAGAGTCTAGCCCATAATCCTCGGCTCAGGTGAGCTTCACTAATGCACGTTTATACCTAGCTGATTTGAAATCTTACACAAGTTTAGCTTATTTTTGGCAAAAGTTTGATTATTTTGAGATTAAGACAACATTGTTGCAATCCTTTTTTTAGCAATCTTAAACTGGTTTACTTGTGAAAATGAATTTAATTTACATTTTCATCTTAAGTCAAATTATTTTATGGTAATTTGTTCTGTTTTGATTTAAGAGTAATGGAAATGTATATATGCATTATTTCTCTTTTATTTTCATATATTATGCATTATTAATTAACTTTTATTTTCTAAATGAATGTTATTGATCTTACTGTAATAAACGATTCCATGCTTGTTTTAATTTGTTTGAGCATGCAATTTGGGAAACAAAATCTTGATTTGCCCGTAAAATGTCTCTGGTGACTAGGGGTTGAACGACTTAAGATTTTTGGAGGACGACTTATGTTATCAAAGTCTACTAGTCGCTGGTGACGTCATCAATAGAACATAAGATCCAAATGTTTTGCAACATGCCACAATTTGCAATTTATTTGCAGGAAATATATACACATGCTGTTTGACGGCTCATAACACCTTGCAAAACCAATGCAACATTACCAATGACTAATTTTAGTGCAAAACAAATGCATTGTCAACACTTTCATTTCGTTAATACTGCAACATTAGCGCCTGGGCTAATTTTACTGCTAAATAAATGTAGTCAACACATTGATCACTGCAGGTTCTAGTGAGAATGTAACAATAACTGATATTTTAGTGCAGAAATAATGCATACGTCCTCTGCACACAGATTCATGTTAAGTTATTTAAATGTAAACGTGATTTGCTAGCATATGCTCTAAGGCAGGGGTGTCCAAACTCGGTCCTGGAGGGCTGGTGTCCTGCATAGTTTAGCTCCAACTAGCTCCTTTAACACGCATGCCTGGATGTTTTTAGTATACCTAAAAAGAGCTTGATTAGCTGATTCAGTTGTTTAATTAGGGTTGGAACTAAAATATGCAGGACAACGGCCCTCCAGGATCGAGTTTGGACACTCCTGCTCTAGGGCATAGGTCTCAAACTCGAATCCTGGAGGGCCAGAGCTCTAGTTTGCTTAAAGTCTAATTAAATACAGCTGATCCAACTAATTAAGGTGTTTAAAAGGTCATGACACACCAAAACACATTTTTTGAGCTGTTGGCAGTCATATACGTGTCCCATGCTGCTATAAACACTATTAGGACACATATTTCACTAAAAAGTGAAAATTGGTTGTTTTTGCGTTATTTTGAGCAAATTCGTTCTTCCGTTTTAAAACGAATTTTTGAAGCTGCGTCACAGCGATTAGATACTTGCATGTAAATCCAGTGTGGAGAGTGGATGTCTGTACCTGTGAGTACATTGTGATGTCTCTGAGTGTGCGGCATTAATTCATGAGAAAAACTTTGTTCAAACCAATCAGCGCGCTCTATTGTGTATGCGGTGCAACTTCATTAATATGCATGATAGCTTCGAAGACTGTTTAACTGTTACAGTGGATTTTTTTTCTCCCATTTGCCGTGCGGTATCAAACATTCCATTAAAACTACACTATTCCAGCAGTTCCTCGATTTCAATATCTCGTTTGTCACGGGCGACATGCAGGAAATGTTCCTGAATAAAAAGTGAAAGTGCCAAACTGCAGTTAAAGTCGGCAAATTAATAATTTGGCAAATAATTCAATTACTGATGTCCATGTAAACACAGTCACTGTCTTTCTCCCCTGCGTCTGCGTGCCCAAACGGAAACTCTCATATTTGCAAATCTTTCCCTCCCCTGACACTCCCACCTAAACAGAGCTGGACACGCCCACTTTCCTGACTTTTTCCAAACTAGGGGTGTGAAAACACCCTGCTGAGACAAGGGGGTTTTTATGGCACTTTAAGGCCTCATTTACACTAGTACGTTTTAGTTTTAAAACGGCGTTTTAGAATAAAAACGATTCGCGTCCACACTGGCGTTTCACCCAGCATTTCTGAACAGCTCTCAGTCTACATTAAAATGGTGAAAACGCACATCACGTGACCACACACAAACTCTCTGGCATGCGCTGCAGCGTGCCTTGAGCACATACCCAGATGAGAGCTGTGCGTGTCGGACTGTTCATCACGGATCTCCCGCTGGATCTAATCTCACTATATTTGTTAAACGTGATATTTAATTCATCTTGTTGTCTATATCTAACTACATATTCCCCGACTTTGGTCTTTTGAATCTAATACTTGTTCTCAGGTAACGTGCTTTGGCTGAGCGCAATAAGTTAGGTTAATATCTTAATTAATGTAACCACGGACACCGATTCTGCACATCTGACTGATTGCTTGCCTTTATTTTCTCTATTGTATAAACTTGTTGCACGTTATACTTTTATAATGGCCATTATTGATCATTAAAACTGATATTCAATGAAAGAGAGGGTATTTCGTATTTTCAATGAAAATGAAAGGAAGCAGTAATGTTATAGGCTGCGTTTTGTTATAAATATGCATGAAGATGACGGTCATATTATGCAGCTACACGACGCCTCAACATTTTTGATGTCTGTTATGTTGCTAATATCAAAATTAAAATAGGCAGTTCCTTATATCATATTTTCATTTTATTGTTAAGAAAGTGAAACAGCATAGCCAGGGTGATGTGAATGACTTTATGAAGTACACACTCGGGAGTTTGTTTTCCATATCAAACTTGCGAAGTCTGAACTTACAAAGAGAGGATGCAGGACTAAACTGTGTGTAAGCTACTTGATATTGAGTGAAAAGCCCCAATCAGACAGTCGAATGTCTGCAGCCCCGCCTCCGTTTTTAGATGTCACCGTTTTCCCCCATCCACACTGAGACGGAGCAGCAGCGTTTAGAATGATAACGGCCTCTCCAGCTTTTCTTAAAATGCTGTTTTCAGGGCTTGTAAACTCCGGCATAGTGTGGACGGATGGCGTAACCATAGCAAAACTTATGCGTTTTAAAACTAAAACGTATTAGTGTAAATGGGGCCTAAGACTACTAGAGACTATTAAGCAGGTGTGAGTTGGAGGTGGTTGGAGCTAAACTATGCAGAGCTGTGGCCCTCAAGGAATTGAGTTTGAGACCATTGCTCTAGGGCAGGGGTGTCAAAGTCAATTCCTGGAGGGCCGGAGCCCTGCAGAGTTTAGTTCCAGCCCTGCTTCAACACACCTATCTGTAGGTATCAAACAAGCCTAAAGCACTCAATTAGTTTGATCAGGTGTGTTTAATTGGGGTTGGAACTAAACTGTGCAGAGCTCCGGCCCTCTAGGAACTGGCTTTGACACATGTGCTCTAGGGTATTTGCATGGAGCAATCTAACTGGAATCTGTTTGACATTTTAAAGTTCACTCAAAGTTCATGTGAATATTTGACGCTGACATAAGAAAAATAACATTTTAAAAATTACTTTGAATAATCAGAGGGAAGTTTCATTCAGTGAAACACCTTAGTGTGTAAAGCTGGCATGTAGTTCAGGTCAAAAAACATGTGATCTGTGCAGCGCGACTTCAATAAAAAAGCGTCACGGCAGAGCATTAAAGTTGACTAGTCGGTGCAATGTTGGACTTCCTCAATAATTCTGTCTGTTATAGAAAGAATAGAAAAAGTACTTGATACAGTAGGATCTGTCACAAGTTCATTTTCATTGCAACTATGAAGGTACAACAAATTATGCAATGTTCACCTATTCATATGCTGCTGCTGTTTTTGTTTTTTTAGGATGGTCATCGAATTGCACCGGAAGGTCTCCACTCTTATTGAATTCCTGAAGCAAAAGTGGGCCGTCCAAGATCAGCGAATTGTATCCTTGCATTCAGATCTTAGCATGCACAGTCAGAAATTTAACTTCCTTCCTTTTTTCCTTCCTCATCTGTTTTCATGAGATACATTGTGATGGATTTGTTTGAAAAATGTCTCCATGTAACAGTACTTACACCTATTACAGTAATTCCCCCTTAACCAGTCACGTCCAGCGCAAGAGCTTGGCAGAACGAGAAGCTCTTGAGGGCCTGGCCCAGTCTAGCAAGTCCGAGGACCTGTTCCTGTTTCCAGCAGAGAGCAGCACAGTTACTGCTTTGCCTGGTGTTGCTAGAGTCGTGCACTCAAAAGCTTCCTGCACGGTACATTGGCAGGAGAGTGGACGAGGACGAACAGGTATTAGAGACTTGCCTGCCGCTCACATTCTGGGAATACAGCCTGCTAGAGGAAAATCTGGCAAGCCTGGCCTAGTAGGAGGAGACTCGAAAAGAACCGATGGACATTCCATTGAAGGTTCTGATAGTAGTAGCACTTCAGCCGCAGGTTTAGAAACCAGTGCAAACCCAAACGTGAACACTACCTCTCCAGTCAGTCCAACCATCACTCCATCGCTGCCCATTGGACCTGAGGGAAATCCAGTAGGGTCTGCAGAGCAAGAGCCAGCAAGTCAGACCCAGACTGATGCTGATGGGGGGGACAAACAAATTGAGACTGTCACTCAGGGAGACCCCGCCTCTTTAGAGGGCCGGACGGAGGAGCCTGGAACAGCAGGAGGTGTTGCGTTAGAAAAAGCACTGCCACAATCAGAAGCTCAAGGACGTGTTGAGGAAGTGGTCGGGACTGGACGATCTCCTCAACAGATCCGAGAGGAAGGCTGGAGCTCACAGGTCTCTGAGAACGTGACGCTGGCAGAACTCTACCTCATGCTGGGCAAGCCTGGGAAACTACAACTGGAGTATGAATGGCAGCCCAAGCCAAACCCCCCCTCTGTTCTACCC
Source organism: Danio kyathit (assembly GCA_903798195.1). Lineage (NCBI taxonomy): Eukaryota > Metazoa > Chordata > Actinopteri > Cypriniformes > Danionidae > Danio > Danio kyathit. Next base: position 22,304,814 of record LR812521.1, on the reverse strand, counting down.
AACTCTCAAAATGTGCTTCGGTGTCTCCTGAGACTCGTCTCATCAGAGGTCAACCCCAAACCTGTGAGACACTTTTTTTTGTTGCTGTTTTTGTGTAAACTTGATTACTACAATTTCTCAAGCCAACTACCAGGGTTTATATACACATTTTTACTACTAATATTCTATGACTTTTACAAAACTTTCAAGTAACCCTAAAGTAATTTTAAAATAATTTAAATTTATATCTGTAAAATTTATTTAAATGAGGCTTACATTGCACTAATAATGTGAGATCATGTGATTGGCCAAGGACAGAAAAGAAGAAGCCCACTAACCTATATTCTATGGAGTCAGATTAGTCTAAAAAAATAATACATTTACAAAATATAATTCATACAATCCTCAACACGATGCAAAAAATCCAATTCGGAAGTTCAAAACACGATTAAAAAATAAACAAATCCAATTCGGAAGTTCAAAACACGATTCAAAAATAAACAAATCCAATTCGTGAACTCAAAACACGATTCAAAAATGCACAAATCCAATTCGTGAATTAAAAACACAATTCAAAAATACACAAATCCAATTCGTGAACTCAAAACAGGATTCAAAAATGCACAAATCCAATTCGTGAATTAAAACACAATTCAAAAATACACAAATCCAATTCGTGAATAAAAATTAAAAATAAAAAATCACACGTATTCAAAATACACAAATCCAATTCGTGAATTAAAAACACAATTCAAAATACACAAATCCAATTCGTGAATTAAAACACTATTCAAAAATACACAAATTCAATTCGTGAATTAAAAACATGATTAAAAAATAAACTAATCAATTCGTGAATTAAAAAACACGATTCAAAAATATTTATGATTTTAATTGTAAATTCACAAATTGTGTGTTGTATTTATGAATTGTGTTTTGAATTTACAAATTGGATTTTGTAAATGTAAATTGTGCTGTGCATATATGAGTTTTGTTTTGTAAATGTATTATTTTTAAGACTGATCTGGCTCCATAATATGCAAGTATACAAATATTTTTGTGTATTTCTTCCCAAAACGTTTCCAGACCTGGAAAATGCCATGTCAAAAATCCATGACTTTTCCAGGTTTTCTTCGACCGTATAAACCCTGAACTTTAAAAGGCACATGCATCACCAGGATGATTTTCAGTTATGCTTAATTATCAGCGTTTTTCAGCATTCATAATGATGAGCTGAGTGAACACACAAAAATCACTCCCTGAATCCAGATGCTGCTTTATGAAAAACAGAAATACCAAGGTACACAAGGAATAGAGACAGCGCTTATGTGCTTATTAAAACTATTCACTGTTAATTGGCAAACAAAACATGGATAGAAGGCTGGAGCCGCTGCTGCAGCTATTTGTACTTTGTCATTAGGAATGTGTGCTTGGCTAGAATTTTTTGTGCTTGAGTGCCACTAAGTTGTTTTACTGTTGTTTTACTGTTTTCAACAGCTCCAGGCATGTGAACAAAAGTGTCAGTCTCATTGGTCGATCAGTTTTTAATGCAGCACTTATAACCTTAAAAAAAAAAAAAAAAAAAGAGCGGTTATATGCGAATTTCTTTTTAAATTTTTTTTTTTTGTAACGTCTTCTATTTTGCACTTTGGTGTGCACTCTCACCTTTTGTTTAGTCACAAGCCATTCAATGTTGGCTAAAAGTGCCAGTGAAAATTACTGCAGGTAGCACAGGCCTTAACGCACAATACAAGCTTTTGTTGGAAATTCTAAATTAATCTAATGCACATAAATTGACCAATTCATTTTTTCTTTGCATTTAGAATGATTTGAAAGTTTCTATTCTTATGTTTTAATTGTGTTTCAAATGTATCGATTTATGTATTTTAACTTGACATTTCTCCCTAATTCGCAGACCCCAGAGGTGTGTTCAGTTGGCACTTCACCACTCAAGTCAGGTCAAGAGGAGTCGTCTGTGACTCCTCCAGGCAGGACTCCAGCTGGGGCCAACCGCAGTCCTAGCTGGGGTCGACAGCAGCATGCAGCACGCTCAAAGATTCTTCAGAACAATCCAGGTACACTTTGATATAATTGTGTATTCTTTTAAGATTAAGTGTGTTATTTCAGCGGTTCAATTTGGGATGTGGTCCATTTGTAAGGCCCTGTAAAAATTGAAAAGTTTTTTTTTTCTTTTGATTTCTTGAGTTTATTACTGCTTTTAAACTTTTCTAAAACTCAATTTGTTTTTCATTATCATTTAGAGATGAAGTTAATGTGCTCTTGTCCTCGTTCAGTGAGAAAGCAGACTAACACCACGTGCTTGAGTTTATTTAGTAAATAAAAACTTTCATTCAAACAGCCACTTTTTTAAAAATGGTTTCTGGTTTAATAATTGCACGCTAGTCCTATTCAGTTTGACATTACTGTTAATTTTGGCATCCAGATTCTGTGACATTCCATGTTATTATACAGCTAATCAGTGGTGTAAAGTAACAAATTACAAATAATCAAATTACTGTAATTAAGTAGTTAAATAAAAATTCTGATTACAATCATGAATTGTAATTTACTAAGTAGTTTTAAAATGAGTACTTTTACTTTCCCTCGAGTACATTTTTAGTGCTGTATCTGTACTTTTACTCCACTACTTTCCTCCAACCTGCAGTCACTACTTTATATTTTCTTGTCTATGGGGATTAGAAAAAAAAAAAATCAGTCCTGTCCAATCAAATCACACACAGAAGATAAATCGCATCATAATAAACTACCTCAGGACATGGGCGATTTTTATAATTGCAGCAAACTGTTTGGAAGCATTAAAAGTGTCCAAGAAGATGCCCAAAATCTTTACATGCATTGACCCAGAGACTATTTAGATGCATGTCACTAATGAGAAGATGATGGATGTTTACTGTATGATAACCAAAATGGCCTTAAACACCCAGCAGGCTCAAGATGTCAACATGACGTCAGATTGACGTTGTACCCCAACCTCATGGGGATGTTGCATTTTGTTTGGAAAGGAAAATAGTTGACATCAGAAACCAATGTTGACTGACATCAATGTCCAACCTAAAATCAACCAAATATCAACGTCTAATGATGTTACAGTTTGACGTTGTATGGACATTACCACTATGACGTCTATCAGATGTTGGATTTTGGTTGTTGTACCTGATAAATAAATGTCAGTATTTGTCGTCAATATGACGTTGGTTTAAGATGTTGGCTCGACGTTGGATTTGTCACTTTCCAACACAACCTAAAATCAACCAAATATCAACGTCATTTGACGTCATTATTGGAGATTAAAATAACGTTGTCCTTAGACGCTGGCTAGACTTGACGTCTTATGACATTGTGTGCCTGCTGGGCAATAACTCAATGCACTACAGAATGTTTTGTTTACACACATCCACAAATTACATGTAAATGCATCGGCTTTTTACAGCGTAATACTCACTACTTACTACTCTTGAGTACTTTTGAAAGGGCTATTTTTACTCATACTTTGAGTAATATTTACAACAGATCGCACTACATTTTTAGGCAAGTAATGGTACTTTTACTTAAGTATGCTTTTTCAGTACTCTTTCCACCACTGCAGCTAATGTAGTTTTATGATTAGATACCATGATTTTGTCCACATTTTCTGCTTCTCAAAAATCAAGGAACCTTTCAGTTTGCTTTTGGTTATCAGATCGTTGTGTCCCAAAATCATTGCATTACTTTTAGATGAACATAAAAATGGGATAAAATCATTACAATATTAAAACATTTAAACTTTAAAGCCGGTGAGTATGTTTACATGGACACTAATACTTCGATTTTAATACGATTAAGACAGTACTCAAATACAAAAATTAAGGGTTGACCATGTAAACGATTTTTGATTAACTTAATCCGAGTAAAGTCATAATCGAACTAAACAGAAATCGAATTAAGACATGTGGAGTATGCCGATTTTAGTGGCATTATTGAAGTGCAGTACAGACATGTAAACACCTTAAACCATTACCATCGTGTAGGACATTATGAAGTGCCTTGACTTTTGAAGCGACTTTGTCGCAGGGGCATGAATGAACAGTTAGTGAATAAGATGTCAGAGGTGGCCTGTTGAATTGGTATCTACCATCGTCTGTTTGCACACATAGTCTGGGAAATTAACTGCAGTTGAACTTGTCGTGAAATTAAAAACGAAACAGGCATAAATCACATAAGGTGCCATGACGAGCATGAACTGTTGTTTCATAAAACACCAGAGGAAACTAGCGTTGAATGGTGATGCAATAACATTAATCAAACTATGCGCTATGACATGTAAAACGGGATCATGAAAGGAACATTCAAAAAGCCAGTCATGTAAACACCTTAATCATATTATTGTATTATTCAGATTAAGGCAAATAATTAGATTACAGATGTCCATGTAAACAGTCACTGTAATGAATATGCTCCCAAAACTGCCTAAAGTGTAATTTTTGCATATTAATACAGCAGCAACAGATAACAACTTAAAGTCTGAAGTCTCATTCGCTTTCTAAGAAAGAGTCATTAAAATAAAGTTTGTTCTATGTTGTGACAGTGCTGCTACTCTGCATCAATATGACAAGCTGGAATTAAATGGGCTTGTTCTCTACAGGGGGAAGGAACCTGCCGCGCTCTTTGCTGGCCTCCGGAGGAGACAGTGAAGGGTTTGCCGTCCCGACGACCCTGCCTCCTAACAGCTCCCGTCAGTCGCGGATGTTCTCCCCCAATAAGGAGGCAGAGCTCGCTTTTCGCCAACAGCTGGACTCCATCAGCGTGAGTCTTTCTGCCAGAGTTTAGGGGGTCTCAATTTTATTTTTAATTCTTTCCCAAATGATGTTTAACAGAGCAAGGACATTTTCACAGTATGTCTGATAATATTTTTTCTTCTGGAGAAAGTCTTATTTGTTTTATTTTGGCTAGAATAAAAGCAGTTTTAAACATTTTTATAAACCATTTTAAGGTCAATATTATTAGCCCCTTTAAGCTATATATTTTTTTTGATAGTCTACAGAACAAACCATCGTTATACATTAACTTGCCTAATTACCCTAACCTGCCTAGTTAACCTAATTAACCTAGTTAAGCCTTTAAATGTCACTTTAAGCTATATAGAAGTGTCTTGAAAAAGATCTAGTAAAACATTATTTACTGTCATCATGACAAAGATAAAATAAATCAGTTATTAGAAATGAGTTATTAAAACTATTATGTTTAGAAATGTGTTGAAAAAAATCTCTCCGCTAAACAGAAATTTTGGAACAAAAAAAATAAACGGGGACTAATAATTCTGACTTAAACGGTGTAAAACTGACTTCAAAGTTACTGTAAAACAGTCAAATATTATTACAATTGAAAGTATTTTCTATTTAAATAAGTGTTAAAGTGAATTATCGTTAAGTATCATTACTCATTATTACTATCTATATTTCAGTGTCACATAATCCTTCAAAAATCATTCATGGAGCAAGGAAGATTTATTATTAATCAGTGTTTCTGCATGTTTCATCACGTCAAATTAAAGACTTTTTTAAACCTCTTTAAGACAATTATGAATGAAATTTCAGAATTTTACAGGGCAAAACACTAATTTTTGTTTTTGTAATAACCAGTGGATTTTTTTTTCTTGCCTTATTAAAATAAATATTCTGTAATTTCTTAGCTACATATTTTAAATAATGTGTCAAAACAAGCAAACTCTAGTTAAATACAGAGAGTGCAGAATTATTAGGCAAGTTGTATTTTTGAGGATAATTTTTATTATTGAACAACAACCATGTTCTCAATGAACCCAAAAAACTCCTTAATATCAAAGCTGAATATTTTTGTAAGTAGTTTTTAGTTTGTTTTTAGTTTGAGCTATTTTAGGAGGATATCTGTGTGTGCATATATTAGCATAACATTTCTTTAAAAAAAAGACAAGTTTTAAAAGCTATACTAAACAAAATTTATGCACAACATAAATTTATGCAGAAATACATAGAGAACTTTTAAACAAATGTTATTGTAAGGATGCAAAGAAGATAATAAAAACCATATTGCTAAATGGGTAACAAATGTTAATTTTGTTAAACATTTTTTAGATTGATTTGTTGGTTGTACCAATTGGCTATAGCTTTGCATGGACAATTAGTGAAAATTAAGGCCTCTTTAAAAGTATTGAATACCTACAACAGCATATTTTAGTGAATTTAAGTTTTTGAAACCAAGACCCCGCAGACACCCTGTTAATGTTGAAACTGCTTCATATTTTTGTGGAAGCAGTTATTTTTAGGGTTGTTTTGATGAATAATTTACAATGGTTGTATATATTTATTAACTTGTGTTTCTAAATATAGATTTAAATCATGTTTAACCCTTGTGTATTATTCAAATTGACCACCCTTATGTTATGTTGGTGGCTGTTTTCGTCCTATTGACTTTAATTATAATGCCATTTTTTGATTGCAAAGCTATGACGCCATATAGTCATGCATTCTTGATTATTGGTGGTTTAACCTTGTTAGGAAGAGGTCAAATTAGTCATTTTTACTGTTGAATATCAGTTAGCAGCATTATCCATTTAGTAAGGGCTGTGCAAAAATTGTCTTGCTTTTTTATGGAGTTGGAGTACAAAATCTAATTATAGTGTGCTTGCATGTTTACTTCGTTCTGAGAGCTGAGCTGCTCATTTTGATTTCCTCAGACTTATCAAAATATGTGCACAAAGGTCTCAGACAAACACATACACTATACGCTATATAACTCCATATAAAAGACTGAAACTAAGCTTTTTTTCACTGCAACTGATGATCAGCAGCAAAAATAACAAATTGTACCTCTTCCCAAAATGGACAACCAGCAACAATCAAGAATGCATGATCAAATGGCATCGTGGCGATCAAAACATGTCATTATAATGGAAGTCAATGGGGCAAAAACAGCCACCAGCATAACGAAAGGGTAGTCAATTTACTCAGTGTATTGTTTTTCAAAGTATTTTTCCAAAATATGTGTCAAAGTAAGGTTTGTCAGCAAAAATCATTCCATTTGCTAAGATAAAGAGAATGGTGTGTCTATATTAAGACTTAATATTACCCCAGAGTGGATGATAACATCCCCAACAGCGCACAAGGGTTAAAATATTTTTGTAAAACTGTAAATTTCCCTCTTAAAATCTCAATTTATTTAAGGCCTGTTTACTTAAAAATAGTTTTTTTTTGTGTGTGTGTGTGTGTGTGTTTATGTGCTCACCACAAACAACCAACCGTAGTGTTTATACAATCTTGTATGACTAAATGGATCATTTAAATTTAGATTTATTTTGGGGGGTAAATATATAGTTTCTTCTTTCCATCAACAGTCCTTTCCTCTAATTTTACTTTGTCTTCAGTCAGATATATTTTCGAAGCAGCGGAAAATAGGGAGGGGTCGTCCACTGAGGAAACCTCTGGTGGTACAGGTAAGTCCTAATTTAGCAAAGAGAAATAGGAAGTTGAATTTTTGCTTTGCTTTATACTTTTAGATCTGTTTTCCTGTGGTTGTTGTCACATTCAGTTGCCAAATACTAACAGCTTGATCATATGTATTTTGTTCACAGAGAACATTGCTGCCACGAACAGCAGGAGACACTTCGCCTCATGTCTGCTCCTTCTCCATCCTCTCAAATTCATCTGCTACAGGTGAAAAGCCCAGGCAAACACTTGTGCATAGCTTTAAATGCACATTTATTCATCAATGCATGCATGTTGCCACACTTTAAAATCTCATTTACATAAATTAGAACACCAAGGCCCTGTTTGTACCTGCTATTAAGATACATTTTGGTTGACCGGATTCATGAGTGACCCATTACCATTGACAGCTGGTATATTAATGTGACACTTTTGTCAACTTTTAACCTTTTAATTTCTTTGAGGGTTGGGTGTATGTGGGGCTTTTACTGCTCTTTCAATATTACAAAGTAAACACTTTCAACTTAAATATTAACACAAAAGGTACACTCTCAACAAATCTTGGGAAAATTACCTTGGTGTTGATATTGCGGAAGAACAATGGGAAGATATTTTAAAGATGGTCCACTCCTCCTCTATATGCGCCAGACATGGCCTAATGCAGTGTAAGGTGCTCCATAGAGCTCATTTAACCAATGCCAAATCAGCAAACATTTTTTTTCCTGCTAACCATCTCCATATGTTCTGGAGTTGCCCTCAATTGACAAATTTTTGGTCCAGTGTTTTTGATACACCTAATGAAGCTATTAACATAAATCTAGACCCTAACCCCTTGACAGCCCCTTTTTGGTATTTCAGAGACAGTTGACTTGACTGTTGCATCTCGCCAGGTTATTGCTTTTTCTACTCTTTTAGCTAGACAAGCCATTCTTATCAAATGGAAACAGGTACTTCCTCCATCACATGACATATGGATCCTAGAAATCTTTAGCTAAGTTTAGATGCTTACTTGCAGGATCTGTCAAATCTTTTTACAAGACTTGGAACCTTGTTTTAGACTATATCAAAGGATATATATATATATATATATATATATATATATATATATATATATATATATATATATATATATATATATATATATATATATATATATATATATATATATATAAATATAAATATAAATATAAATAAATAAAAAAGCAATTCCAGCGTTGTGGATGTGACATTTGCAGTACAAATTCAAAACATAAATTCACAGATAAAGTATACGTTAACATTACAGGGAGTGCAGAATTATTAGGCAAATGAGTATTTTGACCACATCATCCTCTTTATGCATGTTGTCTTACTCTAAGCTGTATAGGCTCGAAAGCCTACTACCAATTAAGCATATTAGGTGATGTGCATCTCTGTAATGAGAAGGGGTGTGGTCTAATGACATTAACACCCTATATCAGGTGTGCATAATTATTAGGCAACTTCCTTTCCTTTGGCAAAATGGGTCAAAAGAAGGACTTGACAGGCTCCGAAAAGTCAAAAATAGTGAGATATCTTGCAGAGGGATGCAGCACTCTTAAAATTGCCAAGCTTCTGAAGCGTGATCATCGAACAATCAAGCGTTTCATTCAAAATAGTCAACAGGGTCGCAAGAAGCGTGTGGAAAAACCAAGGCGCAAAATAACTGCCCATGAACTGAGAAAAGTCAAGCGTGCAGCTGCTAAGAAGCCACTTGCCACCAGTTTTCAGAGCTGCAACATCACTGGAGTGCCCAAAAGCACAAGGTGTGCAATACTCAGAGACATGGCCAAGGTAAGAAAGGCTGAAAAACGACCACCACTGAACAAGACACACAAGCTGAAACGTCAAGACTGGGCCAAGAAATATCTCAAGACTTTGTTCATAAGTCAAGTTCATAAGACAAGGTTTTATGAACTGATGAAATGAGAGTGAGTCTTGATGGGCCAGATGGATGGGCCTGTGGCTGGATCGGGTTGAGGATGGAGTCAAGCTCAACTCCCAGTCCTACTGCCAGTTTCTGGAAGGCACCTTCTTCAAGCAGTGGTACAGGAAGAAGTCTGCATCCTTCAAGAAAAACATGATTTTCATGCAGGACAATGCTCCATCACACGCGTCCAAGTACTCCACAGCGTGTCTGGCAAGAAAGGGTCTAAAAGAAGAAAAACAATTGACATGGCGTCCTTGTTCACCTGAATGAACTCCATAGAGAACCTGTGGTCCATCATCAAATGTGAGATTTACAAGGAGGGAAAACAGTACACCTCTCTGAACAGTGTCTTGGAGGCTGTGGTTGCTGCTGCACGCAATGTTGATGGTGAACAGATCAAAACACTGACAGAATCCATGGATGGCAGGCTTTTGAGTGTCCTTGCAAAGAAAGGTGGCTATATTGGTCACTGATTTGTTTTTGTTTTGTTTTTGAATGTCAGAAATGTATATTTGTGTATGTTGAGATGTTATATTGGTTTCACTGGTGAAAATAAATCATTGAAATGGGTATATATTTGTTTTTTGTTAAGTTGCCTAATAATTATGCACAGTAATAGTCACAATTCTGCACTCCCTGTATATTGAAACATCTGTTTATATTTTCCAAAACAACTCACCATCAGAAAAATATCAATCTGTAAACATTTTTTAGATTTTAAATTAGGAAAATAAATATGCGTTATGGATGTGATGAAAAAAGGTCTGGGAGTTTACAGTATACAACATACTTTGTAGAAATTCTGTGAATTAAACTGTACAACCCAAAAGAAACAATGATAATCTAAAAAATAAGAGTTGGCTCACTATAGAACAAACATGATGGATTTAATTTAATTTATTATTTTTGCATTTATGAGGAAAAAGCTTTATTATGGATGTGACAGATGTAAAATATCCACTTGTGTGACTTTGGTGAATCAAATATAATAGTTTGTAAACATTGACAGAGACATTTTTGAGTATTTTAAAGTACTGTTAAATACTTGCTTACGCAAAAAATGTAGAAACGGTTTCGCTGTTTTGGTAAAAAAAAAAAAAAAAAAAAACTAAATATTTTTTTCATGGCAAGGTTGACATTTGCATGGAATTGCTCATATACAATTTTGAGTTTAGGGTGAACAATCTCTTTTACTAGGCTAGCCAAATGGGGATTTAAACTTTACTGTCTGAAGTCATATTAAAAAAGTCCTGATTCTAATACAAACTCATAGTGTCCAGAACACTTTGTATCTATTAATGCAGAAATTATATAAATATCTAATTATTTATTTATTTTTTTAACACAAGAGAAAACAATAGGTTTATTTTCTGCATTAATAGATACAAAGTGTTCTGGACACTATGGGTTTGTATAAGAATCAGGACTTTTTTAATATGACTTCAGACAGCAAAGTTTAAATCCCCATTTGGCTAGCGTAGTAAAAGGGATTGTGCACCCTAAACTCAAAATTGACATCATTTACTCATCCTTCACTGGTCACAAACTTGTTTGAGTTTTTTTTTATTTATTTTTTTTGGGGTTTTTACCTTTATTGGATAGGACAGTAGAGAGTATTGACAGGAGAGCATGGGGAGCAGAGAGAGGGGAAGGATCGGCATAGGACGGCGAGGCGGAATCAAATTCGGGTCGCCGTGAGCACCGGAGTGCATGTGTCGACGCACTAACCACTACACCACTGGCGCCGACAAGTTTCTTTTTTATTGAACACAATAGAGGTTATTTTGAAGAATGCTAATGCAGTGTAGCCATTGACTCTCATAGTAATTGTTTGTCCTACTATACTGTAGATTTCAGTGGTAACAGATTTCTTACATTTTTCGAAATTTCGTGTTTCGGAAAGAAAAAAAAAAAGGAAACTAATAAAGGTTTAGAACTACTTGAGAGTGAGTACTGAAGTAAATATTAATTTCTGGTTGAACTATACCTTTTGGCCTCTCATCACGTAATAGTTAATTATATGGTAAGTAGGTGTTCGAACACCCCACACAAGCATCTACACCATAAAAGCAGTGAAGTGTTTTGAACTTCTCTTGGAAGTAGTCTAAAATGGAAAAGCTCATAATATTTCAGATTCTTCTTACACCTGAATTTAGCATTGTCCACTTGTGATGGGATTGACAGAAATGTATCCAAATCTAACATGGTTCAATTCCATTTTTTCAAATTTTTATTAAAAAATGAAAGCATAATTTCCCCCTCAAAAAGATGTTTGTTAGGCATTTTAAGAGGTCAACACAGCCATATCACCCTGCAGCCCAAGACCAGTTACTCACTGAAGCTAAGCAGGGCTGAGCCTGGTTAGTACCTGGATGGGAGACCACATGGGAAAACTAGGTTGCTGTTGGAAGTGGTGTTAGAGAGGCCAGCAGGGAGCGCTCAACCTGTGGTCTGCGTGAGTCCTAATGCCCCAGTAAAAGTGAAGGGGACACTACACTGTCAGTGGGAGCAGTCTTTCGGATGAGACGTTAAACCAAGGTCCTGACTCTCTGTGGTCATTAAAAATCCCATGGCACTTCTCGTAAAGAGTAGGGGGGGTGTAACCCCGGTGTCCTGACCAAAGTGCCTCAATCGGCACTTACCCATCATGGCCTCCTAATAATCCCCATCTACTGAATTGGCTCGATCACTGTCTCTCCACTCCAGTAGCTGGTGTGTGGTGAGCGCACTGGCATCGTTGTCCTGTGGCTGCCGTCGCATCATCCAAGTGGATGCTACACACTGGTGGTGGTGTGGAGAGACTCCCCTCATGATTGTGAAGCACTTTGGGTGTATGGCCATACACAATAAATGCGCTATATAAATACACATTACAACAGTGAACATGCATTTTTGAGTCTGACTTAGTATAGTTCACCCTAGGGCTGCACAATATATCATTTCAGCATCGATATTGAAAGGTGCAATAGTCACATTGCAGGATCTGCAATGTCAAGTTTGTATAGTAATTAAACAAGAAAGAGTTCAGAACAAAGTTTAACCTTAAAAGAGTGAAAGATTTTTTAAGGTCTGTGATTATGTATGATTTCAAGTGAATTTAAACCATTTGGCCACTAGAAATGGTACTATTTGTAAACAAAGAATTAAAAAAGATTAATTGTATTTAATTATTTTATAATGAAGTCTATAGTAGCATTAATAGACTTAATAGTATATAGTAACATTAAGTGGCTTTTTTTTAATTGTCCTAAGACAAGATTGGATGTTGTTGAATAGTTTTAGGAAAACTTTGTTGAAAGGTTTTAATCCAATTCAAATGTTGACTACAGTATGCAGTGTTATTTTACATATATTATTTAATTTCTGTATCTCAATATTGTTTGACTCTGCAGAAAACCATAACACACTGTTTATTTTATTTGTATATTTATTTTATTTGATTTAATAAATAAATTTATTTATGTGGGTTCACTTCCCTACAAAATCATCACGATCAATGTAACATTGCATTCTTTCCAAATAGAGTTATACGTCGTCTTGTGAATTTATATTCATATCCTAAAATATATTGCACAAAAACAAAATATCGCAATCGTTTTTTCCCAATATCTTGCAGCTTTAGTTCACCCAAAAATGAAAAATCTGCCATCTACTCACTCTTTTTTTTTTTTTTTTTTTTTTTTTGGTCTGTTGAACGCGCAAAAGAAGAAATGCCAGCGATTGTGGACCTGTAACCATTGACTTCCATAGTGTTTGTTTTTTCAACTATGGATGTCAATGGTAACTGGTTTTCAACATTCTTTAGTATTCTTTTGTGTTCAACAGACCAAAAAAAACACAAATTGTAGAAATGCTCCCATCAGGATTTTTGAAGTCGTAACAATTCCTTGTCATTGTGATTGACCGATACCAAGTACCGATTCGTCACAGCAGCTAAAATATATACAGAAGCGGTGCGACCTGTTTTTACAGTCTATTGGCACGATTCGCATGAGTGATGGTCTCTTTGTTGCAAGTGCAGCCATTGTATATGCAGTGTTTTGAGCCCTATCTAGTGTCTCATCCAACCTTAAAACCTCTCCCGGAAGCTCTGAGAGTCTACCGCATATTTATCCTGGCTCTTTGATCCCCCAAAATTTGTTAAAATACCCAGAAATCATGGCAACAATAGTAAAAGAGCAAGACAACAGGTCGCGAGAGGCACAATGATGGTCTAAGCATTACATTCCTAGGTTAAAGAAAAAGAGCAGTAAAGATATCACGAGTGCAAATCCCCCTCTCTCTCATTGAGAGATCAAGCTGCTATGACACTCTCCGGATCTGCTGTCAATAGTTGGAGATGAGCAAAATAATTTGAATGGTCTTGCATGTATTTTGGCCTTTTTACATATAACAACTGAAAGTTCTGTGTTTTTGACAATATTGCAAGTTCACTAAAAGCCGGCTGGAATTTTTTATATAAAAATAAATTGTAAATTATTTTTTAAATGAATATTTAATAATATAAATTCTTGTAATATACTTATTGTAATAAACAGTAGTTTATAGATTTATTTCCTTTTAGCAAAGAAGTATTAGATTTATAGGTGTGCATTTTAACTTCTTATTAATCAAATATGCACTTCAGACTTTTTCTTGATTGAGACATGTTGAACTCTTTTATTATTTGCAATGTGTCCATTGCATTGTTTGTAATTTTTCTTATAAGTTTTTATGTCTGTGTTTTATTATTTTCTGTGGCGGTTCATTCGCTGTGGCAACCCCTGATAAATAAGGTACTAAGCTGAAGTAAAATGAATGAATGAAATATTTTCTGTAAAGCTGCTTCTGGCCATGACATGTTCACACCTAAATGGTTATAAGAGACATGTTTATGGGATTATATGCAGCATCCTTGATTTATTCTCTAAAATCTGCAGGCATCAAGATCTTCTCTTAAGGTTCATACTTAGAAGGAAAATGTGCTCAATGCATAATAAAGCGTAAAGCATTAGAATCGGTACTCAGTATTGGCCGATCACCATAACAAGGAATCAGTACTCTGTATCAGCGGCAAAATCCTGATCAGATCATCCCTACTATACACTTCTGATTATTGCAATAAGTATATTACAATTACGCCCCACACATCATTTCTCTTCTCACATGTTGTAGCGCTGCTGGGTGCGCACATGCATCTGCTCTACATGTAAACGTTGTAAAATCGTAAACAATCACTTGCATTCGGTTCATGAGATCAGCCAGATTGGAGAGTACCGATCGAGTCATAAAATGTGATTATCAGGCGATACCGATCTCTAGCCGATTGATCAGAGCATGACTAACTAATTGCTTTGGAACCAATTAAGGGAGAGTAGATGGTTAGATTTTTCATTATTAGGTTCACTGTCCACTGTTCACTGAAAATCAATGCATCTGTCTTAATCCAACATTTCTCTTTGTTTTGAATCTAGGCACTGGATCTTTTCGTCCGATACAAACACGTCTTGCCCCAAACCGCCAACTTTCCTCGAAAGCTCCGTCCACCACCGGTGGTCCTGCACCTGTTACTCAGCTCTCCAGTAAGAATGGATAAAAGATGCATTTATCCATAAAACATTTGAAAACCCGCTACAGCCCTCTCAAATTTCTCTTCAACTTATTCCAGGTGCAATTGATCTGGCAGCAAAATCTGCAGGCATTATCCCTGGCAGCCCCTGTCATGAAGTAGAGGCCCCTAGTATAGACAAGGCCATTGTGGAGTCAGAGGAGGCCATGGGCTCTGCACCTGCAGCACCTGAGATGGAGCCTGAAATACTGGACCAGGAGCCTTCTGAGGTAAGAAACCACTTCCTACTCCTAAATCCTCCTTTAATTTTGGGTGCGCAGTTTATCATATCTTGGTTTCCAAGGTTATTATAGTTTAGCGTTTTTAAAGGTCCCATGAAATTAAAATAAAGTTTTTTAGTATTAATATTGTTAGTTTTTAAGATATCTATAAGCTAGTGCACACCAAAACAGTGACAAAATTCTGTTTAGGAGATGTAAAACTAATATAAATTTAATGTAAAGTTTGTAGTTTGTCACTTCCACCTAAATGGATCAACAAATTTATTCACGCCGCCTCATACTTTAGGATCAAGTCATTACCAATCAAACGCTCTCTGGTATCTGACATGCCCTGCCCCTTCAAGATGCTTCACATTTGATGCGCTTGAGATCAACTGCTCTCACTGGCAGAGCGGTGATAAAACAAAATGCTCCATGTTTCAGTTGAGCTTGTCAAACATCGAATAAAAATGCACATTTCAAAGCACTTCACAGGCCCTTTAAAATTAGTTTTTTTATTTCGATACTATTTTTAAATTTGCTGTAATTTCAGTTTAGTTTTAGTTTATTTCATTGATGGATTTGTTAGTTTGTTTAGTTTTTATTTTGTAAACATTTCTATTTAGTTCTTATATATTTAGTTTCAGTTTTAGTAATTATAGTTTAGCAGAGTTAACAGGACCCGTGCAGTGTCGACCTGTTTAGTGTAGGGATGCACTGGTCCCGATACTTGGATCGGATATAGTTCCATATCGCATATTTTGCTGGATCGGGTATCGGACAGCTGATACCAATCCCAATCCAATCTTGCGCGTGCACTATATTGTGTAATATAGTTTCTGTGTAATTTTAGTTAATTTAGCCAACAAAAGCCATGAAGGTAGCCTATTATAAGGCACTAGAAAGTTGTCATGTAGACCTACTATATCCCAAATGTTCTGAGGCCATTCTATAGTTTAATGTACAGATGTACAGTACAGATGAATATTCAAGTGGTTAAATTCATGTTCAGTTCAGCGCTTCCCTCCACTGCGCCGGTCAATCATTCTCCTATCATTCACAAATCAAACTGCGCGTCGCGTTCATGACAACTTGAACAACTTTCTCCAAGACTATTTGTTCCTATTAGATTGAATTATCAGTAGAGAAAAGCATTTAGATTTGCATTAAATGGGTTCATTTTGACCTGCAACAAGGAGTTCATTGCTGTTGTGCTGTGTCTGTTAGATCAGCAGATTGCATTTGCAACACTGGAGTAGAGAGTGTTATTACCTGCTCTTCAGTCTGCGTTTAGTTTAGTCTGCGTCAAACCTGCAGGAAAATATCAGGCTTTGCTAAAAGGCTGGTTATTTTACCAACGATTAGTGTCAATAGTGGTAGCCTAGCTGAAATTTTTAATAAAAAAAGGCTCAATAATACATTGGACAGATCCCCAATGCACTTATTTCTTCTCTTTGTGCTGCTCAGTTTTGAAAGTGTCCGCAGATAGGAGGGCTGCTCGCTGTGTCTTAGTGATGCATCGAGCGCTTCATTCACGCATCGGCTGCACAGACGCGACGTGCGCCGCTTCGTAAGATTATTCTCACAATGAGTTTCTGTTCTCTCATCATTCCGACTGAGTTTATTCTTCCGAGGGGAATACTTTCAGTATTGTGAATTTGTAAAGCCTTACTCATTGTGGTCAAAGTAGTTGATTAAATTGATTGATGTGAAACTGACGAGTGCAATATGTATTTAATAAGTAAAACTGGCCTCAGACACTTTAGTTTAGTCTGTGTCAAACCTGCAGGAAAATATCAGGCTTTGCTAAAAGGCTGGTTATTTTACCAACGATTAGTGTTAATAGTGGTAGCCTATTACATATTTCAAAGAAAAATCTTAATATTAAAAAAGGAAACA
Organism: Danio kyathit; assembly: GCA_903798195.1. Taxonomy (NCBI): domain Eukaryota; kingdom Metazoa; phylum Chordata; class Actinopteri; order Cypriniformes; family Danionidae; genus Danio; species Danio kyathit. The sequence goes on along the minus strand of LR812521.1, from coordinate 22,287,720 downwards.
TAAGCTGGACCACAACAGATCATATCAATGTGGTAATGAATGCTCAAATAATGTAGCCTAGTTTACAGCAAGCATCATCTTTTTAGTTAGATTGTGTCGGTCACGTACAGTAGGCCTATAGGTCTGATATTTTTTTACTAAAGTAGATATTATTTGAGTTTATCACCAGAGTTTATCACACCAACTGTATTACGTTTAAAAAAAAAAAAAAAACGGCACAGTATCGGGATTGGATCTGTATCGGTCAATATTCAGAATTTTGTTATTGTGATCAGATTGGTTAAAATAAAGTGGTATCGGTGCATCCCTAATTTACGGTTTTCAAAGCTTACATTAACTTCTGTGCAAAGTATTAGTATTAAAAAAATAATAATACAATTATTCAAATACTGAAGACAAAACCACACAAATGCAACATAAACAAATAAAAGTAAAACTTTAAGAATTAAGAAACCTTTTCCATATTAAAAGGTCATGCATGTAGTTAAACATGCCTAGATATAAAAATTATAACATGTTTTATAAAGATGCTTCTGTATACAATCAGGGCTGATGTGTTTGTCTTTAAAAGCGCAGCTACAGTCATAGGTCAGACTTTCCACCACAGAATGAGTGCTTACTCATTTCTAATTATTACTTTCAGTTAGTTTTGCAGTGACTGACAGTTGTCAGGTTCATTTAGTTTTGCATTTACTTTGAATTTATTTTATTTCAGTTAATATAGTTAATAGTTTGTCTTGGTTTTAGCTTTCGTTTACTAGAATAACCTTGATCTTTTCTATTGTGTTTGCAGGAATCCCTCCAGAATGGCGTTTCTCCACCATCACCAGGAGGCGGAGAGTCTCTTTTGGCCCCACCCAGTGTTGCCTCCCTACTGGATATCTCTCTGCCGGGCCCCCCAGAGGAGTCTCTTCCTTCTGGAGAGCCACAAACTCAAATTAGCGACTCAATTATTGAGCTCGCCATCAACTCGCACTATGGTACAACTTGTGTGATTGAACTTTATTAGAGGAATGTCTGTTTCAGTGGCAATGTTTTGCTTTATGCATGATTCGACTGAATGGTAAGGTTGAGTACAATTTGGTAGTAGTCACTCTGATCAGGCTTGTGTTTCCACTGCCAACAAGTACCATTACTTGGTAGGCGTGGTGCACGCTAGAAACTTGCAATCAACATTCTTCTTGCTTGAAGAAGCCAAATGGGGTGTTCACATATTGTGTCTTTTCCGCACTCAAGTTTGTTTCAAATGTAAATGCGCCTGCATTTCCACATGCATTTCCACATGTTTAGAAGCTACAAGTGAATGGCCACGTAAACAACAATGGAGGACATGCAGCAGATTTTGTTCTTGCTTCTGGGCATGTGGCTGTTATTATTATTATTATTATTATTATTACTACTATTATTGTGACTATTATTATGATGTCATGTTTTGGCTGTAAATTTTAAAATGGTGTTTTCTGTGTAGTAGTTCTTCTAGCTTTTGCGCGTATAATCAGTGTTCTGCAGCGAGTCTAGCTATATATTCATATCCACCCCTATGTACTTTTTTGCCTGGTGTCCGTAGGAAAGTGTCTGAAAAAAATGGTACAGTACGGTTTAGTATTTTGGTACTTCTGTCAGTGGAAACAGAAATAAACACGTACCCCACTGTACTGTACCAAATTGTACACCTCAGTGGAAACAAGCTGTTAGTTATAGCTACGCACTCACTTTGTCTCACTTTCATTTCTTCTACAGGAGATGGATCATTGCTCTCACCTCCTAAGCTGAATGGGAGTGATAGATCTAAGCTCCTTCCCTCTTCATGTGACAGCTGGATGCCGTCCCCCACTCACGACCCTCAGTGGTACCCCAATGACTCTACGGATTCAAGCTTGGGCTGTCTGCTCTGTAAGCATCAAACACATCTCCAGCTATATCCCACATTTATTCTCAGTATGATGATGTAGACTAGTAATAGCAGAAAATAAAATAACATAACTGTAACTAGTTTGTTGCATTTTTTTTTTACATTTTATATATGTGGTAAAGATGCTTTAGTGTACTTATTTGAATATACAAATTAAAAGATACTAGATTTTATTATGTATATTTAAATACCCAGCACAAACATGCATAGACATGCCACTACATCTTCCAATGAATACTTTAAGGAGAATTTTAAAGAAAGTGTTCACCTGACTTTATTCTTACTGCAAACCTTCATCAGTCTCTGCACTACTGACAAGCGCATCCTTTTTTCCTATTTACAGCAAGTCTGGCATCTCCTGATAAGACGAGAAGGACAGCCCTGCCCCCCTCCAGTAGCACAGCCTTACTTGGGCCCAGTTTACTAGACAGCAACTCCCACGATTGTTTTCAGTCCCGTGGCCTGCCGGACGCAGCCGAGGTGAGAGGAAGCAGAACATCCACAGCTGCTGTTTTCTAGCTTAATGTCATTTGATATGGCACATTACCGCCAGGTGCTCTTTTTTTTTTTCCACATCCTGGAGATAAACCGGAAGTGTGGGTGTTTCAAAGGATGTATGCAAATTAAATGTGACATGTCCATTTTTTTTTATCATTGTTTTCACCAGGGGTGTGCATGAATAATGACAACTCGATATGCATTAATAAAACACTATTCAAATTGACAAATGTCACTTTGCTGGCAATAAAAGCAATCAATTCTTAATAAATAATAAAGCTTAAAGACGAAAAGCTTGTTTATATCAAGATATCTAGACACAGCCCCAATTTTCAAAAGCTACTGCGCTACAATGTTTTCACGTGGCATGACCAGCACTGAATGTTGATACAGCACAACTGCTCAAATTGTTACCTTACAACTCATTCATTCATTTTCCTTCAGCTTAGTCTCTATTTAAGAGGTCGCCACAGCAGAATGAACCTTCAACTATTTCATCATATGTTTTACACAGTGGATGCCCTTCCAGCTGCAACCCAGTATTGGGAAATATTCACACATTCACACACATACACTACGGCCAATTTAGTTCATCCAATTCACCTGTACCGCATGTCTTTGGATTGTGGGGGAAACCGGAGCACCCAGAGTAAACCCACGGCAACACAAGAAGAACATGCAAACTCTACACAGAAATGCCAACTGGCCTAGCCAGGACTCGAACCAGCAACCTTCTTGCCATGACGTGACAGTGCTAGCCACTGAGCTACTGTGCCACCCTACTTTACAACTACACGTCCCATACTGAAATAATCATTCAGTGTACCTAATCATCCAGTCTTATGATCTGGAAAAAGTATACCATGCCAAATTCTCAGATGCATACATCAGATTTCAGCAAAAATAGTATTTAATCTGAGGATTACATGCATACAGAATATTTGGATGCTATTTATTGTTTACATATTGCATACTACCAATATATTACAAGCAGGGTTGGGCGATAAATTGATTTTATCGATTAAGTGTGAAGTTTACATAAATTTGTTTGAATGAAAATCGGTTTTCACGCTAACACATGCAACCCTCTCCTTTGGGTTCCTGTATAGTTACCCATGCATTTGCCATAGAAACACACAAACAACATGGCAGCGAACAGGGAGAACTCTGAGAAATGTTATGCTATTTTAGAGCTGGGCGATATGGCAAAAATGCAATCTCGATAATTATTTTCCATATTGAACGATAATGATATATATTTTGATACAAGTAGTTAATGCTTCCAGGTTACCCCAACAATGACTGAAGCCACAAAAATTAGAGGGTTTCTTAAATGGCATAGTATTTTCATCCGATAAATTTTCAGTGACTGAAAATTTGGTACATTTCTTATATCGACACACTTTTAGATTGCCGTTGTTGCACATTTTTGCTGCGTGATTGGCATCTTAGATCAAAGTCCAGAGCTTATCATTGTTATTTACATAAATGTTTTATTGCGATTTGATATAATACAGTATTGTTTATCGGCCCAACCCTATGCTATTTGTAATGAAAAAGAACATAGCCACACAAACACACATGCCAAAAAAAACTGAATAATTCAAGGCTCTCAGTAACCATTCACCATTAGACACACATTTGAACTAGCGTTCCACATCTTGTATTTCTCATGGTAAGAAGTAATGGAGAAGATTATTAATAGAGAAGATGCACATATGAAAGGAATGGTTACCGATCTAATGTTGGAATCCAACTTTGCTGTGCACTGGCGTGACAGAGCCGCAAAGACGCTCATGACTGTAAATATCAACACTGACAAAACTCTCTTAGTGCCCAAGACTAATCTACTAGATGCAGTGGCCTGATGTAAAATTAACACAATAAAATGCAACCCATTAGCCTAATGTGAGTAATTTACATAAACTGATATAACACAAAATAAAAATAAACCTCTGAATGCATGTTCATTGAAAAAAATAAAATAAATAAATAAAATAAATCATCTTGAAAAAGGTCCCCTTTAACAATCATTGAGTTTACTTGCACTGTAGTTTACTTTCACTGTAATTGTATAAAAATGTTTAATTTATATTATTATTATAAAAGTCTTGTGTGCAATTATAAATAGATCTTGTTAAATTAGATTTTTATATGACAGCTTTTTTTTCTTTAGCATTTTTATAAAGTCAAAAATAATTATAATTATGATAAGGTTATATAGGTTAATTACGGAGACCTGGAAGGGACGTGATGGTGGGGTGGAAGAAAAAAAAGTGATAGGACAATATTTAATTTAAGTTATTTTTAAGTTTTTGCGTTCCCTCGCAAATCTGTTGTTCCACAAACACTGCCTGTTCACTACATGCATGTCAACCCTTCCATTTTTGCCATTTTTTTCAATCATCTTATCATTAAGTATTTTCCCATATTTCTCCCTTATTTTTAATCTTGAAAGCACGTTAAAATTAATATAAAAATGACTGCATTCACTTTCTTTCCATACACGCTCCGTATAATAAACTGATCCCAGATCAGCCTCTGTACACATCATTTAAAGTGACACCTCTGTTATCAAACAAGTGAAGAGCAGCAAATGAATCTCTGGTCTTGTTTTGTTAATAATAGAGGTGTCACTGTAAGAATGCACAGATCTATAATAAAAGCATTCGAATACTTTCGTAACTGTTTGTGCTCATTTATGAGAAAATTTGTTGTGTTTAAAATAAAACATGCAGGACGGACAAGTTTACATATTATTAAGTGTATTTGTCTGCTTAAACACACACCCGAATCCCAAAGTGTCCTGCACTATAACTCCTCTTTAAATGGCGTGTAGAGAAGCTGATCTGGGATCAGTTTCATATGGAGCACATCAATCAGTCAGCGCTTATACATGCATTCACTGATTCAGAAGTTGCATAGAAAGGACGTCGATCGACACGCAGCTTTAATGAATAGAAAGTGAATGCAGACATTTTTATATTAATTTCAATGTGCTTTCAAGATTAAAAATATGGGAGAAATATGGGAAAATACTTAATGATAGGATTATAGTGGGATAAAAAGGTAAAATACAGGAGAATCCCAGCAAAAATGGGAGGGTTGACATGTATGAAGTGAACAGGAAATGCGAGATAACGCAAAACTTAAAAATATATATATCTTCCCCTCAGTTTTTTTTCTGTCACCCATTTTTTTGGGGGAGCAAAATCAATTTAAACCGTAAATCAATTTTTTTTTAGATCTTAGATTTAAAAAAAAAAAAAAAAAAGAAAAAAAAAAGACATATCTACCAGCTCTAATTACGAGCTGCGTGGTATTATGTCGATCAAATGCAGCTTCTGTAGTGATGCGAGTTATATTAAGCAGATTCTGGCAAATATATAGGTCATCCGGGTATTTCCTGCATACAGAAAATGTGTATACTATGCACAGCATACATACTGGATACTGCAGAAATAGTAAGAATAGTATAATAGAATAGCATTTCGAACACAGCCACAGTGTCTTAAAAATGCAGCACTCATATGAGGCAGCCAATGATGCGAGACACCAACGTAAGTCACACACATCTGTCATGAATAATTAAGGAAAAGTATTGCATTGGAATGGAAATGCATTCTGTGTGAACAGCCCCTTATTATATTAAGAATAAGCTAACTTTCACCATATATCATGTTAATGTGCTCTTTTTTATTTTCCTCAACAAGAACATTTTAAACAATATAAGAAATAACCAAATGCTAACTTAAGTGTATATGTGGGTTCTGTCGGCATAATAACTAGACACTGATAGGCTGTTTTGCCTCACCAGGTGGATACCCAGCTGGCCTGTATGATGAGCGAGAGCAGCGTTGACTACATCGCCCGCTTCAATGACCTTGCACAGGAACTGTCCGTCACAGAGACGACCCTCCCGCCTCCTCATGGAGACTGATGCAGGAGGTGGAGCCTATCACTGCCCCGCCTCTTTCTTATTGGACCGAAGAATGTTAAACAGATTGCGACTGAGCTGTAGGAAGTGCAATAGACTGGCAGGGTCCACGACAGCCTTTGGGCTCTAATGTGTGTATGTTGATCATTCTGTGGCTGTTGTCTTATGAGTCACACCCAGGACACTTAAACAACAACAAAAACTCCAGTTTACAGCGCGACCTCATGTATAGAAAACATAAGACCTGCCATATTGTCTGTATATCCGTCTTTTCTTGTCTTTGTCTTTTGTTTGCATGCATGTGCATGCATCTGTAAGTGGAGCCGCGGATTGTTTGTGTGTTTTGTCTTTGTGACTTCTTTCAATTGTACAAAACACGTTTTTGAAAAACCCTCTAAAGCCATAGGAGATTGTGTGGACACACTCCGTGTATGAGACGCGCTTTACTCTGACCTCACAATCTGATTGGGTTATTTTTATCTGAATGTTTAAGTTGGTGAAAGCCACACTACTAAAAGGGACAAGGGCTCCTTTTCGTGAGATTATTATCATTACAGAGACTGAATATCTAACAAACTCTAAACAAAATTACTGATAACACAAATGCAGTGTAGTTGCATCAAAGGTAGGGTTGAACTTGTTACCTTAAATTTATTACGCTATTGTTCCCACAACACTAGGATTTTTGTTTCCTGCCGAATGAATATGAAGCCAATAAGTGGTAGATTCTGAAACTAAGTTTTCCAGACTTTCTAAGCGTGTGTGTGTGTGAGAGAGAGAGAGTGGGTGTGTGTACATAATTGTGAGTGTTTGCACAGATGTAAATATACAATAACAGAACCCAGTATTTACTGCTTTTGTAACATATTGTAAATGATTGTCATTTGAATTATTTATTGATAACTCAATGAGACAGTGTTTTTTTTTGTTTGTTTAACAAGCCACATGCAGGCATTTAGGAGCTAAACTCCGCTGTTTTAAAGAGTTCTGTGTTGTTAAAAAAGGGGTTTGACCCTGATGTGTATAAATAGAGCTACAACAAATCCACCTTGCGTCTGGTCCGTTTTAATTTAGTATCATTGAGAGATACTATTGAAGTTATTAATAATTTGCATTGACTTTTATTTGACACATTTGTCTGTTAAATCCTTTTTTCCAACTTAGTTTTTTTTTGGTTTACATTTTTAGTTCATCTAATTGAAAGCCTAATATTCCATTACAAATATTTTCAAGTGTTTTTTATACATTAGGGCTGAACAATATATTGTTTCAGCATCAATATCGCAATGTGTGCATCCGTAATAGTCACATCGCAAGATGTGCAATGTTCAGTCTTAATTATAGTTGACCAGAAGCTACAGAATTGCATTTAATTATTGTATTTATACGGAATTTAAACAATTTATGCAAAAACTGTGTTTTTCTTGGAATCTTTGTCTTGTTTCTAGTCCAAATAAACAAGATTATTTTACTTACCCCATTAGCAGTCAATTTATTTGTTTTAGGGAAAAACTCTTAATTTTGGCTTATTTCTTCTGAAGGTGAAAACAAAAACACTATTTTTACTTGCGCTACAAATTTTTGGATATTTGGACTACAAACGAGACAAAGCAAAGTAAGAAACATTTTCGCAATATCACATTTTTCCAATATTGTGCAGCACTAATATAAGTAGGGCTCCACAATATATCATTTGAGCATCAATATCGCAATGTGTGCGTCCACAATAGTCACATCGCAAGATATGCAATGTCAAGTCTGTATTATAGTTGACCAGGAGCTACAGAATTGCATATAATTACTGTCTTTTTACGAAATTTATGCATAAAAATGTTTTTCTTACTTAAAATTTGTCTCGTTTCTAGTCCAAATATCGACATTTCGACAAACTGAAAACAAGATTTTACTTACCTCATTGGCAATCAGTTTGTTTGTGTTTTAATTTTATTGAATTATTTATATGATGAAGACTATGCAGTGTTATTTTAATAATTCTAATTCACTACTACACTTGATTTTGGTTTTATTCTAAAAAACAAGACAAAAAAAAAAACATGTTAAATGAGAATAGGAAATATTTTATGGCATACTTCAAAGAATAAAGATGATTTAGTATTCAAAAATGTTTTATTTTAATTATTTTTTTAAATAAATTGGTCTTACACTTCATATTTTTCAGATTCTTCATAGTATATGTATTAATTCTGGTTAAACCATTTGGTAGAGGTTGATATTTTAGAAATTATGGGATGTTGAAAAAAATGCATTAAGTGTGTTAACTAGCGACATTAGGAGTTAAGAAATGCAATCCAAACGTTTTAAAGGGTTCATGTGCTTACTCTTTAGATGCTGCAGAGGGCATGATAACTCTTCTCCTTCATAATCTAATTGGACAGCTGAAATCACGTGGTGCGGTTGAGTTCCGGATTCTAACTTGCATGCACGCAATCATATGGGTCAAAGCTTGAGGTAGGTAATGCTTGTTATTCCTGTCTGTTCATTTTATATATTTGCAAAACAGTGCAGACACAATGGCATTTACAGCTTGATTATTAGCCATAATGAGACAGGTTAGATTAGAAACAGGTAGTGATGTTTTGGGGAAAGGTTGCACGCTACATTGAAACGTCTTGCTATTGCTTTCAATAAAATTACTGTACTAAATTATTAAGGCAAAGTTGGTTTTATATTCGCACATTCATACTTTCTCCCTAATAATATCATTTCAGAAAAGTATTATTTGCAAATTCTAAATAGTGAAATCATATTAGCAGCTAATGAATATCAAAGTACAACAGTGTTCACAGTGAATTAAATAGTGCTGCTATTGTTTTTAAGTCATATTTACATGTGATTTCAGACCCTATATTCAAATTAGCGTAGTAGATAATATAGGGAACGTTTATGAAGAAATGTGCGAATATAAAACCAACTTTACCTCAATTACTAAATTGCACATCAGAATTAAGACATGTAACCAATAATTTCCCTTATGTGTTAGTTTAACGTTACATATCGTAATATTAGTTGATATTGTATTTTTAGCTTATGTGTAATTTTTAAGGTTTTATAGTGAATCTGTCATTCATAAATTGATTCAAAAATTTTATTTGCAAAGTGTTATATTCAGCTTTATTTTTATTGCGGTTTTAGTCAGTTTATTACTTAAATTTAGACCCGTGATGCCAAACTTTAGAGTCATGATGTGGATCTGTTTTAACAACGTGTTTACTTGGTTGTTGCTTGATCAGATACGGTTAAGGTCGGAAGTTAACAAGAATTAATTATTAAATTTCCCATTCGTTGTATTTTATTAACGTCTAACCCTATCCCAACCGTCACAGTAATGTAAAAACAGTTTAAAAACCAATTAGTATGCGTGTTGTTTATTAAATTACCCAATAAGTTGTATTTTATTAACTTGATGTGCGTATCCGCAGCTGTATCCTATCTAGACTTCACCGTGTTTACTTCGTTTGACATCATTCGTTTTGACCGTTGATATCTGCAATGATTCACTTTATGGGTGGCTTTTATGACTAGTGATCGGCTTGTTAATAAATGATTGCAGATATGAATAACTTTAGCTAAAATTATTGCTTAGCAAAATATTATCCAGGCCACTATATATAAACCGTTGTTTAAGTTAACGTTACATACAAAGCATAAATAAATGTCTTACCTTCCGTTTATGAGGCAGGTGCTGTCAAAATCCAGTTCATTAGGGACTTCATATTTCAACAAAAGTTTCATCAAGTTATTGCAGCCAAAATCTCCAAACAAACCTGTAATCTTCTGGGACGCCATTAGAAATAACGTTATCCATCTTTCTGAAGTAGGAATTCTTGTAAAAGTTGTGCAGGTAACTGTTATACAAGTTAAACGAGCTGTTTAAAATGTCTTCTGCTGTTTTAGTCAAACTCAAGCACATGAGAGTATGTTATAAAACTCAAAAGGGCATCTGTATACTGTATCCAGTGTATTTAGTATCTTTAAAACAGCTATTTTTGCTTTTGACGACGCTTGTTTCTGGGGTGATCACAACAGGTGTTGGCCGTTAAATTGATCGCCGGTGGGCGGAGCTTATGATGCGGTCACCAAGAGGCGACACTCTGTTGCTATTTGGGAAACAGCCACTAGATGCCGCTAGTGTCACGCGGCGGCCATTATGGAATGAAAATTCCGTTAGAACAACAGCACAGATAACTAACCTTAGATAAAATAGGTGCGTCCCAAATCGCATACTTATGCACTATTCTACGCCATTTTGTAGTATAAATAGTGTAAGTGGTGCGTTCACACTGAAAACTCTAAAAAATAATAAGTGCACGCTTTGCTCACGTAGCGGAAGGGGCAGAGCTATCGGGCGCACATGTTGGATAACTTTATTTATTTTGGATTGTAAAAGCGAAATTGTCCTATGAGAGTGATTATAGCGCCTCCTGATGTTGAATGCGGTTATACTCATGGCAGGTATTATTTAGTACTTTGGTCCTTTATTTCACTAATTTGGCAACCGTCAAACGTCATCTGGGAAACGGGTTGAATTTCCGCTTAGTAAAAAACATTAGTGTCCCATTTAGAACAACACTACATACTATGCTGTTGAGTGTGTAAGTGCATAAGTACATAGTGCATGAGTGTATAGTGTGCCATTTGGGACGCAACTAATGAATTAAAATATTGAGTAAATAAGAGTTAAAATATTATATATTCATACACCCCCATTGAAAAGCAACATTTTAAACAATATCTCAATGAAAAGAAAATAATTTTCAAAATGTTGACAAGACTAAGTTTATATATCTGTTTAACTTATGAAAGAAAGGCGTACTCACACAATGCTATCCGAACCATGCCCAGGCCCGTTTCCCGGACCGTTTGAGAAGTGTGAGTGCTCTGAATCAGGCTCAGGCACGGTTCACCCCTGGCCCGGTTGGAAGAGGTGTGCCAGAACGCGGTTCACTGGGGCTTTGGCCCGGTACGCTTATGTGTGAGTGCAAAACGTGCCTGAGCCCGAAACTGAAAGCGAGACGTGACTTTTAAGGGACTGTTTGATATGGATTAATTAATCATTCGTACTGTTCAATGAACGCAAACTGTCATAGATTATTAAAGACTCAAACCCCTCACTGCACGACAGCTGCACCTTCAGCAAACCTCTTAATTCCTGCAGCACGAGGACTTTATGATTGTTTGTGAGCGTCAAAAGTGGCTGATCTGTTCGGCGAAATATTAGACTGCGTGTCACAGCATATCAAACGACTTAAACGATATAACTAAAGAAATCTCCACTGTGCTGAGCGAGAGCGCTTACTAAACAGCGCATCATTGATGACGTAAGCGTGCCCAGGCCCGGATGTAATGTGAGTGCGGGCCGTCGGGGGAGACAAGCGTGCTTTAGCCCGGTTCAAGATAACTGTACATAGTGTGAGTACGCCCTTAGGTTAACAAAATAAATTAAATGACAATTTTTTTAAGTTTTATTGTGTCAGATAAACAGCACAGTGACAGACATAAAGCAAGCAGATCTCACGTAACGTTTGTGAGAAATACTGCAGTCAGAACTTTCCCAATGATTATTTGATGTATTTGTTGTGGAGTTAATTCAAGCCACACACAATGCTCATACAAACTCAAGCAAACACACACAGCGGACACACACACACAGTGCACGTGTTTAACTTTGCACTGCTTTTGCACTGTATTGACATTTGTTATGTTAATGTACAAAATAAACCTGATTTAATGTCCACAAACCGGGATTGAAGCGTCTTCTTTTATAATTGTACTGACATGCAGATGTGGTGATAAAGACGGTAAAATCGATGTAGTTCTTTACGAACATGCGCTGTTTTAAACTTGTAAAACTCATTCTTGATCACATTTGATGATGATTGATGATCACAGAGAGCCGAACAGATCTTTTAATCCTAGTTGCTTTGCGGATGTCCTGTCTTGTTGATATGATTATAGGGGTTACTACGGAGACATGTTAATACGCAGCTGTCAATCAATTCGGTGGGTGGGGAAACCACACTCCTACGTCATGTTGCGGTCGGCCTCAAAATGGGAGGATTTGGATCCTATTTTAACGTCAGAAAATTTTAAAAAAGAGACTTGTGTTTCTATCACTCCAATATGACTGTGGACACACTAAGGCTCTGTTTACACTAATGCGTTTTCGTTTTGAAATGGCGTTTTAGATCAAAAACGATCTGCATCCACACTAGCGTTTCATCTAGCTTTTCTAAACATATCTCCGTCCACACCACTCCACCAAAAACGTATATCACGTGACCATTCACGCACTCTGGGCATGCGCGTTCAAGTATAAACAGGAAGCATGTGTCTCGCTCGGCATTTGGTTATTGTTAGTCAACAAACGCTGGTTGAACGATGAACGCGAGCGATTAGCAAATGCTCGAACAATAGCTTGCCTCTTGCGAATATATGCAGCTGCTGCCTATGAAGGCAGAGTTTAACTGCACAATGGCGCCTAAACGGACAATAGTGCAAACAACGCTCCCATTTCTGTGTCCATGTTGTTGTTTACAGTGAAGGCTGGTCTGCCGTCTTCCGGTAGCGTTATAGTCATGTGATGGGGGCTTGACAAATAAGGGAAGGATACGCAATGACCCAAAAGCCCCAATCAGGTAGCGAATCTCAGCAGCCACGCCTCCGTTTTCAGATGTCTCCGTTTTTCCCCATCCACACAGAGACGGAGCAGCAGCGGTTTAGAAGGAAAACAACCCCTCCAGCGTTTTCAAAACGCTCCGTTTTCGGGGCTCGAAAACTCCGGCGTAGTGTGGACGGATGGCGTAACCGTAGCAAAACTTATGCGTTTTAAAACGATAACGCATTAGTGTAAACGGGGCCTAAACCTACACACAGTTCTGTCCAATCAGCTTACAAAAGATGATTTTCATCATAGGTGCCCTTTAACATTTTTTTGTAGTTCACTAGTTCATATTAAACCAATTATTGATTATTGTTTACGTTTCTGTCTCCCATGTAAACAATATGCTCATTTACATCAAGGTCAGTGGTTTTCACACAGAATGCCCCAACACTACCCTTAGATAATAAAACTGGTTTGAGAGATGTTTTTATAGTTGATTATATGTCTATATCTCTGCATCTGTGCACAGACATATGGAGCGTGTGGTAGGTGTAGGCATTGGGCCGCTGGCTGCTGGGACTGTCGGCCTGCTGATTTTGCTGAAGGTGATCCAGAGATTGAGACGCCGGCCGAACATCCAGGATAAAGTGGTGGTGATCACCGGTGCAAGCTCAGGCCTGGGCAAAGGTCACATACCCATAAACACATTTCTAATGCTGAGTAGGGCTGAACAATATATTGTTTGAGCATCGATATCGCAATGTGTGTATCTGCAATAGTCACATCGCAGGATTAGATTATTTATTAAATATTTAAAGATAAATATATTGTTAAATATAATCCTCCGGATTCCCCCACAGTCCAAAGACATGCGGTATAGGTGAATTGAATAAACTCTAAATTGTCCATAGTGTATGAGTGTGAATGTGAAAGTGTATGGGTGTTTCCCAGTGCTGGGTTGCGGCGGGAAGGGCATCCGCTGCATAAAGCATGCTGGATAATTTGGCGGTTCATTCTGCTGTGGCGGTCCCTGATGAATAAAGGGACTAAGCTGAAGGAAATGAATGATGACCATGATATTCTACATTTGATTGCTACATTTCTGTAGTTAAATACTGTTAGACAGTTTATTTATATATTTTTGCTTGTAATTTATTATAATTTATGCAGATGTACTGCATAGAAAAAGTCTTGATCATCCCAGTCGATCTAAATAAATGAAGTCTTTCCAAATAGAGCTAATTATAGTCATATTGCAATATATATCGCAGCAAAACTGTCCAATTTTTCCTATATCGTGCAGCCCTAATGCTGATCAGAATGTCTTATCAATGCCTTTTGACTTTATTTATTGAATTGTTGGTCTAATGTCTCAATCTGTCACCTCAGAGTGTGCGCGGGTCTTCCATGCAGCAGGGGCCCGACTGATCCTTTGTGGACGGGACCAGAGGAGACTGCAGGAGGTCGTGGAGGAGCTGGGAAACAAAACCTATGGAAAGACACAGGTTAAAACATCAAATATCTCACCTTTTTGACTTATTTATTGTGGTTGACAGTAACTGCACTTATCCAGATACATTTAAAAATGGCGTTTGTGTCTATGAATGCTCCTTCTTCTTGTTCTCCTCGTGTTGGTGTGGATTTCCTCCGGGTGCTCCAGTTTCACCCCACAGTCCAAAGACAAGCAGTATAGGTGAATTGGGTATGCTAAAATTGGCCGTAGTGCATGTCTGTGTGTGAATATGAGAGTGTATGGGTGTTTTCCAGTATTGGGTTGCGGCTGAAAGAGCATCCGCTGTGTAAATCATATGCTGGAATAGTTGGCGGTTCATTCCGCTGTGGCGATCTCTGAAATATAAACCAAAGGAAAATGAATGAATGAATATAGAATTATGTCTGGTCTGTTAACTAAGCTGATTTGCTTATTTTCTATTTTCCAGACTTACACTCCCTGCACCGTCACCTTTGACCTGTCGAACACGTCTGTGGTTTGCAGCGCTGCCGAGGAGATCTTGAAGTGCCACGGCCATGTCGACGTTCTCATCAACAATGCTGGCGTTAGTTACCGTGGCAACATCCTGGACACCCACGTCTCAGTTCAACGTGAGGTCATGGAGACCAACTACTTCGGTCCTGTTGCTCTGACACAAGGTGAGTGAATGAGATCTGTGAAAAGACAGTATATAGACTACATGCAATATACACTCACCGGCCACTTTATTAGGTACACCTTACTAGTACCGGGTTGGACCCCCTTTTGCCTTCAGAACTGCTTTAATCCTTTGTGGCATAGATTCAACAAGGTACTGGAAATATTCCTCAGAGATTTGGGTTTGACATGATAGCATAACGCAGTTGCTGCAGATTTGTCGGCTGCACATCCATAATGCAAATCTCCTGTTCCACCACATCCCAAAGGTGCTCTATTGGATTGAGCACTGGTGACTGTGGAGGCCAGTTGAGTACAGCGAACTCATTGTCATGTTCAAGAAACCAGTCTGAGATGATTCAAGCTTTATGACATAGCGTGTTATCCTGCTGGAAGTAGCCAAGAGAAGATGGGTACACTGTGGTCATAAAGGATGGACATGGTCAGCAACAATATTCAGGTAGGCTGTGGTGTTGACGTGATGCTCAATTGGTTATAATGGGCCCAAAGTGTGCCAAGAATATATCCCCCACACCATTACACCACCACCAGCAGCAGCCTGAACTGCTGATACAAGGAAGGATGGATCCATGCTTTCATGTTGTTGATGCCAAATTCTGACCCTACCATCCGAATGTTGCAGCAGAAATCGAGACTCATTAGACCAGGCAATGTTTTTCCAATCATCTATTGTCTAATTTTGGTGAGCCTGTGCAAACTGTAGCCTCAGTTTCCTGTTCTTAGCTGACAGGAGTGGCACCCGGTGTGGTCTTCTGCTGCTGTAGCCCATCCGCCTCAAGGTTGGACGTGTTGTGCGTTCAGAGATACGCACGTGTTGTGTGTCATTCTCCTCTGACATCAACGCCCACAGAACTGTCGCTCACTGATTATTTTCTCTTTTTTTCTGACCATTCTCTGTAAACCCTAAGGATGGTTGTGCGTGTAGACCAGTAGATCAGCAGTTTCTGAAATACTCATACCAGCCCGTCTGGCGGCAACAACCATGCCACATTCAAAGTCACTTAAATCCCCTTTCTTCCCCATTCTGATGCTCGGTTTGAACTGCAGCAGATCGTCTTGACCATGTCTACACGCCTAAATGCATTGAGTTGCTGCCATGTGATTGGCTAATTAGAAATTTGCGTTAACGAGCAGTTCGACAGGTGTACCTAATAAAGTGGCCGGTGAGTGTATATTCACAATCACTTCCATTCAAAAAGCTTAAGTTTCCTCTCTTTTTTCCCCAAAAGACATCTTTTGTGTTTACCATTGCTGATTAAGTTGATTTAATAATTTATTTTAGTGTTAAATTGTATTACAAATAGAAAAATAACTTAAGAAAACAATTTTAAAACACTCATTTTAATTTATATTTATGGCACATGATCTTTCAGAAATAATTTCTATTAGATTTAATATTTCATATAATAATATTTAATTCATTCAGTAATTTTCTTTTCAGCTTAGTCCCTTTATTAATCAGGGGTCGCCACAGCGAAATGAAGCACTAATCTATTCAGCATATGTTTTACGCAGCAGATGCCCTTCCAGCTGCAACCCATCACTGGGAAACATCCATACACACTCATTCACACACATACACTACAGATAATTTTAGCTTACCCAATTCACCTATAGCGCATGTCTTTGGACTGTGGGGGAAACCGGAGCAAACCCACGCGAACACGGGGAGAACATGCAAACTCCACACAGAAATGCCAACTGACCCAGCCGAGGCTTGAACCAACGACCTTCTTGCCAATATTATTTAATATTTCAATCAATTCAAAGAGTCAAACAATAAAATAAACATTTGTGGGAGCTGCGAGGATTTATTATAATTAATAGTATGTTCAAACAACAATATTAAATACATATTTAAAACTGGAAGGTATAAACATTTACATTTATTTAACATCTATTGTTTTCTATAGTTCAAAAAGTCCTGAAACCTGTTTTGTGTTGCTGAATATGTTTTTAATGATGTAACAGTAATAACTTATATTTACACGATGCTAGTATCTTTTTACATTGTAGTGTCTTTAAATAAATACAGAATATATAAAACCTTATGTCATAACACAATATAAAGTTGCTTAAATTCTTGTTTCGTCCCGTCCAGCCATACTTCCGTCGATGGTAAACCGAGGCAGTGGCCATATTGTTGTCATTAGCAGTGTGCAGGGAAAGATCTCAATACCCTACAGATCTGCATGTGAGTATACGGTCTATATTCAACATAAGGCGTTTACGTGACGGGATTCAGTGATTCTTCCTTATGAGTAAGAATGTGGTTGGGTTTGTTTGATTATCTGTAATATCTGTGTTTTCTGTCAGATGCTGCATCTAAGCATGCGATGCAGGCCTACTATGACTGTTTGCGGGCAGAGGTTGACAGTTTGGGCCTGCATGTGTCAGTCCTCAGCCCAGGCTACGTCAGAACTAACATGTCCATCAATGCAGTCACAGGCGACGGATCCAAATATGGAGGTGAGACTCTATTGTTCTTGTCAATCAAACTCTGAAATGTATTTGCAGTACTTGTCCATCTTTTTTCGCACATGACTTCTGCTTTTAAAATATGGGTTGCGCATTTGTGGTTTGGGGAACGTCCATTCAAAAGAACTGAACCAAATCATTTTAAACAGGGTTATGCTACAAATAAACATTTGAGGTATGTTTAGCGGATTTTTATCATGAAAATAGTGTTTCCCTTGGTATTTTAATGTGGCATAGTTTATAACAAGCATATCTATTAGAGCTGTGGTGAAAAATTGTTCAACAAATAGATTCTGAGATTTTAGCCGTACTCTGCTTGTATCCAATTCCTTACAAATTGCACTCAAACCTAAAATAATCATTATTAAAGTTAGAAAAGGTTTAAGTGAATTACAAGAGGGTTCTGTGTGTGTGAGCTGAGCTTACATTAATCAATAAGCCACCCTATATGACTAAAACTAGCCTAAACCACAATCTGCCTGTTAAAAACTAGCCTTGAGCGCAATTTGCTGTTTAAAAACTAGCCTAGAGCACCGTCTGCTGTTTAAAACTAGCCTAGAGCACCGTCTGCTGTTTAAAACTAGCCTAGAGCCCCCTCTAGGTTAAACACTAGCCTAGAGTGCCATCTACTGTTAAAAACTACCCTAGACCATCATCTGCTGTTAAAAAACAGTCTACAGCATCATCTGCTGTTAAAAACTAGTCTACAGCATCATCTGCTGTTAAAAACTAGTCTACAGCATCATCTGCTGTTAAAAACTAGCCTAGAGCGCCCTCTAGGTTAAACACTAGCCCAGAGTGCCATCTACTGTTATAAACTACCCTAGACCATCATCTGCTGTTAAAAACTAGTCTACAGCATCATCCGCTGTTAAAAACTAGTCTACAGCATCATCTGCTGTTAAAAACTAGTCTACAGCATCATCTGCTGTTAAAAACTACCCTAGAGCATCATCTGCTGTTAAAAACTACCCTAGAGCATCATCTGCTGTTAAAAACTACCCTAGAGCATCATCTGCTGTTAAAAACTACCCTAGAGCATCATCTGCTGTTAAAACTAGCCTAGAGCTCCATTTTCTGTTAAAACTATCCTAGAGCACCATCTGCTGTTAAAACTAGCCTAGAGCTCCATCTGCTGTTAAAAACTAGCCTAGAGCTCCATCTGCTGTTAAAAACTAGCCTAGAGCTCCATCTTCTGTTAAAAACTAGCCTAGAGCTCCATCTGCTGTTAAAAACTAGCCTAGAGCTCCATCTGCTGTTAAAAACTAGCCTAGCGCTCCATCTTCTGTTAAAAACTAGCCTAGAGCGCCATCTGCTGTTAAAAACTAGCCTAGAGCGCCTTCTACTGTTAAAAACTAGCCTAGAGCTCCATCTGCTGTTAAAAACTAGCCTAGAGCTCCATCTTCTGTTAAAAACTAGCCTAGAGCTCCATCTGCTGTTAAAAACTAGCCTAGAGCTCCATCTGCTGTTAAAAACTAGCCTAGAGCTTCATCTTCTGTTAAAAACTAGCCTAGAGCTCCATCTGCTGTTAAAAACTAGCCTAGAGCGCCATCTGCTGTTAAAAACTAGCCTAGAGCGCCTTCTACTGTTAAAAACTAGCCTAGAGCTCCATCTGCTGTTAAAAACTAGCCTAGAGCGCCTTCTACTGTTAAAAACTAGCTCCTTCTACTGTTAAAAACTAGCCTAGAGCGCCTTCTGCTGTTAAAAACTAGCCTAGAGCGCCTTCTGCTGTTAAAAACTAGCCTAGAGCTCCATCTGCTGTTAAAAACTAGCCTAGAGCGCCTTCTGCTGTTAAAAACTAGCCTAGAGCGCCTTCTACGGTTAAAAACTAGCCTAGAGCGCCGTCTGCTGTTAAAAAATAAGCTCAATCAGTTCGAGAAAGAATAGCGATCCATTTTGAAAGTCTCAGAATTTCTCAAACAATTTTTCACCCCACTCTAATATCTATGGCCAAACCTCTTTTAAGTTCCTTCAGATTACTTTCTCTTTATATTCCCAACAGACCAGTAAAATTAAATTTGTCTGTAAAATTGCCTCATGACAACGTGTTTAAAGTTTTAGGGTTATTCATGTTTTCCTTTTAATAATCAATGGCTGTACTCTGGAGAATAATGACACATCATCACTGTACTCACTACCCAGTTTTGAAAAACACTTTACTGTTAATTTACATTTCATTAATAGAAGTAACTCCCATAACTCATAGGAAAAAGCTGGATAAGTGTTTAGTAATATGTTTTTTTTTTTGGTTCTTTGAGTATGTGTGTATTTTTTTTCTTTTGGTCCAAAGTAATGGACAAAACTACAGCAACGGGCGCAGATCCAGTGGACGTGGCAAATGATATTCTGAAGGCTGTCTGTCAGAAAAAGAAAGACGTGGTTATGGCTGGACTGGGACCGACTACAGCCATATATCTGCGCACACTCTGCCCTGCTCTCTACTTCAGAGTGATGGCTTCACGAGCCAGAAAACAGACAGGGAAAGAAGAATAAAAGTCGATTTCAGGATGGAAAAGTTGATTTGTTTTATGTCTAAAAGGTGAACAAGCACTGAATGTATTTAATAGTTACAAACGGACTGAATCCTCTATGATCTGTAAAGAAATAAGTCAATAGCTGGGTTTCAATCACCATCTGTTAATTTTGAAGAATAGCATCAGAAATAAGTGATGCAAATGCCAAATTTTGAATAAAACTTCCTTAATTGGCAAAAAAATACAAATAAAATAAATAAATAATAATAACTTATGCTTGCTTGGAGTAAATGCATTTGCAGAATATACTCTGGTGTACTGAAAATTACACCCATGTGACTCCATTATGTTTGCCTTGCTTACTGTTGGTTGCTAGGTTACCAATACTACAGTCAGCCACTCTAACGGTAAAGTCTAGATCGGATATGCGGCTGGCCAGAAGTGCGATATGCACATCAATATAGCAGCATTTTTTTATGACACTGTATAACAATAATTCATATATTTACAGTACAGTGACAGTTGGGTTTAGGGTGGGTTAGATGTTAGAATAATACTTGGTACAAATTCTGGTTAAGTTACAGTGACGGTTGGGTTTAGGGTTGTGGTAGGGGTAGACACTAATAAAATACAATTAATGGGAAATTTTCTAAATAATATAAATATTTCTCGTTAAATTCTGGCTGCAACCTTATCAGATCTAGCAACAACCAACTCTAACAAATTGATGGAAACGCACCTGTCCATTTAAACCCTAACTCCATTATGTTTGCCTTGTTTACTGTTGGTTGCTAGGTTACCAATACTACAGTCAGCCACTCTGACAATTTAATTGAAATAAATTAAATTGAATAAATTAAATATTTTTTTTTCTTAATGACATGCACAGATGAATTGTTCACCACAAAACTAGCAATGTGAGCTAAAAACAACAATATGGTTAGTTTTGATTTCCTGGGGACTTTAACCCTGACTCCATTATGTTTGCCTGGTTTACTGTTGGTTGCTAGGTTACCAATACTACAGTCAGCCACTCTAACAAATTGATGAAAATGCACATATCCATTTAAACCTTAAAGTCCCCATGAACCAGAAGCTGTGACCGTTATTTTTTTCATATTGTGGCGCAGTTCATAGAGAAACGGGATATTAAATGAGAAAAACAGTGGGCCTGGCTTGTTTTATTCCACTGCGAGCTGATTAGTAAACTAGGCATTTCATTCAGAAAGATCGGGAAAAGGGTTTAGCGAGAGTTACTACAACCTAACAGACACCTCTTCCTCACTATTTCTGTTTGTTGTAAACACTGACAGTTGGAGTAGCGTGGTTAATAACCACGGCCAATTCCTAAGATATACGTAATCTACAATTTCACTGAAAAAAAACAGGAAGTGCATTTTCAGATTTCAATGAAAGATCAGAAGGGCAAACAGTTTTTTTTTTTAATGACATGCACAGATGAATTGTTCACCACAAAACTAGCAATGTGAGCTAACAAAACCATACCCACCTAATTCGCATTTGGGATTTTTTTGTTATTTTTTCTGAAACTTTGAAAATATTTGCATCACATTAGGATGAAAACCTGGCTAAAGACCAGCATCAATGACCTGTTTGCAAGACAAGCAGAACAAACTCCTCTAATACAAAAATTCGATTGTTTTGTACTGTATCCATGTATTGTTTTTGGGTTAAAAATAAACTATTTTGCTGACTGAATCAAATTAAATTTAATAAAGTGATTTTATATACACAGAGAGCATATTAAATGCAAATGAATGAATAATGTTTTATTGTCTGTATCCATTTAGCTATATGTAGTGGAATATATATGTAACGCTAGAAGCCATGGTCTTTAGCCTCGTTGTTAGAGCAACCAACGCCCATACAAAGAATCACCGGTTTGATCCCAGCTCAGAACGGGATAGGTGCAGTAGGACAGGTGGTTTACATGTGGGGGCTCGTCCGGGATGAGAGTGAGTGTAACAGAGGCCAGCTAGTGAAGTGCTATGCAAATAAACCTCACTCATCTGACCTTTAAAGGTGCTCTAGTGACAGACGCTAGGGGCCATGGTCTTTAGCCTCCTTGTTAGAGCAACCAACTCCCATACAAAGAATCGCTGGTTCAATCCCAGCTCAGAACCAAATGGGTGCTGTAGGACCGGTGGGTTACATATATAAAAAAAAACATGATCATACAAAATTTATTTTAAAATATTGCTGATCCAGGTAAACCCAATATATCATTAAAGGATAGTAACAATGTAAATGTTTTTTAGTTAACCCTAACAATCAATTAGTATTTTGGGGCTTCACTGAGATCTTGAAAATCCTTAAATGGACTATGAATCCTGTTATTAAGATTTTTTAGAAGTACACAAACTGTTGATAAAACCATAATTTCACAACATATTTCACTGGGTGTTTTCTGTAAATCAGGTTTAAAATGTACAATAGCAAGTCTTTTTTGTTTTGAAAAAATAAAACTGAACAGGACCTGTGGTGGTTTAAAGCGGCATTACTCTTATTTTTTTTATGATTCCCTTTTCATCTTTGACCCATTTACATTGTCTTGAATTAAATGGCGTTTTAATTTATGCACAACTTATTAACCCTGGTTAATTATTAACTAAATTTTCCACTCCACACACCTTGTTGGACTTGGCAAATATGCATACTACCTATCAAGTCATATTTCTCTTTTCAGCTCCCCTTTGGTAATCACTGATTATAACCCCTTCATCTAACAAAGTTTTTATTATTATTATTATACTATGAGGATGTTGAATGCTTGATTCTGATTGGATGATGACCATTCTGTGCAGTTATTGACAGATAAATATTCAGCTGAAATCTTGCCTGCACAACGGTTATTTTAAATCCTACAATAGTCAAAAATCTAATCAAAACAAAAGGCTCTGGATGAGATGCGTAAGAAACTAGTCCTAGACATACAATAGAAACAGTTTGAGAAAATAAACCTGATAATTGTTTTCAAATACAACATCTGAATATAAATGCACATTACTTACTACCATCCTATTGAAGTTGAGTTTGGTTGGAACATTCGTTTACTCAGAACATGTACAGTCAAGTAATTTGCTGTGTTTTTGTAATCCTTTTTTCAGCTTGGGTCAATATCGTGATAATATTGTAAAGTTTACCCTGTAAAAAATATCCGTAAAGTAGCAGTATTCTGGATTTTGTGATTCATGTTTTTATTTGTGCATTTGAATTGCATTATGGGACACTGAACTTTCCTCCAAGAACTTTTAAGCTTAAAGTTCAAAAAAGTGATTGTTATTTACATTTTTAATAGTTTAAAGTGATATATCCATCCTGTCAACCCTCCCGTTTTTCCTGGGGTTCTCCCGTACTTTACAGTTCTATCCCGCTATCATCCTGTAAAGGTATTTTCCAGAATTTCTAGTCTTTCTCTGAAGGGTGGCAATAAACATTAAAGAGCCGATCCTCCTATACACAGCCCATACCACTGAACCACCAGGGGCCACCCCTTGCTTTGAAATGTGAATCTGTTCTGTGCTTTCATTTTATTTAGGCATGAAAACACTTTGAAATAAATATAAAAACAAGAGGGGTCTGGATGCAAACCTGGTGCAGTACAATCTGAGCTGCATCCAATGCTTTTTATTGCGCTCACCTAACCCCACCCCTAACCCTACCCGTCCCAGTGACGTCACTCACTCCATTGAGTGCATTGTGTCTGACATTGAATCACTGAGTGATGCAATCTCAGCCTGCATCATAAAGGCTGCATCCAGATACTATTGATAAAAACTGCGGGATTCCCTTTTCTTTTCATTACAGGTGCCGTCGCCCCTTCTATGCAATCCTCAAAACAGTCATATAGCGGTGCGTGACTGTCAGCTGACGCGCTTCATAGGGATAAATAGACGCTGTTTTCCAAACGGATTCTGTACACATGATTTGAAGCAAAGCGAAAGTCTGGGTTTTGGGTGCGTGTTTGAACAGACATATACACATAATTAATAATAATAACATCTAAAGATGTCGATCTTGGTGGGGTTTCTTTTTCAAACACAACAATTTTTGTCCTAAATGAGCATAAAAATTTAGGAAAGCAGTCGAATGCTTTCATTATAATGTTAGATGTGTGCATTTTTAAAGTGAAACCTCTTATTTAATGTAATCAAATGAAAAATCCAAATAAATGAGAGATTCATTCTGTGTTCTTTAATCAGAATGTGTAAGTTATACAGTGAAGAAAAGATTAATGAGATTTTGATAACTTCTATTTCTATTTTCTTTTGTAAATAATAATAATAATAAAACATATAAGTGACCATTTAACTGTTTATTTACAATAAAACAGCTCCAGATGAACATATTTAGTAATTTGGGGATTTTTTGGGGGGTGGGGGGGTAGAGTATTCCTTATTATGGTGGGCATATCCCTTATTTTCACATTGTGACAGGTATGGATATATCGTCTGGGTAAAACTGCCTTCTGTTATTTCTCTATATATTATTTCTTATTTATTCATTCATTTTCCTTCAGCTTAGTCCTTTTATTTATCAGGGGTCACATGTCTTTGGACTGTGGGGGAAACCGGAGCACCTAGAGGAAACCCACGGCAACACGAGGAGAACATGCAACTCCACACAGAAATGCCAACTGATCCAGCCGGGGCATAAACCAGCGACCTTCTTGCTGTGAGGCAACAGTGCTAACCACTGAGCCACCGTATCACCCTATTTCTTATACATTATATTAATTCAAACTGCTGAATTGTCAATAAAAGTCACTTTTGGTAAACTGTAGAGTTGAATATTCAACATCAAAAGTCGACAGAGCAGAGATCGAGCTCCCATAATGCAACTCACAACAGTGAATAAACAGAAAACACTCACGAAATACGGGAAAATGCTAATAAACAGATATTCTTTACAGTCTAGACATGGCTGTATACCACCTTGTGTGAGCATTACTTGTCTAATAATTCAACAATCTACTCCTTACTTAACATTTAATGGTTTATATTTGCTTTCATTTTCCCAGTGATGGATTGCAGCTGGAAGGGCATCCGCTGTGTAAAACATATGCTGGATAAGTTGGCGGTTCATTCTGCTGTGGCGACCCCAGATTAATAAAGGGACTAAGCCGAAAAGAAAATAAATGAATGAATGTTTGCTTTAATAATATTCTCACCTGATCTGTATTACTTCACTGTCTCCATGGTAACAAAAAAATAAAATAAAAATATGTTGAGCACTTCAAAGGAGCGTATCATGATAATCTGGTTATGAGATGCTCATGACTCAATCTTTTTGTAGCAATGCACCACATATATGGAGCTCTGGATGGAAACACTAATTATAAACAGTGGATTCCCTGACATAGAGGGAGATATTCCTTTAGGACAGTGTTTCCCAACCCTGTTTCTGAAAGCACACCAACAGTACACACTTTCAACCTCTCTCTAATCAAACACACCTGAATCAACTCAGCAGAACATCAGAAGAGACTCCAAAACCTGAAGTTAATGGGTCAGATGAGGGAGACATCCAAAATATGTACTGTTGGTGTGCCTCCAGGAACAGGGATGGGAAACACTGCTTTAGGAGACTTGCATTTGTGACCCTGGACATCTGTTGCACAGGTATATTTTTGAAAACATCCAAAAATATGAGTTAAAACGGGGCGGTGCGGTGGCGCAGTGGGTAGCACGATCGCCTCACAGCAAGAAGGTCACTGGTTTGAGCCTCGGCTGGGTCAGTTGGCATTTCTGTGTGGAGTTTGCATGTTCTCCCCGTGTTCGCGTGGGTTTCCTCCGGGTGCTCCGGTTTCCCCCACAAGTCCAAAGACATGCGGTACAGGTGAATTGGGTATGCTAAAATTGACCGTAGTGTATGTGTGTGAGTGAGTGTGTATGGATGTTTCCCAGTGATGGGTTGCGGCTGGAAGGGCATCCGCTGAGTAAAACATATGCTGGATAAGTTGGCGGTTCATTCCGCTGTGGCGACTCCAGATTAATAAAATTAAAAACGATTGAATTTTCTTTCATGACAAACAATTACTTGAATATTAAGTAAAGATCCTCCAAGATCCTGTTTACTACCATGAATATATCAAAACTCATATTTTATCAGTAATGTGCATTGCTAAGAGCTTATTTGTACAACTTTAAAGGTGATTTGCACAGTCTTTTGATTTTCTTTAAATATTCAGATTGTAGAACTTTAAATAGTTGCATCTCAACCAGAGTTGGGTGTAATGCATAATGATTGTAATGTAATGTAATCAGGGGTGGAGTGGACATTTTAAAAGTGGGGGGGACAGCTGTATGAAATCCAAAAGTTTACATTCTTAATCACCTGTTTCTAAATGGTCTGTCTCTAAAAGTGAGGGGGACATATCCCCCCTGTCCCCCCCGGTTGCTACGCCCCTGAATGTAATGATTACTGTATTCTAATGACCTTTTTGGGGAGTGCAGTAATGTAACGAATTAAATTTGTGTAATTTGATTACAGTTACTAAAGTCAGTGTAACTGTGTTACTTACACTTCAAATATAGTTTTTAGAAGAAAAAAATGCTTTTTTAAATAACTTTTCTACTGCAAAGTCTGTTAATAAGCATGCGCTTTTACATTGAACGTGAGCTGAAATGGTTGCTGCCGAGAGTGTTTGCTTCTTCAAGTGGAAATACAGACATTACTTTGATTACTTTTAGTTTTTTGAGGGTAAAAACAAAAATAATGCTGGGAAATTCAGTCTATGTTCAGTCGAACTCGACCAGCAACTTGTTCAAGCACTTGAACAGAAAGCATTCTACGACAATACTCGTCACCAAGGAGGACATTGGCGCTCCAACTCAGCCTAAACAGGCTAAATTGGATTTTTGTGCAGGATTTGGAGTGAAGGTATCTTCTGAATGTGAAGAGAAGCGTGGGTGCTTATGGTGCCGTTCACATATTGAGTCTTTTGCGCACGCATGTTCGTTATTTCCAATGGAGGCGCGCAGCTTGCGCACACATATTCAGAGCGCATATTACGTTTTGGGCAAACTCTAACCCCCGGTTTCACAAACAATGTTTAAGGCTAGTCAAGATTAAATTGCATGTTTGAGCTGTCTCAACTCAAAATAACTTGCAGTGAGATGTCTTAAAATACGTCAGTGTCATTTTTTTGTCTACAGGTGCACACCAGTAATGTATTTTTCTAAGGCCATTTTTATAAATATGGCTTAAATAGCCTAATTTAACTAAGGCCTAGTCCTGGCCTAATCTAAGCCCTGTTTGTGAAACTGTGTCCTTTGAATAAGTAAAGCTGCTGTGATCAACCCATTGTAATGCTTTTCTGTGAATAGTAATCACTAAAAGAGCTGCAGTTTATTTTGTATTTTTATAGGTGTGTTTTATATGCTTTAAAAATAACTTCAAAGTAAAGTAATTGCTAGGCCAGACAGAATCTGCAGACATTTTTTGCTATTTTTTGCACAGAATTTTGTAAAAATCTGCGAATTTATGTAGAATGATTTTGGGAGTATCATAACTTAAAAACTTAATATATAACATAAAAAATAATAAATGTTTTACTTTTATTTAATGTTTACAATGCAAATCCAATTAGATACACTTATTTGGCAAAGCAAGTTATAGATAAGGTATACATAATATATCTACTAAAAGACAGAAAATACTGCCTAACAAACTGTAATGTAAATAAATCATATGAACATTTTCATATTAGTCACTTATAATACTGAAATTAAGTCACACACATTTACACAAGTAAAAAAACTCAGTGATGGGCTAAAAATCTGTGGATTTCTGCAGATTTCTGCAGCACAGATTCAGTGTGGAGCTAGTAATTAGTAATGTAATCAGATTACAATGACTTTTTAACTTACTAGCCACTCCCTAGCAACTACTTACAGCACCCTAGCAACTGTCCCATAGACTTCCATTGTAAAAGACTGTCATTGACTTAACATTGGATGAACCTTTGTGAGCTCATAACTCTGCATCAGACTGTCATACAGACTTCTAACTGGGCTCATTTAACTCAGTCTAGCCACCAGCCAATCACTGATGACCTTTAAACTTACTAGCCACTCCCTAGCAACCACTTAAAACACCCTAGCAACTGTGCCATAGACTGTGACTAGCTATTCTAACACATGCTAATAGTTTTAACATCCTACTGACATGCTAATTTTGCTAGAAAGATGCTAGCAACACACTAGTGACATGCTAGTCATGCTAGCACGTGCTAATTCATGCTAATTCGTGCTAAAAACAAGCTGATTCATGCTAGAATCATGCTAGTAACACAATAAAATCATGCTAGTAACACGCTAGAATCATGCTAACAACATGCTAACTCATTCTAGAAACATGCTGGCAACATGCTAATTCATGCTAGAACCATGCTAACAACATGCTAATTCATGATAAAATCATGTTAACAACATGCTAATTCATGCTAGTAACATGCTAATTCATGCTAGAATCATGCTAGTAACATGCTAATTCATGCTAGAACCATGCTAGTAACATGCTAATTCATGCTAGTAACATGCTAATTCATGCTAGAATAATGCTAACAACATGCTAATTCATGATAAAATCATGTTAACAACATGCTAATTCATGCCAGTAACATGCTAATTCACGCTAGAATCATGCTAGTAACATGCTAATTCATGCTAGTAACATACTAATTCATGCTAGTAACATACTAATTCATGCTAGAATCATGCTAGTAACATTCAAATTCATGCTAGAAACATGCTAGTTACATGCTAATTCATGCTAGAAACATGCTAACAACATGCTAATTAATGCTAGAATCATGCTAACAACATGCTAATTCATTCTCGAATCATGCTAATTCATGCTAGAATCATGCTAATTCATGCTAGAATCATGCTAGTAACATGCTAATTCATGCTAGAAACATGTTAGTAACATGCTAATTCATGCTAGAATCATGCTAGTAACATGCTAATTAATGCTAGAATCATGCTAGTAACATGCTAATTCACGCTAGAAACATGCTAGTAACATGCTAATTCACGATAGAATCATGCTAGTAACATGCTAATTCACGCTAGAAACATGCTAGTAACATGCTAATTCACGATAGAATCATGCTAGTAACATGCTAATTCACGATAGAATCATGCTAGTAACATGCTAATTCACGCTAGAAACATGCTAGTAACATGCTAATTCACGATAGAATCATGCTAGTAACATGCTAATTCATGCTAGAATCATGCTAGTAACATGCTAATTCATGCTAGAATCATGCTAGTAACATGCTAATTCATGCTAGAATCATGCTAGTAACATGCTAATTCACGCTAGAAACATGCTAGTAACATGCTAATTCTCGATAGAATCATGCTAGTAACATGCTAATTCACGCTAGAAACATGCTAGTAACATGCTAATTCATGCTAGAAACACGCTAGTAACATGCTAATTTATGCTAGAATCATGCTAATTCATGCTAGAATCATGCTAGTAACATGCTAATTCACACTAGAATCATGCTAGTAACATGTTAATTCATCCTAGAATCATGCTAGTAACATGCTAATTCATGCTAACAACATGCTAATTCATGCTAGAAACATGCTAACAGCATGCTAATTAATGCTAGAATCATGCTAACAACATGCTAATTCATGCTAGAATCATGCCTAATAACAAGCTAATTCATGCTAGAAACATGCTAATTCACGCTAGAAACATGCTAGTAACATGCTAATTCATGCTAGAATCATGTTAATTTATGTTAGCAACTGCCTAGAAACTACTAGAAAGATGGTAACATATATGTACTTATCTATGCCGACTGTTTCAAACTTCATAAAAACTACTTCAGTTATTTACACTTTAAAACTACTTCAGACTTTCAGACTCGGCTTTCTCAAGCCACCATAAAGTTTGTCCTCAAACTTTAATATCTAGTTTTACACCTTGTAAAAAGAGACATAATAGCTCCCCTTTAATGTTGGTTTAAATAAAACACCTACTGTAGAGCTCCATGTTGCTTTCTTGCAATATTTCATAGTTGAATAAAAACATTCAAAAACTACGGCGCAGTCCAGGTGATTTTAGTCTCCAAATAAGGCTGATGCAGGAAAATCAGCAGACATTTCTGTCCCAACAATGTGATTTAAGTGGTGCTCAGTCAGTCTAAACAAAAAAAATGAATGCCACCATTTCGCTACATGCTGGCTTAAAAAAAGGGGGGGGGGAAATGCTAGAGAGTGCATGAAAAATGTGGTATTTTACTAAGCTCCATTCCCTCAAGTTTACCTTTAAAATGACTTACGCATTCAGTTTGAAGCCGAGACTTGCTATTGAGGCTGAATAAAACATAGGATTACCATTTAGAGTTGAGCAATGCCTGAGCACTAAATGTTCATTCATTCATTCATTCGGCTTAGTCCCTTGTTTATCAGGGGTCGCCACAGCGGAATGAGCCGCCAACTATTCTGGCATATGTTTTACGCAGCGGATGCCCTTCCAGCACTGTGAAACCCCCATACATGCTCACATTCACTCACACACTACGGGCAAATTAGTTCATCCAATTCACTTATAGTGCATGTTTCTGAACTGTGGGGGAAACCGGAGCACCCAAAGAAACCCCACGCGAAGACAGGGAGAACAAAAAAATGTTTTTCTGAGTAACTGATAAAGGCCTTATACCCTATAATCCTGCAAGAGCTAAATGTGTGAACATGTGAAAAAGTATCTTCATGTTCACTATTTTTCAAACTCACCTTTTGACTAGTGGAACACAAAGAGCAGAAGTCCTGCGCAGGACGTGGACATGTACTACTTGTTTCTGTTAGGACTCGGACACATCTTTGGTAAACCTCTGAAAAGGCCAAAAATGAATTAAGAATCAGTAATCACACCACAAAATATCTTTTGTAACATATTTGTAAAAGTGATCAGCACTTACTTCTAAAGATGAAGCATTGACCCACTGCAGACATGAACAATTTGTGAAATCTGGGTGACAATACATTACTTTTGCAATACTACCACACTTTGACGTAAAAGTGCGGTTTCCCCGCCCACCGATTTGATTGACAGGCGTGTATTAACATGTCTCTGTAGTATCGCGTATAATCATATCAACAAGACAGGACGGTTTATTTTGTACAACAACATAACAGATATCCTTACAGCAGTGGATATGAACGTGTATCCTGTCACATTTGCCGTGCAAAAACAGCGTAAAGTTAAACGCGCACACTGTGTGTGTGTCTGTCTGTGTGTGTGTGCGTGAACTTTGTAACGACATTGTGTCTGACTCATCATTGCAGAAAAGCTTGAATTAACTTCACAACAAATACATCAAATAATCATTGGGATAGTTCTTACTGTAGTATTTCTCTCAAACGTTACGTGAGATCTGCTTCATGTCTGTCACTGTGCTGTTTATCTGACGCAGCCGAGGCGGAGATTGAGGCAAACTCTGACAGGCACGTGGGAACGGTGGGCGGGAAGAACCACCATTAAGGGCATCGGCCACAAAAACAGCTACATTGTGTTCAGAGCTGAAAATTCAAACTTCTGAAAGGTCTAATAAATAATCTGATACGTGTTTTGAGCTGAAAGTTTACCGACACATACTGGAGACACAAAAGACTTATCTTCAATAATGAAAAAGGGGTAAAATAGGTGCCCTTTAAAATAAAGACTGATCATTCTGAATATTCCGTTTCAGAAATTATATGCTATAATATGAAATTTAAACATACCAGCTGTCTCATTTCATGAGAAATCATGAAAGCAAGTTCCACAGGCACCCACAGTACAGTTACACAAACATGATAAACAGAGAATTGCCATTAAGAAAGAAAGAAAAGTAAAAACTATTCAAATGTCATTTAATTAGATTGGTTTGTCTGAAAATTTAAGACACAATAATACTCAAAAAATAGGGGGAAATATTAGGTAACAGCATAAGTGTGTACAAAATAGATGAACTTTTTTGAACTGTAATAACCCTTTCTAATAAGTTCACATTTACTGCTTTAATCTACAGCGCTCAGCATAAATAAGTACACCCCATTTTGAAAATGAATATTTTATCCATTTCTCAGTGAATATGAGTATGTATATGCATATGAGTGTGAATATGAATATATATTGGTGCATTTGAACAAAACAGATTTATTAAACAGATATATTTATTAAAATAATATTTTAGTCACAGAACATCTTTAGAAATGGAAAGATAATTCAATTAAATTGCAAAAAAATATTACAAACTACGACATTTCCACAGAATTGTATATATGTTTTGCTTCTCTTGATTTTTACTATTTTTGAAAGTTTTATTTAATATTTTTCCCTAACATATTAATTTGGGCTACTAATTTTTGAACCATTATTGTAAGTTATTTTGTTGGATTAGCTGCATATTTGGCTTCAGTACTGACTAATCTAACGTATATGCACAAATATAATTTTGTAAAGCTTCCTATTAAAAATATAGAAAATATTAATTTAAATGAGAGATTTGTGGGGGGTGTACTCATAAATGCTGAGCACTGTATATATTTTCATAGCTTTATAAATGGATCCAACTCCAGCTTTCCATGAAGGCTATACAGTAAAGAGCAAAGTATGTGGGTATGCTTTCAGCGTGTGTAACACTAATTCTGGCACAAAACATTGTCACTTTATGGCTCAACAAAACTTTGAAAAATATGTGATGTTGTTGAGAATTGCGATGACAATATTTCGATAACACTTTACCCTAAATATCAACTCCCACTATTAACTTGTGAATTATTACCTGTCTATTATTAAGATATTAACTGTTTATTATTACTATTATACAAGTATGATCTTATTAATACCTAAACTCAACTACTACCTTAATAAGTAATATTAAGCAGCAGCAAATTAGGAGTCTATAGAGCTAAAAGTCTGGGTTAATGGCCTATTAATATTGAGAATTGTACCTTAATATAAAGTGACCAATATTTCTTGCGAAATATAATGTTTTCCCAGAAAAATGCTACTTTTTAAGCTCCTTACGTCATTTATGTATAGATCATACCAAAATAAACAGGTAATAGATATTTGTTCTGATCTAATTACATCAAACTCAGGTTAATTAAAAACAGGGCTTAATTTATACCGGAACGCGCCAGATCCGGATCCAGCAACTGATTTCACCGATCCCCCTCCCTCGTCCGCTGTTCACTTTCACTTTCTTCCGCGACTCCCCAACCCTCTTCAAATTAAGCACGGATTAACAAATTTAGATTAAAACATTTAGACTTTAAATGACTATGAATTAGGGTTGCATTAAAACATGATATAAAATAAAGCATATACAGCTGAAGGCAAAATTATGATCTTTACAGTAATTATTTTTTTCAAATTATTCTCAAGTGATGTTTAACGGAGCAAGTAGATTGTCACAGTATTTCCTATTATATTTTTTTCTTCTGGAGAAGAAGACTTATTTATTTCAGCTGTAATAAAGGCAGTTTTTAATTTTAAAATAATTTAAGGTCAATATTATTAGCCCCCTTAAGAAATTATTATATTCAAAAGGCTACAGAAAAACCACTGTTGCCCAATGACTTGCCTAATTAACCTAATGCCAAGATCCCACTGTGTGATTTCCAAAGTTGTCAAATCGCCATTATTTTACACTGCATGACTATTTAGTGGCCTTCAGTTGCTGCTGTGTTCAGCGACAGGAGGATATACACATGGCTACACAAGAAACTAGGGCTGCACAATACATTGTTTCAGCATCGATATTGCAATGTGTGCATCCGCAATAGTCACATCAAAGATATGCAATGTTGAGAGGACTTTGCAGTGTAATTTTTACATGTACATTTACATGCATGCACAGTTTATTTCACCTTGATCTTTGCTTTGTTGCATTCATCTATGCTTGTAGTTTGTTTAGTACACGTTATGCATGATTCACTCCCAGTCAATCAAAATTAATACATTCGGTAATGCTTTAGGGACCAGTTCTTACTATTAACTAGTTGCTTATTAGCATACATGTTATTGAGATATTGTCTGCTAGTTAGTACTTCTATTCCACATGTTCTGTATGATCTCTTGTCTTATTCTACATCCCTAATAACTAAACTATCTTAATAACTATTAATAAGGAGCAAATTTAGAGTTTATTGAAGCAAATGATTTGCTAAGAGCAACTGAACCTTAAAACAAAGTGTGACCAAAAACTATTTCAAATTTTTGAAATAAAGTATATCGCAGAAAAATAAAATATCGCAATGTTGGATTTTTCCAATATTGTGCAGCGCTACTAGAAACAATCAGCTACAACGGTCTCACTTGACAAGTGATAAGGAATTGTAAAATGAAGCAAACTATCGCATTTGTGAATCAGAAAATAGAACAATTTATTTAATTCTGGGAAAAACAGACCAATTATGCTACATCCCATAGAGCTAAAGTATTTTGTTAGTTTAAAATCTGATGGATCACTCACTATGTACGTAGTTTTGTAATTAGTTTTCTCGCTGATATATCTCGCTTATTTTTTATTTTTTTATGTTATTATGTATAACAGGGTATCAAACTCAGTTCCTGGAGAGCCGCAGCTCTGCACAGTTTAGTTCCAACCCAACTCCAACACACTTAAGCTGTGGTCACACTAGAGTTTGAGCATGCGAAATTCTGTAGTACAGCGCTGCGAAAAGGGTCAGGATTGAACAAGATGATTAGACATTTAAAAAAGCGAGCGATTGGTCCATGTTTAAAATTTCTGTCCGGAGAGGTCATGTTTTGATCCTCGATTGGTCTTACGCAGTCAAGTGATGTGATTTCGCAGGTCACAGTTCACCAAGCTTGAACTTTGTAACGCAGCGAACTGCGAAACTTGTCGCACGAGCTTGCGTTTCCAGTCTGACGCATTCACGTGCGTATGAATGGAAGTCTATGGGGGAAAAGTGCAGTGTGACCACGGCTTTACCTGTAGGCTTCAAACAAGCCTGAACGACTCGATTAGTTTGATCAGGTGTGTTTAATTAGGGCTGAAACTAAACTGTGCAGAACTGCGGTCCTCGAGGAACTGAGTTTGACACATAAAGGAAAGCATATATTGCTGGAAAAGCACAGAATTTGTGCTTATGTTTGTGCGTGTAATCAGACGCATGATCTCTGACATGTATCTGATGTAAGTGTAATACTATTTAAGAAAATAAAAAAGATAATAATAAAAACAGAGGTGATAAGGAAATGAAAATAACTCGAGGTCATGCGTAATAATGAAATAATTTTACAAGGTTTCTGCTTTGTTTGTTTAATGTTATTTTAAAGCTTATTAATTCTAATATTGGAGTCTATAACTCCTCCCTGAACTCTGCTGTTCTGTTTTCTGCTTTCTCATTGGCTGTAGGTAACCACCGATGTGTCATTACACACAGTATGATTTAAAAAAAAAAAAAAAAAAAAAAAAAAAACACACCAATAATAATAATAATAATAATAATAATAATAACTTGACTTCTAGTTGATCATTTGTAAAAGTGGCAGAAGGTCGATTTTTCTAATAAATCATCTGTTGAACTGAATCTCAATCATCACAAATACTGCAGAAGACCTAATGGAACCCTCATGGACCCAAGATTCTCACAGATATCTGTCAAGTTTGGTAA
This sequence comes from Danio kyathit, assembly GCA_903798195.1. Taxonomy (NCBI): domain Eukaryota; kingdom Metazoa; phylum Chordata; class Actinopteri; order Cypriniformes; family Danionidae; genus Danio; species Danio kyathit. The sequence goes on along the minus strand of LR812521.1, from coordinate 22,251,949 downwards.
AGGAAAAATCATGGTTTAGGGTTACATTCTCTATGGGGGCGTGCGAGAGATCTGCAGAGTGGATGGCAACATCACCAGCCTGAGGTATCAAGACATTTGTGCTGCCCATTACATTACAAACCACAGGAAAGGGCAAATTCTTCAGCAGGATAGCGCTTCTCATGCTTCAGCCTCCACATCAAAGTTCCTGAAAGCAAAGAAGGTCAAGGTGCTCCAGGATTGGCCAGCCTCGTCACCAGACATGAACATTATTGAGCATGTCTGGGGTAAGATGGAGGAGGCATTAAAGATGAATCCAAAGAATCTTGATGAACTCTGGGAGTCCTGCAAGAACGCTTTCTTTGCCATTCCAGATGACTTTATTAATAAGTTATTTGAGTCATTGCAGAGATGTATGGATGCAGTCCTCCAAGCTCATGGGAGTCATACACAATGTTCATTCTTTATCCACTGCACCATGACTTTATATTCTATACTGTACATTATTTCTGTTAAGTGACAAGACTTTTGTCTAAGCAGAGTCAGACCTTACTGTCCTAATTAAATAATTAAAAATCAAGGCATGATCATATTTTATTTTGGTAAAATAAGTGTAATCTAGAGGCCTTTGCCTTTCATATAAGCCACTTCTGATACCAAATGATCAACTAGAAGTCAAGTTATAATTTGTTGTTCCTAAAACTTAAATAGGCGACAAGACTTTTGTCAGGTAGTGTAGTATATAGGTTTTTTTCGACTGCATCAAAACACAAATTATACTTCAGGCGTCAAAATAAGCAAAGTTAAAAAACAGAGCCCTTGATGATCAAATAAAACATCGTCAAAGATGCCAATGAGGTTAAATCTCCTACTGTTTAATGAAAATGTGACGCACCAAAGGCAGGGTACAGTAAAACTACACAGAGGGAGAAAAGAGAGGATTCATTCTTAAAACAGGTCTGTCTGTCTGTCCACCGCACGTTCTGTCCGTCAGGTCGGTCGCGGGAGCTCCGTGTGGGTGGCAGGTGACGGTTGGGGGGCCTGTGGGACGAGAAAGGGGCAGGGACAGGCGAGGGAGGGGAAAGGAGTAGGAACAGGGGGCTCAAGTGCACCGGTGATTTCACTTTTAAAGTACAAAGAAAAGGGGAAGATTCATTCAGAACTATAAGCTCGCCACCCTGCCCAAAACCTTTCCTCTCATCTATCCATCCATCCATTCGCTCGTCAATCTGTCCAATCATAAACCGGTCGAAAGCAAAACGATGAAAAATCTTGACAGAGAGAGAGATGCATTGCTGTTTGTTTTTGATCACTCTCTCTGTCGGTCCATGTGTTTATTGTGTGTTTGTGTGTGTAGGGTGTTTAGTAGTGCTTCTCACCTCCCTGTCGCGTGTTTGTTTGTTTGTTTGTTTGTTTGTGTGTGTACATCAGTATCTGTATGCCTCTGTGTGTGTGTGTGGATCATACAGCGTACAGTTCATAGATCTTCTTGGCACAGTACGCGAGGGCCGCCAACGCTATCGTGTTGTGCAGTCTCTTTCTGTGCACGTCGTCCCGTCGGACCAGAACCACCGGCGTGGAGGAGGTGAGTGTGTGCAGGGGCAGCCGCGAGAGCTTCTGACTGTCGTACTCCACCTGGTACTTGCAGCAGGGGTCAAACTGCCAGGAGATGCCGTACAGTGTGGCACAGGCCAAGCTCAGAGCGCCAGCCGGCAGCGCCACGTAACGGGAGTATTCCACGGGGAGGGCGAGCGGCGTCAGGAGGCACGCGGCGCCGGCCAGGACGGCGGTTTTGTGCAGGCAGTTCCCCACGGCCACCCAGCGGGCCGTCTCGTCTCCGATCCGCGTGGGCTCGATCACGATGTAGCGGTATTGCGCCTCTAGAGCCTGCTCCAGCTCGTACTCGAACTGCTCCTGTGCATTCTCGCCGTTGTAGATCTCGTGGACGATGTAACACTCCGTGGCCGCCATCACTCCCCTGTAGGAAAGGAAAGGGAGTCGATGTGAAAGTGTCCAATCCCACTTCAGATTCTGAAAGCTTACTGTTTTTAATGACAGTTTACAGCAGGAGTGCTTAAACCTTGTTCATGGAGATCTAGCTTCATGCAGAGTTCAGCTCCAACCCTTATCAAACACAACTAAATCGACGGTCACACTGCACTTTTTGTCCATTCATATGACTTCCATTCATATGCATGCGAATGCGGCAGACTGGAAACAAGCTTGTGCGACAAGTTTCACAGTTCGCTGCATTCGAAACGAAAGCTTGGTGAACTCTGACTTGCAAAATCACATCATGTGATTGAGTGAGACCAATCAAAGATCAAAACGTGACCTCTCTGGACAGAAGTTTAAAATATGCAGCAATCACTCACTTCAACATCTAATCATCTTGTTTATATATTTTTTCACAGCGTTGTACGACAGAATTTCTCATGCACAAACTCTAGTGTGATCGCGGCATAAGAAGGATCTAGAGGAGCTCTTGGTGCAGTTGGTCAAGGTTGCAGCTAAACTCTGCAGGAAGATAGAAGGATTGAGAATCCCTGGATTAGAGTTCATTGCCATCTCAGCTTCAATGGGTATATTTCATGACAAATAGATTAAATTTACAAATGGTTTATAAAGAACACACTTCCATAACAATAGACATCAACACCAATAAATGATACAAGATGATTTTTTGTTGTTGTTGTTCATTTACATTTGATAATTCTTACATTTTTAAATTGATTTTCATTTTAAAATAATTATTTTAAAGTTTCTCCAGGTAAAAACAGTTGTATTAATACTAAAATACAGTAACTCCAAAGATATTAACCCTAAACCCTAATCCATTAGCATAATATCTATGAAGCAATCCCTCCCCTGCTGTCCAAAGCTATGCCTCCTGAAATCACACGAAGATGCACATTAAAGTTGACAGTAGACAACCCACCACATCATGTCATTCGCCAGTTAGAAAACTTTATAGTACTTTATAATACTACAATTATTATAGTACTATTATAGCACTTTAATACTTGCATGTTATTTCAGACTGAATATTCAAAGTAGCATGGTAAACCATCACAGGTTGCCATTGTTCAAAAATGAACCAATGTGATGTGAAAATAAAACCAACTTCACCTCAGTAAAGCAGGCTAGGTTCAGCGCTATTTACTTGTATTTTGTTGTTAAACTGAATAAAAATCTACATTATCGATGCTGTAAAATGTCCTTTATGAAATTGAAAAGTCACATCAATCGTTCGCCGGAGGATTTCAGTGGCTGAACAACACTTCTGTGCATATAACCTATTCATAACAATCTACATCAGCTTTGTGTGACTAAAACAGTTTTAAAACATAACATTACCTGTCTAAAAGAAATACTTCAGCCATGGTGTCATCCTTCCTCCAGCATGTAAAAGTAACTCCGATATTAATTCAGGATTTTAAACAGTTTTAATTCAGCATTTGTTTTTACCGCTCTCCTCCATGTGAAGGTGAACGCGGCATGCGTGCACATGCAAATGGTGGATCTGCATGAACGGATGCGCAGATGTACAAATCTATATTTGTTGACAGTTTGGGCTTCTTTTCAGAATTATGGGAATTGTCGGCCCGACAAATTTTAATTGGATAAACATTTTTTTAGTCTTATGTCATGCCTTATCCAGAATATAAAAACACATATGAATACATTTAGATCATTTACTTTAATCATTACTATTGGAGTGTAAAGAGACTTTCAACCAGCACAATAAAAAATGTTTCTGAAGACAATCACCTACTGCACCTTTAAGGTAAATGTACATGAGTGAGTCTAGTACAGGGGTGTCCAAACTCGCTCCTGGAGGGCTGGTGTCCTGCTGAGTTTTGCCCCAACTTGCTTCAACACACCTGCCAGGAAGTTTCTAGTATACCTAGAAAGAGCTTGATTAGCTGGTTCAGGTGTGTCTAATTGGGGTTGGAGCTAAACTCCCCAGAACACCGGCCCTCTAGGATAGAGTTTGGGCACCCATGGTGTAGTGTGTCCAATATGACACCTCATGTCTTCATTTAAAAGAATGCATTTCTTTTTTTTGTCATTTTAGGAACTTCCTCCTTTCCATTTTAAAGAACCCTAAACATTGAAGTCTGAATCATGAATTTGTTTAGATGTGCATTACATGTATTCAGGAGAAAAAAAACTTGCATTTTGTGTAATTGCTGATTTTGCTTTCATTTATGCAAAAATACCTAAAACAATATCCTTTTCTTTTCTTTACTAATTACCTCAATATTTACATATACTGCATAACTATGTAAGACATATGTCATACTCCACTTACCCATGAGGACTAAAACATATACAAACATATGGAAGCATACACAGTAGGGCTGTGCAATTAATCGAAATCGAATCTCAATCGCAATTTGAAACGTTGCGATTAGTTAAATCATAAGAGGCTGCAATATAAAATATATGTAAACAAAAATAACGAAAAACATCTTCAAAACCAGTCTGCTATGCTTTAGAAAACTAAACATGCTACACTTTCTGTGATGGTGTCGTGAGGCATCGCAGACATGATATCAGTTGTTGTAAATCTTGTGTCACAACGTCTATTTGTCGTTTGCGACTCCCCACGACACCTTACATCAAGGAAATCGTGTGATTTGACTGGGGCTTTATAACTAGCCAATTGAGTGAGCACATTTTCGTTCTGTCCAATCAGAATTGCGCAACTGAACTACGCCCACAATAAAAAAAGAAAACAAACAGAAAAGCGCGGACAAGTGGGATTAAGGCGTCTGCTGCTTCAGAAGTATCAATAGATAAATTATTATATGTAACTATATGTAGTTACTAAGGGTGTGACAAGATCTCGGGCTACGAGATCTCGCGAGACTAAACCGCGACGAGATATCTCGTCGAGGTGAAAAGTTGTCTCGTGATGTTATGATGGAGCGTGAGGGTGAATTTAGCACTGAATATTGGACACCGGATTGGATTTGAACCGCACATCAAGTGCTTTGCACAAACCTGGCAATGCAGGCTGGCCTCGGAGTTGCGCATCACTCGTTTACTTGGGTGGGTAAGTGTGACGTAACCGCTTGTTCAAGGGTTGCCGAAAAGCAGAGGCTGCTACAACAGCCACACACATTAACCACGGCTCATAACATGCGATGGAATAGCACTTTAGATATGCTGTAATCAAACTATTATCGTTGTGTAGGACTTTTAGCTGCATTTTGCGACAGGATAAGCCATACACACACATGGCTGTTTGACACTATTTTCTGCACACATCGAGTCAGTAAAGGTTAGGACCACAAGACACAAACTTCTCCTCCGAGTGCACGCGGCGCACACACATAATGAACTCCTGGAGACACACACACACCCATCGTCGTCATCATCATCATCACCAAACACACGTTTATGCTGTCCAGAAAAAACACGAAAGCTGACGCCGAATGAAAGTAAAACTGGTAAAAAATTAAAAACCAAAAATGACATGATTACATGCATAAAAAAAAAAAATAATTGCATAAAAAGTTCAATTTGTGGAAAAGAGTTTGATTCTTATGTGAAACTGTACAGGGGAGAAGCCAGTAGAGTTTATAGCAAAATATTTAGCAGTGTTTGCATGTCATTTATGGCATAATTCATTAAAATAAATGTAAAATAACATTCATTACAAGTTGATTTTAAAAAACACCTAAATTGTTTTGCATTTTGTGATTTTTCTTTTTTCAGTTGAATAAAAATCTATTTTCCAATCATATATTAGCAAATATTAAGCAGTGTTTGCATGTCCTTTACTGCATAGAATTCATTAAAATAAATGTAAAATTACTTTCATTACAAGTTGGTTTAAAAAAGCATTTTTTTTTTCAGTTGAATAAAATAATTTCCATTCATGTATTTCATCATTGAAGATTTATTAAAAATAGTGTAAAAATCTCGTCTCGTTCTCGTGAACCCAATCTCGTGTCTTGTCTCGTCTCGTGGGGTAAGCGTCTCGTCACACCCCTAGTAGTTACTATATGTAACTATAAACTACTATGTTTTATTAAGTATGTTATGGATAAAATATAGTTATTCTAATAGTTTAATACAATAAATTTGATTTTTGGAAATCACCAAGCGACCCCCAATTTGGGAACCACTGGTTTAGACAACGGTTTCAGCTAAAAATGTTTTTAAATGTTCTACTGAAAAACGTTTCAATATTAACTGCCAGGGATGCAACGATTCACCATGAGCCGGATGAAAATCGATTCAAATATGTGATGTAGAATTGTTGAACGAATCGCGATACATGTTTTGAACACAGGGGGTGCTGTGTTTATAGGTGCAAACTTGCTTTACCTGTACATCAGCGGGGAGCAAGAGGTGGAGCGGCAGAGTAAAATGACAGCGGTGAATCGCGCCAGACAAAACTGTGTGCAAATACTGCAAAAAGACGCTTATTTACACTAACAGAACAACAAATATGATGATGATAAAGCGTCAGCACAGTGAAAAACTACTGTCACAGATGTCTATATGCAAAAAAACTATTGATAAGCCAAACCATGCGGACTGGATGATTTGCAGCTCCGCTTGCTCTGACGAGTGCTACAGAGATCACACGGTGCATCAGTGTTTTCATAGCGAAAGTGTGAAGATGTTTTTCAGACTGAAGGAGAAAGTTGTTCTGCTACAGAACCAGGTATCATATTATGTTTACCCTCTCCTTTTCAAATTAGCTTATGCATATTTTAATAATTTGCTTATTATTATAGAATATTAAAAAATTTTAAAGATTATCTCTTCTTAAGTGTATCACACTGATACTTATACTAATTAATTATACAAGTAATATTAATTATTCACCTTCATAATCATGTTCAACTCCTGTCTCTATCTTACTATATAATTATAATCAGTATTTTATGCCAGTGGCCAGTCCTCTGGAGCAGAGGGCCTATTGACCACCTCTGTACACACTGCTCTCTGCTTTAGGAAAGGCTTACCTTTCCACACCAGCCATCTCAGTCCCTAGTGAAAGAGTTTATTTTTATCAACAGGGGGACATTGTAAATGTACAAAGACCTCAGCTTATGCCAGAAAACAGAGATATGCTGACATTTCTTTTTAAAAATGTAAAATCCAAGCACATTCAGTTTTAGTTTGTATTAGGGTTTGGGCGATGTCGACCAATTTGGCATTGTATGATGTCTAGTGTGAAACATAGCAATGGACAATGACATCGTTGTCGTAGGCAGCGGTGAATTAAATATTTGTTAATAATTAATTAATTCATAACGAATTAATTATTTGTAGCCTACCGTTTCAACTACCTGACCCACATGCTCTTTGTTTTACCCATATCCAAATCATAAATAAATAAAGAAAAGTTACACACAAATTACCACTTGTCAATCTCTTTTTCTGCAGGACTCTGGCATGAATAGGCAGAGTGATCTGTGTCGTTAAAATGGCGTCGACTAACTTGGTTGGTTAAAAAGGTGCACAACCAACAGGAACCAACCAACAGTGTCAGTGGTTTTCACTAAAATTACTAAGTACAAGCATGAAAGCGAAAGATTAAAGCAGTGTACAGACGCTGTGACACATTACATGATGGATTCAAAAGACAGAAGAGTCGTTGGAAGGAGACAAGATTCATTAAATATCACGTTTAACTATAGTGAGACGCGATCCAGAGGTGCATCCTCGATAAACTGTCCGACGTTCACTGCTCTCTGGGGTTTTGTGCTCAATGCACTCACTGACCGCTGGAGCTCAGACGCGGTGCGTACGCTGCAGCGCATGACCGAGTGTGTATGTGTGTGGTCATGTGATGTGCGTTTTCAGCGGTATAGTGTGGACGGAGGGCTGTTCAGAAATGCTAGGTGAAACGCCAGTGTAGACGTGGATCGCTTTCGTTCTAAAATGCCATTTTAAAACTAGGACGTATTAGTGTAAACGGAGCCGTGTGTATTTTTCGCGGACAGGTTGCTGCTGCAATGGGGGGCGGGGCGGAGGATCGCGATGTCAGCTCAGCATCGTGATGTCTATCAGCGATGGACGATGGCATAATCTATCGACTCAACCCTAGTTTGTATATATTAATGAGTCTTAGTTTAGTTTGCATTATTTATTTATTTGGAATTTGTTTTTAAAATAGCAATTTAGTTATGGCAGAAAATATATTATTTTGTAAAAAATGTGCAGCATTTAAAAAAAAATGAAAAGGCTCTTCACCTTAATTTTTTTTTATTTACTTCTGTTAAATAATCGTGACTAAATCGTATCGAATGGTGAGTCAGATGAATCGTTTCATCCCTATTAACTGCACGATTTGAAATTAACTAAAAATTAGTTTGAATTTTTTGGTAAACTATTCCTCCAAGTGTTCTCTCTAAAATGCATTTTACAATGGGACACAGTTACTAAACATTTCTCTCGACTAAAACTGACTGTGTATCCTGGTGTTTGTGTGAGACGTGACATGTCTCGCGTTATCTACATCAGCCAGACCATCTGAGGCCTGAGTTACTAAAGAAACTTTTAAACGGTTTAACAAAGCTGAAAGATTGGGGTGAAGTGTTTAAATATACAATAGACGCTCAAGTACATTAATTAAATAGTGTCATTTAATTATTTCCACTATGATAGCAAATAACCCAACCGTTAACTAACTTAACTCGATAAAGTTATTCGCGATCGCTCCGCATTTTGCTTCGGTCTAATAAATGTAACACACCCTGTCAGTTTCACATGCTGTGTTTTAAATGGCCACATTTTTAAATAATAAACAGCATGTCTGCCAGTTTTCGAGACATCAATACCAAATATGAAAGTTAGTGTGAAGCTAACTGTCCAGCTCTCCTTGAAAGCCGCTGTCATGGCTGTGAAACGCTATTTAACTTATTCTTCTCGTGTCAAAAGGGTAACACACACTGCAAAAAACACGACAAACCAATGGCAAGTTTTTAGATTGATCTGCGATAGAATAGACATTTTAGTGCTGCTCTCTGCACTTCTAATCGGTTGAGGGACCCAGGAGTCAGTAAGCTAATCAAAACAACACATGAGCTCTATTCAGATTATGTTTTTTAGTGTTTGTGGCTGAACAAAACGCCAAAGGATCTGGTACGTTAACCATAATGAACTAACGCAAAAATTGCATGAAGCGTAAACATTTCGCGGTACCTATAAAGAAATAATGACAGTTTTTAGGCTAACTGACCTCTCCCTGTTGACTGGGACACCGCGCCTCCTTCCCAGCGACGCCATCTTGACAAAGCAACGGACTAGACTTGACGCAAAATTCGCCGATGTGCACTATGGGTAATGTAGTTCGCTGCTCATAGTCCTCAAGGCTTTCAAGAACATTACAGACACTACAACTCCCGTGAACCAATTCAGCCGAGGACCCTACCACCTGAACGGAATATGTAACGATATTAATATTTGCTTTGTTTTGCTAACGACAGTTGTTTGTAATACATGAAACACACTATTTGACGCAATAGAGCAGCAGTTGGATTCAATTGAGATTTAATTCGTGACGCTGTATAATTTATGCGCGTGGTTTTAAAAGTAACCAATCGAAAGCAAGGACAACACTATGGGGCTTTCGGTAGGACAAACCATTCCCAAAGCGCACGCAAACGCTGCACAAAGAAAATGTGCTGTGGATAAAATGATTGAACTGTCTTGTAGCGCGTCCAAAACTTTTGTTCACGGACGGGATGGTGTTACAGAGAGGCCACTCACCCATAATGTGGTCGGTTTTGGTTTGTGTAGTGAGTCTCGTTCCCGTACGGCGCCCACGGAGATGCTGGAAAGGGGAAACCGTGTTATAACAACTGCACGGCGCACACGTGCAGCTCTGTGCTCTCTGTCTCCCCCAATAATGACGGTCGCATGACATACAGGAGCAATAACAACACTTATTACAATTGTCATTAACATTATTATAGTTGTTTTTATTATACCAATACTACATTTATACATTTAAAGTTGCTGTAAATTTCAGTTTATATTACATTTAGTCATTTAGCAGACGCTTTTGTCCAAAGCAACTTGAGTAGGCATTCAGCAATTCAACAACAGGCAATACACTACCGGGGTGTTCGGTTCTGGGTTTTCTGGAGTTGAGTAATTCTCGACTCCTAATTTTGGAGTTGGTGGAATCTACTCAGGAATCGACTGTATTTACATTCACTTAAAATAGCAGATGGATAAAACATGCTGTATCATATCAAGCTTTATACAATGCTACTGCGTCAAACACAGCTTTACATTGTGCAGTCCAAAGACATGCGGTACAGGTGAATTGGGTAAGCTAAATTGTCCGTAGTCCGTGTATGGGTGTTTCCCAGTGATGGGTTGAAGCTGGAAGGGCATCCGCTCCATAAAACATATGCTGGATAAGTTGGCGGTTCATTCCGCTGTGGTGACCCCAGATTATTAAAGGGACTAAGCCGAAAAAAAAATGAATGAATGAAATAAAACAAAAGCAGCGTGACAGACATGCCTCAAAGCATATCATATTCTCTCTCTCTCTCTCTCTCTCTCTCTCTCTCATATCTTAAATATCACTATTTGTTTTGTGCAATTTGTTCATTGATTCGGTAAGGGTGTGTTATCGGGACAGCCTACGCCAGAAGAAAAGGATTGAGACCTGTTTTTGAACACTTTTGCTATATTTTTATTTAAAAATTCTCTTTTTGAAACTAATTTTGTATGGTAAAATTTGTATCTTAATTTTAATGTATTTTGTAGATATCTACAAAATAAACACAAGTGTTTGCACAAGATAACATTTGGGGTTGTGAGAAGAGTTAAGTTTTGGTTTGGCTTATTAGTTTTGGTTTTTATATTTGGAACATGATTTTTCTATATAGTTTTTAAATGTTTAGTAAATATGAACATTTATTACAAAGGTCATTAACATAGCAAGGTTATTATAGCTTTTTTATTTGCAGTAGTTTTAATTTCGGTACCATATTTTTATATTTAAATTTGTTGTAAATTTCAGTTTAGTTTTATATTTGCTGATGATTGATAACAAAAGCATGTTTGGCATGCTGTCCCAGGAGTGAGCCCTGAGCTTATAAGATCCTTGAGCCCTGGGCTCCCTCCCGTTTGCAGGGAGAGAGGGGAGTTTGAGCTCAGGTAGATCTTTCCCAACTTGTTAATAGCTAATAACAGATTATAGTGATAGCTATGCTTCTTACTAAGAGCTCCTCTATAGTGCCAATTTGGTGTGGTCAAATTACTTATATCGCAGGTTTTTGGACTGTGGGAGGAAACCGGGAAACCCACTGGAGCACAGGGAGAACATGCAAACTCTGCACAGAAATGTCAACTGGTCCAGTAATGACTTTTAACTAGTGACATTCTTGCTGTGAGGCAACAGTGCTAATCACTGGGCTGTTGTGTAGCCCAATCTAGAAAAAGGAGGGTGGAGAACGGGTGGGTGGGAAGGGGGATTCTTCAAGACGAAGATACTAAGGTAAGAAACTGGTTATTTATAGTGAATTAGGAATCGTCTGATTGGTGAATCATGTGTTAGCTAATGCGGGACCGGCCGTGGACAATCATAAGCACATGCTCCTCTTGAAATTACTTTATTTCTACAGAAACGTCTTCTGAGGCACAACCTTTAACACATAATTAGTGTTGTTTCCTGGACTGACAGGGTGTTTCGGGTCTTGCAACAGATACTCCTCCAGGCGACCCAATCGAGGATGATCAGACCCCGGCCTGTGTCCAAGTGGCATGTTACCGCCCCCACCGTTCCCTCCTCTTCAACCAGAGCCATCTGGATGCTTTCTCCGCTGCCTCCACGTTGTTGCTTATGGATTTTCTTCGTTTGGCGCCTGTTAATCCCAGTGTACCATAGGCCTTGTTCAGGATGTAGCTGGCAAATCCCCCACTGCCCACTTCCACTGGCATACATCTGGTCCTCCACCCATTTGTCCGACACTGCTCCACCAGCTCCAGATATTTTTTCTTCTTTCTCTCCTAAGCCTCCTCCATCCTCCCCTCCCAGGGCATTGTTAGCTCTAGCAGGATTAGTTGTCTTGTGGCCTCAGAGACTAACATTGTCTGGTCTCAATGTGGACTGGTTGGACTGGACCTCTCTAGGTCAACTGACATCACCCAGTCTCGGGCCGTGGGGAGCAACCTAGCAGGGGAGCTCTGGTCTTTGTCCTTCCTTAATGAAGTGAATGGCCTTGGCTGTGGCTTGGCGGTATCGGCTGTCCTTGATCCCCTTTCTGATTGCCTCAGCAATGGATTTAAGGACCTGATTGTGTCTCCATTGATACCGACCCTCGCCTAGTGCCTTGGAGCAGCTGCTCAAGATGTTTTCTAGTGTCCTTGGCTTGGAACACAGTGGGCATGCAGGTGTCTCTATTCTGCCCCATCTGTACAAGTTAAATGGGCTAGGAAGAATGTCGAAGTCCCCTTGGATCAAAAACCTGATTCTCAAGGGGTTCCACGTCCAGATGTCCTTCCAGGTGACATTCCGCTCCATCGCCTGCTCCCACTTCATCTAGGCGCCTTGCTGCCGCATGGCCACTGCTCCGCTGGTTCTCTCCTTCTCAAATATAAACTTCACTTAGTTTTAGTTTGACTTCATTATTTATTTACAAAATTTAAGATATCTTGGTAACTTTCCCTATGCAGTCAATAATGCATCACACTCATAAACCAAGATGCATCTTAATGATTGTTTTTTATTATTCAAATACATAAACAGTAATATTAAGAGTACATAAATGTGTAAAAACAGATGAATTTCAGGCATTTTTAGTCTGAATTACATCATAAGCTGACGTATGACAGAGCCTGGTTGTTTTGCTTGAAATAGATGACCTTGGTTATTATCTCCAGCAACATTATGGTCATCGATGGGGTCACGGATGTTCATGTCAGCACAGAATATGGCAAGCAAACAACCGATCTTGCTCAAGGCAGTTCGCCGACTGACTTTTCATTAGCCCCTGGGAATTATGGGAGTGCCTGACACACGCTGACATTCACACACTCAAACTCAGTCATTCAACATACAGCACACACACACATCCATCCACATGTAACAAAATCCTCTGAGACACGGGTTCTCAACTCTGGCCTTCAAGATTCACTTTACTGCAGGGTTCAAGGGTTAGTTCACCCAAAAATTTATATTAGCTCAAGATCTCTTAACAAAACTAATCGTTTAAAAGAAACATCCCACTTTTGTTTTTGGAAATGAGCTCATTTTACAACTCTCCTAGAGTTAAACTGTTGATGTTGTCACTTTTAGAAATTCATTTAGCTTTTTTTAGTTTTTGAAATTGTTGCAAATTTATTAAAAATAAAAAACCTGAAAAATCACATGTACAGAAGTATTCACAGCCTTTGCTCAATACTTTGTTGATGCACCTTTGGCAGTAATTACAGCCTCAAGTCTTTTTGAAAATGTTGCCACAAGCTTGGCACACCTGTCCTTGGGAATTTTTGCCCATTCTTCTTTGCAGTACCTTTCAAGCTCTATCAGGTTGGATGGGATGCGACGGTGTACAGACATTTTCAGATCTCTCCAGAGATGTTCAATAGGATTTCGATCTTGGCTCTGGCTGGGCCACTCAAGGACATTTATCAAGTTGTTGTGAAGCCACTCCATTGATGTTTTGGCAGTGTGCTTTGGGTCATTGTCTTGCTGGAAGATGAACCGTCGCCCCAGTCTGAGGTCAAGAGCACTCTGAAGCAGGTTTTCATTCAGGATGTCTCTGTACATTGCTGCATTCATCTTTCCCTCTATCCTGACTAGTCTTCCAGTTCCTGCTGCTGAAAAACATCCCCACAGCATGATGCTGCCCCCACCATGCTTCACTGGTGGTATTAGCCTGGTGATGAGCGGTGCCTGGTTTTCTCTAAACGTAACACCTGGCATTCACTTCAAAGAATTCAATTTTAGTCTCATCAGACCAGAGAATTTTGTTTCTTATGGTCTGAGAGTCCTTCAGACGCCTTTTAGCAAATTCCAGGTGGGGAGTGGCTTCCGTCTGGCCACTCTACCATACAGGCCTGATTGGTGGATTGCTGCACAGATGGTTGTACTTCTGTAAGGTTCTCCTCTCTCCACAGAAGAATGCTGGAGCTCAGACAGAGTGACCATCGGGTTATTGATCACCTCGCTGACTAAGGTCCTTCTCCCCCGATCGCTTAACTTAGATGGCTGGCCAGCTCTAGGAAGAGTCCTGGTGCTCATTGGAACTTTCAGAGCAGCAGAAATTTTTCTGTAACCTTCCCCAGCCTTGTGCCTCAAGACAATCCTGTCTTGGAGGTCTACAGACAGTTCCTTTGTCTTCATGCTTGGTTTGTGCTTTGACATGCACTGTCAACCCTGGGACCTTATATAGACAGGTGTATGCCTTTTCAAATCATGTCCAATCAACTGAATTGACCACAGGTGAACTGCAATGAAGCTGCTGAAACATCTCAAGAATGATCAGTGGAAACAGAATGTACCTGAGCTCAATTTAGAGCTTCACGGCAAAGGCTGTGAATACTTATGTACATGTGATTTTTTCATTTTTAATAAATAAAATGTAGAATTTTGAGGAAATAAATGAATTTAATCCATTTTGCAATAAGGCTGTAACATAAAAAAATGTAATAAAAGTGAAGCGCTATGCACTGTATACTCTCATTTTGACATAATAATTAATGCCATTGTATAATCGATGCTAATGGTCTAATCTGATTCAATGATTTATGCTAAACTAAGCTAAAAGTGAATATTCTATAACTTATACATGTACGACAGTTAGCAGAAATGACACAAAACTGTTCATAAACACTCCAGGCTACGTAAATATTGTATTTGACCCTAATTATTTAGTTAAGCTGCCTTGCGATGTTCAGTTCTTTGGGCTTGAGTTAAACCAAAAAAAAAGAGAGAAGGAAACTGTAATGTTTACTTTTGTATTGTATGCAAATTTCTTTTATCTTCAATAAAAACTGTTCATTAAGTTGTAAATATGGATATTTGACTTTTAAAAAGTACATCAATTCACTACAGAAGACTTTTATTCACCTGTCAGAGCCATATATGACACTTTTTATAACAGATTGATGCACTTTTTTGGACTCCTAGAGAAAAACACCCATCCATCGCTACCCAGCAAACAATGTTGTGCTTGATAGACGTCTAATAGACATCTAAACATAGACAGCAAAACAAGCCTAAACTTGGGCTGTCAGTGAAAGTCTAATAGACATCTAAGAACAGCCCAAAACCAGAATAGTCGTCAAATAGACAGATTATACAGACTTTATATGTGTAGTCATTCATTTCTGTTTATTCGATGACTAGTCTAGTTTTGGGCTATTCTTAAATGTCTATTAGATTTTCACTGACAGCTCTAATTTAGCCTTGTTTTAGCCAAGACGACTATGTTTAGACGTCTATTAGACATCTTTTAAAAACAAAAAATGCTTGCTGGGTTTTGTAGAGTTTGAATGATCCCCAGGACCCTTTTTTTAACCAACTACCATCGTATTTGACTAAACAAAGTAACTTATTTACACCTATGATCCCCTAAGGGCGAGTAAATCATGTGCTAATTTTCATTTTTGGGTGAACTACCCCTTTAACGTGCCTGCATCTGTACAGTAATACTGAAGGCCTTTATCAGCTGATTCAGGTGTTGGATCAGAGTTGGAGGACAAGTGGATCTCAAGTCCCAGATCTGAGAATCTCTGCTCTATCCAGAGGTGCGTTATTGTTATTTATAAAGTTGGCATCCTGAGAGGTTCAGTCCTGCGAATAAATGGGCAGGCGATTGTCTCCAGAGCCCGAGCTCTTCACTGGCCTTAGTACACACAGATACACAGCCTAGATCATGCACAGAATTCAACGGCAGGACGGTTTGATTGTGGCGTCCCCAAAACTCCAGGCTGAGTGTGCATGTGGGTGTAACATAATTGTGTGTGTGTGTGTGTGTGTGTGTGTGTGTGTGTATCTCGCTTATCAGCACCATTAAATCTGAAGGCGCGAAGCCAGAAAGGCATACAGAGTCTAATGTCACTCTTAATCGCTGATATTTGTGAGTTCACAGCGGCGGTCATAATCGTCTCACGTCTGTGGATTGGCTTTAAAGTCCGCTTGAGTAACTGGGAGTCAAAAACCCACCTCAAATTCCACACGCTCCTCTTTCCTAAGAAAAACGTTTACACAGCTTTGTAGTTTCAGATCTTTTCCCCTCCTTCAGTCACATTCACTCTCGCAAACACACACAAAAAATAAATCTCTTTCTTTTGTGGAGTTTCAAGACAGATTAGGGACACCCAACAGATACCCATCCCACCCAATCCCAATTCATCCTGTTAGAATCGAGAGATCCTCGACGCGTTTAGTGGAGGATGCGCTCCAAGTATTGCGGGTGAGGATTTTCCTTGACGAATTTCTGGATGTACCAGCAGGTTAAATGGGCCTTTAGGTCCTCCTCAACCACAAAATCCATTGCAGCCTAAAGGGGAAAAGAAATTACAAACCTAATATTAATGCACACCACACCGTAAAACATAGTTAAGTATTATTATTTACTATTCAATTCATGTTTATTTCTATAGCGCTTTACAATGTAGATTAAGATAGAAGCTTAACATAGAAGTTCTAGTAAACTGAAACTGTCAGTCCAGTTTCAGAGTTGCAGTTCAGTTTAGTGTGGTTTAATTTTCACCGCTGAATGTCCAAACACTGAAGAGCAAATCCATCAATGCGCAGAAACACAAGCAAGCCAGTGGCAAGAAACAAAACTTCACCAATTGACCAAAGTGAAGGTAAACTATACAGCTACAGTTTGGGATACTTGATTCTGATTGGTCAATCATTCCACACAGCAGTTTACGATGCCACAATAACAACTGATAAATAAACTAATTTACCAACAGCTTCCTGCAATCCTTTTATATAGTGGAGGAGGTCTTCAGATGTTTTTGAAAGATGTAATTTTTAAATAATAAGTTGGCAAAGGCTGAAGTTATCAATAATGAAACATTTTATCTAACACGTTAGGTTAAACAATAATAAAACACATTAGTATAAAAAAGCAACTATATACACACAGGACACTTTATTAGGTACACCTGTCCAACTGCTTGTTAACACAAATTTCTAATCAGCCAATCACATGGCAGCAACTCAATGCATTTAGGCATGTAGACATGGTCAAGACGATCTGCTGCAGTTCAAACCGAGCATCAGAATGGGGAAGAATGGTGATTTAAGTGACTTTGAATGTGGCATGGTTGTTGGTCTGAGTATTTCATAAACTGCTGATCTACTGGGATTTTCACACACAACCATCTCTAGGGTTTACATAGAATGGTCTGAAAAAGAGAAAATATCCAGTGAGCGGCAATTCTGTGGGCGCAAATGCCTTGTTGATGCCAGAGGTCAGAGAAGAATAGCCAGACCAATCGTTACAACTGAGGTATGCAGAAGAGCATCTCTGAACACACAACACGTCCAACCTTGAGGCGGATGGGCTAAAGCAGTAGAAGACCACACCGGGTGCCACTCCTGTCAGCTAAAAACAGGAAACTGAGGCTACAATTTGCACAGGCTCACCAAAATTGGACAATAGAAGATTGGAAAAACGTTGCATGATCTGATGGGTCTCGATTTCTGCTGCGACATTTCGGATGGTAGGGTCAGAATTTGGAATCAACAACATGAAAGCATGGATCCATCATGCCTTGTATCAATTGTTCAGGCTGCTGGTGGTGGTGTAATGGTGTGGGGGATATTTTCTTGGCAAACTTTGGACTCATTAGTACCAATTGAGCATTGCATCAACGCCACAGCCAACCTGAGTAATGTTGCTGACCATGTCCATCCCTTTATGACCACAGTGTACACATCTTCTGACGGCTTCCTCCAGCAGGATAATGCGCCATGCCATAAAGCACGAATCATCTCAGACTGGTTTCTTGAACATGACAATGAGTTTGCTGTACTCAAATGGCCTCCACAGTCACCAGTGCTCAATCCAATAGAGCACCTTTGGGATGTGGTGGAACAGGAGATTCGCATCATGGATGTGCAGCAGACAAATCTGTAGCAACTGCGTGATGCTATCATGTCAAACTTAAATCTCTGAGAAATACTTACAGTACCTTGTTGAATCTATGGCACAAAGAATTAAGGCAGTTCTGAAGGCAAAAGGGAGTTCAACCCGGTACTAGTAAGGTGTACCTAATAAAGTGGCCGGTGAGTTTATATTGCAGAATAACAAAATATAGCAATGTTAGATTTCTCCAATATCTCTCATCTAACCTAATTAACCCTGATAAGCATTTAAATTGCACTTTAATCTACTAGTAATTTGCGAAATAGCAAGTATTGTCATCTTGGCAAAGACAAAAACAAATCAGCTATTAGAAATTAGTCATTAAAACTAATGTTTTTTTTTTAATCTCTCTGCTATTTGGTAAATAACTGAAAAACAATTATAATTTCACAGGAAAGCTAACAAGTTTGTCCTCAGCTGTACATTAATCCTTATGGACAGTATAAACTGATTTGATCTCGCATAACCTTCTACAACCTTGGCCAGGTGTTTGGCGATCTCTCGTCCTCTGTAAGCTTCAGGGACCTCCGTGTGCTGCAAATCCACCGTCTTCTTGCCCACATATTCATACAGCAGCACAGCCTTGTCATGGGAGCCTTCAACATGCAAAGCAACAGACGCAAATATATTAGTCAAAATTTAATGAGCGTAAAAATATAGCCAGTCAGACAAATACGTGACCGTGCAATGATGTTGTTCGTTTTTAACATTTTCCGAGGAAACATAGCAGAGGGGTGGGTTCTCTCGTGAAGAAGCGTCATTTCTATGAATACAGACTGCTTATTTTCATGCGAAACCCCCTAAAAAACACCAGGTGTCCGTTTCTGTAAACCATCCTGAGGTAATGTGACAGAAACGCGTCGACAAGCGCTTGTACATTCAGAAACCATCGACGATAATGGAACAGGAAGTAGCCAAAAACAAAGTCTGAATGGGATGTTTAGCAGACAGGCTAGCAACTTAATTTACAATTCATCCAGAAAACAGAAGTAAACAAAGCTTTAACTAAAGCAAAAACTGTGACGAGTGACAGACGAGATTCAAGTTAGTGCGTCAAAACAAAACAACGAAGATGTAAACATTGGTCGCGTGAATCCTACAGATTAAAGGAATAGTTCACAAAACTGAACATTTGGTCATCCTTTACTTGTTCCAAGCCTGTTTGACTATTATAATTCTGTCGAACACAAAAGAAGATATTTCGAAGAATGTTGGAAACCTGTAACCATTGACTTCCATTGTTATTCCTACTAAGGAAGTTAATGGCTACCAGTTTTCAGCTTTATTCAAAATAATCTAATAAACAAGCTAATAAAGGTTTGGAACCAGTTAAGTTTGTATAAATAATGTGTAAATTTGCGTATTTGTGGGGTGAAAAAATCCCTTTATAGGTGCTTGTTAAAAATGTTACAGCAACCAAGATATATATATAAAGCTAAAAACAAAACAAGCTGGAGGTAGGACAAGACAAAAATCAGCAAAACAACTAGTTTATGTCAAATTTAATCGAGTATCGAAGCGATATTTTCGTAAACAACGAAGTGACGTCAACGGTTTTACCAGAACGGATTTATTCATGTATCATGTTTTGCAATGATGAGAAGTAAAATATAACGAACAAATGGGACATTTTTGCAGGCGAATGCACGGTGGTTTGTCCTCCTCCTCCCCCCGCGACCACCACCATCTCGTTATCTGACGCATATAAATACTAACACTGACCGTTCAAACGGATGCTGAATTGTCGTCTCTTCTTGTCGTGTTCTACCCGGAGACGAGTGCTGATGTCGAGGACGTTTATCTGTGCAGCCTGGGCCATGTCTGCTTTCGGAGGGGAAGCTGTGTGTGTGTCACTGTGCCACGGCTGATCCTACTGCATTCATGCCTCACTGAGGACAGGACGAACATCTGATCCAGCGAAAACACGCCATCCACGGAAATCAGCTGTGAAGTCACGTGCTCGGCGCTGACCAATCAGGGAGGACGTGTTGTTTTGGTGCGCGGTCTCTTTAAAACATCCCGCTGTTTGGCCGCCAGATGGAGACGCGCGCATGTTTGCTGTTTAGATTTATTTAAAGGTTGATAAAGATTTTTTTGTTTATAGTTATGCTTGTATTTTATTCATAAATTATTAAAATATATTGCAAAAGTGATTTTTTTTACTTAATCAGGATAAAATATCGTCAAAAATCTAATTTTTGGTTTAAACTTAAAGGGACAGTTCATTGATTCTCCTTCGGCTTAGTCCCTTTATTCGTCAGGGGTCGCCACAGGGGAATGAACCGCCAACTTTTCCCGCATATGTTTTACACAGCGGATGCCCTTCCGGCTGCAACCCAGTAATGGGAAACACACTCACTCACACACATATCTAGTGCACGTCTTTGGACTGTGGGGCACCCGGAGGAAACCCACACCAACATGGGGAGAACATGCAAACTCCACATAGAAATACCAACTGGTCCAGCTGGGGTTCAAACTAGCGACCTTCTTGCTGTAAAGTGACAGTGCTAACCAAGCCACCTTGTCACCCCCATATATGCTGAATATATACTTTTCTCCCAGGGCCGTTTATATCGAAGTTGTTATTTAGTGGCAGCTTGTTGATGTTTCATAACATCTCATTTTTATGAGGTTAGCCCAGGCATAGGCAAACTTGATCGTGGAGGGCCGGTGTCCCTGCAGACTTTTGCTGCAACACTAGTCAAACACACCTGAACACATTAATCAGTGTCTTCAAGATCACTAGAAAGCTGCAGGCAGGTGTGTTTGATTAGGGTTGGAGCAAAAGTCTGCAGGGACACCGGCCCTCCAGGATTAGTTTGCCCATCCCTGGGTTAGCCCAACACTCAACCCCCAACCTGGAGTACCAGGACATACACACATACACTTCGGAACATTTAGCTTAAAATTCACCTAGCTCAGGGGTGTCCAAACACGTTCCTGGAGGGCCGGTGTCCTGGAGAGTTTAGCTCCAACCCTAATCAAACACACCTGAAGCAGCTAATCCAGCTTTTATATACTGGAAACTTCCTGCAGGTGTGTTGAAGCAAGTTAGAGCTAAACTCAGCAGGACACCGGCCCTCCAGGACCAAGGTTGGACACCCCTGACCTAGCACATGTCTTTGGACTTGTGGGGGAAACCGTGCAAGCATGCAAACTAAACACAGAAATGCAAACTGACCACCGCTCCTAGGGACAGTTCAACGAAAAATGAACATTTTCTCACTATTTCCTGACACTCAAGTTGTCTCAAACACCTTTAAGTGTCTTTCTTCTGTTGAACATGAAATAAGATATTCTGAAGAATGTTGAAAATAAAAAAGAGCCATTGAAAATCTATTGTAGTTAATAAGGAAGTCAATAATAATAATAATAAGTAAATAATAAGGAAGTCCACGGCTGCTTTTCCAACATTCTTTAGTGTATCTTCATCTTCATCTTGTGTTCAACGGATTAAATAAACTCAAATACGTTTGGAAGAAGTAGAAGTGAATGACAGAATTCTCATTTTGGGTGAACTATCCCTATAAAAAACATTTTGTTTGTTGCAAAATAATACAACATGTGGGACAAAAGATTTTCTTTTCAGCTTAGTCCCTTTATTAATCTGGGGTCGCCAACTTATCCAGCATATGTTTTACACAGCGGATGCTCTTCCAGCTGCAACCCATCACTGGAAACACCCATAGACACTCATTCACACTTATACACTACGGAAAATTTAAGCTTACTCAATTCACCTGTACCGCATGTCTTTGGACTTGTAGGGGAAACCGGAGGAAACCCACGGCAACACAAGGAGAACATGCAAACTCCACACAGAAATGCCAACTGACCCAGCCGAGGCTCAAACCAGCGACCTTCTTGCTGTGAGGCGACAGCACTACCTACCTACCTACTACGCCACCGCGTCGTCCCGGGACAAAAGATATCAAATCATATATTTATTGGACTTTATTCTAAAATACACTACCGGTCAAAGGTTTGGGGTCAGTAGGATTTTTAAATGTTTCAAAATAAGCTTCTTCTGCTCACCAAGGCTGCATTTATTTCATCAGAAATACAGCACAAATGGTAAAATTGTGAAATGTTATTGCACTATAAAAGAACTGTTCAAAAGTAGTTTATGATTTAATTTAATAATTTATTAAAGAGGAATTTTCAGCTTCATTACCCCAGTCTTCAGAGTCACATGATCCTTCAGAAATCACTCTAATATTGATTAATATTGTTATTATTATTATTGGTAATAGTAATAAAAGCAATAATGACTAGGGTAATAATTTCATTTGAAACTACAAACAATAAGTAGTAAATAAATATTTAACAATTTTTTTTACAGGTACTCAATGAAGAGTACATAAAATTATCCATTCATTTTCTTTTCAGCTTAGTAATTTTATTAATCTGGGGTCGCCACAGCGGAATGAACCACCAACTTATCCAGCATATGTTTTACTCAGCGGATGACCTTCCAGCTGCAACCCATCTCTGGGAAACATCCATACACTCATTCACACACATACACTACGGACAATTTAGCCTACCCAATTCAGCTGTACCGCATGTCTTTGGACTGTGGGGGAAACCAGAGCACCTGGAGGAAACCCACGCGAACACGGGGAGAACATGCAAACTCCACACAGAAACGCCAACTGACCCAACCGGGGCTCGAACCAGCAACCTTCTTGCTGTGAGGCAATTGTGCTACCCACTGCACCACCGTGCTGCATACATAAAATTAATAAAAAAAAAAAAAACTGACCCCAATCTTTTGACCGGTAGTGTATGTGTGCATTGGTTAATTTAATTCATGTACATAATTGTAAATTTAATGTAAATTATTACTGTGCTAACAAAAATGTTTACATTATAACAATTATTATTTGTATTTGTAGTATTGTTATTGTGACCAGGTTGAGGAGATTTGTTAAAAAAATGGACATAATTTCTTTAAATGATGAGAATATTGATGATTATTATCATTATTCATTTAGAAAGAAGCGGTGTCACGGTGGCTCAGTGGTTAGCACTGTCACCTCACAGCAAGAAGCTAACTGGTTCGAGTCCCGGATGACTCAGTTGGCATTTCTGTGTGGAGTTTGCATGTTCTCCCCGTGTTCGCGTGGGTTTCCTCCGGGTGCTCTGGTTTCTCCCACAATCCAAAGACATGCGGTACAGGTGAATTGGGTAAACTAAATTGGCCGTAGTGTATGTGTGTGAATAAGTGTGTATGGGTGCTTCCCAGTACTGGGTTGCAGCTGAAAGGGCATCCGCTGTGTAAAACATATGCTGGAATAGTTGGCGGATCATTCCGCTATGGTGACCCTTGATGAATGAAGGGACTAAACTGAAGGTAAATAAATGAATGAATGATTTAAAAAAGAATTTAACTCCATCTAACATAAAAATGTAGCTACAAGTAAATATTTTGCAGAATTCTGAAATAATACTCGAATTCAGTGTTTCTCAACCACGTTCCTGGAGGACCACCTGCCCTGCACATTTCAATGTCTCATCAACCAAACACACCTGATTCAGATCATCAGCTCATTAGCAGAGACCTGTAATGAGTGTGACAGACAAAACATGCAGTGTTGGTGGCCCTCCAGGAACATGGTTGAGAAACACTGCTTTAATTTGTATCTATTTTGCTTGAACTCAATAGACCATTTTGAGGGATGTAAACAATAACAATGGTCCCAACCTATTTTCTGTTTTACATTTTTATTTCTGTAGCTTCCAAGAATCCAAAAAGAGCCACATATTGATAAATAATGTGATGATAGCTGTTTTAATATTACGGTATTATTGAATTGCATCTTGTTACAGTCATGAAATAGTTTGAAAACAAGGAAATGTTCATGGGCCAATGACATGACGACACTAAAATGATCTATAACACTTCAACCTACAGTATATTCACCAGAGTAGACCTGTACTGTAAATCAATACAGTCAATTCTGGAATTTGATCTCGCTGCATTCATAAATATCATGAAACACAAAACATACTCACACAAAGTTGAATGAATGGCTTTATATCCAAGCTGGTGAAGTTCATAGGCCTCAGATCCACACTCTCATTTACAAAGTTCACAGACTTTGCATAAGAGACAAACACACAGGGGCGGACTTAGCGATTTTGGGGGCCCTAAGCAATTCCAGGCATGGGGCCCTATACGCTGTAAAAAAAATCCTGGTTGCCTTACATTTTTAAGCTGAATCAAATTAACCTTATGAGTCCATTGAACTTACATTATGTTAAACTGACTTAAAACAGCTTGTGTAACTTATAAAATTAAGTTAGAACATGATTAACTTAGTTTAATAAGTTACAATGACCTAAAAACATATGCTGCCAGAACTAATTGATCATATATTTTTTTTACAGTGTCACATTAAACTCAAAACACCCTCTATATATTTTTTTTCTCTGCACATTAATTTTTTTGTAAATATCCTGCATGTTAAATATATTTTCAGTTTTCTTTAATGTAAAATTAAATACAGTAAAATCACCAATAAAAAACACGTTCACAAACTAACTATGTACAGTTAACTAGCCATATTTGTGATTAGATTTTAATATTTGCATGTGCAGAAGGAATGTTCCACTATTCATGAGGGGCCTCTGGTTTAGAAAATAAGTAATAACATTAAAATCGTAATAGTTATAGACAGATTTTACAATATATGGTAGAAAAATGATAAAATAGCTAAATGATTAATATTAGCTTCTTGGTATTGGTTAGGGCCCTAAGCGGCTGCTTACCTCGCTTATTGGTTTAGTCCACCCCTGCAAACACACAACCAAACACTTTAAACCACTACAGCACATCCTGCCAACAGAGCACAGGTTCAAGTTTACTAATAATAAAACCATAACATACAGTACATACAATATTTCAATGGTAAACGCTAACCATTAGAAGTTCCTCAAATAATTGTGACCCCGGACCACTAAATGAGTCCCATGGTGCACATGTTTTCAGAAATAGCTAAAAAATACCTAGTATGGGTCAAAATGATGGATTTTAATATAGTGATGAGTAAGTACATATTAAAAATGATGCATTAATAAGTAATTAATTAGGCGGTATGGTGGCTCAGTGGTTAGCACTGTCACCTCACAGCGAGAAATTCGCTGGTTTGAGTCCTGGCTGGGCCAGTTGGCGTATGCACTATAGGTGAATTAAATAAACTAAATCGGTCGTAGTGTATGTGTGTGAATGAGATTGTATGGGTGTTTTCCAGTGATGGGTTGCAGCTGGAAGGGTATTCGCTGTGTAAAACATATGCTTGATAAGTTGGTGGTTCATTCCCCTGTGGCGACCCCTGATTAATAAAGGGACTAAGCCGAAAAGAAAATGAATGAATGAACTTTTTTAGTTTTTAAAAACCTCAGATTCCAGATTTTAAAATAGTTGTATCTCGACCAAATATCAGAATCAGAATCAGTTTTATTGGCAAGTGTGCTTCACACACACAAGGAATTTGTTTTGGCAACAGAAGCTTCCAGTGTACATAAAGTGACAAGTGACAACACAAAATTAAATAAATATTAAATTAAATATTGTCCTATCACAAACCATACACCATTGGAAAGCTTATTTATATGATGTATTAATCTCAACTTAAGGAAAGTCAATCTTATGATGGTTTTGTGGTCCAGAGTCACAAATGTTCTCGTATAGCACCTTGGAATTTGCATATTTAATTAGCATATTAAACACTACTAAATGAACAATATATATATTTTTTAGATTTATGTGTTAATGACACTACATGATATAAATTGTCCACAAGAAAGATAAAAACATGTTAGGAGCGACTCTACTGGCCAGTGTTAGTGTTAAGGCAATCAGAAAAATAAAAAACAGAGTGCATTATACACTAACATACACATATATTCTTGCACACACACGTATAATTTAAATATGCATTTAAATGCACCGCAAATGTGCAGATTTTTTTTAAAATAGCTTGACATTTTAAAAGTACACTGTAAATATGTCATTTCTTTTACACTGAAAAATTACCCATTTACATTTTAACCATTTAAATTAACCATTTTTTACTTTAACCCATTGGCTTAAAATCGACACGTTGACTTAAGTTAAGAAAAGTGAGTAAACCCATTGTAACTTGAAACTTTTAAGTTAATTTTTAAAAACTTTTTAACTTTCAATTTTATAATTATGCACATAGTTTAATTATTTAGTGATGTTTTATAAACAAATTTCAGCAGAAGCATGAGGCTAATTCTTTATCGACAATCATTCTCTTTATCCAATCAGCTTTAGACCAAACGCCCATAAATAGTCAAAGACGTCATACCTCTGTTTTCTCTCGACTTCCCTCCATCACCCCAACTCCACACTATTAAACCCGATACCTACATAAATCTGAGGGGGGGGCATTCTGGAGCCGGGCTAGACACCTGTGCTTGGACCCCTATTTCTCTTTCTTTCCTGATAAGGGGAATAACATGAAGGTGTCTTTCCGAGCTCAGAGCCCTCTCCCAGGACAGCATGCCAAATATGCATATTCTGATCAGTCAAAATCTGTGAGTGTGAACTCGTGAAAAAATGTTAACGCAACAGGTCAAGTCAACAAACCAATTTTTACAGTGTGCAGTTTACAGCAATGTCATTTGATCTGCACACAGTCCCCCTTAAAAAGACCCTTAAAATATCGTCTAAAAGATTTAAAGGACTAGTTCACCCAAAAAAGAAAATCTCTGCACTCAAAACCCAACAGCCAACTTTATCAATTGAAATGAGTGTAGTTAACTCAAAATGTACTAAAAGTTAATTCTACTTATTTGAAGAGTTTTGAACTCAGTGTTGAAGGTAAGGAGTTCATTAAATACCTCATTACTTCAATCTAAATGAAGTAAGTTTACAGTACTCATATAGGTTAGTTTTTTAACTTAAATGGTTTGTAGCAATGGGTTTCCTCAAACAGTTTGCGTTGCCTTAACTTATTGGATTTTACAGTACTCAGTTGGTTTGAGTTCTCTTCATTTATTGGATTTTACTGTGCTCAAATTGCTTCTTTTACTCAAATGGATTAAGTTCACAGTACTCATTAAGATCAGTTTTTGAACTTAAATGATTTGTTGCAATCGGTTTCCTCAAATGGTTTAAGTTAAGCTTTTTGGGTTTTACAGTGTGCCATCATTTACACTTCACTTGTTCAAAACCTATTTAAGATTAAGTTGTACTCAAAAGAAGATATTTTGACTTCAATCATTTGTTTTCCCTATGAAAATATCTTCTTTTATGTTCAACAGAAGAAAGAAACTCATAAAAGGTTTAAAACCACATGAGGGAGAGTAAATGGTGAGGAAATTTTCATTTTTGGTGAACTATCCCATTAATAGGATGCATATTTGTCAAAACTAAGATCGTTTGTAACATACTTATGAAACATTTTAAAAGGTTAAATGCAAAAACCTCTTCTAAAATGAGCTTTTTTTTCATTGTTATGTTCAGTCATTTCACTTTAAGTGCAATGAAAATAGCATATTCTAAAAGTCTAACACAATCTCACAGCAATCCGTAAGTTTTTGATTTAGCGGCTAATTCGTATGAATTCGTACAACAGTTTAGCATGATTTGCTCATCCCCAATCGACGGTTTGAGGGGAAGGGTTGGGTGCCATGTCTCCTTTTTAAAATCGTACATTTTGTATGACTGAACTCCTACTAATAGACCCTTTCACATTTGCGGGTTTCTCAGTAGCGGAAGGCGTATTAGTTGGGTGAACTTGAAGCGCAGTGAATGGGAGAATACAACAAATCATTTATTTACAACCCTATTTGCTGAAATAATAAAAGAAAAACTCCACAATGGTGATATCCAGACTTTCAGAAAAAGGAAAAAATAGTGTGAGACTGATAACCGCAGCTAGAGGAGAGAATAACGTCAAATTTACTCTCAGCCCCATAGACGCTGCATTAGAAACACCTCGCATAAGCGGTAATTAATTGTTTGTAATTTGACACAAAGATGATATAATACATTAAAAAATGCATATAAATGTTCATACGTTTAAAAAAAAATCTAAATATTAAAAACTTTCAAGGATTTAAAATGACGATAACGTTAAATGCATCATAACAGGCTTGTGAAAAGGGTCCACTTGTACGAATTAGCCACTAAACTGACAAAACGTAAAATAGTTACGTTTCCTTGTGAGATCAAGCTGAAAAGTACAATTACTGAACCTAGAAACACAAGAGGCTGAGAGAAAAATGCTCATTTTAAGAGATATTCAGACAGTTTTTGCATCCAAACTCTTCAAAATGTGTAAATGGGGCAGGTAATTTTCATTTTTAGGTGAACTATCCCATTAAGGTGATGCATATTTGTCAAAACCGAAAGAGTTTGTAATGCACGCAAAAACATTTGCCGTCTAAAATATCTTCTAAAATGAGCATTTTTTCCAACTTGCTATATATTTACGTACAGTTATTCAACTTTTTAACGGCAATGAAAATAGCATATTCTAAACCTACACACAGGTGGCTGAGAAAAATGCAACGTTTTTGCAACTACTAAATCAAAGGTGCCCAAAGCAGGGCCCGTGGGCCAAAGTTGACCCATGGTAACCTTTGGTTTGGCCCGCCATGCCCTCTGAAAAGAGAGGGAAAATGATGGGGAGTTGATTGGGGGCAAATGCCTTTGACAGAGACGTCATTTCGAATGGGATATATGCACACAGACTTTTAAATTCAGTCCGCCAGCCTCAGGGCTTCCGGTTAATTGTCATCCCATACAAAATCGCCACGTTTAAGATCTGATTTCTTTATAAAACAGCCATCTTCACAGCCTGGCTGAGATATGATATAATGTGGGTCTCAGACCAAACAAGAAGCACTGCATTAAATTATATTTTTCTGTGCCATGTCTTTGAAATATGGAAATTAACTTTACCCCAGTATTTTCAATGGAATTTCTGCGCTAGCCTGCCGCTAATGACGGCGTCTGCGTTTAAATGGTGGTCGTCTCGTTTTACGCTTTAACAACCAAATGGATGCTTAAGTCTATTTAACTGTTTATATTTGAATTACATTACAACATCGTAAAAGGAACCTTATGAAATCGAAAACAGTCATATAAAGCTCTAACCGGAAGATCATTGGCTGAAAAACATTTGTTGTGCATAAACCCTATTTATACCTTTTGTTCTTTGTTTAATTGAAGAGCTACAAAAAAGGGCGGCAATGCAACTTTAGCCTCAACCTTCAATTCAACTTCAGTAACATTGCTACTATGCCCTGCCTCTGTACATTCAGGACTGCACGGCCTTTCAGCTGAATAGTTAGTATCAGGTTCATTTAGGCTTTCACTAGTTATCTGAAATACTCTTATTTCAACAAAATGATCGTAGAGTATTTCTTAATTATTTTTTTCAGAAAGTGGCGACTGACCGAAATTTGGAAATGCTCTGCAATATTGAAAAGATCCTTTGAGTGAAGGATCACTAAGAAAAGCTGTCACATTAGACAATGCCATTTTTGAATCACAAGCTAGTCAGAAGCAAATGGCCAAATCAGTAACTCACTCCTCTAATACTACCTCTAATATAACCCACAAAATTACTTTGGGTACAAAAAGAATTAAGTATCCGTAGAACCAAAATCCTCAGAAATAAATGTTGGGGCGTTAATTATCCCGGACGAGCCCCCAAATATGTTATGGCCCAAAACTGGCTCGATTAATAAAATCAAGGTTTGAGCCGGACATATGAGAGACACATAATCCAAACATAAATAACCAATGCGTGCTGGCACATAACACAACTAAAATTAAATGTTGTAAACGAATCAGACTTTTAAAATGTAAATACTGTCAGTTGACAGATGCACAAGACATCGGCGAACAAATCAAGGCAAAGACAGGAGCAGCTCGACTAGTGTATTCCCCATTGAACTTCATTGTGTTATAAATGGGATTGTTTATGTTTTTACTATAATAAGTTCATTATAAAACATTAAAAATGATACTGCATCATTAATTAATCTGTTTTAAAGCAACGTTTTCTAGTTATTTTTAAATAATACACAAATAATTTAGGAAACTACCCATGGCAAATTACGGTTTGGTATCTTTAATTTCGACCCACAGCCCTCAGTCAAGTTTGGTTTTTGGCCCTTTATAAGAAAAAGTTTGGACACCCCTGTCCTAAATGCTTCTTGAGCACATTCCAATCTCTTTTTATACATTGTCTACATTCAGGTCCTCTCCAAAATCTTCCTCAGAGTGTTAACAACGTCCTCACCGCTCTTCCAGGGCACCACGCTGGCCTTGAACTCTCCAGGTTTGGCCTCCCCCATCTCCTGGATCAGTTTGTGCATTGGGAAGTCCCGCCTCGGGAATGCTACATCCCCTGGTGAAAGTGTGAGAGACGGGCAAAAGTCGTTGGCCCCATCTCCCATGTACAAAACCTTCTGATAGGGCCGTCCTCCTCTCTCCCGTATGCGCTGGGCCACGTACTGCCGGACCACCACCGCTTTGCACATGTTGGCCGGGCACCGCAGGCACTCATGGGAGTGGAACGGGCGCAGCTGCAGTACCCCATTATCATCAAAGTGAGCCGGGTTGGTGAAAATGCGCAGAAACAGCGGCTGGAAGCCCAAGTGCTGCAGCCACGTCTCTATGAAGACTGTATTGGCGTCAGACACACAAACCACTTCAAAGTCTCTGGATGGCTGTGAGAGCAGGAAATGCATCAAAGCCGGGATGCCTGGACAGGGGGGCAGCTTCTCCACAGTGGCCCGAATGGCCGCCGGAGTGACGCCCTGCTCAGAGAGGTAGGCCAGCACGCGCTGCATGTACTCATTGTAGCGGCCGGGACGGTACGTGTCCTTCAGCCAGCCGGGCAGGACTCCGCCGGGTGCTGCAGACACCATGGAGTCATCACTGCACTCGTCCACTAGAGTCTCATCAAAGTCAAAGAACATCAGGAAGCGGCTGTGGTTCTGCGGGGCTGGAGATCTGCTTCTGCGCTCTGCCGCCGCGGCTCCAGGAGGATGAGGAGCAGAAACACAGCAGTTGAAGACTGAGTCCCGCATCATGGACAGCGGAAAATAGCAGCACTTGTGGGAGGTTTTTGACTTTGTTTTTTTAGCTGCTCCTCTGCAGATAAAAAAAAGTGCAATGCAGTTAAATCTGAACTTCAAGGACGAATGGTTAAAAGAAATGAAAAGGCAGAAGCACAGAAGAACAGGGAGGAAAAAGAAGTGAAAAGTATCCTATTTTTTATTTAATGCAGTAGTTTTACCCAAAAATGATAATTCTGTCATAATTTCCTCACCTTTTACATTTCTATACCTACACCTTTATCTTCCTTTGAGCTCAAATGAATAGATGGTTTGTGGTTTGGAACAACCTGTTGACTTTATTTATTTTAAACAGGAAGAAAGATATTTTGAAAGAAAAGCAACCAGTAACCATTGTCTTTCATTGTATTTGTTTTTGGAGGTCAATGGTTACAGGTTTCCAGCATTCTTCAAAATATCCTCTTTTGTGTTCAACAGAGGAATGAAACTCATATAGGTTTAAAACCATACGAGGATGAGAAAATGGTGAGTCAATTTTCAGTTTTGGGTGAACTATCCCTTTGATGCCATGTCAGCTTCATTGGCTAAAGGCCATCTTTGTGGCAAATACATTTAGATTAATGCAAATATAATAAATAGCCTGCAACAAAATCCATTCAAACAGACAAACAAATAAACACAAGCATTAATCAGATTATGTTAATATAGAATAAAAATTCAATTTTGTTTTGTAAAAACTTTGCAGATTAATTCTACCATAAGTTTTTCTTTTTATTATTTCCCATAAAAGATTACATTTTGGTTACTGATTGATTATTAATGATAATTATATATACAGCTGAAGTCAGAATTATTAGCCCCCCTTTGATTTTTTTTTTTCTTTTTTTAAATATTTTCCAAATGATGATTAACAGAGCAAGGAAATTTTCACAGTATGTCTGATAATATTTTTTCTTCTAGAGAAAGTCGTATTTGTTTTATTTCGACTATAATAAAAGCAGTTCTTAATATTTAAAAAAAAACATTTTAAAGTCAAAATTATTAGCCCCTTTGAGCAATTTTTTTCGTTCGTCTACAGAATGAACCAACGTTATACAATGACTTGTCTTATTACCCTAACCTGCCTAGTTAACCTAATAACCTTTGAATGTCACTTTAAGCTGTATAGAAGTGTCTTGGAAAATATCTAGTCAAATATTATTTACTGTCGTCATGGCAAAGATAAAATAAATCAGTTATTAGAGATGAGTTATTAAAACTATGATGTTTAGAAATGTGTTGAAAAAAATCTTCTCTCTGTTAAACAGAAGTTCAGGGAAAAAAACAGGGGGGCTAATAATTCTGACTTCAACTGACTTCAATATATATAATATGTTTTTAAATGTAAATAACATTTATCTATCTTTTCCCACTTAAAGTCTTTTTGTGCAAGAGAGTTTGCAATAGAAAGATTCTTCATGAAATCATCAATTTTACATATGATTTCCACTAAATTTCACGTGCTTAAATATATTTAAAATCTTTAATTTTCCTGAACATTAAAAATGTATCCACTGTCTGATATACTGACAGAACTGTCCTCTGAATTATAACAGTATTTAGAAAATTTTAGTTCACAGAGTTGACAGTGTAAAATAAAACGCAATTAACTAATTTAAATTTCATTCATTCATTTTCTTTTCAGCATAGTCCCTTTATTCATCAGTGGTCACCACAGCGGAATGAACCGCCAACTTATCCAGCATATGTTTTACACAGTGGATGCCCTTCCAGCTGCAACCCATCACTGGGAAACACCCATGCACACTCATTTACACTTATGCACAACGGCCAATTTAGTTTATTTAATTCACCTATACCGCATGTCTTTGGACTGTGGGGGAACCGAAGCACCCGGAAGAAATCCACACCAACACGGGGAGAACATGCAAACTCCACACATTAATGCCAACTGACCCAGCCAGGACTTTAACCAGCGACTTTCTTGCTGTGAGGCAACCACTCAGCCATTGTGTCGCTGCATAAACACAAGTATTAATCAAATTTTTATGGTAATGTAGGATAAAAACTAAAATATTTCTACTTCAATTCTTTTAGTCAGTCCACCTGTACCGAAAGATAAATTTTTTATTTTTAATATTTCCCAAAAATGAATAATTTTGGTTCCCCAAAAGATTTTTGTTTCCTTTTAAGCGTAAATAACATTTACCTAAAGAATCTTTTTCCACTTAATGACTTTTTGTGCAATAGAAATGTAAATAGATGTTAAAGGTTCTTAAGAAATCATCAATTTGAGAGTGCCCCTAAATTTCCCATTCGCTTAGATATAAATTAAAATATTTAATACTCCTATAAGGATTTAAAATGTTTTCCCAGTGATGGGTTGCAGCTGGAAGGGCATCCGCTGAGAAAAACATATGCTGGATAAGTTGGCAGTTCATTCCGCTGTGGCGACCCCAGATTAATAAAAGGACTAAGCTGAAAAGAAAATGAATGAATGATTTAAAATGTATACACTGTCTGATATACTAACAGAACTGTCTTCTGAATTGAACATTTAAAAAGTTGTAGTTCACAGAGCTGACAGTGTAAAATAAGGCGCAAAGTAACTAAATTTAAGTTAGAATTTAACTTAAATACATGAATCCAGTAGTCAACATTTGAAGTGGATCAACACCGTTTTTCAGAATTGCCCAGTAAGACAAGAATGGGTGTTGTTAATTAGTTTTAGGACAGCTTTGATGAAAGGTTTTGATCCAATTCAAATACTGACTAATCAGATCTTCTACAGAACATTGGCATTGTTGATTCTTTAAAAGATGCCTGTCCTCTTTTTTCTCTCCCTGAATTTGACATTTTAACTCCTGTAAATTATTGATTCATTGTCTGAGGACAGTATTTATACAGGTTTTAAGGTTTGAAATAACTTGAAGGTAAATGAATGCTGAGAGAAAATGAAGAGTTCAGACGCAAAAACATGTCATCTGAAATGTTTTTCTAATGTTAGCATTTTCTCAGGCTCCTATTTGATTCAGTAATTTCACTTTTATGGCAAAAATAGGTTATTTTCATCACCTTTAACACGAAATAACAACATAAACATAAGAGGCTGAGAAAAAAAATGCTCATTAGAAGAAAATTCCAGATGGCTTAGAGGTTTTTGCATCTGAACACTTTAAATACACTTTTAGGTGAACTATCCTTTAAGAACACCCACTTCTCTGAATCATTTCAATGGGAATACTGCAGCTTCTGGGACAGGACATCTAATGTTAGTGTAGCGTTAGTGCATCTTTAAACTTACAGAATCTCCTGAAACTCACCTGTTTTCACCTTAATCTCACAGCTGCGCAGGGTTAACCTATAAACAGACAAAAATGACTTTACATTAACCAAAACTACATTACTCAGAAATGTTTTAGTACGTGATAACAGCCTCGAGAGCACTGAACGTTTATAAATAGTGAGTTTTAAACGAAATAACCGAATAATATCAGAAGAATTTAGAGGACAGAGTGATTTCTTATTTAATGTCGCGCTGTAATGGCTCTTAATAACACGCTTCTCTGACCTTGCTTTCACTTACCGTACCGTACAGATGAGGCAACAGCAGAAACAAACCGATTCCTAGTTGAGCTAACGTTACCTGGACCAACGGATTCTTTTAAATACGTTTAAAAAAATAACAAAGTTGGAAATTATTTCTTTAGATATTATTAAAAAAAAAGGATGTAATGTAGGTATAATGTTATAGCCCACTGTAGCCTAATTAAAAACACAAAAGGTAGAGAGAACACAGTGCTGTCAAGTATCATAAATCGGCGGAATACCTTGAGTTGGACGTCCAGTTCAGATGTTCATCCCCTGCCGACGGCTGTTCTGCGTCCGACCGGCTGGACTCACTGGAGATTTTTATGGAGCCGCGGTGACGCCATCGGAGAAGCCCCGCCCACTCATCCATCACCGAGAAGCTGAACAACTAAGCTACTGTACACTGTATGGAATGTCTATTTAATATACTGAGTGGTGATAGAATTAATATTAAGAAAAGAGATGTCATATTTTACATGGATAAAAAAGTATTGATAAGAATCTCCTGTTTATGTTAAATCTTTTGATATTATTAGGCAAGTTTAATATACACAAGTGTAAATGGTCAGAGAGGAACATCTTCCATTTCAAGGCTGATTTAAAAATTCATTTTGAAAGTCTTAAAGGACTTTCAAGTCGTAAAGCTACCAGAACTGTGAATATACTCCAAAAGCTAAACTCCTCTTCTCTGGTAAATGTTACGTATACCGCTCTTGTTCTTTATTTGTTTTGTTTTTCTTCTTTCTCTCCTTTTTTCTTTTTGTTACTTTGTTTACAGATTTTATGCTGAAATGTGAATATCTTATTGTAAGATTTGTTATGCATTTGACTGGAAATGTTCAGCAAATACAATAATAAAAAAACTGTACATTGTATGAAATATCTGTTACTGTTAATGAACAGTGTCCGTATTTTGTGAATCACAAGTGTTTTCCTTTTATTTACGGTTGTGAATTGCATTATGGGATTTTAATCTCTGTTCTGTCGACTCTTGATGTTGAAAATTCAACTCTAACAAAGTGACCTTTACTGACATTTTAGTAGTTTGAAGTAATATCGTGTATAACAAATAATATAGAGAAATAAGTCTGTAAACTAACAGAAAATGTACTGGCAGTTTATTACAGGGTTTTTAACACCAGACTTTAAACTATTAAAATTGTTCATAAAAAGTCTAAGTTTCAAGGTTAAGTTGTTTGAAAGAAGATCAAGGTCTCATAAAGCAATTCAAAAGCATAAATAAAGGGGTGAACATATAAAAATAAACACATGACGCACAAAATATGGAAAACTGCTAATTCACCGATTTTGTTTTCACAGTGTAAATCTGAGACATCACACTCAGACGAGTTACAAACAGAACACACAGTTATATATGTACACATGCTTTTGGGGATTTAACCAAGCTTCATTTTTAGACAATTGTGCTACATTATTGTTTTTTATTATTCATCAATATGAGAAATGTTTTGACAGAATTTAAGACAAGTATGTTCGTGTTTTCTTATTGCTCACTGTTAAAAAATAAAGGATTATCCTGATATTCATTGTACATTTGCATCGTTTCATATTCCCAATAAACATACTTAAAAAAAAACGTAAAATAAAACACAGAGCAACATTTAGCCAATACTATGGAACTAGACTCCACAATGGGTTATTTTAACTAAACACTGGGTCAAACACAAACGTTGAGCTTAAATGTGTCATTAAAAAAAACAAATATGTAAATAAATAAATAGCCCAACTTTGGGTTTGTCTATATTTAACCCATAAAAAAACCTGTAAACTGGTAGTTTGTCATTTTATTTTCATGTTTTAATTTTAACTATTTTTTTGTGCTTATTTATGCTTTTGAATTGCATTACTGGACTTTGATCTTTCTTCCAACAACTTTTAACCTTGAAAAGTAAAAATTTTTTTTTTTTTTTACATTTTTGATAGTTTAGTGATATATTGTCTGGGCTGGTGTTGTAAAATACAGTACAAAAACCTTGTAATAATCCACCAGTACGTTTTGTTATTTTACATACTTATTTCTCTAGATATTATTTCTTATACATTATATTAAACTACTAAAATGTCAATAAAGTGACGTTGGTAAACTGTAGAGTCGAATATTCAACATCAAAGGTTGACAGAGCAGAGATCAAGCTCCCATAATGCAATTCACAACTGTGAATAAATGGAAAACACTTGTGAATTCCTAAATACGGAACCTGTTAATTAAGAGGATACTATTTTTTTGAGTCTATTTATACTTGACTTAATTAAAGACTCTACTGTAGAATACACAAGACATGTCACTCGTATAGTTTTGAATGGGGAAAAGTGTAACTGTCAATATGGCGAATGAAGCCTCGCCTTCTAGTACAGGAGCTTATCAGCAATCGCTATACAATGACAATTCTCTGGGGAAGGGGCTCGGACCATGCTTGAGTTTCTGCAGATTTTGTGTGATATGAACATTTAGAAATGAAACTAAAGACACAGCTATTATTTAATTTGTTGAGGTGTTTCAAAGATGGCCGCCGAGTGAAATGACTTGCCTTAAAGGGATTTTGACTTAATTCAGTGGTCAATACTTAAGCCTCTGGCAGTGAATGTAACTCAAAACTGGCTTATTTACTTGATAGGAATTTGTGAAACTTGGTCAGCTGGTTTTGGCTATTGTGTTAAAAAAATGAAGATGGTCCTTAAACACCTGTGCAGTTCACAAATATGCACCAAACATGAATGTGAAAATAACCTAGCGCAAAAATTTGAAATGGCAACCAAACAAGATGGAAAGCCCGTTTTTGAGATAGCAAACTCAAATGTGAATTTTACAACTGAATCGAATGTTATCACTCTATTGAATTGAATGGGTATTATCAGTGGTTATCAGCTGATAGATATGGGCCAGTAGGGCCCTTCATTGCCTACTGGTAGGCTCAGAAGGTTTTTTTCTACATGGTTAATCAGCTATAGATCACATACGGCTGCGGCCGGAAGTTAACGAGAATTATTTATATTGTTTATTAAATTTCCCATTAATTGTATTTTATTAACGTCTAGCCAAACTGTCACAGTAATGTAAAAACTGATCTGGAGTCTTCTCTATTAGTATAGCTGATTAACCATGTGGATGGATGATAACAGCCTTCTGAGCCTACTAGTAGGTGAAGAAGGCCCCTACTGGCCCATATTTATCAGCTGATAACCACTGATAACGTTTTAGACATTTTGCTATAAGGTGAGCCATCCAAGATATACACATGACTTTCTTACTTCGGAATAATAATAAATAAACCCTTTTTAGCTGAAACTACGCCATTGGTGCACATTGGGAGTCATAAAACAAACAAACAGGCAAAACTAAATTAATTTCTGTGGATATAGAGGCCTGCAAACTTTTATTATAATTTTTTTAGGGGGTGCCTCTACGTTTATACAAAAATGAATTTTTCAGGAGAGTGGATTTTAACTCCTGTAACCTGTATTTTGCACCAAATAAATGTACTTATGCATAATTATATTTTTCGTTTAACTGCTTCAGTAAAACAAGCTCAAATGGCATCAAATTATTTCTATAGCAACTTTCTATAGCAACACAAATGGACACGCAGTTCATTATTTAAGAGGAAACTAAAAACGGAGAATTTTCAACATGGGGAATATTCATTGTGAAGTTAAAGACGGTGTCAATACCTAGCGTTAAAGGTCGCGTAAAGTGCTTTGTAATATGCATTTTTATTCGAAGTTCGACGTAATCTCAATCGAAACACGAAGTGGGACATAGTGTAGCTCCTCCCCTTTTAAAAAACAGCCAATAGCGTTTTGTTTCATCAAAATTAAAATTAACAGCAAATAAGAAGCGACTTGAAGGGGGCGGGGCATGTGAGACACTAGAGAGTCTTTGATTGGTTATGATTTAATGAGAAACTAGGGTTGACATGAATAAAACCGTTGATCCATTTAGGTGGAAGTGACAAACTACAAGCTTTACATGTTTATATCAGTTTTATATCTTCTAAACGCGAATTTTGTCACTGTTTCGGAGCACACTAGCTAACAGATGTGTTAAAAACTAACAATACTGATACCAATTTTAATTTCATAGGACGTTTAAGTCATGTAAAAGCATCTTGTTTCTCAGTTCCTTCTCTAGAAACACTAATGACAGCCTGTTTAAAAACTAGAAACTATTCTGGGTAAGAGTGGAAAGAGACCTGGTGTGTCATTATCAACATCCCTAAAGAGTCTTGATACTTGATGCTACTCATGCAAGTCTGTAATAAACTGTTCAACGTTCAAATTAACGTTTCTACATGTCTTTTTGGGGCAGAGTATACAAAGAAAAAAGACTTGATTTATTCTCAAGTGCATCTTTCAGTGGAGTTGAACATAGAAAGATACACCCTTGACGTTTGAAAAATTTAGTTTGTTGTTTGTTCAAGCTACTTATTTAATATGAGGTGAAAGGACACAATTCTTGAGGGTTTTCTTTGGGACAACGTAATTTTTTTTATGCTCAATCGACTTCAATTTGTAAAAATTAGCAAGTTAACTTAATTCATTCATGTTGTCCCAACACAATTTGATAGTGTGGAACCCAGCAGTTTTTACAGTGTATTTCAAAGAGAACTGGAAACCACTGACTTGGATAGCAGGAAAAACAAATACTTTCTTCAAAATATCTTCTTTTGTTTTCAACAGCAGAAAGGTTTAGAGTTGAGTTGAGTAAATACATTTTTTTTGCATGAACTAACCCTTTTAACTGATCAAATGCATGACATTGTTGCAAATATCCTCTGTTTTCAATTTAATAGGGTCCAAGGGGCCACTCAATGATGCAATCAGGAAACTAATCACATGCTTGGATGTGTTAATTCATCCACACACTTAACACATTCTTGTTAGCATACTTGCATACTGTAAATGAATTAATATGTAACATTAGTCTTAAATTATTGGCCTGTCATTATATCTATTTTTTGTGGTAAGATATATAACACCAAAATATATTGCGATAAATGATATATTGTCATTTTAGGACCATCTTAACACTATAATAGCATCATAATGAGAGTACACTCATTCAAAGAACACACATTTCATTCATAAGAATATTTCATTTCAAGAGTTGACACTTAGCTGATGATTGATTATAAAGCGTGTTTGGCATGCTGTCCCGGGAGAGAGCCCTGATCTCATAAGATCCTCGAGCCTGGGGCTCCCTCCCATTTGCAGGGCGAGAGGGGAGTTTGAGCTTAGGTAGATCTCGAGAACTCCCCTGCTGTAGTAGCTAATGAACAGATAATGATTGCTCTTAAAAGATAACTACTTACTAGGAGCATGTCTATGGTGCCGATTTGGATAAGTCAATTAACTTAAGTTGCATGGTTTTGGATGGTGGAAGGAAACCGGGGAACCCATGTGAGCACGTGGAGAACATGTAAACTCAGCACAGAAATGTCGGCCGGCTTGGTAAGGACTGGAACCAGTGACGTTCTTGCTGTGAGGCAACAGTGCTAACCACTGGGCCACTGTGCCACCCATCTAGGAAAGGAGGAGGAGTAGGGGTGGAAGGGGGGATTCTTCAAAACGAAGATGGCTGTGATATGGAACTTAGGGTATTTATAGCAGCTTAGGAATCGTCTGATTAGTGAATCATGAATTGAATAATGCGGGACCAGCCGCAAGCAATCATAAGCACCTCTCGAAATTAGTTTACAAATAAACTTCACTTATAGTAATTTTAATCATTTAAAGATTAGGCATTGGATCAGAATGTGAAAACGCATATACTAAATAAATAAATAATAATATTAATAATAAATGTTAACAATAAAGTGCCAGGCAAAAGGAACTAGAGACATTGACACTGACACCTCCAATAGAGATTGGATCAGCTAAAATGTGGCTAGAATTGCTTATGTATGGGTGATATACAGCGGGGAAAATAAGTATTGAACACGTCACCATTTTTCTGAGAAAACATTTTTTTCTAAAGGTGCTGTTGAATTTTTTTCCCGGATGTTGGTAACATCCAAAAATATCCATATACGCAAAGAAAATAAATCTAATTAGATTACAAATTAAGATATGCATAATAAAATAAAATGACGCAGGGAAAAAGTATTGAACACATGAAGAAAGGAAGGTGTAGAAATATATGGAACGCCCAGACAGCAGCTGAAATCTCCAAGTAGTTCTTCAGCAACCTTTTGCCCTTCCTCATTGTAAATGAATATTAGCTGCTTCAGTCCAACATCTACATTACCAGGATGATGAAGATAAAACTTCAG
Organism: Danio kyathit; assembly: GCA_903798195.1. Taxonomy (NCBI): domain Eukaryota; kingdom Metazoa; phylum Chordata; class Actinopteri; order Cypriniformes; family Danionidae; genus Danio; species Danio kyathit. The sequence continues at coordinate 22,210,914 of LR812521.1, read as the reverse complement.
ATAAAAGTGGACATTTCAGCAAGACAATGATCCAAAACAGACAAGGAAACTCTCAAATGCTTTCAGAGAAAGAAAATCAAGCTGTGAAATGGCTCAGCCAATCACCTGACCTGACTCCAATATAGAAAACAAATTAAAGATCAGACTTGATAGACGAGACCCACAGAACCATCAAGATTTTTACTCTGAAGTCTGTGAAAAACTTACACCTGAGCAATGCATGTGACTTTATTCTCCGATATGAAGAGGCGTCTTTAAGCTGCCATCACCAACAAAGCCTTTTATATAAAGTATTACATATGTTTCAGTAGTTCAGGATTTTCTCCTCGTGTCATTTCATTGTTATTACACAGAACTCATTTTTCAGATTGGTATTGTTTCATTTTTATGTTTGTATTGTTTGGGTTTTTACCAAAATCGGGTTTGATTCCAAGTCAAAAGCTCCTTTAGATTATTATTATATTATTCCCAGGAAAAAACACATGACATGTTCAATACTTATATTCCCCGCTGCAGATTGCATCACCAAAAATGATTGCCAACACGTCCATGTGTTGTGCAATAAGCTGATATATTGATTATTGTGACAGGTCTACTAAATTATGATTAAAAATATAATTCAAGCCTAAACCTGAAGAAAACTGCATGTCTAATCGCAGATTTCACTACTAGACTAAACAAGGTCAGTGTATAAAGAGATTGAGGTCATAATGAAACAGGCTCACGAAACCTTGCAAAAACGCCCCACATTTATGGCTCACACACACACAAACGTAGACGAGTGGCTTGTGGCTAATTCAATGTTTACTTCTTTAAAGTTAGCAGAAAGTGTTAAATGAACAATATATATATATATAAAAAAGGCCCCAACATTAATGCAACACATGGCGTCTCAAACAGGACAAACGATATAAAAACAGAAGGTCAGAGGTTTCTGTACCAGACACAATGCCAAAAATAAAACTGAAGCTGAAGTCGAGAGAGAGGTTGAAAGAGATTACACTGAAAAAATAATGATTTATTGGATTTACTACATTTTTTAAAAAGATTTTCTTTTTATGGTAAGTGGTTGCAAACAATTTATACGAGCTGAATTCAAACAAACTAATTAAATTTAGTAACGTTCAACTTCGTTTGTTTAAATCAAGTCCATACAAATTGTTTGCAACCACTTAATTTTAAAAAAATGACATAAATCCTCAAAATTAATCTTTTTTTTCAGTGTAGCTGAGGAGAGACTGGATTTAAAACACCTTACGAGAATAAGCACGGTTATGGTCGGCTTATTATTTTCATATCTAGCAAGGTTTTATTAGAAAAAAGTGCATTCAATCATCAACTGACGGAGAATGGAGAGAATCAAGCGACGAGGAGAGCTCAAAATATATATTGCATTAATGATTGACAGCCAAATGAACCAATGAGAGCACTTCATGAGTGGAAAAAAGGGCGGGGCATAACACGTACAATTATAAACTTGACTCAAACAGAATCCCACAATTCGATTCTCCCCATTTTCCAACAGCCAGCCAACTTTCACATGTCAGGCATGTGATGAACATTTCTTTGTCAGTTGCGCAAACCTCTTACTTGGCAGTAAAGTGCAGAGGACAGACGGTCTAATGAGAGAGAGAGAGAACAAAACAAAATACAATCAATCAAACAATCAATGGAGTCTGATTGACTCAAGACTTTCAATCACTTTATCTGTGCTGCTCCTAACGTCAATATATTTACACACAACCAACCATTTTAACACTCGCTCAATCAATTAAACGCATCTGCATGATAGAGATCCATGTACCAGGAGAACTAAAAAGCAGCTTTAGATACCACACACACACACACCTTTCCTACATTTGGTTGAATTCATGATTAAAACACAAACTCTTCCAAGCAATCACACAGATTCTCGACAACAATCGCGCATCTCGCGTCAACAAAAACGAAATCTGGCGTCCATTTTAAAAAGTCTCACCGAGCATCTACTTTATACAAATAAAAATATCGGGTAAGTGAGTTAGATCATATAGAACATACAGTAAAACAAATGAGTTTTTACCTTTTCCCGCCATTCCTATGACACATCACAGCATTGGTCTTCCTTAACAGTCTCAATCTCCGACCGAACACGGTGGAGAGCTACAGGCATTACCCAGTACGCATATTTTTATCTTACAACCAATAAAGAAAAGAAAAACGAAAGAAAGAACAGGAAAGGTTTGAATAAAATCACCAACAACCACAATCAGGCGACAAACAAACAAAACAAACCAACGTTCAGTCATACGGACTACACTGAGTTTACTGCTTAAGTGCTGTATACTATGACGACTATTGTTCACCATGTAGAATATGAATATTTTTCCATTGTTGGGAAGACCTGCATTTCTAAAAGAGAGAGGTTAAACTGCATTTTGTTTTGAAATGTAGACCTTTTGTGAACCCGTAGAACCTTTGCGAGAGCAGCTGAGTTGATAAAGAGTCAGACTTGTTTGTGGCATTGAAATCCCAAAGACACACTGTCATTTTGATCGTTGTGAAAGTGAGGTGACTCCGGATAATGCTTTCAGACGTTTGTGTCCTTGAGATCTAATAATCCTGTTTGGTCACGAGTGCTAGTGGCAAGTAGCTTTGTAGTATCAGTTTTGTATTACGCACACACATTAACATTGAGTTCCAGCTTTTATTATGATAATTAGATGTCCCTCCACCTGATTTCACAGTACTTACAGAGTTTTTGTGTTTCAGTGGTGTTGAGCGCTGCCCTGCCGCAGGTACGAGTCCTCGTGCGCGCAGTGGTTAATCGGCTCGCTCTTGAACAGGGCAGGGGGCGGAGGCAGGACAGAAGGCTGGACTGTGATTGGCTGAGGGGCGTGGCTTGTCATTGGGGAATGTCCTGTGTGATGGACAGGAGTGTGGGAGTGGTGTGTGGGTGTGGTCTGCATGTGTAAGTGAGTGAAGCTGTGAGCGGTGACCACTCTTTGCGGCAGTGGTCCGCTCACTGCTGGACTGATCATTACTGAGCCTACTGGCATCGGCTGAGCAGCCTGAGTTGGGCTAGGGGTGTGGCTTGATGAAGGGGCGTGGCCTGTGAGGTGAATGGGAAGGGTCATGGTGGCAGGCTGAAGGCTCACTGGGCTGGTGACCCGGAAACACTTCTCTCGGTGTGCTTTGAGCATGTTGGAAAAGCGGAAACGTTGGCCGCAGATTTCGCATGGGTATGGTTTTTCCCCGGTGTGTGTGCGCCGGTGCCGCTTCATATTGGGCCGACTGGTGAAGCTCTTCCCACAGATCTCACAGATGAACGGCTTCTCACCTGAATGGAAACAAGAGAAATTATCTTTCTTTCATTCGTTCGTTGCATGTTTAAAGCCTGAGGTGTTATTACAGAGAACATCTGGGAGTGTTTAACCACAGGGGTTTTACTGTGCCTGCTACAAGGTTAGACTTAACCAACTGGACCAACTGGAAGAGATGCATAAACCATCAGAAAGACTACAATTACACATGTGGAACAGCCACTCAGCCACTCCAAGAATATAAATAAACATTATTTGAGGGAAGTTTTATTTTAAAGAGGTTTTTTAAGCTAAGTCTTATTAAAAACATATATTTTCCAACAGATATTATTGAACCAAATCACAAGCGATCATCCGAGATTCTTTACTTGATTTTAACATACATTCATATTAGAGCTGTGGCGAAAAATTGGTTGCTTTATCGATTCTGAGATTTTCAAAATGCATCTCTATTCACTCTTGAACTGATACTGAGCTTAGTTTCAACAGCAGATGGCGCTCTGCTTGTGTCCAATTCTGTACAAATAACACTCAAAGCTAAAATAATCATTAATAAAGTGAGGAAAGGGTGAATCGAATTTAATGAGTGTTTATAGAGAGCTGTTTACATTAATCTCATGACATAAAAGCCAAATCAGCCTAAGGCACAAGCTCTGCTCCTTGTGACCATTTTTGTGTAGAGTAAAAAACTAGCCTAGAGCTTCATCTGCTGTTAAAACTATCCTAGAGCTTCATCTGCTGTTAAAACTACCCTAGAGCACCGTCTGCTGTTAAAACTACCCTAGAGCGCCATCTGCTGTTAAAACTATCCTAGAGCTTCATCTGCTGTTAAAACTACCCTAGAGCACCGTCTGCTGTTAAAACTACCCTAGAGCGCCGTCTGCTGTTAAAACTATCCTAGAGCCCCATCTGCTGTTAAAACTACCCTAGAGCGCGATCTGCTGTTAGTACTAGCCTAGAGTGCCATCTGCTGTTAAAAATTATCCTTGAGCACCGTCTGTGGTTAAAACCATCCTAGAGAGCCATCTGTCGTTAAAAACTATCCTAGAGCACTGTCTGCTGTTAAAAACTAGCCTAGAGCGCCGTCTGCTGTTAAAAACTAAAACTAGCCTAGAGCGCCGTCTGCTGTTAAAAACTAAAACTAGCCTAGAGCGCCGTCTGCTGTTAAAAACTAAACTAGCCTAGAGCGCCGTCTGCTGTTAAAAACTAAAACTAGCCTAGAGCGCCGTCTGCTGTTAAAAACTAAAACTAGCCTAGAACATAGTTTGCTGTTAAAAACTAAAACTAGCCTAGAGCGCCGTCTGCTGTTAAAAACTAAAACTAGCCTAGAGCGCCGTCTGCTGTTAAAAAACTAAAACTAGCCTAGAGCGCCGTCTGCTGTTAAAAACTAAAACTAGCCTAGAGCGCCGTCTGCTGTTAAAAACTAAAACTAGCCTAGAGCGCCGTCTGCTGTTAAAAACTAAACTAGCCTAGAGCGCCGTCTGCTGTTAAAAACTAAAACTAGCCTAGAGCGCCGTCTGCTGTTAAAAACTAAAACTAGCCTAGAACATAGTTTGCTGTTAAAAACTAAAACTAGCCTAGAGCGCCGTCTGCTGTTAAAAACTAAAACTAGCCTAGAGCGCCGTCTGCTGTTAAAAACTAAAACTAGCCTAGAGCGCCGTCTGCTGTTAAAAACTAAACTAGCCTAGAGCGCCGTCTGCTGTTAAAAACTAAAACTAGCCTAGAGCGCCGTCTGCTGTTAAAAACTAAAACTAGCCTAGAACATAGTTTGCTGTTAAAAACTAAAACTAGCCTAGAGCGCCGTCTGCTGTTAAAAACTAAAACTAGCCTAGAGCGCCGTCTGCTGTTAAAAACTGAAACTAGCCTAGAGCGCCGTCTACTGTTAAAAACTAAAACTAGCCTAGAGCGCCGTCTGCTGTTAAAAACTAAAACTAGCCTAGAGAGCCGTCTGCTGTTAAAAACTAAAACTAGCCTAGAGCGCCATCTGCTGTTAAAAACTAAAACTAGCCTAGAGAGCCGTCTGCTGTTAAAAACTAAAACTAGCCTAGAGCGCCATCTGCTGTTAAAAACTGAAACTAGCCTAGAGCGCCGTCTGCTGTTAAAAACTGAAACTAGCCTAGAGCGCCGTCTGCTGTTAAAAACTGAAACTAGCCTAGAGCGCCGTCTGCTGTTAAAAACTGAAACTAGCCTAGAGCGCCGTCTGCTGTTAAAAACTAAAACTAGCCTAGAGCGCCGTCTGCTGTTAAAAACTGAAACTAGCCTAGCGCGCCGTCTACTGTTAAAAACTAAAACTAGCCTAGAGCGCCGTCTGCTGTTAAAAACTGAAACTAGCCTAGAGCGCCGTCTGCTGTTAAAAACTAAAACTAGCCTAGAGCGCCGTCTGCTGTTAAAAACTGAAACTAGCCTAGAGCGCCGTCTGCTGTTAAAAACTGAAACTAGCCTAGAGCGCCGTCTACTGTTAAAAACTAAACTAGCCTAGAGCGCCGTCTGCTGTTAAAAACTGAAACTAGCCTAGAGCGCCGTCTGCTGTTAAAAACTGAAACTAGCCTAGAGCGCCGTCTACTGTTAAAAACTAAACTAGCCTAGAGCGCCGTCTACTGTTAAAAACTAAGCTCAGAATCAATTCAAGAAAGAAACGTGAAGCATTCTGAAAACATTGAATCGATTTCTTGGACAATGTTTCACCACAGTTCTAGTTCAAATGTATCTCTTTTGACTGCTTGTTTGAAGATCTCATCAAGACCTTTCATTTTTTACACTCTACCTCACTTTTGCGATGCACAAATATTTACAGCTTACAATGAGCATGAATGCAAACTCAAACCATTTTAGACCTCGTTTTTCCTGTATTTTAGCACTTCACATCTGTGACTTCATTACTACATGTTCGGAGTTCAAGAACCTGATTTAATAGGTGTTAATTAACATTAATAAATAATTAATTGATATTAAAATTGTCTTGATATTTACATATAAGAGGTTTCCTTATGAAAAATGCATATAGCTAATTTAGACTAACAGTCTGAACCTGTGAAATATTTTTTAAATAATAAATGTTGGAATAAAAATGACTAATAAACAAATGCAGGTGCCAGAAAATGCCATAGAGGCTACACCAATGGGCTACACTTAGTTTACCGCTTTAGTGCTGTATACTGTGTTTACTAGAGCACTTCTTATGAAGTAGAATGTGAATATTCTCCACTGTTGAAAAAACCTGCACTTCTAAAGTGGTTTCACTGCATTTTTGAACTGTAATTATTACAGGCTGTAATATTTGAGAATTTTAATTTGCAACAGCTGAGCAAACCAAGGCAAAAACCTGCAATAAAAAAACAAAAACATTTTGTCTTTGGAGGCAACACAGCTAGGTATATATAATATAATAATATTTCCCAAATGATGTTTAACAGTGCAAGGAAATTTTCACAGTATGTCTGATAATATTTTTTCTTCAGCAGAAAGTCTTCTTTGTTTTATTTCGGCTAGAATAAAAGCAGTTTTTAATTTTTTCAAAACCATTTTAAGGTCAAAATTATTAGCCCCTTTAAGCTATATTTTTTTTATAGTCTACAGAACAAACCATCGTTATACAATAACTTATTTATAATTAATTACCCTAACCTGCATAGTTAACCTAATTAACCTAGTTAAGCCTTTAAATGTCACTTTAAGCTGTATAGAAGTGTCTTGAACAATATCTAGTCAAATATTATTTACTGTCATCATGGCAAACATAAAATAAATCAGTTATTAGAGATGAGTTATTATAACTATTATGTTTAGAAATGTGTAGAAAAAATCTTCTCTCTATTAAACAGAAATTGGGAAAAAACAAACAGGGGGGCTAATAATTCTGACTTCAACTGTGTGTGTGTGTGTGTTTATATATATATATATATATATATATATATATATATATATATATATATATATATATATATATATATTGTTTTTCTTTTATAAATGTCTAACCACTGTTTAGTATTAAGAAAACCAGGCCTATCAATATTTATGTGTTACTAATAAAATTGTGAACTTAAGTATCAAAACACACAACATGCTGTATAGGAGGATGTGAATATGGTGTGTTTACATTAGCCAATCAAAGCAGTGATCATTTATATTCATTTCAGCCGAAGGTAAATGAAAGTTTTTTTTTTCTATAGGGATTGAAAATGCATTTCATTAAGCTGACTAGAAGTATGATGTTCTGTTAAATGAATAATACGGCCTCTAAATTTACAGCATAGAATATATGGATATAATGCAACTTCTATTTTAAAATAAAATTATGTTATAAATATTAAAGAAATTTTGTGTTTCAGTCATTCATCATTCAAATTGAACAAACCGATATGTCTATATGTGTGTATGTGTATATATTGTTTATTTCATTATTATTTTAGTTTACTCCATTCCTTGTTCTTTTTTATTATTACAATTATTATTACTACTAGTGGGTAGCACGTTCGCCTCACAGCAAGAAGGTCGCTGGTTCGAGCTTCAGCTGGGTCAGTTGGCATTTCTGTGTGGAGTTTATATGTTCTTCCCGTGTTGGCGTGGGTTTCCTCCGGGTCCTCCGGTTTCCCCCACAGTTCAAAGACATGTGGTACAGGTGAATTAGGTAAGCTAAATTGTCCGTAGTGTATGTGTGTGAGTGAGGGCGTGTGGATGTTTTCCAGTGATGGGTTGCAGCTGGAAGGGCAACCGCTGCGTAAAACATATGCTGGATAAGTTGGCGGTTCATTCCGCTGTGGCGACCCCTGATTAATATAGGGACTAAGCCGAAAATGAATGAATGAATGAATGAATACTAGTACTAAACTTGTCAATTTTGTTGTTACCATTTTTTTTTTCATTCTCTTTCATATTTTCTTTTTTGTTCTTCTAATTTCTCAAAATTCTAAAACTCCTATACATCCAGACACACAACAATATTTATAAATGCTGAATGCTGTTGCCAGACAGTTTATAGATTTGGGTTGCATGTTGAATGAATGTTTCTTTATTTTACCAGGTAAAAAAAAAACAAGATCTCATTTAAAGGTGTGACCTGGCCAAGAGGTCTGCAGCACACGACTTATGTTATAAGTTTGGTGGCATGTATAGTAGTATGTACTGACATATCTCCTATTTTTTTTTATTTATTATTATTTGGCCTTGCATATGCTTGAAAGCATGCTTTTTGCAGATACCATTAGGTTTATCTTTTTTGTTAGCACAATTCGCTATCATTTTAAGCATATCCAAATGTTTTTGGGGCGCCACAACAGATAAGAATAATCATTATAATCCTAAAATGAACTTCAAAATATGTGTGAAAGAGCAAAAAGGCCAGTCTGTTCTCTCTTTTTATAGTCGTGTAAATGTAACGGGGCACACTGTTTGTTTGTGCAGCTCACCTGTGTGTGTCTTCATGTGCTCGTCGAAATACTGCTTCATGTTGAAGTCTTTGCCGCACCACTGGCACATGAACTGCTTGTGTCCGATGTGGATGCTCATGTGAGAGCGCAGCTGGTATTTGTACTGGAACCTCTCGTCGCAGTTCTACACACACACACAGAAATAGACAGCATGTGGGTGGATGCCGTTTCTGCCTTCAAATCTGAGGCAGACTGAAGCAATCCCAACGTTGCAATATGACCATAATAACCCGTCATTACCGTTCATACGCCTGTCATTAACATACTATTTATAGGAATCAGGCCAATCCCACTCATTTAGACTCTCTAACTCTGCACCCTAAAGGGAAACCAGCGTGCCCCACCCGGACCACCCTCACAAGAACAACACCCCATAATGCTTTTCATAAAAAAAAAAAAGATGGCCTAAAAGAGATGAAAAAAAAGGGTCCAAAAAGACTCTAAGGTAATACATTTATACAGAGCAAAGTGATCCTGACAGCAAGACTGGCAAGTATGTTCATGGCAAGTAGTTCACCTGTCCACATCAGGACTGTCAACTAAATTAGATGATTTTTGTTTCCTTCCGATGAACACAAAAGAAGATATTTTGAAGGAAGCTGGAAACCTGTAACTATTGACTTTCATATTATTTATCTGTCCTACTATGGATGTCAATGGTTACAGGTTTCCAGCTTTCTTCAAAATATCTTGTGTTCAACAGAAGAAAGTTATGCATAAAAGTTTGGAACCACTTTCATTAACTAACATTAACAAAGATGGATCCTGTTATAAAAGTTCATTGTTTGTTCATGTTAGTAAATACTTTAGTAATGCAACATCATTGTAAAGAGTTACAAAAAATATCTGTTAAATCTAGTCAATATTTTGTCACATCATATTTATAAATTCTGTTCAATTTTACTCAGACAATACAGTCAAACTACGATGACGACTACGAAGACTACTACTATTACTACTACTATGACGACTACAACTACGACGACTACTACTACTACTACTACTACTATGATGACTACTACTACGACAACTACTATGACTATTTTTACAACTAAAATGACAACTATATGACGACTACTACTACAACTATTACTACGACAACTACTATAACGACGACTACTTCGATTACAACGTCTACTTCAACTACTACTACGACTACTATTTCTATGACTACTGGAGTCTACTAATTTGACGACTACTACGACGACGACTACTACTACTACTACGATGACTACAGCTACTACTACGACAACTACTACTACGATGACTACTACTACTATGACTATTACGACTACTACTGCGACTATTACTACAACAACTACTATAACTATTACTACGACGACTACTACAACTACTACTATGACTACAAAGTCTACCTCAACTACTACTATTTCTATGACTACTACTACTACTACTACTACGAGTATTACTACTACAATGACTCCTACTACAACTACTTCTACAACAAGTACTTCTACGACTACGAATACTACTACTATTACTACTACTATGACGCCTTCTACTACTACAATGACTAGGATGACTACTACTATGAGTACTACTACGACTACTACAACTACAACGACTACTATGACTACTTCTACAACTACGATGACTACTACTACTATGACTATTACTACGACTACTACGAAGACCAACTACTACGACTACCACTTCTACAACTATGACGACTTCTACTACAACAACTACTACTATGACTACGACGACTACTTCTACGACGAGTACTTCTATGACTACTACTACTACGAGTACTACTACTACTACTACTTCAACTACTACTAATACTATTTCTATGACTACTACTACAAGTATTACTACTACAATGACTACTATCTATGACTTCTACAATGACTATGAAGACTATTATTATTACTACTACCACTACTACTACAATGACTACGATGACTACTACTATGAGTACTACTACTATGACTACTAGTATGACTATGACGGCTACTACTTTGACGACTACTAATATGACTACTATGGAGTCTACTAATTTTACGACTACTTCTACGACGACTACTACTACGATGACTACGGCTACTACTACGACGAATACAACGTCTACTTCAACTACTACTACTACTATATCTATGACTACTACTACTACGAGTATTAATACTACAATGACTACTACTACGACTACTTCTACTATGACTACTTCTAAAACGAGTACTTCTACGACTACGAAGACTACTACTATGAGTACTACTACGACTACTACAACGACTACTATGACAACTACTATGACTACTTCTACAACTATGATGACTACTACTACTACGACTATTACTACGACTACTACTACTACTTCTACAACTATGATGACTACTACCACAACGACTACTACGTCTACGACAACTACTACTACGACGAGTACTTCTATGACTACTATTACTAGGACGACTACTACGAGTACTACTACTACTATGACTACGATGACTATTACTATGACGACTACTACTATGACTACTTGTATGACGACTACTACTACGACGACTACTAATATGGCTACTATGGCATCTACTAATATGACGACTACTTCTACAACGACTACTACTACTACTTCGACGACTACGGCTACTACTTAATATCAAAGAGTTGCAGCAAGACTCCGATCTGCCCACGTGCAAAACTACAAATGACTTAACTGAGTCACTCTCCCTAGACAGTTATAATATAGACCTACCTAGACTTACAATATTTTTAGTTGTGTATATCATATTATCACACGATTTGTAATCAATTAAAATTTTACCAAACCAACTTTAAATCAACAATTTTAGATTTCTTGGGTTACTTTAAAATGATCAGTGTTATTCACAATGCTTCATGAAATTGTAGTTCTTTCGCTCAAAGTCTTGTACCTTTTTGTCTGATTTTCCTCTTTTGTCCAATAAAAGTTTGTAATGACTAGCCATGTAACTGGCTGGTTTGGTTCATGGGTCATAATTCCTTAACAGAGATGCTTTAAAATCCTATGAGAAAAAACTTACTGTGAAAAACACTTCCAGATGAAGTGTGTGAACAATCAACAGCATCGTTAACGATGAAGAAAACAAACAAAACATTTATCTGGTTTGAAAAAGCCTTTTTCTAAATAAACACTACATTATAAACTATATTTGGCTAAATTACCACTGAAATAACAGCCATTTTTCCTCAAATATAGTTAAAATTGTGTCAAATAAAGTTATAAAACGGGGTGTTTTAGTTTTTGTCTCCACAGTACACCAGGCAGAAACATATAGAAAGGCCCAAAAGTATTATTCGAGATGAAATTTAAGAGAAATTTGAAAATGATTGGTGCAATTTGTATATGTACAGCTTTTTGTTTTAATTTATTCAGTTATTTACTGTGTATTTGGTGCAAATAGTGTGTTGTTGTACTGTTCTGGCTAGAGGAAAACTGGACATGCCCAACTGAGCCTGGTTTCCTTCAAGGTTTTTTCCTTCACTTTCGTTAATTGGTGAAGTTTTGTTCCTCCCCACTGTCATCACTGGCTTGCTCGGTTTGGGACTTGTGGAGCTGCACACCGATGGATTTGCTCTTCAGTGTTTGGACTTTAAGCAGTGAAATTAGGGCATACTTACACTATGTACAGTTGCCTTGAACAGGCCCGAAGCACGCATGTCCCCCTCCGGTCTCCCCCGAAGGCCCGCACTCACATTGCATTTGAGTCTGATCAAGCTTACGTCATCGAGGATGCGCTGTTTAGTTTAAGAAGCGCTCTCGCTCAGCACAGTGGAGATTTCTTCAGTTATATCGTTTTAGTCATTTGGGATCCAGTGACACGCAGTCAAATATTTCGCAACAGATCAGTCAACTTTGACGCTCAAACAATCATAAAGTCCTCATGCTGCAGGAATTAGGAGGTTAGCTAAAGGTGCAGCTGTCGTGCAGTCGTGCAGTGAGGGGTTTGCATCTTTAATAAACTACGACAGTTTGCGTTCATTGAACAGTACGAATGATTAATAAATCCATATGAAGCAGTCCCTTAAATGTCACGTCTCATCTTCGGTTTCAGGCTCCCGATTCAGAGCACTCACACTTCTCAAACGATCCGGGAAACGGGCCTGGGCACGGTTCGGATAGCATAATGTGAGTGCGCCCTTAAACCACACTGAACAGAACTAAACTGAAGTAAAACTCTGAAAAACTGGACAGACACAGTTTCAATTTACTAGAACTTCCATGTTAAGCTGCTTTGACACAATCTACATTGTAAAAGCGCTATACAAATAAACATGAATTGAATTGAATTGTTTTTTGTGTGTTGTTGTTCTGTTTTTTTTGTGGTAATTGCATTGCAATGTCAACGGTGGCAAGTGAGTTTCCCCTCACAGGGATTAATAAAGTTCTCTACTACTACTGTTAAAGCTGGAACTGATATTTAAATGCTAAAAAGGAAAAGTCAGCAAAGCCTTGAAAATCAAATATATATTTAAGCCCAAATACACAGAGACTCTCGTCACAGACTGACAAAACCTTTCAGAATAGCTTACTCAGTCCTGCTCATGTAAATGGAGCAAAACACACCAGCAAACAAACACAACAAACTAAAAACACTGGCTTTATTCACTCTCCTATTCAAATATACAGAAATACAGTGTTGTTTGTTCACGTAAACGCTCTCCGTGTAGACGTTTACCAAAAACAAACTCGAGCAAATATAGAGAAGCTGGAAACACACACATTTACGAATATAATTATAATTTTAATACGGTTTGTTTAATACTCTATTACTATCTAGAAATGTGTTTGACTTTTTAAATCGCACATTAGTCCTTTATTTACGAACTGAATAAAACGCCACTGAAGATTTAAAAATACAGCAAACAGTTAAATCCACAAATGAACATTCAATATGGGAAGAGTGTGTTTCCAGTTGAGGGGGTTGCAAATACCAAATATAACATAATAGCTTGACCGCGGTTATTGAAAAATCTGTGGCATAAGATTAAATGGCACCTTCCCTATCCATTTTTTACATCACTTTTAAAAACTCACCTGTTCGATCTGGCCTACTAATATCGTACTGCTTTTATTTGTCTTGACTAATACTCGGTTTATAAATGTTTATCTGTTGTTTCCCTTGGTTTGTAGGTTTAGTGTGTTTTACTGCTCTATATGGAGTTGGATTTTATGAAGAGCGCTTATCTGTCAATGAACAGTTTCCATATTTAGTGATTCTCAGAGATGGGAAGTAACAAAGTACAAACACTTTGTTACTGTACTTAAATAGATCTTTCTGGTATCAGTACTTTACTCCACTATTTATTTTTTAGATAAACGTTTTACTTTTACTCCTTACATTTTACACAAATATCTGTACTTTTTACTAATTACATTTTTTAATGGGGCTTGTTACTTTCGTTTTGATGTGTTTTGTGCCGGGATCTATATTATTTAACGTCATTGCCCAATTTGAACTTTTTAATTCTGCCAATCTTTCATTAAGTGCCTGTGCGCTGCAGTGCACGGCTTTTTCAACTGTAGTGCACCGTAGGCTTATTAACTTAGGCTTACCAGAGGAACGGCTAACCTGGATGAGACAGAGAGAGTCCGCGATGTGAACATGACTGATGTCATGTTTAAACCGGGTTATAAGATGCGGCTTGGTCGATCGGATTACAGATAAAACAAGAGACACATTCCTGTTCAAATCTGGCATTTAAATGGGGTTAAAGTCTTTTGTCCACTTCCGACTATGGTGTACTGTACATCTGATCTTTTAATCTAATACCGTGAAAAAAAACTAACAATCATGTGCTTTTTTTTGTCAATGTTTGTGCAGTTAGTACTAAAGCAATTCAATACCTATGAATATGTTATGCAATGAGGTTTATTTCCGTTGTTTCCAAGGAGTTCATATTTCATAGAACATAATTTATGCTGTTCTGAAGTTTCAGAATGTGTATATTATGTATATACACTGTTGTCTTCATTTAAATTTGTTAGATAGTTTGTTAGATAAATATTTTAGAACATAAAGTATTTATTCTGGGTGATTTATGAATAAAAATATAATGCAAAGGAACAGGGATTTATCATGTGAAAAAAGAAAATGTATTATCAGCATTAATGACTTTATCCGTTAAATAAAATATACACAACACTCTCAAAACAAACAAGGGTGTTGCTGAATGAAGCAGCTTTAGCATAACGCAAAAAATAATTTGTAGTCAAATACATTCAGTTTTTTATTTTATCTAAAGAAAAGAAAACTAACATATGTTTTGGACAAAATGAAGTGCTAAATTTAAGATATTTATTAGTTATAAATACAGTATAATAGCAGAAGCAGGGGCGCCGCTGGCCGCCAGAGGTCCTCTAACAACCGTTTACGGATGAACGTTCACGGGGGATGTGGCGTGGACCAAAGTGAGGGGGGGAGGGGGGGGGGGGGGGGTCTAACAACACCCCCCATCCAGCGGCGGCACTGGGCAGAAGAATTATATTTTAGAATATACTACTACTAGAATATGGCTACTTTGCTGCTGTTATTTTGTATAGACATGATGTGTGGTGCAGTTACCACCATGAAACTAAAACAAGTATAGTAATGAATACTTTTTACTTAAGTACATATTTCAGGCTGTACTTCTTTACTTTTACTTGAGCACAAATGTGTAGTCAGTACCTCAACTTTTACCAGAGTAATTTTAAACATGAGCATTTGTAGTTCTACTTTATTTATGGTTGTGAATGCATTATGAGACCTCAATCTCTTCTCCTCAGTTCACCTCTACAGTTAAACAAAGGGACTTTTCTTTACATTTTCATTAATTCATTTGTTTTCCAGCTGCAACTCAGAACTGGAAAACACCCATACACACTCTTATTTACACACACACATACTACGGCCAATTTAGTTGATTTAATTAGTGCATGTCTTTGGACTGTGGGAGAAACCGGAGCACCCGGAGGAAACCCACCTCAACACTGAGAGAACATGCAAACTCCCCACAGATATTGGCCCAGCGGGGACTCGAACCAGAGACCTTCTTGCTGTGAGGTGACAGTGCTAACCACTGAGCCACCGTGCTGTCCTTATGGACATTTGAAATAATGTAATGTAAAAGAAATAACATATAGAGAAATAGTCTGAAATAACAGAAACAGTACTGGCAGTTTATTACCAGGTTTTTGTACAGTAATATACAACACCAACCCAGACAATATATCACTTTAAACTACTGAAAATGTTAATACAAGTCAGTTTTTGGAACTTTTAAAGGTTAAAAGTTGTTGGAAGAAAGATCAGGGTCTCATAAGGCAATTCAGAAGCAGAAATAAATGGGGAAAATAAAAACATGAATCACAAAACACAGAAAACTGCTCATTTATGGATATTTTTTTTAAAGTGCAGTCTTGTGTTTTTTTAAAATGTGCTTTAGAAATAAATTATTATAAACAGCTTAGAAAAGAAAAAGGAGATCCTTCTGGAGCAGACTAAAAGATTAGGTAGAGCAGTGGTTTTGCTTCAGAAGCCAAATTATTGACCTTATTCTTTGCGTTCGAGCGGGCGCAGCCATTTGAATCTTTTAGACTCGAGGCTTTGTCTCATTCACGTCAATTCATTTTTAGATGTTAAATACAGCTCGTTATGATGCTTGATGCTGCAAACTGATGTTTTCTTATTATATTATTCTACTTTTATGTATAGTCATGAACACACTTGTTTGTGGAGTGAGTAGTTTGACCGTTTTCTGCTGTTTATTATTACTAGTCATTTCTCCCATAGGAAACTGAATCGGAAGTTCTAAAACAATTGCAAAAACAAGCGCACTTCCACATTGAAGAATAAGGTCAATACATTGGACATCAAACCATGACTGTATCAACCTCATGAGCAGTTTCATAAAAGTATTATTAGAGCTGCCTTACAGTGAATCTTGAACAAAATAATCATTGATTTAACTAGAATAAAAGCAGATTTCTGATGAGCTGAATGCGTTTTATGAATTAGCGTGACCAGATGTGCCTGTTTTTAGGGAACAGTCTGATTTTTTGTGATCTTGTCCCCAATGCAAGACTGAACTTTGTGTACTTGATAAGGTCACACTTTATTTTGATGGTACGTTTGTTGAATTTAAGTTGCATTATATCTACATGCCAACTAATTCTCATTAGATTATAAGTAGACTGTTGGGGTTAGGGTTAGTGTAAGTTGACATGCAAAGTTTCTTATAGTCAGTTAAATGTCTGTTGAAGGAGCAGAATCAGCAGATATTAAGCAGACAGTCTACTAATACTCAAATGGACCATCAAAATAAAGTGTTACCCTTGATTTTGAGAAAAAGCAGGTAGCGAATGTCTGCAGCCACGTCTCTATTTTCAGATGTCTCCGTTTCCCCCCCATACACACTGACATGGAGCAGGAGGGCGAATAATTTTGACTACAACTGTATATTCACACTAATTAAACTTCATACCTGATTTTCAATGATTGCCTTTTTTTGTAATGCTACTTTATGACATGACATTTTTATAATTGTTAAAAGGTGTTGAAATAGTGTGAAAAGCAGTGTCCATACCTCACAGCGGAAGGGTTTCTCTCCTGAATGCTGCAGCGAGTGCACTTTGAGGGACATGCTGCGCTTGAAAGACTTTCCACAGGTTTCACAGGTAAACGGCATGTCCTTTGTGTGAGCTGAAGACAGAGAGAAGACAGAAGAATCTTTATCTAATGCTTTCTGTAGTATATGTACCTGTATATAGTATATTTTGTAGTATATGGATAACTAAATTTAATAAAACTATCAAAACTAAAAAAAGTTATGTTTACATAAAACCTCACAACGATGCCATCGCATAGGATTGAAGTCTATAATTTCAATTGCTTGTTTATATATTGAATCAATAGGCTTCAGTGTAGTTAAAGAGGCTTGTGCGAGAATATGAGAGAAGTGAAAGAATATCATTGTGTGCAGTTTGAGGAGTTAAAAATCTAATAAAACGAAAGAGCTTAGACTTGGCTTGACCTTCTTACACATATTTTCAACATGACTATCAAATTTTAAATTCTAAAAACTGATTTATTTTATCTTTGCCATGATGAGAGGACATTATATTTGACTAGATATTTTGCAAGATACTAGTATTCAGCTTAACATGCAATTATGGCCCGTTTCCACTGAGTGGTACGGTATGGTATGGCCGTTTCCACTATCAAAAGGTACCTAAAAGTGAACCGTACCGTACAGAAGAATCTTTATTTAATGCGTTTTGTAGTATATAAGTGAGTTTACATGAACGTTCTTAAACTAATTACTCTTAAAATGCTGATGATGCAAGTGGTCATGTAAACGTGTTGTTTATTTTTTTCCCCAATTTCTGTTTAACGGAGAGAAAAAAATTTTCAACACATTTCTAATCATAATAGTTTTAATAACTCATCTCTAATAACTGATTTATTTTATCTTTGTCATGATGACAGTAAATAATATTTGACTAGATATTTTTCAAGACACTTCTATACAGCTTAAAGTGACATTTAAAGGCTTAACTAGGTTAATTAGGTTAACTAGGCAGGTTAGGGTAATTAGGCAAGTTAGTGTATGATGATGGTTTGTTCTGTAGACTATGAAAAAAATATAAAGCTTAAAGGGGCTAATAATATTGACCTTAAAATGGGTTTTAAAAAAATAAAAACTGCTTTTATTCTAGCCGAAATAAAACAAATAAGACTTTCTCCAGAAGAAAAAATATTATCAGACATACTGTGAAAATTTCCTTGTTCTGTTATATTTGGGAAATATTTAAAAAAGAAAAAAAAATTCAAAGGGGGTTCAATAATTTTGATTGCAACTGTATATAAACTGCATAAACTGACCGGCATAGCTAGATTTTAGCCCTTATGTGGATTTTATGTGGGATATAAATGCATTAACCTGCTTTCTGTTGGCTTATAGAAGACGGCAAGTGTGAAACGTGACAAAAACATTTTTTAACTTGATATTTAGATGTCAGTGGTTGTAATACTTTTCCTCGGTTTTTAATTATTTGACATGACAACTGACAAACTCAATTAACAAATAAATGATTACATTTGTGTGAATGCAAATTTCCTGTTTTATTGATTTGCATCCAAACAGGAACAACGGGTTATTTCAGTAAGCTGATTTGTGTGAGTTATTAGCATATTCGCATTCATCATCTGCTCATTCATACTGAAGATTTCATGGTTTAGTAGGGGCTGTGTTGCATGTATATTATACATACCGACCATGTGCTTTCGGACATGGGCCATGGTGTAGAATTTCTTCTCACAAATCTCACAGGCAAATTTCTTCTCTGCAAATCCATGGACAATCTTAATATGTTCGTGGAGGGACCACAGCTTCTTAAAAGACTTATTACACGACACACACTGAGACACAAAAAGACAGAGACACACTGTTATACTGCAAGTCCATCAAACTCATTCAGTAGTGCATCTACTGTATGAAGCCCTCTGAACGTGAATAAAGTCTCCCTCTGCTGGCCAGGATTGATAATAACAGCTTTTGAACATCTCATAATAATGCAATTCAAATGTATTCTCTTACAGATTTAGGAATTATAAATGACATAATCCTGCACTATATATTTTCTCAGTCTTTATTGAATTACTAATTAAGCACCAATACAATAATAACACTGTTAAATGTAAACTTTATATCCTCTAACGTCTCATTCACTCCACAACTGATATTTTTATTTGCATTTGGACAACATATCTGGACAGTATAAAAGGCTCTATGTGCGATATCTTGAGATTAGTACTGACCATGTATTCAGGCGTATTTATTTGTCTTCTATTCTCACCCTATTTGCTATTGGTCCTGCTGTACTGTTATGCTTGTGGTGCAATGCTCTATGGCAGGGGTTCCCAATCTTTGCAGCCCGAGACCCCTAAAATAACAATGCCAGCGACCTCCAAATATCTTGAAGGTAGTTATTAATATACAAACCTTGCACACTCAACAATAGGCCTATATAAACACGAGCATATTGACAACACAAAAAAAGTGCAACAGTTTAACATCATATCATTTTTATGGTCATTTCCTCACCTAATGAGACTGGTGGACACAATGTTTTCAGCACAAGTCTATTCTTGGTTTAATTTTGGAGACCTCCACTCAGAGATCATTCTCAATGTTCAGTGGTGGCCTGTATTTATTTTTATGTATTTTATTGCCATAAAGGTGTCAGAAAGTTTAACCTGGTGCTATAAAATCAATCTGCTGTATCTGACAATATTGCAGTGTTGTTAATCTAACGTAAACACACCAATCCTATGAAATTATTAAAAGGCTGATGGCTTTTCATTTGCATGTTGTTGTTTTTTTATGTAACTATTACCTACTAATTTTATCTTCTGTGAGTTATAGATAAACATGGTAATTGTAATAGTTTAATTAAATTTATTTGATTTTGGAAATCACCAAGGAACCCCCTGTCATTGTCCTGCCACCCCCCAGGGGGTCCCGAACCTCAGGTACACCTCATGTGCTTTATTTAGTGTTAAATGTTAATAATGTGAGTTTAAATGCCGTTTTACATAACATTTATTGCCATACTACTGAAAGCAGCAGCAGATAGTTGAGCATAGAGTGCATATTCTGTGCTTCTGAATGGCTGTATTTACAATTCTGACGTGTTTCGTCTGGTGCAAACAGCCAAATTGCTCATCACTGTGCCTCGTCACGTAGCGTGTTGTTAAGACACACAGTTACAATGTAACCTGCTCAACTAATGTTTACGCTCGTAATATTTATTTATATCATTTGCTAATTAATAACCACCTCATGTGTGGGGCCAGACAGAATCTGCGGACGTTTTTTGCCATTTCTGCTGAGAATTTTGGTAAAAAACTGCGGATTTCTGCGGAATTATTTTGGGAGTCTCATAACTAAAACCTTAATATGTGAAATAAAAAATAATACCTTTTTAACTTTTATTTAATGTTTACAATGCAAATCCAATTACATTTCACTTTATTTGGTAAACAAAGCAAGTCTCTCATATAATATATCTACTAAAAGACAGAACATATTACTCTACAAACTGCATTGTACATAAATCATATAAACATTTTCATATTAGTCAATAATATTACTCTAATGGATTTAAAAACTGAATACATTTAGATTTACACACATTTACTCAAGTAAATAAAACAGAATTAATGATGGGCTAAAAATCTGCGGAAATCTGCGTGCGCAGATTCTGTGTGTGCCTACTCATGTGGAACGAAATCAGTCTAAATTTGGAGTCTGCTACTGTCCACCGGAGGACACATTTCAGTCACGGACGCATGCTTTGAGAGCCTTTCTGATTGAACGAATGGAATTCGCGATTTTCCACCAAGGCAACCCAGTGTGCTTAAATATAGTTGGCTAAACTGGCATTGGGCGGGTTAAAATGACCAAAACAAAGACAGTGTTCCTGCACGGAAAACACATTTTCAAAGCAGAATTTCTGACTTCAGCATTGTTTTTCAGATAAACAAGAATGTTTACTTAACATGTTTCTTAAATATCTGCAAACATATTATGGTGTTTTATGCTTTTAAAAGAGTCAAAAACTTACATACAGCACCTTTAAAACCCAATCTTTACTAATTTGACTGCTGAACTGGGCCATAATTGAAGGTGGGGGAGAGCAAATGAAATAATTACGTTCAAATTAAACATTTTAGACAAAATATGATAGAAAAAGATGTTATATATAATTTATAGGTATCATTTATACTTCTCTGTATTTATTTGGGGGCCCTCAGATTTTCTGGGTAAGCATTTAACTTGCTTATTGACTAAATCCGCCCCTGATTGAACCATTAAATTTTCATTCATTCATTTTCCTTTGGCTTAGTTCCTTATTTATCAGGGGTCTCCACAGCGGAATGAACCGCCAACTTATCCAGCATATGTTTTACACAGCAGAAACCCTTCTAGCTGCAACCCTGTACTGGAAAACATCCATACACTCTCATTCACACACATACACTACAGCCAATTTAGTTTATTCAATTACCTATAGCACATGTCTTTGGACTGTGGTGGAAACCAGAGCACCCTGTGGAAACCTACGCCAACACGGAGAGAACATGCAAACTCCACACAGAAATGCCATCTGACCCAGTCGGGACTCGAACTAGTGACCTTCTTGCTGTGAGGAAACAGTGCTAACCACTTAGCCACCATGCTGCTCTAATTTTGCTTTATCTGAATTTTATTTCTGCGATAAAAAAATAATACAATTGTTATCTCTTGTTTCATAAAAGTGGACTGTCCGTAAGATACTGGCCTAACATTTCCACAATTATGGCCTCTGACCTTACAAATGTCTATTAACAGCACTCCTGAACAACACAGGACAGTTTGATATCTAATGTCTGAGATCACGTGACACCTGTGAAACTGCTCTTTACCTGAATATTCTTCTCGCAGTCCGTCTGTTGGTGCAGAGCCAGTTCACTCTCCAACACAAACTTCTTCCCGCACTTATCGCAGATCTGCATGCGCCTGTGCGTCACGTTCATGTGTTTCTCCAGGTACCAGCGGGTGTTGAACACACGTGGGCATTTTTCACACGCCAGCGTTTCCTTTTCCTCCCCTTCTCCCTTGGCTCCTCCTCCAGTGGGTGTGGCTCCAGATGCAGAGGAGGCGGAGCTTTTGGCCTCCTTGGCTGGTCTGCACTTTTGGGGCGGGGCTTCCGCATGCTTCCTCCGCCCCCTGGTGGTCACACCAGATGATGTCACACTCGAAGCAGCGACTCGACGACTTTTTCGACAGGGCTGAGCGGTGGTCCGTCCCCTCTGCGCCCGCTGTGCTCTTGTACGCCGACTATTATTCTCCTCCTCCTCCTCTTCCTCTTCATCCAGATCACTGTAGTTCTCTTCAACACTGTCCTCTTCCTCCTCCTCATCGTCCTCATCCTCATCTTCATCCTCCTCACTATTGCTCTTATCATCTTCAGCAACGTTCCCTGCGTCGTCTCCTTTGGACACGTGTAGGGTTTGGTTATTGAGGTTGACCTCCACGATGATCTGCCCTCGTTTAAACTCGTCCTCCCCTCCGGCTCCTGAATCGTCAGCTTCCGAATCATCCGATGTTCCTCCGTTTCCAGTCTTTTCCGGAGCCCCTTCCCGGTAAAATGGCTGATTTGGGGCAGGGTTCAGCTCTGAGGGCATTTGCGAATCTGCTGCCATCGTGTTGTCGATGGCCAAGGAGTACGGTGTATCCTCAGCTTCTCGCTTGTAAATCTTAGCCGATAGTTCAGAATGAGGAGCGGAGGTGTTGTGGATGTACGTTTGGGAGGGTTGGGTCATTGGCCGCTCTTCTTCGGACATCGCCTCCAGGCCGGACAGCTCTTCCCTCAGTGTCTGGCAGGACTTCATGGGCAGTCGACCGCCTGTTTGACCTGAAGTGTTTACCTCTTTATGTTTGGGACTATCCAGTCTTGATGAGGGTGATGTAGAGGGTAAAATGTACCCCTCCTCTCCAGTGAATGAGAGGAGGGTGTAAAGGAGGAGAGACTAGAAGAGATGCTTTAGCCAAGACCAAACTGAGCCTCCATTATTTGCACTAGAGCACAAAAGAAAAAGAAATATGAAAAACTAAGAAATTGACTTCATCAACTGATCTAGGGATACACAGTTAATTACTATAAAACAGATCATGATGGCATAAAAATAACACACACCAGGAATGTCTGACACTGATAATTCTTTATATCTGGAGGCCAATTAATATATGCGGAGTACTTGCCAAGTTAACCTAATTAACCTTGTTAAGCCTTTTTTACTGAATTTTTCAGAATGAGTTGCCTTGTTAAGCCTTTAAATGTCACTTTAAGTTGAATACTGTCATGATTCTGCCACTCTGGTCTTGTTAATTCTTGCTTTGGCACTAGCCCTGTCATGTCTTGTACAGTATGTTGTGCTCGGCTTGAGTTTTATCGGGTCAAGCACTCTTATTCTGTTCTTGTCTGTCCTTGTTTTTTTCTTGTATGAGCACTGTCTTGGCCACTCTCGGGCCGTGCACGCTCCCACTTCGGGGCTTTGCTTGGGATGTGCGCTCTCATCCTGGTGTTTGTTCTGTCTGCAGCATGCGGTTTCATTCTCAGCGTCTCAGTTGGTTTCGGTTGGGATGAAACATGCACATTGCATGTGTGAGCGCACGATAAGTGTTTTGCGTTCAGCCTTCTGTTAATGTTGTGTTTAGCACGTGGTTCATGACACTCGCACTTCTCAAACGATCTGGAAAACGGGCCTGGGCACGGTTCGGATAGCATAGTGTGAGTACGCCGTAATAATGGATTAACAAGAAGGGTGAGATTAGACAATAGACGGGAGAGCACATGACACAAAGAAACAACACAAGCCATGTGCTCACGTAAAAGGAGACTAGAACACCCAGCCAATGAGAGAACTCATTAACCGTGTGTTCATATGAAACACAACACTAAAACACATGTAAACGGTTCACTTGGGCTTTGGCGCGGTACGCTTGTGTGTGAGTGCAAAACGCGCCTGAGCCTGAAACTGAAAGCGAGACGTGACTTTTAAGGGACTGTTTGATATGGATTAATTAATCATTCGTCTTGTTCAATGAACGCAAACTGTCGTAGTTTATTAAAGACGCAAACCCCTCACTGCACGACAGCTGCACCTTCAGCAAACCTCCTAATTCCTGCAGCACCAGGATTGTTTATGAGCGTCAAAAGTGGCTGATCTGTTCGGCGAAACATTTGACTGTGTGTCACCGCATATCAAACCACTTAAACGATAGAACTAAAGAAATCTCCACTGTGCTGAGCGAGAGCGCTTACTAAACAGCGCATCATCGATGACGTAAGCGTGCCCAGGCCCGAATGTAATGTGAGTGCAGGTCATCGTGGGAGATGGGAGGAGGGACAAGCGTGCTTTGGCCCGGTTCAAGGCAACTGTACATAGTGTGAGTACACCCTTAGTTTCAGTTCAGCTGTTTGTTTGCTAATTCTTTCTCTTTATAGTCACCTCTTGTCTGCTGTCCTGTGCCATTACGTTATATGTCGTATCCTGTCGAGTCATCTCCTGTTTGACCAGCCCTGATCTTTGCAAGCCCTGCTCAGTCAAGTTTGTTTGTTGTTGATTTTTTGTTATTGTTTTCTCCCCTCAGGGTAGTTAGTTTTGCTGTTTATTTTATATTATCATTAATAAAAAAAAAACAACATAATTTTCCCTGCACTTGAGTCATTACTCCTTTCCCCTCCCACCAACCGTGATCGAATACTAGGGTCTTGCAAAATAACTAGTAAAATATTATGTGCTGTCATCATGACATCAAGAAATTAGTTATTAGAAATTAGCTATTAAAATAATGTTTAAAAAGAATATCATTGTGCCTGCTGCAGACATGGTACAAAAGCAAAGCTCCTTGATTATTACGCTGAAATGAGTGTACAGTTCTTAGCCAGATCGGTCAAAAAATTAACAAGTTTTCATTTTCCATTGATCTTAATACACAAGTCAAGATTTAAATAGGAAAAACTTTTTTTTTTTTGAGAGAGAGAGATGCTAATGGTCTGATCTGATTCAATGATCTATGCTAAGCTAAGCTAAAAGTGCTCCCTCTAGACCCGAACATGGGCTAAATGCATTCAAAAATGTTAATACTGAACCGTTTAACTCTATGAGAGTTGTAAAATGAGCCTATTAAGTGGAACATTCTTTTAAGGTCTCCTTTTTTGCCAAAATCAAACAATTCCAAAATCACTATATCAGCGTTTCCCAACCCTGTTCCTAAAGGCACACCAACAGTACACATTTTCAACCTTTTTCTAATCAAACACGCCTGAATCAACTCATCAGAACATTAGAAGAGACTCAAAACATGAAGTTGATGGGTGAGATGAGGGAGACAACCAAAATATGTACTGCTGCTGTGCCTCCAGGAACAGGGTTGGGAAAGACTGTACTACAATATCATTGCAATTTGAACGTCCTACTATAGGACACAAATACATAATGTTTTGAAACAGTCAAATCAACAAAATAGTGCAGAACCAATGCACAGAAAACTAAAATCCCGCCAAAATTGTGCAGGCCTTCAAATGCTCACCTGAATTCTGCCTCAGTGTGCAGCCGCATGCATGCATTTCATCCCGATCCGAATCAAAGTTGTCTTTGCTTTATGTCACAACTTCAGTCACTCGACAGCATCTCCATTTCACCTGGAGAAACAATAGCGGTGCCTCATCTGCAATCTCTGCTGATTCAGACACAAAAAGCCGCCTTTCTCCTCTCTTTCTCTGTGATGTGATGGCGTCTCTGTGCTGTTCAACTCAACGCTTAGATCTTGCAGTCATCACCAACTGCTCCGAATCAGCACCCCGCAGCTAGACGCTACCTGAAAAAGAGCAAAAAAACAATGAGAATAAAAGACAGTTGAATGCAATCACATCAGGTGTCAAATAAGACGTCACATTTAATGGAGTACATCAAAGAGAGTAAATGAACCACAACTACCATTGAGACAAGAGAAGCGCGTCATCAAACTGATATTCAAGAATGGCTACGATCTTGCTTTATATTATAACACACTTCTGCAACTTCAGTCATTGAAGTTACCTGGTAGAAGCTCCAAATCAGGTGCCATACATCCTTTATATGTATGTGTGTGTATGTGTATGTGTGTGTGAGAAAGAAGGAGAGAAAGCAAAAGAATAAAAGGGAGAAAAGAGAAATGAAACTGCAGCCTGGTTAAGGTGTAGGCATGTAAAAATCTCACTACTAATCAGACACACAAGCCAGACCGCAACCGTTTTCACTTCTGTTAAGTGTGTGAGCAACTCAAAATTAAAACCACAAGAAGCTGAGTACAGAAAACACATTTGCACATCACACAATTTCATCTACTGAACAAACCTTTTTTTTTTTTTTATATTGACAAATCAGGGACAACTTGCACACTTCATTGCTGATGGCCAACAAGTGAGAATTATGTTTTTATACATATGCTAGTGTGTTTTTTTTTTACAGTATTTGGCGTGTGGTTATTAATCAGATCATGAATGTTTACCTGTGATTACAGTGCACTGTAAATTGGAGTCACATATTGAAATTAAATATTGAAACAAATATTTAGAAAGTACAAATGAGCATCTTGTTTTGAATATACACTAACCGGCCACTTTATTAGGTACACCTTACTAGTACCAGGTTGACTCCCTTTTGCCTTCAGAACTGCCTTAATCTTTTGTAGCATAGATTCAACAAGGTACTGGAAATATTCCTCAGAGATTTTGCTCCATATTGACATGATAGCATCACACAGTTGCTGCAGATTTGTCAGCTGCACATCCATGATGTGAATCTCCCGTTCCACCACATCCCAAAAGCGCTCTATTGGATTGAGATATGGTGACTGTGGAGGTCATTTAAGTACAGTGAACTCATTGTCATGTTCAAGAAACCAGTCTGAGATGATTCACGCTTTTTTACATGGCGCGTTATCCTGCTGGATGTAGCCGTCAGAAGATGAGTACACTGTGGTCATAAAGGGATGGACATGGTCAGCAACAATACTCAGGTTGACTGTGGCGTTTACAGGATGCTCAGTTAGTGCTAATGGGCCCAAAGTGTGCCAAGAAAATATCCTCCACACCATTACACCACCACTACCAGCCTGAACCGTTGATACAAGACAGGATGGATCCATGCTTTCATGTTGTTGACGCTAAATTCTGACCCTACCATCCGAATGTCTCGGCAGAAATCGAGACTCATCAGATCAGGCAACATTTTTCCAATCTTCTTATCCAATTTTGGTGAGCCTGTGTAAATTGTAGCCTCAGTTTCCTGTTCTTAGCTGACAGGAGTGGCACCCGGTGTGGTCTTCTGCTGCTGTAGCCCATCCGCCTCAAGGTTGGACGTGTTGTGCGTTCAGAGATGGTCTTCTGCATATTTCGGTTGTAACGAGTGCTTATTTGAGTTACTGTTGCCTTTCTATCAGCTGGAACCAGTCTGGCCATTCTCCTCTGACCTCTGGCATCAACAAGACATTTGCGCCCACAGAACTGCCACTCACTGGATATTTTCTCATTTTTGGACCATTCTCTCTAAATCCAAGAGATGGCTGTGCATGAAAATCGCAGTAGATCAGCAGTTTCTGAAATACTTATACCAGCCTGTCTGGCACCAACAACCATGCCACGTTCAAAGTCACTTAAATCCCCTTTCTTCTTTATTCTGATGCTCGGTTTGAACTGCAGCAGATCATCTTGACCATGCCTAAATGCATTGAGTTGCTGCCATGTGACTGGCTGATTAGAAATTTGCGTTAACAAGCAGTTGGACAGGTGTACCTAATAAATACCTAATAGTGGCCGGTGAGTGTACATTAGCAATATTTCATTTTAAATAAGGCACCCTAAAAAAGATTTAAAGAGAAAAGACAAAAATCAACTTCAAAATCTATGAATAATTAATAAAAAGGCAGAATATGTACAGTAGTCAAAATTTGTGGATTATCATCTTTCTAAGTTGTCCTAAAACTATTGAACAACACCCATTCTTGTCTTAGAACAATAAAAAAAAAATGATTTTTTTTTTGATCCTCTTCAAACGTTGACTATTGTATACTAGGCGTGTAACGGATCCTTATCACTTGTTAAAACCCACAGTTCGGAAGGCACGTGACCCTTGGATTAATAACTTTTGAACTTGTAGGTTAATCCAACATTTATAACAATTGCAGAGAGATCGCCTCCCAATTCAAATCACGCATATGAAAGCATTTTGGCTTCTCTGTAAAATATAACGATGATGGAAAAAGTTGTGGTGGGACCTACCAAAATGCTTTTTTAGGTTATTAATTAAAGGTGTTTTCTGTCACTGTTTGTTTAGCCTGCATTAATGCATTCAGTGTAAAACTGCACAATTAAACATTAAAAGATCGTGATCTCAATTGAAACCCGCACAACAAAATAATAAATGATACATAATAAATAATAAATGATCATGATTTGCATATGCTTATTAATCCTTCAAAGTGCTGCATTCAAATCTGCATTTGATCGAGAGAGATTCAGCTTTTACTCTTTTTCAGTTTGTTACAAACAATTAAATAACACAGAAGTAGTGGCAGAACAGTTTATAGTTCAGATATAAACACTGATGTTTATGGGAAAGATTAAAATCCCAGTTTAATGGAACTTGACGCTGGTGAATGCTGTAGAAATTACATTGTGTAACCAATGAGTGGCGACAAACAAACAAAGTTATGTCAATGAACAGGTTTTCAGAAATGATCCACCTATAATGAAACATGAAGTTTATGTGTGAATTGTTGAATCATTAATTGAAAATAAATATCAGTTGTGCAAGATGTTAGATTTCTATATTTAGCATTTTCAGCAACAGCAGCAAAGATCATTCTTTGTATTGAATATTTTCCTTTTTTCAGCTGGTTCTTTCTTGATTTTTATTTTTAAAATGGCAGGTTCTAAGTTCTGTTTGTTAAAACCAATGGCTTTTGCAGTAATATTTTTATATAAATGGAAAGAAAATGACATTTGTCTCTTCACATTTTTGCTGATCTAAAAAACGGTCCAATCCGTGACTCAAAAACCATAGTGTGATCTGAACTGTGAGATGCATTACACCACTACTGTAAACACTGTAAAAATACTGGATTCCACACAATCGAAGAGTACTGGGACAACATGAAGAAATTAAGTTAGCTTATTAGTTTTTACAAAGTAGATTAAATTTGGATAAAACAATTAAATTGTTGCAAAACGACGTCAATAATGGTGTTGTTTCATCTCATTTTAAATAACTAGTTTGAACAAACAGCAAACGTCATTTTTTGATTCCATAAATCTTCTTACCAAGGTTTACTGAAAGATAGAACATAGGTTGATTTGTCTCATTACCGTGCCAAGCAACAGTCACAGGCGAACATTTCTTTGTAGAGTATTTTACAACAGCCTAGAATGCGGCTCAACAATGCCAATCAAGG
Organism: Danio kyathit; assembly: GCA_903798195.1. Classification (NCBI taxonomy): domain Eukaryota; kingdom Metazoa; phylum Chordata; class Actinopteri; order Cypriniformes; family Danionidae; genus Danio; species Danio kyathit. Next base: position 22,181,162 of record LR812521.1, on the reverse strand, counting down.
ACCGAAACAATCCTTTTTATAATGCAAGAGTTGCACCTATTTCATCTAACGGTCGCCAGCCATTTATCTTTGATCTTTACAACATTCACTAACAGATTTACCCAAACATGGAGACAGTCACACACTCAAGAACCAAAACGAGACCACAAGTTTCAGAGTGAGTGATTTAAACGGGTGTGTGGGAAAGGTGTGTGTGCGCCCTCAAGGAACGATCTCCTCCCTAAATCAATGACAAATTTATATAGCAATATCTGACAGTAGGTCAAGAGACATAAAATGACACTGAAGGTCAAAATGCAAGACCCCAGAGTCTACTGTGAGATCAAAAACAGTAGCGAGTAAACAGCAGATGCAGACAGCTAAAATAGCAGTGTTTTCGCACTATACTCTTAACAGCCTCAACCTTGACTTCCTGGCTGTCTGTGAACATCTTTGTTCTGTTTGAGCGCATGTGTGTGCCAGTGGTCTGTGTGAGCTGAACTAATGTTTCTCTGAAATACGCACTGGTTTTTTGAACAATACTGCATTGTGAAGCATTAACTGTGTACGACATGATAAAATCTGATGCCTTGTGACTAGCAAGATAATCACCGTCTGGTCAGAGTGCTGTGAAGAGACCAGCTGACTCACATTAACCCACCTCTTTAATCCATCATAGGAGAATAAACAGCTTTAAAAAAATGCTTTCTTTGTCAGACACATGCTAACAGTGGTGTCTTTGACTGTCTGAGAGTCAGAGCTGCACAGATGCAAACCAAAATGCACATTTCGAGAACGTTACAGCCGTTCTTTTATGGATCACAGGGCTTGTTGACTCATCAAGGTGCGTGCGAAACCTCTATTGTAGATGAAAGAAATTGAGTTTATGCTGTTGTTTGCCAGCAGGAAAGGATGTGTGCCACGGCATAATGCAGATGTGTGCATTATCTTACAGTGAGCTACACTGTGAATGTATGTGCGGTTTCGAAAGGTCATGACCATTATGTGTTTGAGGGTGAGGAAGCAGCGTTTGAATACTGAAAAGTGAAAAAAACAAACAGTTAGGACAGTTGAAACAAAAATGGGAGGCCTTAACGTATACGGGTTCACCTTTTGAGTCACGTTTAGGGCACATCAGATTATGAAACATAAGGTTTCTCCAGGTGTCAGCAACTCAGATTTAAAGCTCTTTTAGCAACTGTATTAACAGTTTGTTCATTGACTGTAATCATATGAAGGTTCAAGAACACTTTTGTGCACCAAAACAAACAAACCAAAACAGAAAAAGTACATTTCTTCCTCATCATTTTAGGCGAACTAGCACTTTAAGACCATTCTGAATGACATAAGTAATAATTCCTTACATTTATATAGCGCTTTTCTGGACCCTCAAAGCGCTTTACACATTGGGGGGAATCTCCTCATCCACCACCAGTATGCAGCATCCACCTGGATAACACAAGGGCAGCCCTATTGCACCAGACCGCACACCACACACCAGCTGACTGGTGTAGAGGAGACAGAGTGATGAAGCCAATTATGATATGGAGATAGTTAAGAGGCCATTATAGACAGAGGCCGTTGGGCAAATTTGGCCAGGATGCCAAATAAACCCTACTCTTTTTTTTTTTTTGAAGGACATCCTGGGATTTTTAGCGACCACAGAGAGTCTGGACGTTGGTTTAACGTCTCATCTGAAAGACGGCGCTCACTGAGCAGTATAGAGTCCTTATCAATAAAGACCAGGGGTTCTCAACCTTTATTTACTTCGGGTCCCACTTCTTTCTCCAAACTATTTTTGAGGCCCACCTGTCTGACATTTTCTCTAAAATGTTCATATGACATGCTCAATAAAGCCTTTATTTATTAACAAATATATATTATACATTTATTGTGCCTTCTATTATTTTCTATTATTAGCATTTTATAAAAGAAAATACATAGAATTTTATTTAAATTTTATTATATAAAAAAACTATAAATATATATATACAGTTTAAGTCAGAATTATTAGCCCCCTTTGAATTTTTTTTTTTTTTTTTTAATATTTCCCAAATGATGTTTTACAGAGCAAGGAAATTTTCACAGTATGTCAGATAATATTTTTTCTTCTGGAGAAAGTCTTATTTGTTATATTTCGGATAGAATAAAAGCACTTTTAAATTTTTTATAAACCATTTTAAGGTCAAAATTATTAGCCCCTTTAAGCTAGTTTTTTTTTCGATAGTCTACAGAACAAACCATCATTATACAATAACTTGCCTAATTACCCTAACCTGCCTAGTTGACCTAATTAACCTAGTGAAGCCTTTAAATGTCACTTTAAGCTGTATAGAATTGTTTTAAAAAATATATAGTCAAATATTATTTACTGTCATCATGGCAAAGATAAAAAATTAAAAGAGTTATTAACACTATTAGGTTTAGAAATGTGTTCTCTCCGCTAAACAGAAATGGGAGGAAAAAACAAACAGGGGGGCTAATAATTCAGGGGGGCTAATAATTCTGACTTCAACTGTATATATTTTTTAAAAACACACAGATTCAAAGGGAGCCACAGGTCAACAGGGAGATTGCAAAAGACCAGCTTCTGCTTTAAACTGGACTGACTGAATATCTACTGTTAAATATCTACTATTCAAAATTACACAGACAAATGTAAAATACAGTAAAACACCCTAAAACTGTTGAAACGTGTCGATCTGATGGCAGTTGAGTTTGCAGCTGGATATTATTTGGAGATCGCAGACAGGAACAGTGGACAGCTCTGCCAGAGCGCGTCTGAAGCTCATATGCAAGTTTATTTTACATTCTATGGCAGAAACACCACCGAGACGGTCAGGACGGCAGACAGGATCGTTACTGGCTCGTAGGGGTGTCAAAATTAATTGTTTCTTCGGTGCACCGCGATGCAGATGGGGACAATTTGATATCGGTTCAGTAATAGATCATAACCGGTTATTACGTACTGATGTCATTTATCTCCTATGCACATGTCGCAATAGAATACTATGGCGAAGGAGACGAGGGCGAGTAAATAAAACGCTCCTACTAGTTAAAAGGTAGATAATTATCCACAATTCAACTGCTTGTGAGTCTTGCTGGAAAGTCTTTTATTGACACTGAAGAAGGTACAGCACACGAGACGCTATTTCACTACTAGGGAGAAATGCTGTAAAACTCCATCTCTGCCTCTCTCTCTCTCTCTCTCTCTCTCTCTCTCTCTCTCTCTCTCTCTCTCTCTCTCTCTCACTTCTGACATTTGACCCGCTGGCGTGTTTGTGAGGTAACTTTTCCTTTCTTCTTGGCTGTTAAAGTCATACTTGTGGATCCAGACACAAGCGTGCCTGTGATGCGAGTTTTGTCCACTGTGTATATTATGGATTACCTGTGATAACAGCGTATTATGCGCATATAGACTGTAACTGCGGCTGTTCTTCCCGCGTCACTCATCGTAAACAGTGCTTTCATTTCTAAAGCCAATCGCTTTCTGTTGAGTGGGTGAAGACAATGACCAGTCATAGGGGTGTGTCAGCGCTCAAAAAGCAAGCGGGATAACATTTACATAAGTTTATTTGCTATAAATGCTCATATTGTTCTGTGCATGTATTGGAGTTTTGTTTGATACATACAAAAAAAAAAAGAGTGTTTTCTTTGAGCAGGTCAAATTAAAGGTACAGTTCATATATCTTACTGCTTGTATTAAAGGACACCGAACCGTGAGACCAGTGTAGGTTCACAGCCCTACTGGCTCGATCGGGCCACTGCTGCCTGTCAGTAAAGTTTAATTTGCCTGTGACTATTTCTCAATTGTCTGCACGTACAGTCTTAAAATCGAGAAACACCTTTAAATGCTATCTCCTCTGCTCTGTGATGTCATAAACGCCCTATTGCTTTTTGGTTCCTCTCATCTGATTGGATGTTTTAACCATGCTATTTTTTCCTATAACCTGGTAACAACCAGTACAGCGAAGAGATGACAACATGGCAGCAACATCAAATTATGAGGGTAAAAGAAAACGTCTGTTTCTAACATCTTGGAAGATGACATTTATAGTGCATCTGGAAAGTATTGATAGCGCTTCACTTTTTCCACATTTTGTTATGTTACAGCCTTATTCCAAAATGGATTAAATTCATTGATTTCCTCAAAATTCTACACACAATACCCCATAATGACAATGTGAAAAGAGTTTTGAAATTGTTGCAAATTTATTAAAAATAAAAAACCTGAAAAATCACATGTACAGAAGTATTCACAGCCTTTGCTCAATTCTTTGTTAATGCACCTTTGGCAGCAATTACAGCCTCAAGTCTTTTTAAATATGATGCCACAAGCTTGGCACACCTGTCTTTGGGACATTTTGCCCATTCTTCTGTGCAGTACCTCTCAAGCTCCATCAGGTTAGATGGGAAGCGACGGTGTACAGCCATTTTCAGATCTCTCCAGAGATGTTCAATAGGATTTAGGTCTGGGCTCTGGCTGGGCCACTGCATTGTGAAGCCACTCCATTGATATTTTGGCGGTGTGCTTTGGGTCATTGTCTTGCTGGAAGATGAACCGTCGCCCCAGTCTGAGGTCAAGAGCACTCTGAAGCAGGTTTTTATTCAGGATGTCTCTGTACATTGCTGCATTCATCTTTGTCTCTATCCTGACCAGTCTTCCAGTTCCTGCTGCTAAAAAACATCCCCACAGCATGATGCTGCCACCACCATGCTTCACTGTAGCGATGGTATTAGCCTGGTGATGAGAGGTGCCTGGTTTTCTCCAAACGTAACGCCTGGCATTCACTCCAAACAGTTCAATTTTAGTCTCATCAGACCAGAGAATTTTGTTTCTTATGGTCTGAGAGTCCTTCAGACGCCTTTTGGCAAATTCCAGGTGGGAAGTGGCTTCCGTCTGGCCACTCTACCATACAGGCCTGATTGGTGGATTGCTGCACAGATGGTTGTACTTCTGTAAGGTTCTTCTCTCTCCACAGAAGAACACTGGAGCTCAGACAGAGTGACCATCGGGTTGTTGATCACCTCCTTGACTAAGGTCGTTCTACCCCGATCCCTCAGCTTAGATGGCCGGCCAGCTCTAACAAGAGTCCTGGTGGTTCCAAACATCTTTCACTTATGGATGATGAAGGCCAATGAGCTCATTGGAACTTTCAGAGCAGCAGAAATTTTTCTGTAACCTTCCCCAGCCTTGTGCCTCAAGACAATCCTGTCTTTGAGGTCTACAGACAATTCCTTTGTCTTCATGCTTGGTTTGTGTTTTGACATGCACTGTCAACCCTGGGACCTTATATAGACAGGTGTATGCCTTTTCAAATCATGTCCAATCAACTGAATTTACCACAGGTGAACTCCAATGAAGCTGCTGAAACATCTCAAGAATGATCAGTGGAAACAGAATGTAGCTGAGCTCAATTTAGAGCTTCACGGCAAAGGCTGTGAATACTTCTGTACATGTGATTTTTCAGGTTTTTCATTTTTAATAAATTTGCAACAATTTCAAAAACTCTTTTTTCACATTGTCATTATGGGGTATTGTGTGTAGAATATTGAGGAAATCAATGAATTTAATAAATTTTGGAATAAGGCTGTAACAAACAAATGTGGAAAAAGTGAAGCGCTATCAATACTTTCCGGATGCACTGTATGTGGGTACAACACAACAAAAAAAAATGAAGTGATGTTTTGCACAGTTTGCCAAGTCAGCCACCCAAAATACCTGCACATTTTCTGCTCTTTTTGCTTGCAAAACACTTTAAATTTTGCTCATTATACATTTATTAACATTTTTAAATATTAACATTTTAGATATTATTTTTGACACATTATTTAAAATATGTGGCTAAAAAATTAACCAAAAAATCCTTAGTGTTGAACCCTGTAAGGGGATTTTTTTTCTCCTGTTGCTTTGTATGCATTTCACCCAAAGCACTGAACACTCCGTATTTTTACAATGCAATTTTACAATGCTCTGACAGTTTGTGAAGCACTGCTGTTTTCAGCTTTGCAAAAAATATTCCCTGAACACCTTTAAATTTAGATTTCATGACTAAATTTTGCATTTCTGTTCACATTTTTGTGCATACAGAAATCCCAGAGCTATGCAAACAACCCTTTATTTAGCTTAACAGGGTAAGAAAAAACATGATGCTATGTTTAAAACCATGCAACAATGAGCCTGAGTGACTTAATCCACCTGAATCACTGCAGCGACAGTTTACATTGCTGAAAAATGCCCACACATACGTGCATGCACAGACCTGCCCACACAAACAAACAAACCAAACACACAAACAAACGCCTACACATTTACTATTATACACACACAAGCACATACATACCCACGCATATTCACACACACCTCCACCTTTCATCCGGTGCGCTTTGAAACTTTCTGAGAACTGGAGAGCGCAGTGTATGTGACCACATGATGGGTGTATAAGGGGTCACAAACTGCAGAGCGTGTGCGTTGGAGTCATAGGAAAATAGCCAGCGTATATGTAACGCATTACTGTACGTGCATCTCAAACCCTGTCTGACACACATTCCACTACGCGTAAACACTGCACCATTTCAAGTAAAAAGACAACGACTTGCTTTTTTTAAAAAGGATAGTTCACTCAAAAATACAAATTCTGTGATCTTTTACTCACATTGACACGTTCTGAACCAATCTGAGGTTTTTTTAACATAAAAGAAGATATTTTGAAGAATGTTGGAAAGCACTGACTGCCATAGTATTTTTTTCCTATTATAGATGTCAATGGATTCCAACATTCTTCAAAATATCTTCACATAATGTTAGAAACCATTGACTTAATAGTATTTTTCCTACTATGGCTGTCAATGGTTCCTACATTCTTCAAAATATCTTCATATAATGTTGGAAAGCACTGACTTCCTTAGTATTTTTTTCCTACTATAGATGTCAATAGATACCGGTTTCCAACATTCTTCAAAATATCTTCATATAATAATGTTGGAAACCACTGACTTCCTTAGTATTTTTTACCTACTAATCGATGTCAATGGTTTCCTACATTCTTCAAAATATCCTAATATAATGTTGAAAACCATTGACTTCCAGATTTTTTTCCTTCTATAGATGTCAATGGTTTCCAACATTCTTCAAAATATCTTCATATAATGTTGGAAACCATTGACTTCCATAATGTTCTCTTCTATGGATGTCTATGGTTTCCAACATTCTTCAAAATATCTTCATATAATGTTGGAAACCATTGACTTCCATAATGTTCTCTTCTATGGATGTCTATGGTTTCCAACATTCTTCAAAATATCTTCATATAATTTTGGAAACCATTGACTTCCATGTTTTTTTCCTACTATGGATGTCAATGGATACCGGTTTCCAATATTCTTCAAAATATCCTAATATAATGTTGGAAACCACTGACTTCCATAATATTTTTTTCCTATTATGGATGTCAATGGATACCAGTTTTCAACATTCTTCAAAATATCTTCCTATAATGTTGGAAACCATTGACTTACATAGTATTTATTTTCCTACTATGGGTGTCAATTGAAACCAATTTCCAACATTCTTCAAAATATCTTCTTTTTTGTTTAACAGAACAAATATAAAACTAAAATTGGTTTAAATCGAGTGTAAATGATGACAGAATTTTAATTTTGGCATGAAATATCCCATTAGTTGTACTCTAGAACACAAAAGAAGATACTTTGAAGAATGCTGGAAAACACTTAATTACATAGTATTTTTTTCCTACTATGGATGTCAATGGATACCGGTTTCCAATATTCTTCAAAATATCCTAATATAATGTTGGAAACCACTGACTTCCATAATATTTTTTTCCTATTATGAATGTCAATGGATACCAGGTTTCAACATTCTTCAAAATATCTTCCTATAATGTTGGAAGCCATTGACTTCCAGATTTTTTTCCTACTATGGAGGTCAATAGTTTCCAACATTCTTCAAAATATCTTCCTCCCTCCCGTCTCCCCCGACGGCCCGCACTCACATTACATTCGGGCCTGGGCACGCTTACGTCATCGATGATGCGCTGTTCAGTAAGCGCTCTCGCTCAGCACAGTGGAGATTTCTTTAGTTATATCGTTTAAGTCGTTTGATATGCGGTGACACACAGTCAAATATTTCGCCGAACAGATCAGCCACTTTTGACGCTCATAAAGTCCTCGTGAGCAGGAATTAGGAGGTTTGCTGAAGGTGTAACTGTAATGCAGTTAGGGGTTTGTGTCTTTAATAAACTACGACAGTTTGCGTTCATTGAACAGTACAAATGATTAATTAATCCATATCAAACAGTCCCTTAAAAGTCACGTCTCGCTTTCAGTTTCGGGCTCAGGCATGCTTGCACTCACACTGCAAGCGTACCGCGCCTGAGCCCAAGTGAACCGCGCTCAAGCCCACCTTTTCCAACCGGGTCAGGGCCGGCCAAGTGAACCGTGCCTGAGAAGGGTTCAGAGCACTCACACTTCTCAAACGATCTGGAAAACGGGCCTGGGCATGGTTCGGATAGCATAGTGTGAGTGCACCTGTCCAACTGCTTGTTAACGCAAATTTCACATGGCAGCAACTCAATGCATTTAATCATGTAGACATGGTCAAGACGATCTGCTGCAGTTCAAACCGAGCATCAGAATAAAGAAGAAAGGTGATTTAAGTGACTTTGAACGTGGCATGGTTGTTGGTGCCAGACAGGCTGGTATGAGTATTTCAGTAACTGCTGATCTACTGGGATTTTCACGCACAACCATCTCTTGGATTTAGAGAGAATGGTCCAAAAATGAGAAAATATCCAGTGAGTGGCAGTTCTGTGGGCGCAAATGCCTTGTTGATGCCAGAGGTCAGAGGAGAATGGCCAGACTGGTTCGAGCTGATAGAAAGGCAACAGTAATTCAAATAATCACTCGTTACAACCGAAATATGCAGAGGAGCATCTCTGAATGCACAACACATCCAACCTTGAGACAGATGGGCTACAGCAGCAGAAGACCACACCGGGTGCCAATCCTGTCAGCTAAGAACAGGAAACTGAGGCTACAATTCACACAGACTCACCAAAATTGGACAATAGAAGATTGGAAAAACGTTGCCTGATCTGATGAGTCTTGATTTCTGCTGCGATATTTGGATGGTAGGGTCAGAATTTGGCATCAACAACATGAAAGCATGGATCTATCCTGCCTTGTATCAACGGTTTAGGCTGGTGGTGTAATGGTGTGGGGGATATTTTCTTGGCACACTTTGGGCCCATTAGTACCAATTGAGTATCGTATCAACGCCACAGCCTACCTGAGTATTGTTGCTGACCATGTCCATCCCTTTATGACCACAGTGTACCCATCTTCTCATGGCTACTTCCAGCAGGATAACGCGCCATGTCATAAAGCGTGAATCATCTCAGACTGGTTTCTTGAACATGACAATGAGTTCACTGTACTCAAATGACCTCCATAGTCACCATATGACAATCCAATAGAGCACCATTGGGATGTGGTGGAATGGGAGATTTACATCATGGATGTGCAGCCGACAAATCTGCAGCAACTGTGTGATGCTATCATGTCAACATGGACCAAAATCTCTGAGGAATATTTCCAGTACCTTGTTGAATCTATGACACGAAGGATTAAGGCAGCTCTGAAGGCAAAAGTGGGTCCAACTCGATACTATTAAGGTGTATCTAAAAAGTGGCCATGAGTGTATATTCAATAACATGTAGAACGGGATCATGAAAGGAACATTCAAAACGCATCTCATGTACAGTAAACACCTTCATCATATTAATGTCTTATTCAGATTAAGGGGAATAATTCAATTACTGATGTCCATGTAAACGTTGTCATTGATCAGTTGAAAACAAAAACGAGCATGATGGGACGGCATTAATAGACGAAGTGGACTGACCACAATATAAAACATCTAAAATGTTGTTTTGGTCATTCCTAAATCCCTCAGCCAAAGTCCATCATCAAAGTGGTTCAGTATTATTACCTCCAGGATTTCAGTGTTAGCTACATAGCTAATGTCTGTTTTTCCCCAGCATTCTTCAGTACATCTTCCTTTGTGTTCAACAGAAGAAACTCAAAACAGGATTGAAACAAATGAAGGATGAGTAAATTATCTCATTTTTAGGCCAACGATCCCTTTCAGGTGAACTTCGTCCACACCCTAGCACTGATTTATGTAATATTGAGTAAAATGTGTATCAAAATGACTCAAAGCGAAACTTACACTGCTAAAACCTTCATTCGCAGGGTGTTTCCCCTCATTTTTTCGTTTCAAAGTTCCAACATCTCTGACCTGCTGGCCTTGAGCTGCACTCGAATAGCAACAGACCACTGATAGTCTGATTATTTATTCAATCAAGAGAGGTCAACCATGACCGTACTGAGAAACCCACGATCTGACTTTGACTCAGAATGGGCCGCCGGGTTCTTTGAGTGCTGTTATGCAACTGTATTAACCACAAGCAAGCTGAGTCACTCCTTTTCATTCACATGCACTTCCACTAACCCGCCAACCCATGGCCTTTTTACGCAGGTCACCGTACGGGAGACTAAATGAATGGCTCAGGGTGAGCAGCAATGTCAAGATGTGCAAAATCTTAAATACTGAAGTTCATTTAATGCTAAGATCCTTAAAAAAACAAAAAAACCAGAGCAGCAATACATGATTCCTGATGCCACCTATGCTGCAGAGAGTGGCCTTTAATAAATAGGCAAGCAAGTACTCCGTGTGTTCTAGGGCAGAGTGCTTAATTGAAATAAAATCGCAGACATGATTAAAGTCACCATGAAATCAATTTGCGCATCTTATTTTTATGTGTGTATAGTAGTTCTTGTTATAAATGATTTATCTGTACACTTTATTACTTTATAAGAATTCATTTGCCCTCATAAACTTTAATGAAATACCACAAACTTCCCTCCCTGTTGAAATAACTTATCTTCATTTAGGGCAGGCTAGGGCTGGACAATAATTCGATATCAATATATATCGCGATAGAATTTTTTTCAATAACGATGATATGATTTTTGAACCCATTTCCGATATTTCGATATAAATTTGCATATATATAAATAGATATATTATTATTTATATAAGATTTTATACATGTATCACTTGTCACTGAATGACGTTCAGTGCTCAGCCGTCAGAAAGAGCGTGATCTGACGTCACTTACGTGATGACGAACAACACAGACACGCTGCCTGCGCTCAGCACAGCAGGTGGTTAAGCTGCGCCGCAAAAAGTTTTAGCTACAAAATGAGTGCTCTGAATACAGATGCGAATGAACAAGCTTCCACAAGTAAGAATGCAGACCGAATAGTTGATAAGAAAGGAAAGACTAATGCAGTGGTGTGGATGTGGTTCAGTTCAGTAAAGTTAGCAACAGATTCGCAGATTCGTCTTTTCCGGATCAATAACTCATGACCGAAACATTGTTCCTACACAAATAGCACATTTTTTCAACTGTCGCAATGTATACAACCACCTACAACCTTATTTTCCTAAAAATGAGCTTTCCTACGCGCTGGACGCAATATATTGATCTCTGTGCGCAGGCGGCAAAGAGGCCGATCCTTAGGGACCGTCTACAAAGAGCAAAACGCAAAAATCAATACTACAAAAGCTGTCAATAACTTCCCTCTAACTCATTATACTGCCATCAAACTCAGATCACACGTCACTGCTGTCCTACTGGTTATACTACAACACTTATTTTTCTAAAAAACTATTTTGCATATTTTTTATGAATTTTTGAGCTTTATTTATTTGATAGTTTATTTCACATTTCTTGTTTGTATAGGCTAAATACAAATAAAAAGTGAACAAATTTTTTTGTACTGTTTTTATTTTAAAAAAAAGTTATAAGAGTCTGGAGGTATTATCGACTTTGCAAATTCACTTTGCAGACATTTGTAGGTACAGACATCCATTGTGTGCGTTCTTGGGAGTTTTCACTTTCTTTTTAATATTGTCCATATCGATATCGGAATTATATCGTATCGACCGAAATAAAAATATATATCGTGATATAAATTTTTGCCATATCGTCCAGCCCTAGGGCAGGCATATCACTGCACTGCATTAAATGATTTTACTACTTAGATTGCTGGACTAGGGCTGGGCTGATAAACGATATTATATCGAATCGTGATAAAATTTGTCAATAACAAACAATTATAAGCTCTAAACGGTTTTACTTCATGTTGATCTAAGAGCAGATACAATATACAATAATAGGAATCTAAAAGTGTGTCAATATTAGAGATGCACCGAATTTTTGGACAGCAAAAATATATTGGTCGAAAATATGTTATGCCATTAAATGGACTCTCTATTTTCTCTGGCTTCAGTCATTGTTGGGATACTCTTTTAAATCTGGAAGTAACTTATATCGAAATGTATTTCAGTATCCTTCAATATGGAAAATAATTATCGATATTGGATTTTTGGCATATCGCACATCCCTAATTTGTACTAGAAACAAGAATCAAAACGTTCTTAAGTCAAGAAGATTTTCTAGACAAGCAAAACATAATGACTTGATTTAAGAAACAATATGACAAAATTAAGGGAGTTTTTCCTTAAAACAAGCTAAATAACCTGGCAATAGGGTAAGCTAAATAATCTTGTTTTTCCTTTTGACATAAGATTAATTTGCTTACCCCATTGGCAGATTATTTTCCTCACACAATTGTCAGATTGTTTTAAGGATATGTTTTGCTTGTCAAGAAAATCTCTATCTGGACTAGAAACAAGACAAAAAAATCTAAGTAAGAAAAGCATTCTTTGCAGGGTGGGTGTCTCATTTCTGCTCTGAATTCATCTACTTGTCAGTCTTCCTTCATTTTGTTAGCAACACTAGGCAGACCCCCTAGTTTTTCGTGATTCCGCGATCGCTTTATCCAACGCAATGAACAAAAAGTCGCACTTTTTTGTGATCCTGCAAAATTCTTAATTTAAATAAATCAAATAATCACAAAAATTGTAAATAATGTCATAAAACATCAAATTCCAAATCATATAATCAAATTACATTTATTTCAGATTGCAATTAATTGTTTTACATGAGGTTGCATATATACGCAGCGCACGTGAAGTATTTGAGTGTCTCTCGAAAAGTGACGTCTCACCTGCGCCCTCACAATCCTAACATTATGAGAGCTGGGGGAATGTTTTGCAGCCTGTGCAGTAAGCAGACGCGGATGAAGCGCAAATGATGTGAAGTCAATGCAAAGATGAGATTAGACGTCCTGTGGCGCGAATTGGATGTTTTGTGTGTTTGACGCACTTCAAAAGAAAGTTTGAGCAAACATCTAACAAACGGAGCAATGGAACAAACAGAACCACAAGCAGCTTACAATGATGGAGATTCAAGGTTCAAGGATGACGGGTGCTGGACGTGACTGAATTATGTGTATTAATGTGTTTCCCATAGGCTTTTTTGTATATCTTTCGCAAGGAATGCCAGCTATTTTGGAGTGTTTTAGTAAGATTACTGGTGCACGAATATGTATTTGCAGAAAAAAATGCTTAAAAAACATCGAAAGCAAAAACCAAAAAGAAAAAGTCTTAAATGGAGATGTGTACATCTTCTGATGGCCACTTCCAGCAGGATAACACACCATGTCATAAAGCGTGAATCATCTCAGACTGGTTTCTTGAACATGACAATGAGTTCGCTGTACTCAAATGGCCTCCACAGTCACCAGATCTCAATCCAATAGAGCACCTTTGGGATGTGGTGGAACGGGAGATTCACATCATGGATGTGCAGCCGACAAATCTGCAGCAACCGCATGATGCTATCATGTCAACATGGACCAAAATCTCTGAGGAATATTTCCAGTATCTTGTTGAATCTATGCCACAAAAGATTAAGGCAGTTCTGAAGGCAAACGGGGGTCCAACCCGGTACTAGTAAGGTCATACCTAATAAAGTGGCCGTGAGTGTACATCCATCTATATTTTATTTTATCCATCTAACCAGACAAATGAATGCCATGAGATACAGTAGTAAACATTTGAAGTGGATCCAAAAAGTTGTCCCAAGACTACAATGGGTGTTGATCAATCCTTTTAGGACAACTTTGATGACCCACTTCAAATGTTGCTGACTACTGTATATATAGTAATCAACATTTAAAGTGGATCAAAACCTTTCACCAAAGTTGTCCTAACACTATTCAACACCTATTATAGTCATGGGACAATTTAGAAAAACTTTTTTGATCCATTTCTAATGTCGACAACTGTATATAATTCATTCATTCATTTTCTTTTCGGCTTATTCCCTTTTTATTACTCTGGGGAGGCCACAACAGAATGAACCACCAACTTATCCAGCATTTGTTTTATGTAGCGGATGCCCTTCCAGCTGCAACCCATCACTGGAAAACACCTATACACACTCATTCACACACATACACTACGGACAATTTAGCCTATTCAATTCACCTGTACCACATGTCTTTGGACTTGTGGGGGAAACCGGAGCACTGACCCAGGCGAGGCTCGAACCAGCGACCTTCTTGCTGTGAGGCGATCGAGCTGCGCCACACTGCGCCACCGTTACGCCAAAAACTGTATATGCATTGTCATAATCTATATGCATAATATATAGCCAAGGTTAAAATATCTATATTAAAACATCCTCTAAATGTAATGTGAATGGAAGCACACACAAATGTACGCCATTTTCAGATATTCTCAGTTTTCTGGATGAAAATTATTAATAAACTATGAAGGTTAAAACACCCATATGCGAAACGAACACAGAAGTTTGACGGTGCAACAGATTTACCAGCTTCTGCACATTTTCTAGTCATCTCTGCATGCTAAGCTGGAATAAAAGAAAGCACTTTAACTTGAAAAAACAAGAAAGCCGCACTTCACCTTTAACAAGTTCAAATTTTTCACAGCAGGAGAGCATCATGGCAGATGCGCCCAAAACACAGACGCTTTGAAGACAAAGACGCCGTCAGTCTAACAAATGCTCTATCAACTGTGACTCCACATGACAGCCTTTTTGATCTTTGATTCGTAAGAATATAAATAAATAAAATACACCTGATATACACAATCTTTCAAGTTAGGAGAGAATTCATGCAGTTTAAATGGTATATCTATGTGAAAGTGTAGCGAATAACATGCATGTACCAACAATTTGCAGCCTAAAGGCTAGATGATATCAGAGCTGTGCAATATATGATGATATATATCCTATGGACAAAATAAAAACTCTATATTATGCTCTATTGTTTATTGTATTGTGTCACTAAATACATTTTAAGGTAATGCTTTTTCACTAGCTTTCATCATTATCATGAACGCAATATTACATTTGATGTTATTACTGACAGGGATGCAGACAGAAACATGAATAACAGCATCATGAGAAAGGTACAGCATTCACATTTTATTTTATGCTGGACCTGTAATCATTATTTTTTCTAAAGGGTTTTAATAACAGCAAAAATCAGTACAGGGCACTCGAAAAATGTGGAAAAAATATTAAAAAGCCTTTCGGCAAACACTTGCCTTCATCGGGGTAACTAGATTCAGATTACCCCAATGAAGGCAGTTGTTTGTCAAAATGTGTAGGCAGTTTTAAGGAATAGCCATGTCAATAAAGGCTTTTTAATATTTGTTCCACATTTTTCGAGTGCTTTGGGCTGATTTTTGCTGTTTATTCTGGTGAATCCCTTACCCAAAGAGCACGGACACATTATTTAAGCAACCCATGAGCACTTTTTGTTTGATTTTGGTGTTTTATTAATTTTTATTTTACATTTCTACATCTTAAAGTTCAACATTTGCCCTTAAGCACTAAATAAAGTGAGACGTTTGATCACATATGAGTGACTTTAGAAGTATATACTGTTAAATTTACAAGTGTTCATTATCTATAGTAACTATTAACTGATTGAATTTACAGAAATTGCTCTACATCGTGATATATATTAGGTTATTTTAGGAAATGAGATGACATATGAGATTTTAGTCATATCACCCAGCATTAGATGATGTTATGAAGACAGTATCACGAAAATGCTAAGCAGATGATGTAAAAACAAACCAGGTGTGTAAATATAACACTAATATAATGACTGCTGTCTTAATAAACTATTTAATTAGCATAAAGCACACATACTCATGCTTTGGATTGTTGCATTGTGAAGTACACAAGCTCAGGAGAAAATCTCTTTGCTTATGAAGTTGCTGAGACTTCACTACAAGCTTGGATAAAAGGAAAGCGGGAGAAATTTGATCACAAAATAGTGAGCTAAAACCAAAGATTTCGGTTTTGTCATGCGCACAAATGGAAAGCAGCGGTTCTAAACTATGTTTTTCCGCAAACAGACTGAAAACTAGATGTAGGGCGTAAAAGAAAATCGTAAAAATTGCTTCTTGTAAGATCAGCGCTAGCAGCTCTTGCTAACGCGGCTGTTTGAGCAGGCCTAGCGCGCATCCACAACACACATCCAAACTCCATCGCGTCCACCCCAAAAATGAGGGGAAAATACCGGGATACCGCGAATTCTGGTAGGCACATACTGCCAGGAGAGTTAAAAAAAGCAGCTAAGGGTGTGCTGCAACTCATTGGCGAAGAGTAACTTTTTTGGGAAAGCGACGCAAAGAAAGGGTTAACCCGAAGGAAACATTGGTTGGTCGGGACGGCAGGCGTGCAGGCCGATCGGCTAGCAGAGCTAACAGCCCGAGTGCATGAACACACAGCAGCCTAAGATGGACACCAGCAACTGCAGGAGCTGCTTTTGCAAAAAATATTCATTTTGCATGTGCACATACCCAAATCAAGTCATTTTCGTGCATACAGCGACCGCGAGACTATTTAACCCCGTTGGCTCATATAGCAAGCTAACATCAACGTCGTGGACGACTTTCACTTTTTACACCCCCAAAACCGCCCAGATTTATACTCCTTCACAGATTTTTCTCATTCATATCGACACTGTCTGCGGTCAGTTAGCTGCACTAACGCGCTCTCGATGCATTAGTATGCAAAACAGCATTTTTGGCAGGAAACAATAACATTTAGACGACTCGCTTTCTTTCAGAACAAACAAAAAAAAAAATCATCTGCAGATCGACCGGTGCATATAAGACAGAAGATATAAGTGCATCGCTTGTCATGATGACAGAAGGGTTCATACCTTGACAGATGTTTCAATGCATGCGCTGAACAACTGTCATCGCTGTAAATAAATGCAAAAGCAGAAATTAACTTGTAGCAGCAAGAAGAACTCACTCACCCGAGACACGAGCGCCCTCTCCCTCATACCGCGAGCCTCAAGTTGTGTCGGATGAAACACAAATCTTAAGAAGAAAACGAAAACACACACTTGTTTCAGACAAACTCTTTCTCAGCGAGCGCCGTGAGTTTTTAGGCAAGCAGCGCGCGTTTGCGTGCACGCGCACACTGACTATCTTAAATGTTCTGCTTCTGGAGTCCAGCGGTGTTTTGCTTTACAAGCCATCGCTACGTGTCTGATGGCCTGAGTCTCGCACTTCAAGCATCCTCCGAGCTCCACAGAGGCGCTCGAGCCGGAGAAAGTGCGCGTGGACTCGCTTTTTTTCCTTCCCGTCTTGAAGAGAAAGCAGACAGTGCTCAGTGCGCGCGCCCGACACCCAGGCGTCATCCCTCGACTAAACTCTGACTTCTTCACTTTATGAACGAAATGATCAAATGCTTACAGATATGAGAACTTTATGAACTTTTGGCTCTACCGCCACTACAATTGGTCAGAAACATAATTTTGAGTAAATACTTTTTTAAGATTGTTTGTTTGTTTATTTATTTAATGTTATTATATGTGTATGTATGTGCTATTTTATGTTATTATTTATTAGGGGTGGGAATCACCAGTCATGATAAAACAATACCACAATATGATATTACAATATTTGTCACGATACAATATTATCAAAATACGGTATTATCACAATAGTTGTGTTGCAATACAAAATTATCACAATACGATTAGACCACGAAACAATATTATCACAATAATTGTGTCACGATACAATATTATCACAATACGATTAGACCACGAAACACTATTATAACAATTATTATCACAATACTTGTGTCACTATACAACATTATTAAGATATAATATGATATTATCACAATACGGTATTATCACGATACTTGTGTCGCAATACAATATTATCATGATACGATTAGACCACGAAACACTATTATAACAATTATTATCACAATACTTGTGTCACTATACAACATTATTAAGATATAATATGATATTATCACAATACGGTATTATCACAATACTTGTGTCGCAATACAATATCATCACGATATGATTAGATCACGAAACAATATTATCACAATAATTGTGTCACGATACAATATTATCACAAAACGGTTAGACCTCGATATAATATTATCACGATACTTGTGTCACGATACAATATTATGATATGATTAGACAACGATAATATTATCACGATACTTGTGTCACGATACAATATTATGATACAATTAGATAACGATAATATTATCACGGTACTTGTCATGATACAATACTATCACGATACAATTAGACCACGATATATTATTACAATACATCTGTCGTGATACAATATTATCACAATATGATTAGATCACAATACGATATTATCACGATATAATTAGATCAAGATACGATATCACAATACTTTTATCATGATATGATTAGACCATGATACAATATGCATCAATATGTGTCAATACAATATTATCACGATACTCATGTCATGATAAAATATTGTAATGGTACAATGTTATCACAATACTAGTGTCACTATACAACATTATTAAAATATAATATGATATTATCACAATACCGTATTATCACTATACTTGTGTCGCAATACATTATTATCACGATATGATTAGACCACGAAACACTATTATAACAATTATTATCACAATACTTGTGTCACTATACAACATTATTAAGATATAATATATTATCACAATACGGTATTATCATGATACTTGTGTCGCAATACAATATTATCATGATACGATTAGACCACGAAACACTATTATAACAATTATTATCACAATACTTGTGTCACTATACAACATTATTAAGATATAATATGATATTATCACAATACGGTATTATCACGATACTTGTGTCGCAATACAATATTATCACGATACGATTAGATCACGAAACAATATTATCACAATAATTGTGTCATGATACAATATTATCACAATACGGTTAGACCTCGATATAATATTATCACGATACTTGTGTCACGATACAATATTATGATATGATTAGACAACGATAATATTATCACGATACTTGTGTCACGATACAATATTATGATACAATTAGATAACGATAATATTATCACGGTACTTGTCATGATACAATACTATCAAGATACAATTAGACCACGATATATTATTACAATACTTATGTCGCGATACAATATTATCACAATATGATTAGATCACAATACGATATTATCACGATATAATTAGATCAAGATACGACATCACGATACTTTTATCATTATATGATTAGACCATGATACAATATCAATATTCATCAATATGTGTCAATACAATATTATCACAATACAATTTTATCACGATACTCATGTCATGATAAAATATTATAATGGTACGATGTTATCACAATACTAGTGTCACTGTACAACATTATTAAGATATTATATGATTTTATCACAATACCGTATTATCACGATACTTGTGTCGCAATACATTATTATCACGATACGATTAGACCACGAAACACTATTATAACAATTATTATCACAATACTAGTGTCACTATACAACATTATTAAGATATAATATGATATTATCACAATACGGTATTATCACGATACTTGTGTCGCAATACAATATTGTCATGATACGATTAGACCACGAAACAATATTATCACAATAATTGTGTCACGATACAATATTATCACAATACGATTAGACCACGATACAATATTATCCCGATACTTGTGTCACGGTACAATATTATGATACGATTAGATAATGATAATATTATCAGGGTACTTGTCATGATACAATATTATCACGATACAATTAGACCACGATATATTATCACAATACTTCTGTCGTGATACAATATTGTCACAGTATGATTAGATCACGATACGATATTATCACGATATGATTAGATCAAGATACGATATCACCATACTTTTATCATGATATGATTAGACCACGATACAATATCAATATGCATCAATATGTGTCAATACAATATTATCACAATACAATTTTATCATGATATGATTAGACCAGGATACAATATCAATATGCATCAATATGTGTCAATACAATATTATCACGATACAATTTTATCACGATACTCATGTCATGATAGAATATTATCACGGTACGATGTTATCACAATACTAGTGTCACTATACAACATTATTAAGATATTATATATTATCACAATACGGTATTATCACGATACTTGTGTCGCAATACAATATTATCACGATACGATAAGACCACGAAACACTATTATAACAATTATTATCACAATACTAGTGTCACTATACAACATTATTAAGATATAATATATTATCACAATACGGTATTATCACGATACTTGTGTCGCAATACAATATTATCACGATACGATTAGACCACGATACAATACTATTACAATACTTGTGTCACGATACAATATTATGATATAATTAGACAACGATAATATTATCACGATACTTGTGTCACGATACAATATTATGATACGATTAGATAACGATAATATTATCAGGATACTTGTCACGATACAATATTATCACAATACGGTTAGACCTCGATACAATATTATCACGATACTTGTGTCACGATACAATATTATGATATGATTAGACAACGATAATATTATCACGATACTTGTGTCACGATACAATATTATGATATAATTAGATAATGATAATATTATCAGGGTACTTGTCACGATACAATACTATCACGATACGATTAGACCACGATATATTATTACAATACTTCTGTCGTGATACAATATTATCACAATATGATTAGATCACGATACGATATTATCACGATATGATTAGATCAAGTTACGACATCACGATACTTTTATCATTATATGATTAGACCACGATACAATATCAATATGCATCAATATGTGTCAATACAATATTATCACAATACAATTTTATCATGATATGATTAGACCAGGATACAATATCAATATGCATCAATATGTGTCAATACAATATTATCACGGTACAATTTTATCACGATACTCATGTCATGATAGAATATTATCACGGTACGATGTTATCACAATACTAGTGTCACTGTACAACATTATTAAGATATTATATATTATCACAATACGGTATTATCACGATACTTGTGTCGCAATACAATATTATCACGATACGATTAGACCACGAAACACTATTATAACAATTATTATCACAATACTAGTGTCACTATACAACATTATTAAGATATAATATATTATCACAATACGGTATTATCACGATACTTTTGTCGCAATACAATATTATCACGATACAATTAGACCACGATACAATACTATTACAATACTTGTGTCACGATACAATATTATGATATAATTAGACAACGATAATATTATCACGATACTTGTGTCACGATACAATATTATGATACGATTAGATAACGATAATATTATCAGGATACTTGTCACGATACAATATTATCACAATACGGTTAGACCTCGATACAATATTATCACGATACTTGTGTCACGATACAATATTATGATATGATTAGACAACGATAATATTATCACGATACTTGTGTCACGATACAATATTATGATATAATTAGATAACGATAATATTATCAGGGTACTTGTCACGATACAATACTATCACGATACAATTAGACCACGATATATTATTACAATACATCTGTCGTGATACAATATTATCACAATATGATTAGATCACGATACGATATTATCACGATATGATTAGATCAAGTTACGACATCACGATACTTTTATCATTATATGATTAGACCATGATACAATATCAATATGCATCAATATGTGTCAATAAAATATTATCACGGTACAATGTTATCACAATACTAGTGTCACTATACAACATTATTAAGATATATTATGATATTATCACAATACGGTATTATCACGATACTTGTGTCGCAATACAATATTATCACGATACGATTATACCACGAAACACTATTATAACAATTATTATCACAATACTTGTGTCACTATACAACATTATTAAGATATAATATATTATCACAATACGGTATTATCACGATACTTTTGTCACTATACAATATTATCACGATACGATATTATCACAATTCAAGAGTTCACACTTAGATTTGGCTTGACGCTATTAGCAGGTTTGGCATTCTGTCCTGGGAGAGAACCCTGAGCTCGGAAATAATTGAGCACAGGGCTCCCGCCTGGTCAATTGAGCACGTACGGGGAGTACGAGATCAGGTGGTTCTCGAGAGCTCCCTGTGGTAAAGAAAGAAAGGTGGAGAAGGGGTGGATGGGGGGGTTTCTTCGAAAAACGAAGATAAGGGAGTAATATTTCTAGGCTACTTATAGTGAGTTTGGATTAATCTGATTGGCTAACTAATGATTGTAGATTAGAGACCAGCTGCGGTCAATTATATCACGTGCTCCTCTAGAAATTAGTTTGTGAAACTTCACTAATTGTGTCAGGATACAATATTATCCTGTTATGATTGAACCACAATACAATATTATCAAGATACTAGTGTCACGATGCAATATTATCACAATACGATTAGACCATGATACGATATTATCACGATATTTGTGTCACGATACAATATTATCAAGATACCATTAGAACACGATATAGCAGATTATCATCATCAGCATATCATCATCAGAATATTTAAGATATAGTTATGATATAAAAAAACTGCATGCTCTTGCATATATGAGAATAATATTGTATAATGTTAAGTGTGTTGTTTGACTGTGATGATACATGATGAGCTCAGCTAAACACATGATATGATCTCTCATCTACATCTGCTTTTCCTCCATGGTGATGATTGACAAACAGGTAGAGCTGTTTAATACAGAGATCAACATGGGATATTTGTGACCCTGGAACCAATTAAAAAAAAGAGATGCATACATGCTGAATGAGATTTATCAACACAATCTTACAGCAATTTGTGACTTTTTGATTTACTGGCTAATTTGTATGATCTCATATGTACAATATGAATATGAGTTTTTCCATTGATGTATTTATTAAGATAGAACAGTATTTAGAAAATAAGCTGAATAAATAAGTTTTCCATTGACATGTTTTTATTGAGATAAAACAAAATTTAGAAAAAAAGCTGAATAAATAATTTTTGATTGATGTATTTATTACGCTAAAATATTATTTTAAAAATAAACACCTTTTCCATTGATGTATCTATTAGAATAGAAACAAACGTTTGAAAATAAACAGAATAAACACTTTCCACTGATGTATAAGATAGAACACTATTTAAAAATAAACAGAATAAATAAGTTTTTTTATTGATGTATTAAGATAAAACAATATTTTGAAAATAAGCTGAATAAATAGTTTTTCCATTGACATGCTTTATTAGGATAAAACAATATTTTGAAAATAAACAATAAATACGTTTTCCATTGACATGCTTCATTAGGATAAAACAATATTTTTAAAATAAGTCGAATCAATACTTTTTTTATTGATGTATTTATTATAAAACTTTATTTTGAAAATAAACAGAATAAACACATTTTCCATTGATGTATTTTATCAGGATAGAACACTATTTTGAAAATAAACTGAATAAATAAGTTTTTTATGTATGTATTTTTTGATGTATGTTTTATTAGGATAAAACAATAGTTTGAAAATAAACAGAATATGTTTTTATTGATTCATATATTAGGATGAAGCAATATTTTTTTAAATAAGCTTGATAAATAAGTTTTTTATTGATGTATTTATTAGGATAAAACACTATTTTGAAAATAAACAGGATACGTTTCTAATGATAACACAATATTTTTTTTTAATAAGCTGAATAAATACTTTTTATTAATGTATTTATTAGGATAAGAACAATATTTTGAAAATGAGCTGAATAAATAAGTATTTTATTGATGTATTTATTAGGATAAAACAATAATAATAATAATATTTTTTTCTAAATTTATTTACAGAAATAAAACAATATTTTAAAAACAAGCTAAATAAATTAGTTCTCTATAGCTGTCTTTATTAGGATAAAATAATATTTTGATAATAAGATGAATAAATAAGATTTTCATTAATGTATTTATTAAGATAAAACAATATTATGTAAATAAGCCATATAAATAAGTTTCCATTGATGTATTTATTAGAATAGATTAATATTTTAAAAAACTAGAATCTGAAGGTGCAAAAATAACAATAAAATACTGAGAAAATCGGCTTTAAAGTTGTACAAATGAAGAGCTTATTGCACGTTACTGATCAAAAGTTTTGATATATGTACAGTAGGAAATTTACAAAAGATCTCCATGGAACATGATCTTTATATCCTAATGATTTTCAATATAATATAAAAATCTATCATTTTGACCCATACATTGCATTTTTGAATATTGTCAAAAATATACTCATGCAACATAAGACTGATCACTTATAACTACATTTGAATTCTTTAAAGAGTAAACAACAACAACAACAAACAACCCCAGAAAGATTCATTCAAAATGCAGCGCAATCATTCAGTTTCAGACTAATGTTGTCTTGGTGCCCACACAAGTGTTTCAAACTTAAGTGTAACACAGGAAAGCAACATCGACATCCTGTGAGTGAAGACTGAGTGTGTCTGTGAAGCCGAAAATAGCAAATACTACGACTTACACGCTTCTTATCTCATCTCTAGTTTAGCAGAAAAAAGCCTACACCACAATAAAAGTTGAAAAAAAAAGTGAATATATTTGGCTTAAAGCTCTTTTATATTTACTTTAACATCATATATTTTACAAACCAAATGCTTGGTTGTGTTTATATTGCAGAATTTAGCAGTTTAGAAGTTAGCAGTCAAAAAAAGGTAATTATTTTTCTTATTTGCAATAAGAAAATCAGCATGTCAAAGAACAATTTCCTTCTTTTTTTTTTTTTTTTTTTTAACTCTATAACTACATCAAAACCAGTCTAGATATTTGATAAATGTCTCTATATACAGTATTTTAGTAAATATGGTGTCTGAGAAGGGATATTTTAGATTTGAAAGCACTGACGCCCTCTAGTGGAAGCTAAATGCATTTACATTCTAAAAGACAACTCGGATCTTAAATACCAGTAAAACGCTACTTTCACATATCTGAATTATATCAGAACATCTCAAAGTATATATATTTTTTCAATTTCTGTAAACTGATGATTCCTCACTGTTTATTAGTGGTCACTGTTGCTTGCTTAGGCTGAGTTTAAATTAAGCTGCTTTATCTGTTTGTCTGCACAGTCTGTGTTTACATTCTCTGTTAATGAGAAAAGGAGAAGAGAATCTTGATATTGATCTCATTTAAGTGGTTGACATTAGTTATGCTCATCTTTTTGGACTGCATAGTTCAGTAAAACAGCCCCATATACACTACCTGACAAAAGTGTTGTCGCCTGTCCAAGTTTTAGGACCAACAAATTATAACTTGACTTCTAGTTAATCATTTGGTATCAGAAGTGGCTTATATGAAAGGCAAAGGCCTCTAGATTATGCTTATTCTACCAAAATAAAATATGATCATGCCTTGATATTTAATGATTTAATTAGGACAGTAAGGTCTGACTCTGCTTAGACAAAAGTCTTGTCACTTAACAGAAATAATGTACAGTATAGAATATAAAGTCATGGTGCAGTGGATAAAGAATGAATATTGTGTATGACTCCCATGAGCTTGGAGGACTGCATCCATACATCTCTGCAATGACTCAAATAACTGAAAAGTAAAGTCATCTGGAATGGCAAAGAAAGCGTTCTTGCAGGACTCCCAGAGTTCATCAAGATTCTTTGGACTCATCTTTAATGGTTTCTTCTTCATCTTACCCCAGACACGCTCAATAATGTTTATGTCTGGTGATTGGGCTGGCCAATCTTGGAGCACCTTCACCTTCTTTGCTTTCAGAACTTTAATGTGGAGGCTGAAGTATGAGGAGCGCTATCCTACTGAAGAATTTGCCCTCTCCTGTGGTTTGGGGCAACACAAATGTCTTGATACCTCAGGCTGTTGATGTTGCCATTCACTCAGCAGATCTCTCGCACGCCCCCATACTCAGTTCAGTTCAACAGATGATTCATCAGAAAAATCTACCTTCTGCCACTTTTCCAAATGATCAAGTAGAAGTCAAGTTATTATTTGTTGCTCTCACAACTGGGATCAACAACAAGACTTTTGTCAGGTAGTTTAATAAAGATATACTTCGATATTAACATTTAGTGAACAATTACGTACTGCATATATGGCCTTAAATTACCATTCATTCATTTTCTGCTGCTTTTCCGGGGCCGGGTCGCGGGGGTAGCAGTCTTAGGAGAGAACCCCAGACTTCCCTCTCGCCAGACACTTCCTCCAGTTCCTCCGGGGGGATCCCGAGGCGTTCCCAGGCCAGCCAAGAGACATAGTCCCTCCAGCGTGTCCTGGGTCTTCCCCGAGGCCTCCTCTCGGTGGGAGATGCCTGGAACACCTCACTAGGTAGGCGTCCAGGAGGCATCCGAAACAGATGCTCGAGCCACCTCAGCTGACTTCTCTCGATGTGGAGGAGCAGCGGCTCTACTCCGAACTCCTCCCGAGTGTCAGAGCTCCTCACCCTATCCATAAGAGTGCGCCCTGCCACCCTTCGAAGGAAACTCATTTCGGCCGCTTGTATCCGAGATCTTGTCCTTTCGATTATGACCCAAAGCTCAAGACCATAGGTGAGAGTAGGAACGTAGATTGACCGGTAAATCGAAAGCTTTGCATTTCAGCTCAGCTCCTTCTTTACCACAACAGACCGGTACATCGACCGCATTACTGCTGCTGCTGCACCAATCCGCCTGTCAATCTCACATTCCATCCTTTCCTCACTCGTGAACAAAACCCCGAGATACTTAAACTCCTCCACCTGGGGTAAGGCCTTTCCTCAAACCTGGAGATGGCAAACCACCTTTTTCCGGTGGAGCACCATGGCCTCAGACTTGGAGGTGCTGATTCTCATTAAATTACCATACCGCCTTTAAATATACTGTGTGTTTGTCTTTGAACTGGTGCCAATAAACATTTATTTTGAGCTTTCCCAAACAACCTTTAAGTGAATAGTGAAACAATTTTATGAAGTGCGATTATAAAACAGAATTAATTCATTTTTATTATTAGAGGCTGGACATATTCACACACTGCTGCCACACAGCTGTGCTTGAACCCCTTATAAAAGTGATTCTTGCTTTATAAGTCCCCTTTAAAGGTCATTTTTAAAGAGCGATTATTCATCTGTCCATTGAAAGTGTGTTGTTCAATATGTGTTAAATCTATTCATCAAGTCACTTCAGAACAGTTGATTTGCTTTGTAAAAATGTAAACGCTACATGAACTTAAATCTTGCTTGATTTATTTTTTGTTTCTTGATTATTACTGCGCAGCAGCTTTGGGAATTTGAGTTCTGTATAATTAGCTTGCTATATAAAAGACAGCTTGTTCATGTTATTTCTCGCAAATAAGAAACAAACCGAAAATAAACTATCAAGACTATACGACAAAGAAACAACTATGTGACTTCAAAAGAGAGTCTCAAATCTGCGTTTTGATTTAATATAAATGAATAATTGTTTATTGATTATTTTCTCAATTTGCCGTTTGTGAATCACAAAGGCTTTCCTTCTGCCATGTACATTAACAAAACACATTCAAACCAAAAACAACAACGGCACAGTCAGTCCTGCAGAAGCAGAGGGAGATATTAATGGCGATCATCCTTATAATAAACACACAGACGTGCTGTCAGTGTGTGTTCACTACTCGATGCACAATTTATCTTTACGAACTATTCAGATCAATTTCTGCATGTGGAGAACTCAGCTGAACCTGCTTGTGTGTGTTTCGAATGATAACAACTCAGATTTACCAGAGAAAAACATTTGAAATGCAAATGTTTGTGCATTTTATTTGCATCCTGGTTTTGTTTTACTCTTTCCAAGAGTTGAAACCAGCATGCAGCACTTCATACCTTCAGGAAGAGAGCAAGAAAACTCAAACTAAAAGAGTGTTGTTGCCTCTTTAAAGATGGAAAAGCTACTTAAAGGGATAGTTCACCCAAATACGAACATTTACTCACTATTAACTCATCCTCAAGAGGCTCCAAACCATAATGAATTTATTTATTCTGCTAAACAAACAAAAACAAGTCATTTTAAAGAAAGCTGGAAACCCGCAATCCTTGTCTTCTATAGTAGGAAAGACAAACACTTCCAACATTCTTCAAAATATCTTCTTTTGCGTTAAGGAATGAACCAAGTAAAGGATGATTTTAATTTTTGGGTGAACTATCCCTTTAAATGAGCCTTGCACACATGATCTTTTCTGAAAGTAAGCAAGCGTAGAACAGAAAGAGTGAAGCTAGTGTGTGTATGTGCGTGTGTGTCTAGGTTTGGGGTCACTGTGGGAGCTGCAGGAGTGTCCCCTGTCCGGACGGAAGGTAGGTGACGTTGCGCGAGCGGCTGAGCTGGAAAGCGATGTCCTCTGCCGCCTCCAGCTTACGGAGCTCCACCAAACCGTCGCCGGCTTCAGCCAGAGAGTTGGCGATCAGCAGCGCAGCCTGAGAGTCTCCTGCGGCTGAGATGATGGCCGCCTGCTTCTGCTGCTCCGCCTGACACACAAACACATTAAACATCATTAAAGTACACATCAAATCAAAACCAACCATATTGATTTTGTTAGCTCACACTGCTAGTTTTGTGGTGAACCGTTCATCTGTGCATGTCATTGAGAAGAAAAAGCTTGCCCTTGTAATCTAAAAGTGAAATCTGTAAATGCACTTCCTGTTTGTTTTCGGTTAAATTCTCAGATTACGTCAGTCTGAAGTAGTGGGTGTGGCTAACATACTTAACCACACACCTCCAGCTTTCAGTTTTGACAACAAATAGATATGGTGAGTAGGAGCTGTCTGTTAGGTTGTAATAACTCTCCCCAAACCCTTTTCCCCTGAAAGCCTTTTTGACTGAAATGGCTCCTTTATACAACCAATCAGCTTGCAGTAGAGAAAACAAGCCACGCCCACTGTTGGCTCATTTAATATTCTGTTCTGCATCACAATACATTAAAAAACACAGATTCCGGTTTGTGTGGTCTTCAATCACCTGCTGACCATGGAGAAAATCTAGACTTTTCCTTTTGATATTTAACAAGATGTTATATTTTAATATGAAGTATCACCTATAAATGCGCATATTATCATAAATTAAAATTATCAATATACACTACCGATTAAAAGCTTGGTGGTCGGTATAATAAAAAAAGAAAATCGATACAATCGAGTCATGAAGTCATTTGAAAGTGACAGTAAAGACAAGTATATTGTTACAAAATATTTCTTTCAAGTGGGTCAGTGGTTAGCACTGTTGCCTCACGGCAAGAAGGTTGCTGGTTCGAGTCCTGGCTGGGCCAGTTGGAATTTCTGTGTAGAGTTTGCATGTTTTCCTGTGGGTTTCCCCCGAGTGCTCCGGTTTCCCCCACAGTCCAAAGACATGCGCTATAGAGGGAATTGAATAAGCTAAATTGGCCGTAGTGTATGAGTGTGTTTGGGTGTTCGCTGTGTAAAACACATGCTGGATAAGTTGGCGGTTCATTACGCTGTGGTGACCCCTGATGAATAAAAAGACTAAGCCGAAGGAAAATGAATGAATGAATGAATGAATGAAAAATGTAATTGATTTTAGGGCTGTCATGATTATAAAATTTGGTTGATGATTAATCGTTCAAAAAATAAGTTTTGGAGCCCATATGAAAATCTCATTTATGGTCACATGTGAATATATATAATTGTAAATAATACATATGAATACAAGTGCATATTTATAATTCTTAAGGTCCTTGCACTCTGAGATGATTTTTGCTTGCGCATCTCTCCAATGCCTTGTGACTAAAAAGCACACCAATGTGAGTTTGCACAATGATTGACAAAAAAAAACAAAAATGACCTCTGGCTTGTTTTTTAGGTTTGATGCACCGGGCAAAAAAATAAAAACAAATTAAAAAAAAAAACACTAATACATGATTATTAATAATTGCCACAGCCTAATTGTTTCTGAAGGTAGATGGTAGTATGGGGTAGCCAAAGCCATCTGCTATGCGTGTAACCTTTCACACAATTTACACCAGCGGTTTTCAACCTGTAGGCTGTGGTTGCTGTTATTATTAGAAAGAAAGAAAGAAAGAAAGAAAGAGAAAAAGAAAGAAAGAGAGAAAGAAAGAAAGAAAGAAAAAAAGAGAATGAACAGACATTAAAAATGTCCAGCCATAATTTGATGTACATTTAAATAACAAAAAATAAAAAAGTTGTTCCTGTGCAATCATTATTCGATGTTGACAACTGATTTTACAAACAACCCACTAATTTAAAACATGTTTGCTACAACACGGTCAACATTAGGGCTTGGCGATTTGGCCTAAAATCAAAATCTTGATTAATTGAACATTAACTCAGTTATGATTAATGAACGATTATTTTATTTATTTATTTTTGTCCTTATAATTCACTGACAGGTTTTGTACAGTAAATATGCTCACATATTACAAGTGAGAGATGTTTGAATGAAGAGTGCATTACTTGACTTTAAAATAATTGAAGGAAACACACACAGTATCCACTATCTATGATTATTTATTGAACATCAACGTTAAACAAGTGAAATTCAAACACACATTGACTATTAAAAAAAAGTGAAAATAAATAACTTGCACTTTTGGAAACAAAATAGTGGCCGCAGAAGTGTAAATCAGCCTTAACAGAACAGGGTCATGGGACTCCACATGCGGTAGGGAAAATAATTTTTAAAAATTGACCTGGAAATATTATATTGATAATAGCTTCTGAATCTCTATTTTGATTACGTTTTAATTAATCGCCCAGCCCTAGTCAACATCCAGTGCTCCAGGTCTCTGACTCACTAATTTATCCACGAAATTAAAAAGCTACTTGTGAATGCTTGAGTGGGGTCAAGATTATGCGGGTGCTAAAATTAACTGAACCAGTCAGGCAAAACGGATATGCAAAAATACATTTTAAAAAGCTAATAAACCCTGCCCCTGGCCTAGTTATGAATGGAGAGTGTTTTTTAAATTTATTATTTATTTGTATTAATTTATTTTTTACTGCTGCACCCTTTGCATATTTATATATTTTTTGTATTGTTGTATGGCCTAATATGTGTTACTTTTATCTATAATGTTATTATTTTCTAATCTTATTATTAATATCATTTTTTTTTATTTGTTTTGTGTTTTTTTTTTATTATTTTCCTTAATGCAAGAATATGTAATTGTATTACTTTATTCAGAGAGAAAAAAAATGTAAGCAAATTGTGTTCTGCTGCTACATTGGAGCAGTTGATGGCTAATGATTCTATGTATTTGATGGTGTGGCTCTCTGACTAATATCTTTCAATAGATTGAACTAAACAACTGCACCCTGCAGCCCAAGACCAGTTACTCACTGAAGCTAAGCAGGGCTGAGCCTGGCCAGTACCTGAATGAGGGACCACATGGGAAAACGAAGTTGCTGTTGGAAGTTATGTTAATGAGGCCAGCAGGGGGCGCTCAACCTGTGGTCTGTGTGAGTCCTAATGTCCCAGTAAAGTAAAGGGGACACCATAATGTCAGTGAGCACCATCTTACGGATGAGACATTAAACTGAGGTCCTGACTCTCTGTGGCACTTCTTGTAAAGAGTAGAGGTGCAACCCCAGTGTCCTGGCCAAATTCCCTCCATCGGCCCTAACCATCATGGCCCTCCAATCATCCCCATCCACTGAATGGCTCTATCACCGTCTCTCCACTTCACCAATAGCTGGTGTGTGGTGAGCGCACTGGCGCTGTTGTCCTGTGGCTGCCGTCGCATCATCCAAGTGGATGCTGCACACTGTTGATGGTGTGGAGAGACCCCCCCTCCCACCTCCCATGATTGTGAAGCGCTTTGGGTGTATGGCCATACATGATTAATGCACTATATGAATACACATTACATCTGCCTGGATTTTGGTTTTCCAATTTCCTTAAGATGTGTCAGCTTGAGTCTCAATACATCTAAATAAGCTACTGTGTACTAAAACAATGACAAAATTCACATTTAGAAGATATAAAGATCCAAAGCTTGAAGTTTGTCATTTCCTAAAAGGATCATTTTGTTTGGACATCATCACCTCATACTTCAGTTTCTTATTAAATCTTCTGACCAATCAAATGCTCTCTAGTATCTGCCATGTCCCGCCCCCTTCTCATTTGATGTGCTCAATCACTAGCAGAGCTGTGGTAAAAATTAAACCCTATTGGCTGTGTTTTTTTAAGGGGGAGTAGCTGCTATATGTCCCACCCTCTCTTCATATTTCAGATGAAATTACATCAAGCATCACACGCAAAAACTGAGTACTTCAAGAGACTTTTAATCAAAGTGACTTTTGCCGCATGTTTATTTGTGGCTCTTACCTTCTCCACAACAAATCTGGCTCTCTCTGCCTCCTGCTGTGCGACCTGCTTCATCTCCACAGCCTCAGTGAACTCCTTGCCAAACGTCAGATGTGTCTGAGGAAAGAAAACATGAGCGTGAGACAAACCAGAAATAATAAACCCATCAGCTGAGGAGAAGAGATGTTTTACCAGAGAGACGTCATCTAGAATGAGGCCGAAGGTGGAGGCTCTTTCTGTCAGATCCTCACTGACCTGTCTGGATACCAGCTCTCTCTGAGTGATCAGCTCACCCGCATCAAAACGGGCCTGCACACATATACACACACATTACTAATCTAACTTTAGTTTCATCTCCTATTCTTAAATCAGCAGTCTATTTTGAACATTACCATTCACAAAATCTGCAGTCTGTACTTTTAAGAGCATTTGTGTTGTTGAGGATGCTTTCATTCCCTCTGGGGCGAGTTTGAGTCTTAATTTAGCCACAACTTTATCTGTGTTTCAGCAAATGGAATGATTTTTGGAGACAAATCTCATTTGGACACATATTTTGGTAAATATGCTTTGAAATTTTTCTAAAATTCAACAATACACTCTGGACAAAGCAGCTACACTTTCATTATGTTAGGGGCTGTTTCTGCCCCTTTGACTTCTATTATAATGACATTATTTGATTGCAAAGCCATGACAGCATATAATCAGGCATTCTTGATTGTTGCTGGTTTTCCCTATTGGGAAGAGGTACAATTTTAAACTTTTACTGTTGATCATCAGTTGTAGTCAATCAATCAAAACTTCATTATAATGGAAGTCAACGGGGCAAAAACAGCCACCAACTAGGGTTGTGCGATGTCAACCAATTTGGCATCGAACAAGGTCTAATGTGAAACATCGCAATGGATGATGGCATCGTTGTTGTAGGCAGCGGTGAATTAATTATTCTTTAATAATTAATAAATTCATAACAAATTAATTATTTGCAGCCTACAGTTTCACCTACCTGACCCGCATGGTCTTTGTTTTACCCATAACCAAATCATAAACAAATAAAGATAAGTTACACACAAATTACCACCTGTCAATTAATTTTTCCACGGGACTCATGAATGGGCAGTGTGATCGGTGTCGTTATAACGCTGTCGACAAACTTGGTTGGTAAAAAAGGTGCACAACCAACTAAAATTACGAAGTACAAGCGTAAAAGTGAATTGAAGCAGTGTACAGACGCTGTGACACGTTACCTGAAAGATTCAAAAGACCAAAGAGTCGTTAGACAGAGACAACATTAATTAAATATCAAGTTTAACTATAG
This sequence comes from Danio kyathit, assembly GCA_903798195.1. NCBI lineage: Eukaryota > Metazoa > Chordata > Actinopteri > Cypriniformes > Danionidae > Danio > Danio kyathit. Next base: position 22,147,086 of record LR812521.1, on the reverse strand, counting down.
TAGTAGCCTACATCCTTGATAACTGTCAGACGTGCACTGCTATGTGGAGTTTTGTGCTCAAGACTGCTGGATCTCAGACACGCGCATACGCTGCAGCCCATGACAGTGTGTGTGGTCACGTGATGTGCTATTTCAGCGGTATAGTGTGGACAGAGATCTTTCAGAAATGCTAGATGAAATGCCAGTGTGGATGTGGATCGTTTTCGTTCTAAAATGCCATTTTAAAACTAAGACATTAGTGTAAACGGGCCTAAGTGTGTATTTTTCGCGAGCAGGTTGCTGCAAAGGGGACAGGGGCGGACGATCACAATGCCGGCTCAGCATTGTAATGTCTATCGGCCATCAGCGATAGATGATGGCATCGTCTATTGACCTAACCCTACCACCAACATAACTGAAGGGTAGTCAATTCGAACAGTACACAAGGGTTAAGTCCAACAATGCAAGATTTGTTTGTTTATTGCCACATCAGCAACTTATGGCTATTTCATGGCAAAAATCAACAGATAAAGGACATATTACATAACAATAACTTCAATAACAACTTCATTATCTAATATGAGTTTATATTAAATAAATAAACAAAAATGACAATTAACATTAAAAATTATTTTTCAGTTCAATTTTTGATAACTTAAAATACTGTAAAAAAAACCCTCAATTTTGTTTTTAGATCTGAAAGCTGAAACCCCTTTATTTTATACAACAGTGATCACTTCATATGGTCAACTAAAACCATACAAAATCAGATTAGATATTTCTTATTTCAAAGTGGATATTAAAAAAAAAAAAAGTTTTGAATGGTACTGCTGAATGACATTTTTACAATTTGCATTACTGCAGTTAACCATTTTTATTACAAATAAATTGATGTAAAAAAATCTTTTTTTGGTTTGTCTACCAAGTGACATAACTTATTTGATAATTACAGAAGACTTTGACAGCTAATGTCCCTGGGTTAAAAATGTCAAACACACACAAATAAAAAGCGTAAACATTTTAATAAAATATGTCAAAACAAAATGTCTTAAATAAAAATTTGTAATTTGTGAAACAATAAAAAAGCATCTATGCTAGATCAAAATAGAAAAAATGTATGAAGGTTGAGCAAGAAAAAAAACTGCATTTATTTGATCAAGATTAAAATAAAAATGATAATATTTTAACATATGTAATGTATTCCTATGCAGTGTTTCCTCTAGGATTTTTTCCAGCTGTGGCAGCAGGTCTTTTTTACACATCTGCCAACTACCTAAAAAGCGAAGTATTACAAGTCGAGATCGCATTCATGTAATATGAGCATGCGAATCTCTTTGCTTGCGCGCCGATTGCCTCTGTTCGTGCACAAAACGTCTTGCACGCCCTCAAATTTACATGCTCAAGTGCAGATCTTCTTGTGAGCTCTCAAATAAATGCTGCTGAAGTGCGATTTACTGCGTTTTTGTGCGTTCTGTGACATTAATGCGTCCTGAAGTAAAGTGAAACAGCTATAAACTCCAGCAAGATAAAGCCATTGTATGCAGAGCCATAGACATTTATCAATAAAGTATAATTATGGAAACTGTGTTCATCTTAACTGAAAGCTACGTCGTGTTTGCTGGCCTTACGCACCTGTCAGTCAGTCAGTCAGCAGGGTTGAACAAATAGCGCATAGCACTACTACGGTTACAGAAAAGTTTGCGCTGTTATAATTCACTTACCTTTTAATACGCTTTGGTGCGATTATAACCCGCTATTAATAAAAACACGACTAAATGTTTTGAGTGAGAAGCTGTAATGTAGCCGTGGCGAGATGAATTTTGGTGTGGCGCCCCGCCACGGAAGAATGAATGTAGCGGAAACCATGCTATGTATTACAATTTACTTTAAATCATATCAGCTAATATATTAATTTATATCTTTTATGGATGAAGTTGAATTTATAAGAAAAAAAAAATCCACTCTTCAGCCATATGCAATCCTTCAGGAATCATTTCAATATGCTGATTATCAACACATATCAACAGTTATGCTCCCTAATAGTTTGTGGAAACGGTGATATCATTTTAAAGTATTCTTTGATGAACAGAAAATCTATTTATATTATTTTATAAGATGCTTTTATTTTTAAAACCAATCTTCTTTAAAATGTATACATTTTTACTCTCGTTTTATTCAATTCATGTTTACTGAATAAAAGCCTCCCTGTCTTTTCAAACCTGTTGCCGGTACCCACCACTACAGACTTCAGCACTTCAGTGGTGATGGAGGGCAGAACTCTCTCATCATAGTCCTCTCCGATACTGGTGAAAATGCGCGGCAGCTGTCCTGCAACTGGTCTGAACAGGATCCTCAGTGTGATGTTCACATTCTGCAAATCTGTCAAGGACAAACCATTAGCCAGTTTCCAATGTTTGATTAATAAAGGTTAATAAAAAAAATTAAACATGAAAAACAATAAACGTCATCATACTGACAAACAGATACAGGCTGCATCGGAAATCGCCCTCAAAACCTTTATAGTGCACTATTTGAGGGAACAGCCATTTCTAGTCATGTCTGAAACCATAGTATACTTCTGAAGTGATCTCAATCAATCCCACAATGCACAATAAAAGCAAGTGTACAACCCATGTACAATCAACAGCTAGAAAATACCCAAAATGCACTGTGAGAGTCAAATGAATTTGTGTCTGACCCCAAGATGATGTCCTATGGGTGTAGGTTTCAAAATAAAGCTCGCTAAGTGGTAAAGAACTATCACAGGGTCTGAACAAGAAGTTTAAAGACTAATCCGTCTGAGGGATTTACCAACCAGCAAAGCAAAAACAAGTGGACTATTTTAGTGGACTCATGTAGGGAATAGCGCTTAAGGGGTGATTTAAAATAAAGCAACAGAGAAACATAAAAGAGCAGACAAAAAATAAGGATTGAAGTGAAGACCAGAGCAGTTTGATGCACCTTTGCTTCCAGTAATGACAGGCACGTTGCGTGGACGAGACCTGCAGTCGTAGATGATTGGCTTCTGCACCCAGGGTATAAGGAAGTGTGTGCCTTCCCCAACGACATCATCCTGAACACCTCGAAACCTGTCGAAGATGACGGCCCTGTGTCCCGCATCCACTGCAATGACAAACACAGAGCTGAACAACTGATATCATACACATTAACAGTTCAGCCATAAATAAAACATTTCTGTTACATAAAGGGTTAGTTAACCTGAAATTGAAGATTCTACCATCATTTATTTATTTAACATATAGTTGTTGCAAGACCGTTTAAGTTTGAGGAAGATATACTGAAGAAAGTAGCAGTAGCTCGCAACTTGGGCTGGGCAATAAATTGATTTTAAAGGTTAACTCAAATGTGTAGTTTTTATTTATTTGTTTGAGTGAAAATCAGTTTTCACTCTAAAGCCGCGGTCACACTGGACTTTTCCCTCCATAGACTTCCATTCATACGCACGCGAATGCGTCAGACCGGAAACGCAGGGTCATGCGTCAGATTTCGCAGGTTGCTGCGGTGCAAAGTTCAAACTTGGTGAACTCTGACCTGCGAAATCGCAACACTTGACTGCGTGAGACCAATCCACGATCAAAACATGACCTCTCTGGACAGAAATTTAAAACATGGAGCAATCTTTGGCTTTTTTTAATGTCTAATCATCTTGTTTAATCCCGCCCCTTTTCGCAGCGCCGTGCGACAGAATTTCGCAAGCTCAAACTCTAGTGTGACCGCGGCTTCACACGTGAAACTCCCCCCTATTCACCTTATTCTCCGCGTACGAGCGGGCGCAGCCATTTGAATCATTTTGGCTCGAGACTTCCGGTCTCATTCACTTCCATTCATTTTTAGACGTTAAAAACAGTTCGTTCTGCTGCTTGATGTTGCAAACTGAGGTTTTCTTATTATATTGTTCTATTTTGTCTGTATAATCATGCAAACACTTGTTTGTAGAGCAAGTAGTTTGACCGTTTTCAGCCGTTTATTATTACTAGTCATTTCTCCCATAGGAAACTGAATCGGAAGTTCTAAAACAATCGCAAAAACGAGCACACTTCCGCATTGAAGAATAAGGTCAATAAGCTGTTGTAGTTACATCCGTGAAGTTGGCACCCCATAAAAACAAACAAACCCCAAAATTATGCCATTTGTTTGTGCTGCGTTTTTGCTGATTTGTGCCGCAAAAACGAGCGTTTGTGCTGGTTTGGGGTCTGAGATATTAAGCATTATTTTTTTGGACCGTGTGACGTCACTTTCCACCCCATGTTGCTCAAATGACTTCAAATCAGCACAGGTCGTTTGTGCTCGATTTGTGCCGTTAAAACAAACACCGTATCTGTTTTCCTCCTTTAGATGCAAGCAAAATATTTCCGGAGTCGTGAGGTCACTCTCCACCCCATTTCCTCTAAATCGCGCCAAACTGGTGTCATCTGTTTGTGCACGATTTGTGCTGGTTTGTGCCGTTAAAACAAACACTTTATCTATTTTCGCTGTTTAGATATAATTAAAATATTTCGGGAGCCGTGACGTCCCTCTCCACCCCAGGTTGTCTAAAATCGCACAAAACAGGTGTCATTCGTTTGTGCTGGATTTGTGCTAGTTTGTGCTGTTAAAATAAACTCTTTATCTATTTTTATTGTTTAGATTGCCTAATCAAAACACGGAGCCGCGACGTCACTCTTCGCCCCATTATTTCCTCTAAATCGCATAAAACAGGGGTCATATTTCGTAGATAAATAAAACAATTTATTTTTTATCATGAATATTTAATAATATAACTTCTTGTAATACACTCATTGCAATAAACAGTGTATAGGCCTATTTCCTTTTAGTAAAGAAGTATTAGATTTATAGGTGTGCATTTTATTTTCTTATGCATTAAATGTGAGCTCCACGCTTGTTCTTGATCGAGACATGTTGAACTCTTTCATCATTTGCAATGTTTGCAAATTGCATTGTTTGTAATTTCTTTCATTCATTAATTTATTCATTTATTTTCTTTTTCGGCTTAGTCCCTTTTGTTTGTAATTTCTCTCACCAAATTTTATATATGTGTTTTATTATTTTCTGTGGCGGTGAATTCGCTGTGAAGACCCCTGATAAATAAGGGACTAAGCCAAAGTAAAATGAATGAGTGGATGAATTCTTTTCTGAAAAGCTTCTTCTGGCCATGACACATTCACACCTAAATGGTTATAAGAGACGTGTTTAAAGAATTATATGCCGCATCCTTCATTTATTCTTTAAAGTAAGGCAAGATCCTCTCTTAAGGCTCATATTAAGAGGGAAAATGTGCCTAATGCATTATAAAGCTTGATGCATTAGAATCGGTACTCAGTATCAGCTGATCACCATGACAAGAAATCGGTACTCAGTATCGGAGCATCCCTAGCTTTGACCCAATTTGGCTGTCAGAGTGAAAATACTCTCCCTGGCTGTACAAGACTGATCTTAGTAATTAAGTCAGCGAATACACCTTTAGTAAAAACATGTATACTTAAGTAAAGGTCAAGTATAAAAGTATACCTTATTTAGTAAGTATACTAATATCAATATCTAACTCCAAGAAGCCCAGAAAAATAGACTGCGGTGACATAAGCTGCACACTTTGTGGATAAAAAAAAGACACAAAAGTAAAATGTTAATTTTTAGCTCAACGCTTGTACAATTCAAATAATTGTTCAGTTATTTACTGCTGTCATTAAAAGAAACAAATTAACACCATGATGACTCCTTGTGTTGGTGTCAGTCTAAATAGTCACGCCGCATAGTCACGTTATCCCTATGACCTATTGAAAGCCTGAATATTAATAAACTTTACAGCACATTTAAGTTTGGGGATAACCTCTTTAAATTGACTTTATTAGAATACTTCTAGAAATTAAATGCTTGAACCATTGCTGCCACTGTTTTACAAAACACATCAGTAGTTATAACTCACCATTGTAAAGAGCAGAGTTAACTACACCTCCTCCAATGGCCAAGGCCAATCCCAGCTTCCCAATGGACTCAAAGAGCTTCGCCATGACAACAAAGTGACAGTCCTGCGGAGAAAAACACATTCATCTTCAGCATCTCATTATGGTTGATCTCTTGTGCATGTAAAGCCCTTGAATTATCAAACCAATGCTAGCCGGTTTAGCCTTGACTCTGACAGCGACACTGACATCAATGTAACGTGCTAATCTGATCTCACTTTAACCGGTCACTGGAAAAATCACTAGTAAAAATGCACAATATACACATATATACTACTTTAAAAACATTTGCTTATACAATAACACATGCGAGATGGATGAACAGGCATTAAAACGCTTCCGCAGTAGTGAACTTCAATCATTTATTAGCCTGCTACACGCTAATGATGCAACTGTCATGCAATAACTCCCACAAACACCCACACATCGTGTTTATTTCAATTTCATGTAGCGGCGTTATAATTACTGATGTTTGATAAGTAAAACAAAAGGTTTAAGATCAGTAATAAGTGAAATTTAAGTCTCCTACACGTGAGCACTTACCCACTGCGCTAAATGATCACAGTGACCTCCACCGGAGCCTGCGCAAGAAACACATAAGCAGGTGGAGCTTGCGCATGCGCAGAACAGTGCCAATATTGATTTCTCTGATTGGACAGAAGGACACAAAAAATAACGCCCTCTTAAGTAAGGATGATTTTTATTGGTGTACATCCACGTTGCTTTATAACGAGGTCTGGGTTCACTGCAATGCACTATGTGGGCGTACTTTCAACTGCTTAAAGCGATAGTTCGCCCCAAAAAATAAAAATGTATAAGCGATTTACTTCCTCTTAACCCATTACAAACCCCGTTCAAGCACTGAAAATATATTTTCAACAATGCGAAAAACCTGTAACCATTGACTTTTATAGGAAAAACCAATAGTTTAGAAGTCAATGGTTACAGGTTTAATGGTTAACATTTTTCAAAATAACTTATTTTGTGTTCAAAGAAAGAAAGAATGTAAGACATTCACTTATTTTCTTCAGCTTAGTCACTTTATTCATCACCAACTTATCCAGCACATGTTTTACACAGCGCATTCCCTTCCAGCTGCAACCCATCACTGTGAAACACTCATTCACACTCATTCACACACACTCATACACTACGGACAATTTAGCTTACTCAATTCACCTATAGCGCATGTCTTTAGACTGTGGGGGAAACCGGAGCACCCGGAGAAAACACACGATCACGGGGAGAACATGCAAACTCCACACAGAAATGCCAACTGACCAGCCGAGGCATGAACGAGTGACCTTTTTGCTGTGAGGCGACAGCACTACCTACTGCGCCACCACGCCGCCGAAAGTCAGACATGTTTGGGTGAATAAACGATGACAGAATTTTCAGTTTTGGGAGAACTATGTCTTTAACTTTTGCAGTTGTCTGATCTATAAGTTTTTAATATTAAATAATTGAGTGTTCTGCTACAGATTAGGTCACATATGTATATATTGAAAGTGATCTTTTATTATTTTTTTATTTCACTGTTGTTGTTGAAGGTGAGAGTGGTCTAAAACTGCTACATTTTTCTACTGCACTACCTGTACAAAGGCACAACTACTAGTCTACCACATGCTGTATAAAAACAGTAAAGAACGTTTATTTATATAGCACTAATACATCAAGTTCATCAAGATTCTTTGGATTCATCTTCAGTGCCTCCTCTATCTTACCCCAGACATGCTCAATAACGTTTCCCTCTGGTGACTGGGCTGGCCAATCATGGAACACCTTGACCTTCTTTGCTTTCAGGAACTTTGATGTGGAGGCTGAAGTATGAGGAGCGCTATCCTGCTGAAGAATTTGCCCTCTCCTGTGGTTTTTAATGTAATGGGCAGCACAAATGTCTTGATACCTCAGGCTGTTGATGTTGTCATCCACTCTGCAGATCTCTCGCACGCCCCCATACTGAATGTAACCCCAAACCATGATTTTTCCTTAACCAAACTTGACTGATTTCTCTGAGAATCTTGGGTCTATGCGAGTTCCAATAGGTCTTCTGCAGTATTTGTGGTGATTCATCTAAAAAATCTACCTTCTGCCACTTTTCCCAATGATCAACTTGAAGTCAAGTTATTATTTGTTGCTTTTACAACTGGGATCGACGACAAGTTTGTCAGGTAGTGTATGCTATTTAACTGCAGATAAACTATCTTTATATATAATAACTTTAATTAAGCAATATCGTCAAAGGTTAAAGTTATTAGTGGGGCCAGACGGAATCTGCGGACGTTTTTTGCTATTTCTGCTGAGAATTTTGGTAAAAATCTGCGGATTTCTGAGGAATTATTTTGGGAGTCTCATAACTAAAACCTTAATATGTTAAATAAAAAATAATATCTTTTTAACTTGTATTTAATGTTTAAAATGCAAATCCAATTAGATTAACTGTAAATAGTTAACTTTAAGTAAATAAACTGAATTAATGATGGGCTAAAATTCTGCGGAAAATCTGCAGAAAATCTGCGGAATTCTGCCCGCGCAGATTCCGTGTGGGCCTAGTTATTAGTAACTAATACAGTTATGTTATAATAAAGTTTTCTGATTTTGATTGTAATGCAACAAAGCCATCTCATTGTGATAAATGCCACTGTAATAAAATGTATACAAGTTGAACATGGTATGTAGGTTGACCAAGTCCTCCTCCTTTAAATTATAATGCTACTTCAAAACAAGGCAACATGTAGACATGCTATTCTCCAGAATATGACTGTACAACCCCTACTGTAAGCCACGTGATGCAGCGACTACGGGAAATCCTCCTTTTCCCCAGGTCGACACACCCACCAGAAGCGAGTTATTATAAAGCACTGCGCAGGCTTTATACAGTACTGCTGTCTGTAAACTGACGGATCCAAGCCCGCAGTTAAGGACGCATTCATCTGAATCTGTAAGTCTCGATTATTTGTTTATGTGGCATTTGTCGAATCACATTATAACTTAGAGCTATTTTAGGACAGCTAAGTTATAGTTAGCCTAGTTGTGAATGTCTGCGAATGAGTCATGATGATGATGATGATGATGATGATGCGCGAATGAAACTAAAGCAAAAGTAAACAAACAAATGAATAAATAAATGACAATCGTTCAGGATTCATTCTCCGAATAAAATGTCGTACAACATGATTGTGATTTTTGCAGGACAAGAATCAGATTAGCAAAATCAAACAAATAGTTCGTCGGTAATTAAAGCGCTTTACTGTTCAGTCACTGTTACCTCAGGCTACTATTTATTTGAGCTGTATCGTGGTATTTCTGTATTTATAACAGACCGTGAAAAGGCAATTTCTTGATTTCCGCGTTCATCGCCATTCACTCGCTTACGTGTTTTACGATTGGTTCACCTGGCCAATGACGCTGAAGATTTGATGGATTGATTGTTGTTTGTTTTTATGGGTGTTGCTGTTGAGAGATTGAACTTCTAACATGCGGTTTTACGTACGATACACAAAATATACAAGGTCACAAAAGAAATGAAGATACGTTGATGCTTTTTCCAAATGTAGTCATAATTAATAGTTAATAAAACACCTTATTGTTATGTTTATTTGGTCATTTTTGTCAGATATTGTCTTAAGACGTACATTTGGTGAATGTCAGACTTAAAAATAATAATAAAATGCCCCAATAGTGTACAGTAGACCTTTAAATTAAATAATAACTGCCTCCTCTACCAAATGGTTGACCATATTTTGACTGTTTTAAAAAAATGACTGTTAAAGGGCGTCACGGTGGCGCAGTGGTAGCACGATCGCCTCACAGCAAGGTTGCTGGTTCTAGCCCCGGCTGTGTCAAGTTTGAGTGTTCTCCCCATGTTGGTGTGGGTTTGCCCAAAAGACATGTGCTATAGGTGAATAGAACACTAAATTGGCTGTAGTGTATGTGTGTGAATGAGAGTGTATGGGTGTTTCCCAGTGTTGGGTTGCGGCTGGAAGTGCATCCGCTGTGTAAAACATATGCTGGATAAACTGGTTCATTCCACTGTGGCGACCCCTGATAAAATGACTAAGCCAAAAAGAAAATGAATGAATGAATGTCATTTAAAGAATGACCATTTTACATAACGGTTTACACACACAGCAGCATTGTTGGTTTACATAAAAATCTAATAAACATAATCCTGTTGCACTACTACACTTGATTTTGGTTTTACTGTAAAAAAAAAAAAAAACAAGAAAACATGTTAAATGAGAATCTGAAATATTTTATTGCATACTTAAAAAAATAAAGATGATTTAGTATTCAAAAATGTTTTATTTTGGTTATTTTTTAAAAATAAATTGGTCTTACACTTTTCATAGTATATTAATTCCAGTACTTTTACCATTTGGTAGAGGTTGATATTTCAGAAATTATGGGATGTGTTAAAAAAAATGCATCGAGTGTGTTAACTAGCGACATTGGGAGTTAGTCGTAGATTGATCTTGTTACATCTAATAGAAAAAAATGAGGGCCTCACAAAATGACATAAATAATATATATATATTTAAAAAAATAAAATAAGTGATGTCCAGTAGAATGCATATACAGAGTCTGAAATATATATTCAATGTGAGATTACCCTTCTTTAATGAGCCATTAGATAACATTGCATCGTTTTATTTGTGAACTTCATTCTTACCTGATATCTTTATTTTAGGGAGTGTTGAAAGTGTTGTGCAACATTTAAAAATGTAAAAGAAAAATGGTGTAGGAATTGTGTGGGTGTTCGTAAAAAGAGCCTTGAATGACACAGTCGATGTTACAACCTAAAACCAATCACTTAAAATTGATCAAATCAAGAACTAATCAACCTACTGTATAATCAGCTATAATCTCAGTATTGAAAGACCACAAGCTACGTTTTCATCTGGATACAGCAGCGTTATCATGAAATAGCCCTAAAGAGATAAGAAGCTGAGGTGTGTTCACTCATTAAACTTGCTGACATTAACACTATGGTCTTTTTATGCAGAATACAAACCAACATGCACTGATAAGGTTTTGTAAGTCTGTAGAGCAAATACAAACTCTCATAAACATTTAGTGTTACACGTGATCCCCCATACAGGAATACGACACATGGATATATATGCAAATTACCTATATGACATATTTTTCTATTTGTTTGCAAATTATGTTTAACAGAGGAAGGAATTTTTCACAGTATTTCCTATAATATGTTTTCTTCTGGAGAAAGTCTTATTTGTTTTATTTTGGCTAGAATGAAAGCAGCTTTTAATAAAAAAAAAAACATTTTAAGGTCAATATTATTAGCCCCCTTAAGCAATATATTTTTCAATTGTCTACAGAGCAAACCAATGTTATACAATGATTTGCCTAACTGCCCTTACTTGCCTAATTAATTTAGTTAAGCCTGAACAAATCCATCATTTAATCATTTTGCTCTCTAATCTGCATGTTTCTGAATTAGGAATACACGTAGGAAGAAACATGGACGCTGATCACCTGCTCGGAGCCTCAATCATCAGGATCCCACCTCACCACTACATCCATGTCCTGGATCAGAACACCAATATTGCACGGGTGGAGATCGGCCCTCTCACCTACATACGTCAGGACAATGAAAGGTAATCTGGAAGACTGCAGGTTAACTACTGCATTGTGTAATGGGTCTTGAAATACAGGTTCTTACTGGCCTTAGTGTGTACAGTTGATCTGTGTAGATTTTTACTCTTTTTGGATGTCTATAAAGAAATTGTAGGGTCATTATTATACACTACCTGACAAAAGTCTTGTTGCCTATCCAAGTTTTAGGAACAACAAATAATAACTTGACTTCTAGTTGATCATTTGGTATCAGAAGTTTCCTCTCTTATCTCGACTCCCACCATGGGTATTTATCTTCAGCTCGCTGCTCTAGGTTCACCTTTGGTCTCGAACTAGCCAATAGTACAATAGCATATTTATATAAATATAGTAAGGCCCCATCTGATTGGTCTAATCTTAATGACCTATACATGCAACACACAAATGCTTGGCACAAAAAATAAATGTAACGGATATCCTCTCAGAGATACAGACATTGCAAATATGAATTATCGCAATAACAATAATGTTTCGATACATTTTGGGACTTCTGATTCACTGGATTCATTCAAACAAGAACTAAAAACCCATCTATATTGCAAGCACTTGAGCACATACTACAAAATAAATAAATAAATTAAATAAATTCCACCCCCTTAATCTGCTGTCACACTGCACTTTTCCCCCCAAAGACATGCGAATGCGTCAGACTGGAAATGCAAGCTTGTGCGACAAGTTTCGCAGTTCGCTACTTTGGAAAGTTCAAACTTGGTGAAGTCTGATCTGCGAAATCACATTACATGATTGCGTGAGACCAATCGAAGATCAAAACATGACCTCTCTGAGAAGGAATTGAAAACATAGACCAATCACTAGCTTTTTTTAATGTCTAAACATCTTGTTTAATCCAGGCCGTTTTCGCAACGCCGTACAACAGAATTTCGCTTGTCCAAACTCTAGTGTGACCACAACATTACTTACTATAGCACTTATTGTCCTGGGCACTAAGCAGTTTCTTTGTACAAGTAGCAGTTCTTGTGTATATTGTGTCTTCATGTTGAATCACTAAATTACTATTACTAAATGTAATTACTAAATGTAAATGCACGGTTAAAAAATAAATAAATAAATAAAAAATTTGTATCACAATGCAATCGATTTGTGATGGAACAACATGAACGAATTGAGTAACTTATTAGTTTTTAAATATTTAAGTGGATTTAAACAATTAAGTTGCCCCCCCCCCCCCCCCCCCCCCAACAGCAAAGGTGGTTTTGTTGAGTGTGCATATTGTGTAGCACTAGTATTCACATCAAAAAAACAAATGTGCTGATCTTGATGTATTGTGTTTGCTCACTTGTATCACTCATTTTCTCCCAGAGTTCTGTTTGCCCCGGTTCGGATGATCATGGTGCCACCCAGGCACTACTGTGTTGTGCTCAACCCTGCGGTTCGTGATGATGAGGGCCAGGTTCAGTTTGATGGGTCGGGTCAGGCCAAGCTCAGACACGCAGACCTGGAGATCCGCCTGGCCCAGGACCCGTTCCCTCTCTACCCTGGAGAAGAGATTCAGAAGGTATGATGTTAGCTTTTGCTTGAGAAACATGCTTGCAGTGCAGCTTTTTGGCTGAAGAGCTTAGACTTGCGGGTAGTTTCAACAGGTTGTGGTTTCAGTCAGGAGTTTTGAGAATTTTCCACTTTAAGTAGATCACATAAAGCAGTTAATGCTCTCTTCTGTCTTTAACCCCTTAAGGTACACATGAAATCAAAACAAAATGATTTTGTTTGCACATTGCTAGTTTTGCGGTGTTCATCTGTGCATGTCATTAAGAAAAAAAAAAGTTTGCTCTTGTAAGCTAAAATTGAAATCTGAAAATGCACTTGCTGTTTGTTTTCAGGTTGCGTCTGTCTGAGGTAGTGGGTGTGGCTAACATACCAAACCACGCCCCTCCAACTGTCAGTTTAGACAACAAATAGAAATGGTTAAGAGGTGTCTTTTAGGTTGTAATAATACAATGCAATCAGCTCGCAGTAGAAAAAACAAGCCACGCCCACTGTTTTCATCATAAACCATATATTAACTTAAAAAAAGTTTTTATATTTGCTGACTGATTTTGGATGTACATTACTATCATTGCTCTGTGAATTTGTACGTCTGAGTCTTATGTGTCATTTACACCAGTGTGTATTCGTTTTAAAATGGCGTTTTAGAATGAAAATGCTCCTGAAAATGTTTTTTTCCTTTTTTTGCGATTCAGAAAAATCCTAATTTCACAGTGTAAACATAAATCAATCATCACACACCATATTAACTTAAAAATTATATTAACTTTAGTTAAAGTTTTTATATTTGTTGACTGATTTTTGATAGATATTACTATTATAAATCTGTAAAAATTACACATCAGAGGCTTATGTGCCATTTACACCAGTGTGTATTCCTTTAAAAATGGTGTTTTAGAATGAAAACGCTCCTCCAGACTGGTGTTTTTATTTTTTTGTTATTCAGAAAAATCATCTAAATCAAATGTTGTGACTATTCGCACATACTAGTCAAATGCATTTTTTGCCGGCATCCGTATTAGCAATCTAACTGTTGTGTAATGATCATAAGAATCAGGGAATGTTATGCATATACTAGTCCTGAAGACCAGTAAGAGAGTGATTGCTGATGGCCATGCCTCCATTTTTAAAAAGTCTGCATTTTACTCCATCTACACTGAAACTAAGCATTTCCAATCTAAATGGGATCTTCAGTAGTGTGGATTCCAGACATAACCATAAAAAATGTATACGTTTTTAAAAATTAAATTACTTTAGTGTAAATGGCACCTTTAATTTTGGTTTAGGCCTTTAATTTGATTCCGTAAACTCCTGAAAAATTGGTAGGAACTTCTGTTAGGTTTCATGTCAAGAGAACGAGATAACATCCATTGTAACTTGAGAGAAAAAAGGGTCTGAAAATGTTTGATGCAGCACCAACTATAACAAACATCCTGAGTTTTCGCATCAGGAGTTTGTTAGAGGGTAGATTCATAAATACTACTATACTTTAGCACTTTATAAATATTGTGAAAAGTATGACAAAATAATGACATTCATATCACTCAAAGCATAAATGTTTAGAGGAGATGCCCTTATATGGTCACCAATGGCGTCTAGTGATCACCTGGTGGTAATGCTTGGTACTGCACCCAAACGAGATCTTACTGAAAGCTAATTTTTTGAGATATAAATTTCAAATATGGAGTAAAATAGTTCACATAAATCCAAAATCAAGTAAAAAGTGCTTCAGGGGCAATTAATGTGTTGGTGGTAAGGGATTTAAGGCACTCGAGAAGTGAAAAAATTAAATTAACATGCCTTTATTAACATGGTTATTATTTAAAAAAAACAGAACTTTTGTGCACTGCACCTAGGCATTTTGTAGGCAAGCTTTGCTCAAACGTGTAGGTGTGGTGCACAATAGTACTGTTTCTCGAGTGCCTTGGACTTATGATTTTGTTGTTTATACTAGTTCACATATTTGACTTTATTTTTCTAGCAATTCTAGAGTAATTTTTAAGTCAGATTTTTTAAAAAATATTTACATAATTATTTTCCACAATAAATTTTCCACAATAAATATTGTAAATTATACAAGTGTCTTCTATAAAATGAGATCAATCTTAGATCTGTGCACCAAAGCATTCAAGATTTACAGCAATTTAAAATGGACGTCATTTCATTTCTGGACTCATAAAGTGCGACAGACAGTTATTATTTGGCATTCATTTATATATATTTATATTCATTAGTAACATAATGAATACCAACATTTTCTTATTGTTCGTAAACGCAGTGTCTCTCTGTGTTCTGACAGGATGTGACGCCGCTGCAGATTGTGTATCCCGACACAGCGCTGCGTCTGCAGGCCCTGTTGGACTTTGAGGAGGAGGGAGGAGAGAAGAGAGTCGCTGGAGACGAGTGGCTGTTTGAGGGACCAGGTGACGTTAACTAGCTTTAGCTTTAACCTGGACTAATCTACCAGCTCAAAACAAACAACAGTTTAAAAGGATGAAGTATTAGGGGGAAATTAAATGTTATAAAGTTGTACCTCATGATACATTGCAACAGTACAATGAAAATCCCTGTGTGTGTCTGTTTGTGTGGTGGGCATGAAAGTGGAAGTTTTTTTTTTATTATACTTGGAAGTTATTCAGAACGGGCAGTGAGGAACAGGAACTAGAAAAATAGCCGTTACATGATAAAAAAAAGCTATTTATGATTGGAAGACTAATAGGGAAGATGAAAAGAATAAGTGAAGAAAGTTTTTACATGTAGAAAGTCGAGGTATATTTTGGAATACAATATATAAATTGAATAATTGGAGTTCCCTGATGAAAACACAAAATGAGTACACTGGAAAAAGCAATTAGTTGACTTTACTTAAAAACGTGAGTAAACCCTTTGTTTTAAAATTAAGTAGTTGACCTTACTTTAAGTAAACCTTTGAGTAACCCTGTTAAAATTATAAGTAAAATTGTTCTTAAACTTCTTAAATTGTTAAAATTATTATGTAAATGAACTACAATCCCCAGCCACTTTATGAGGTACACCTGTCAGATTTACACCACAGCAAATTTCTAATCAGCCAATCACATAGCAGCAACTCAATGCATTTAGGCATGTAGACATGGTCAAGATGATCTGCTGTAGTTCAAACAGAGCATCAGAATGTGGAAGAAAGGTGATTTAAGTGACTTTGAATGTGGCATGGTTGTTGGTGTCAGACGGGCTGGTCTGAGTATTTCAGAAACTGATCTACTGGGATTTTCACGTACAACCATCCCTAGGGTTTACAGAGAATAGTCTGAAAAAGAGAAAATATATCTAGTGAGCGGCAGTTCTGTGGGCGCAAATGCCTTGTTGATGCCAGAGGTCAGAGGAGAATGGCCAGACTGGTTCCAGCTGATAGAAAGGCAACAGTAACTCAAATAAGCACTCGTTACAGCTGAGGTATGCAGAAGAGCATCTCTGAACACACAACACATCCAACCTTGAGGTGGATGGGCTACAGCAGCAGAAGACCACACCGGGTGCCATTCCTGTCAGCTGAGAACAGGAAACTGAGGCTACAATTCGCACAGGCTCACCAAAATTGGACAATAGAAGACTGGAAAAACATTGCCTGGTCTGATTAGTCTCGATTTCTGCTGCGACATTCGGATGGTAGGGTCAGAATTTGGCATCAACAACATGAAAGCATGGATCCATCCTGCTTTGAATAAACGGTTCAGGCTGGTGGTGGTGGTGTAATGGTGTGGGGGATATTTTCTTGGCACATGTTGGGCCCATTAGTACCAATTGAGCATCAACAGCCTACCTGAGTATTGTTGCTGGATAACACGCCATGTCATAAAGCACTAATCATCTTAGACTGGTTTCTTGAACATGACAATGAGTTCACAGTCACCAGATCGTAATCCAATAGAGCACCTTTGGGATGTGGTGGAATGGGAGATTTACATCATGGATGTGCAGCCGTCACATTTGCAGCAACTGCGTGATGCTATCATGTCCATATGGACCAAAATCTCTGAGGAATATTTCCAGTACCTTGTTGAATCTATGCCACAAAGGATTAAGGCAAAAGGGGGTACCTAATAAAGTGGCCGGTGAGTGTATGTGCGTAATTATAAAAATTAAGTCAACGTCTTTCAACAATTCCAAGTTACAATGGGCTTATTCACTTTTTAAGTTAAATAACATTGCTTTTTTTGAAGTTAGTATCTGGTGTTCTGTCGATTTGTCCTACCTTGTCAGATTGTCCTATCTCCTATTCAAAAAGTAGGTAGCACATTTTGATGACACAATATGCTACCCATCAGATTTTGCTACCAGTGTAAATTTTAATGGGTAAAGTCTAGATTGGATACGCGGCCGGCCGGAAGTGTGATATGCACATTAATATAGCAGCATATTTTAATGACACTGTATAACAATAATTAATATTTTTACAGTACTGTGACGGTTGGGTTTAGGGTTGGGGTGGGGGTAGGTGTTATAAAATACAATTTATTGGGTAATTTAATAGATAACATAAATAATATTTGGTACAAATACAGTTTTTACATTACTGTGACGGTTGGGTTTAGGGTGGGGGTGGGGGTAGACGTTAATAAAATACAATAAATGGGAAATGTAATAAATAATATAAATAATTCTCATTAACTTCCGGCCGCATCCATATCCGATCTAGCAACAACCATTTTAATGTGGAGTGGTGTGGATTGAAGCTGTAATATTGCCCTAACCTACCTAATCCCTAACCCCAACCTCAGAACCATTCAAATACGGTGTTGGTAGATTAATCTGATGTGTAGGATAAAATATCAGGACACTGGTCTAAATTATGTCCATTGTAAAAATGCTCTATAAATAAACATAACTTGTTTTTTTTGCATCTGTTATTCATAAATCATTCCAATATCTTGATTCGGTGATTAAAATTTTTATTATTATCACTCTCAAAAACAGTTAACTGTTGTAAGAAGCATTCCTCAAATAGATACTCAAAAACAGCTTTGCTTCCCAGTTGTCTAAGAAAAAAATGTAAGCTGAGAAATTAGTGCAATTAGTGCATTGGATCCATCATTAATACATTACTGATAATAGGATTATATGGTATGTCTAACCTGATCTGTGTTTTATGTCCGGCAGGGACGTACATTCCCAGGAAGGAGGTGACCGTACTGGAAGTCATAAAGGCCACGGTGATCAGAGAGAATCAGGCCATTCGCCTCCGCGCACGTAAAGAGGGCCTGGACCGCAGCGGAGTGCGAAGAGTTACTGGTGCGTTAGACACAATAACAGACATGCGCACAAATAAAGAGATAAAACACCCCAGAATGAAACCTATTTACTTACCGTCATGTTCTTCCAAACCTGAATGACATTCTGTGTATAACATGTATAATATAAACATATATAATATAAAAAAAGTCAATTTTGGACCATACAAGGGTTCATTGTGTGGGTAAACTCAGCTGACAGTTCATAATTTGCATGCCTATTCAAATTCACGATGGCTGAAATGGTCTGCTTGTCTCAGGTGAGGAATGGCAGGTCAGTAAGGTTGGAGCGTATCTGCCTGGAGCTCATGAAGAGGTTGTGGATATTGTCAGCGCTTTCATCCTTACAGACAAGGTACATCTGATGCTTTTCCTACAGTTTTCTCCCTTCAGTACCCTCTATTAATATCATGATAAACTTAGTAAATCTGAGTAAAGCTGCGGTCACACTGGACTTTTCTCCCCATAGACTTCCATTCATACGCACGTGAATGCGTCAGACTAGAAATGCAAGGTCGTGCGTCAAGTTTCGCAGTTCACTGCGTTGCACAATTCAAGCTTGGTGAACTATTACCTGTGAAATTGCGTTATTTGACTGTGTAAGACCAATCCAGGACCAAAACATGACCTCTCTGTACAAAAATGTAAAACATGAACCAATCACTCGCTTTTTTAATGTCTAATCATCTTGCTTAATCCCGCCCCTTTTCGCAGCGTTGTATGACAGAATTTCGCAAGCTCAAACTCCAGTGTGACTTAAAGACGGCTTAAAGACGGCTGTGAAAAGGTTTACTTTACTTACTTAAGGTTAACATACATCCAGGACCAAAACATGACCTCTCTGTACAAAAATGTAAAACATGAACCAATCACTCGCTTTTTTAATGTCTAATCATCTTGCTTAATCCCGCCCCTTTTCGCAGCGTTGTATGACAGAATTTCGCAAGCTCAAACTCCAGTGTGACTTAAAGACGGCTTAAAGACGGCTGTGAAAAGGTTTACTTTACTTACTTAAGGTTAACATACATTTTAGTTAGTTTTTTTGATGAGAGTCTGTGACTTTCTAGCCTGAAGATCCAACTGCTTCTTGATTTTTTTATTTGACTTTTTTTGGCCTCTCAAACCATCCTCATAACAGATAGACACTGAATCATAACATTTACAGACTTAACCGACATTAATCAAACGTTACCGCAGACTTTTATTTCAGCATGATGATGTATTTCCAACTGAAACGGAGTAGGGGGTGGGGCTTTATTTGTGCACTCCTCTTCTCATCTTTCACTTGCAGCAAAAACTAATGGTTGGAGGGGCAAAGTAATGAACTGCCATTCCAGAATGAAGTAAATAGTCAGATTTTGATTAAAGATTACCAAAACAAAGATTTTTAGTGGATTAACTTGCAAAGATTATTTATGTCAAGACTAACAATGTGCACAAGAAAATAAAAATAGTACATATTGATTTAATGCAGACTGTATTGCCCTAGTGGTGGAATAGGCATTTTCAGTGTTTTTGCTTATTATTTACAGCCACTTACAGCTGCAAATCTTAGCTCTGTCCTTTGGTTTTACCTGTTTTGAGTTTGAGCATTTCCTCATATTTACATCCATGTGCGAGAAAGGTCCTATTTGTGAAACATTTGATATTTCTAGACACCTAGGTATACTAAAAGAATTAAAAATATCAATGGAAGTACACTCACTGGCCACTTTATTAGGTACTCCTTACTAGTACCGGGTTGGACCCCCTTTTGTCTTCAGAACTGCCATAATCCTTTATGGCATAGATTCAACAAAGTACTGGAAATATTCCCTTTAGAGATTTTGGTCCATATTGACATGATAGCATCACACAGTTGCTGCAGATTTGTCGACTGCACATCCGTGATGAGAATCACCCGTTTCACCACATCTCAAAGGTGCTCTATTGGAGCGTGTATATCAAAACTTTGTTGTGTTTGCAATTGTTTGTTTTTATCAAATTTTTTGCCAATGTTTTAAGCAAAAGATCCAAAGATTAACCAATGAAGACATTTTTACACCCTACTTAGCTCATATTATCTAAAGGTGTCCAATATGAGACTTATCACAATGTATTTCTTTAATGGTTTCTTAAAGGGACAGTTCACCCAATAATGAAAATTCATCAACTACAATTCACCCTCTACTTGTTTCAAATCTGTTTGACTATTTCTTCTGTTGAACACAACATAAGACATTTTGAAGAAGGCTGAAAACCTGTAACCACTGATTTCCTACTATATATACAGCTTTCTTCAAAATATCTTATGTGTTCAGCAGAAAAGGTGTTAACTCCTAAAGGGTTGGAACTACTTGAGGGTGAGTAAATAAATAGTGCGTAAATTTCATTTTTGTCTGAACTATCCCTTTAAGTACACAAGTACTGAGAGACTGGAGGTTAATTAGTCCAACAGGAAGGTTAATGTATAGCATGTAGATAATTAAGTAAGAATGACCTTTGCTAATAAAGAGAGCACAATCTTAATCATCATCATTGCCTGCTTGTTGTGTCCTCCTCCTTTAGAAAGCCCTTCACGTGCGAGCCATTCGTCCTTTTAAAGATGCCGGCGGTCGGGATCGGCGTACTGGAGAAGAGTGGCTAGTGACGGTGGCCGACAGAGAGGCTCACATTCCCTCAGTTGCAGAGGAGGTGGTCGGGGTGGTGGATGTGACCACTCTGAACAGCAGACAGTACTGCGTGATCATGGACCCCGTCGGGGCCGATGGCAAACCACAGCTTGGACAAAAGAGAGTAGTAAAGGTCAGAAGTGTAGAACATTGATTAAATGTTCTTGGTTATGTGAACCGCATTTGTACTAGACACATATCCGTAGTTAGAATGTCGGTAGATGCCCTGGATGTGTTCAGGGGTATTTTGTCTATAGGGTGCGAATTATACATTGAATATTTTATATATTTAATATAATTACATCAAATTTAATAATCAAACTTGTTATTAATGTTTTCAGTGTTTTGAGGAATATTGAGTGGTTCTCGATGTGATATTAAATTAACCTATTAAGGGATGACCATGAAAGACTGCACATATTTTTTATTATAACTTCTATGTGCAAGTGTATAATAAAATTCAAACTATGCATCTAGTTTTACAGACACCGACAGTACAAATGCATATTTTACAAGACACATGTTTTGTGAACACTTACTCTGTCTGTTGATGCTCTAGATTTGCCAGTTTTTGGCGCAAACATGCATTCACTATAGTATAAACCATTATAGTGGTGGTCAAATGTATATTTAAGTTATGTTATTTCAATCATTGTTATTATTTAAGATACGGATCAGAGCAAACTATTTCTTAACTATTAAAGGGCAGGACCCCCCCCCCCCCCCCCCATACATCTTGTGTTGACGTTCTTCAGGGGGGATCAAACATTAATTAGGGGGGTCTGACCTCCCCCAAACCCCCCTGTAATTCGCACCCTGGTTGTCTACAATAGCCTGTGATAAACATAAAGTTTCTTGGTAAAGTGTTGAAGTCACTCAAACCCAGAGTCGTATTTTTCATCATTCAAGGAGGATTATAGCACTTAAGGGCCTATTACTGAAACCTATAATTACTCTCTAGGTTAATGGTGACATCAAAAAGCAGGACACTTAAAGTCATGTGTAAAGTTATAGGAAATATCATCTGCAAGCAAGCAAATTTGCAAGCATACTTCACTTTTGGACATTTGTGCAGTTTTGTTTTGCTTAAATAAATGCAATGAATGATAGTTCTTACATTTTAAGATATTATGTCAGTGCAGTTGTTACAACACAATATGTATAACATGGTTCATTACTTTATAACCTTTACTAAAAAAAGATTGCACAATTTATACTTTATTTGTAGATGCAGAATACATTTTTTTCAGCTTATTTTGATTTAAAATACAGGGGGAATTAAAAAGAATACCACAACTTTGAAAATCTGTAATTGATCAAAGAAACATGATGGAACCTTGGGTAATTAATCAATCTGAAGAGTACTTCACATTTTTTTTCAGTAGAAAACAAGTTCATAGATGTTCAATATGACCCCCTCCAGACACTCGAGTGACATCAACCCGAAAGCTGTGGTATTCTTTTTGAATCACCCTGTATATATACATTTTTATTTATTTTATTATTGGGTTTTTTTGCTCAGCTATTATAACTCAACATATAGCTATTGTTTTATCTTTGAAAACCCAAGTCATCTATTATATTAATCTAATAATATGGGAATTGTGAAGCATGGCTAGAGTGTCCAGAAATATTTTTTTCTTTATTTACTCGCAGCCTTATCTAAGAACTTATTTCTATTAAGTATATTGATTACAGAGTCATTGTTATGTCTTGCTTTTTGTTCTATATATGTTTTACTATATATTTAAAGGGACGGTTCACTTAAAAATTAACATTCTCACCATTTACTCATACTCGAGTGGTTCTAAAATTCTCTGTTGAGCACAAAACAAGATATTCTGAAGAATGTTGTAAGGCAGCAGCCATTGACATCCACTGTAGAAACAAAAAATAATAATATTACAGAAGTCAATTTCCAGCATTCTTCAGTATTCCTTTGTGTTTCCAACAGACATGCTTAGAACAAGTGGAGAATGAGTAAATAAATTACAGAGTTTTTATTTTTGGGTGAACTATCCCTTTAAATACTGAGTAATATTAAATAACTACATGCTCTAACTATATGGTGCGGGTCAGGATGTGTTTAGGGTTAGATTTAGGGTTTGTTGCATGTAATTATGCATGTAAGTACAGAGTAATAAGTACATAGAACATATGTAACAAGGACACCATTAAATAAGTCTACCTAAAGCATTAAGTGTTACCTAAAATACCAACAGAATGTGTGTATCTGAATGTGATTATTACCAGTGCTGGGTTGCGGCTGAAATAGTTGGCGGTTCATTCTGCTGTGGCAACCTCTGAAATGGAGACTAAGCCAAAGGAAAATGAATGAATGAATGTGATGCAGATATAGCATATATTGATAAAAAACTCTTCTCTGTGTCTTCTCTTCTGACAGGGTGAGCGTTCGTTCTTCCTCATGCCCGGAGAGCATCTGGAGAGCGGCATTCAGGATGTGTATGTGCTGTCAGAGGAGGAAGGGCTTGTTCTGCGCGCCATCGAGGCCTTCATTGACACTCAGGGGGTACAGGACATGTTTGCTTCCTAATAAAATTATCCATTCAGTACTTAAAGGTATAGTTCACCCAAAAAAGAAAATTCTGTCATCATTTACTCTCCCTTTACTTGTTCCAAATCAGAGTTGTTGTTGTTTAGCATAAAAATAAAAAGTAAATATTTAGAAAAATGTTGAAAACTGGTAATCATTGACTTCCATAGTATTTGATTTTCCTACTATGGAGGTCAATGGTTACCGGTTTTCAACATTCTTCAAAATATCTTTTTTTGTGTTAATGAATAAATAAAAAAAATACTCAATTATGAATAAAAGCATAAAACAAATACTCAAAAGGTATTAAGGGTCAGTAAATAGTGAGTACATTTCCATTTTTGGGTGAACCATGCCTTTAATGTCATTGCATGTGCAGGTTGTAGGCATCTGAACACCTGCTCCCTGTGATAGAAAAAAGGAAAGCGCTGTGATTCATTCAAACACTATTTAAACAAGGGGAGAAAACACAACATGTATAGGTTGAAAATGCAAGGGTGGAGACCAAGCAAGTATTTGGAGATTTGGGAAACAATAGTAGACAAATAGAGAATGGGTGTATTGTGTTTACCCGAGTGTGTGCACAGATATTACCTGTTTCACAAGCCTTTGACCCCTATTCTGAATAGTTAACTTAATATGAACCTTTTGGCATTCCCAAAATGTTTGTCTACTTCATGTTTACGTGATAAGAAAACGCCTACAACACAAGAAACATATTAATCAGCCACTCATTCTTCAGCTTGTGTTTAGAGTGCCTCTCAAACTCATAATCCACCCTGTCATGATAAAGTATGTGCACAGGAAGAACTTTCTGGATCACTGAATATGTGAATGCAAATTCTTCCAGAATGGCACTTTAAAAATAGGCTATTAGCTTAGCATAGATCATTGAATCCGATTAGACCAGGAGTGTCCAAACTTGGTCCTGGAGAGCCGGTGTCCTGCAGATTTTAGCTCCAACTTGCCTCAACACACCTGCATAAATGTTTCTCGAAAGCCTAGTAAGAGCTTGATTAGCTAGCCCAGGTGTGTCTGATGGGGTTGGAACTAAACTTTGCAGGACACTAGCCCTCCAGGACCGAGTTTTAGATTAGACTATTAGCATATCTCTCAAATATAATAGAAAACATTACTGAAACTCTTTTTTTGTATCTAAAACTTGATTCTTTTGTACTTATATTGTGTATTAGGACAGACAGAAGAAGAAAAGTTGCTATTTTCTAGACTGATATGGCTATAGGAACTATACTGTCATTCTGGCATAATAATCAAGGTGCTTTTCTGAAATAGTTCCCAGCTAGCTAGCTAGATAACAGCACTGCGTAATAATATTGTGCCTGCTGCAGCCAGGGTACAGCAGCAAAGTACTTCAATTATTACGCTAGAATGAGAGTATAGCTCCTATAGCCATATCAGCCTTGAAAGTAGCAACTTTTTATTTTCTGTCAGTCTTTATACACAATATAACTACAGAAAAGTCAAACTTAAAATATATAAAAATATTGAAACATGGCGTCATGTTGGCGCAGTGGGTAGCATGATCGCCTAACAGCATGAAGGTCGCTGGTTCAAGCCTCGGCTGGGTCAGTTGGCATTTCTGTGTGGAGTTAGAATGTTCTCCCAGTGTTGGTGTGGGTTTCCTCGTGGTGCTCCGGTTTCCCCCACAAGTCCAAAAACATGTGGTATAGGGGAATTGGTGGTATTAAGCTAAATTGTCTGTGTATGTGTGTGTATGGATGTTTCCCAGTGATGGGTTGCAGCTGGAAGGGCATTCGCTGCGTAAAACATATGCTGGATAAGTTGGCGGTTCATTCCGCTGTGGCGACCCCAGATTAATAAAGGGACTAAGATGAAAAGAAAATGAATGAATGAATTATTGAAACATTACTTTTTCGAGTTAGACTGTAACCATCAGTGGTGTAAAGTAACAAATTACAAATACTCAAATTACGGTAATTGTAATTGCTAATGGTCTAATCCGATTCAATGATTTATGCTAAGCTAAGCTAAAAGTGCTCCTGCCAAACCTGGAGATTAGCTAAAAGGAGTCAAAAATGGTCAAACTTGGGTATTTAACTCTATGGGAGTTGTCAAATGAGCCCATTTCCAAAAATGTGAAGTTGAAGTGTTCTTTTAACAAAGGAGTGAAAGGGAATCACCCCTTTCATTAATTAATTCCCTTCTTCCCCCTTCCTTTTATGAATACTTTAATTTTCATTCGCATTTTTATTGAATTATGATTTTATCTTTTGCACTCCCTTCATTATTTAATCTTATTCACTTACACACACACTCAGACACAGTGTGATGGTATGCCAGTAGTGCTGCAGTGTCTGTCCCCACCCTACTCTAATGTTTGCCATTGTTACTCCTCCCTGCTTCTTTCTTTCACCGCTCCTCCGCTCCCCTCACCGCATCAGCAGGACGAGGCAGAAGAAGAGGAACGGGAAAGTCGGGCTAAGAAAAGGGGAGTACAGCGCCGTCCAGGTGACCGATGGATGCTGCGCGGCCCAATCGAGTACGTACCACCTGCCACCGTGGAGGTGCTGCTTACACGAACCGCCATCCCGCTGGATGAGAACGAGGGCATTTACGTTCGTGACATCAAAAACGGAAAGGTTTGATTTTCTTTTTTTAATTTTAAAGGTATAGTTAATAATGAAAAGTACATCAGCGTTTAATCTCCTTCATGTGGTTTTATATATTTGGTGTTTCTTTCTTTTGTTGAACACAAAAGATGTTTTGAGGAATGCTGATTGCTCATACCTATTGACTTCTATAGTAGGAACAAAAAAACTATGGAAGTCAGTGGGTGCCCGCTACCAGCACTTTTTTTTTGTTCAACAGAAACTCAAATAGGCTTTGAACAAGTGGAGGGGGAATAAATGATGGCAGAATTTAAATTTTTTAGTGAACTGCCCCTTTAAGGCATCTTTGTACAGCTAGTGGTTGCTGCTCTACCTGCTCAAAATTCAGTGTGACATAAAATCCAGACAATGTGAAGCATGCTGTAACCCACTCCAGCCCCTAATATTACAGTATACTGTTATAATTATAATGTGTGCATTTATGTCAGCATGTGTAAAGATGCCCAAATGCAGCTTCAGCAGTGCTATTGTGTCATCTTTGTATGTAAATTTGGCATGAGATATTCAGAATCTAATTTCAGTTTTAAAGCAGTCAAATAGGAGAAAACGAATTGCATGATTATATAAAGCATGATGGCATTAAGTTTAGTGTAGATTTTTTTTTTAGATTTATTTCCTTAAAATATACAGTTGAAGTCAGAATTATTAAACCCCCTGAATTATTCGCCCCCTGTTTATTTTTTCCCCAATTTCTGTTTAACGGAGAGAAGATTTTCTCAACACATTTCTAAACATAATAGATTTAATACTTATTTCTAATAACTGATTCATTTTATCTTTGCCATGATGACGTGACATTTAAAGGTTTAACTAGGTTAATTAGGTTAACTAGGCAGGTTAGGGTAATTAGGCATTTTATTGTATAACGATGGTTTGTTCTGTAGACTATCGAAAAAAAAATATAGCTAATAATTTTGACCTTTAAATGGTTTTTAAAAAATTTAACAACTGCTTTTATTCTAGCCGAAATGAAACAAATAAGACTTTCTCCAAAAGAAAAAATATTATCAGACATACTGTGAAAAATTCCTTGCTCTGTTAATCATCATTTGGGAAATATTTGAAAA
The DNA here is from genome assembly GCA_903798195.1 of Danio kyathit. Lineage (NCBI taxonomy): Eukaryota > Metazoa > Chordata > Actinopteri > Cypriniformes > Danionidae > Danio > Danio kyathit. The sequence goes on along the minus strand of LR812521.1, from coordinate 22,119,790 downwards.
AGAAAAAAAATTATTTTAAATTTTTTTTTAAATTTTAAAAAGTTATTTCGGTAATATTTCAGTAGTAGTAGTAGTAATCATTTTTATTATTAAAAAATATTTTAAATATCTAACAATTTATAGAAATGTTTTTAATAATAATAATAATAATAAAAATAGTTTTCTTCTTCTTCTTCTTCTTCTTCTTCTTATTATTATTATTATTATTATTATTATTTAAAATAATAATAATTAAAAAAATATCTAAAAATTTATAGAAATGTTAATAATAATAATATTTTTTTAAATATCTAAACATTTATAGAAATGTTAATAATAATAATAATAATATTTTTTTAAAATATCTAAACATTTATAGAAATGTTAATAATAATAATACTTATAATAATTGTATTAGTGGTAGTAATAAAAATAATAATAATAGTTTTTAAATATCTAAACATTTAAAGAAATGTTGTTAATAATAATAATAATAATAATATTAGTATTAGTGGTAGTAATAATAATAATAATAATAATAATATTTTTAAAATATCTAAACATTTATAGAAATGCTTATAACAATAATAATAGTAGTAGTGGTAGTAATAATAATAATAATAAAGATAATAATAATAATTATTATTAATAATAATTAGTTTTTATTAAAGTTGTTATTATTATAGTTTTTATTATTATAATATTTTTTTTTTTACATTATTACATAAATTATTTTAATTTTGGTGCTTGATTATCACTTGTACCTATGCACTTGCATTGCATACACTTTGTGTTTCACAGGAGAAAAAACCCATATAGGATGTGAAGATGTGTTTATATTTGAATATTACGAAATGTTATATTTGATGTGAACGACCCTATCCATGTCAGTTAATGTTCGCTTATGTAAGAACTATAAGTTGAGGTTGATTTAATGAATAGAGACACAACAGCTTAAGCTTAAAGGGCAAAACCAAACAACACAAGCACAACAAATGAGCTTTGTATCTCAACTTACTCTATGTCTGATTCTCAGGTGCGTGCTGTGATTGGCCAGACCTACATGCTGACGCAGGATGAGGAATTGTGGGAGAAAGAGCTTCCGGCCAATGTGGAGTCTCTTCTGGCGCAGTCCCGAGATCCACTGGCTGACCGCTCTGAGCGAGGAAGGGCCTTTGGGCAGGCTGAGCGGGATAAAACCAGAGTGGTGTCTTATCGTATCCCACACAATGCCACCGTGCAGGTGTACGACTACAGAGAGAAGAAAGCCAGGTATTAACATCTTGGAAATTATGTTTCTGGCTCCAGTCTCTACCCAGTTACAGTAAAAAGAGAAAACGTAATATAACTGTAATATCTGATTTTGAAGGTTGTTAAGTCATATCACACAATAAAGTGAATTTATTTATATATTTTTATTATAAATTATTTGTGTTCAGTCTCTGGAATAAAAAATACAGTTTCTGGACGGTCATTTTTAAATGATGAATAAGTTTCTGACCATTTGAGATTTAGGTATGGATACAAACATTACAATCAGGATATTCAATAGTAGTATAGGGTGCGAATTACAGGGGTTTGACTCCCCTAATTAACACTTGATCTCTCCTGAAGGACATCAAAACAAGATATAACAAGGTCTGCATGTTTAATTAGTGCAAAATAGTTTCATTTGATCTTTATCTTAAATATTATTATAATTATTAAGTTATTATTTATATATTATTATTTATATAAATATAAACCCCTTATATTTAACAGTACTGGGTTGCAGCTAGAACAACATATGCTTAAAACATATGCCGGAATAGTTGCCGGTTCATTCCACTGTGGCGACCCCTGATGAATAACGGACTAAGCCGAAAGAAAATGAAGGAATGAAAATGAGACCCCCTATACTGTAGTGAAAGTATATTTTCTTGTGGAATATACATACATTTATATTTCAATATATGTACATTTCCATAAGTTGCCATATGTGTAACTGTTTCACGTGCAATTTGCATATCTCGTGTAATATGTGTTCATTCATTCATTTTCTTTTCGTCTTAGTCCCTTTATTAATCAGGGGTCGTCACAGCGGAATGAACCGTCAACTTATGAAAGATATGTTTTACGTAGCGGATGCCCTTCCAGCTGCAACCCAACACTGGGAAACACCCACACACTCTTGCATTCACACACATACACCACGGCCAATTTAGCTTATTCAATTCACCTATAGCGCATGTGTTTTGACTGTGAGGGAAACCGGAGCACACGGAGGAAACCCATGTGAACACAGGGAGAACATGCAAACTGCACACAGAAATGCCAACTGACCCAGCTGGGGCTCGAACCAGCGATCATGCTACCCACTGCGCCACCATGACACCCTGTAATAGGTGTAAAGCACCTCATTTTATTGGATTTCATAGATGTTCCAATAATGATAAAGCTATTCTATTCTATTCTATTCTATTCTATAATTCATACCATTGTCAATTCATGATCCCACCCAGAAGGGATGTGGGAAAATATTCAGCCAGCGGTCTGAAACTTGCAGGTATAACCAATCAATAGACACACTTCAATTTATAAAATAGGTGTTTGTATCTACATATAGCCCAAATTTAGGTCAAATTAGACTCCTAGTTTGTATTTATATAGATGTTTAAGCTTATAGATGGAAGTTTAACAGTGAGCGTGATCTTTATGGTAATCCATTATTGCCAAAACGTATCGTTTTAAATCTAAAATAGGTCATTTCTGAGAACTAAATGTTTGTTGAACTGACCCATCACTGCATAGTGTTTTTGGTCAGAATCCAATTATCCTTTCCATACTGAAAGAACAGGAATTTGGCTCAATGAGGCATGCAAATGTTTTACATAAACTACTGAAAAAAGCAGACCCCTGACAATTCACATTCATACACTGACTGTGAGCGTAAACGTGTACCATTTGTTGTTCACTTTTGGCATCTGGTAGAGTATTTGGACCTGTAAAAAGCGTATTATTAGTTTAAAAAAACTAAAACTGCAGCTCAAATGTTATTAAATCACATTTTTTTGTACTTTGTCAGGGTGATGTTTGGACCTGAAATGGTGATGCTGGGTCCTGACGAGCAGTTTACAGTGCTCTCCCTTTCTGGAGACAAACCCAAACGTCCCAATGTCATTAAAACCATCTGTCTGCTGCTCGGCCCAGATTTCTGCACTGACATCATTACCATTGAGACGGCTGATCATGCCCGCCTGCAGCTGCAGCTCTCTTACAACTGGTACATTATGTGAATGTGATCTAAAGGCATTTTAGAAATGTTTTGAAGAGTAAAATTGATTTCCAAAGCTACACGTTGACCTCTCCTTCTTGGTGTCCTTTCAGGCACTTTGATCTGAAGCAGCCGGCGGATGCGGCCCAGGCTGCGGCTCTGTTCTCAGTGCCCGACTTTGTGGGTGACGCATGCAAGGCCATCGCTTCCAGAATCAGAGGAGCAGTCGCTTCCGTGCAGTTTGATGACTTCCACAAGGTATTGGAGCTTCATATGATCAGAGCTGAAGTCACAGGAACTGTTTTGTCAATGTAATTGTTTCCTTTTCTGGACTTTGAACGTCTCTGAATCCTTGCTGTGTATGGAGGGTTAGAGAGCTCCTGCATTTCATCTAAAATATCTTGATGATATCTAGATCAGTGTTTCCCAACCTTGTTCCTAATTAATGAAAGAATTGAACTTTCTTTAGTGCAAAAATGCATTGCGTGTTCATTTGTGATGTACTAGTTTTTTAGATCCTCTTTGATATAGGCTTTAACCCTTAAAAGCAAAGAAAACTGCAGAAATGTTTTTACAATGTAGATTGTGTCAAAGCAGCTTAACATAGAAGTTCTAGTAAATTGAAACTGTATCAGTCCAGTTTTCAGAGTTTTATTTCAGTTTAGTGTGGTTTAAATTTCACTGCTGAAAGTCCAAACACTGAAGAGCAAATCCATCAATGCGCAGCTCCACAAGTCCCAAAACAAGCAAGCCAGTGGTAACCGTGGCGATTGACAAATGAAGGAAAAAAATGTAGAGAGAAACCAGGCTCAGTTGGGCACAACCATTTCTCCTCTGGCCAAACTTCTTGTGCAGAGCTGCAGAATGAACAGATGATGAGAATAAGTTGTCTTATTGCTCTTTGTCTGCTCAAAAGAACTCCAACAGGATCATCTGTTCAGCTGTGTTTGGTTTCGATGAGAAGCTTGCTGTGCGGTCCAGTCTGCGCTTCGGTCAGAATGGGTTGGTCATCAGCAGTGTGGACATTCAGTCTGTGGAGCCGGTGGACCAGCGCACCCGGGACGCCTTGCAGAAAAGTGTGCAGCTCGCCATTGAGATCACCACTAACTCACAGGAGGCTGCCGCACGGTACAAACAAACACCTCAACTCATGTTTTTTTTGTTCTGTCAATTCTTTTTTTTCCTGTCTGTTCTTAGAATTTATATTTTTACAATTATTTACTTAAACTCAAACTTATTTTTACTTAAACTCATGTAGATCTCATTTTTTATTATATACACAAGTAGTTCATCTATTAGGTCAGCAAGTCATTTGCAACTGAAATTGCAACTAGACTGTTTCAGAGTACCCGATCAGATGTGGTCTATTTTTATATACTATTTATGTGTGTGTATTTTATTTTTTATTAAAACAATTAGATTAGTCAAAAAAATTAGATTTACCTATATTTTTGCACTGAACTTCCTTTATAAATACTATTTTTGTAAAATGGGAGGCTATGCATAATTATTTTACAACCATTAGGTAGCACTAAAAACCTATACTTTGCAATATATGTTATTATGGTAAATAAGTGAAGGGTAATTCAAAAGCTCTGTGCAACTGCCACTAGGGGGTGAAATACGACAATAGTTCGCGATTTTTGGAGGTAGGGTAAAGTCTGATGGGTATTTTCTTTTGCCCAATTCTTAAGCTAACTGTAAAATATTCCTTTGCATTTTTAAAAATGTTTGCATTCAGACAAAATGCAATGCCAAGCATAAAAAAGAGACACTTGGTGCCTCCGAAAACACTGTCTGTCACTGATGTTTTGCATGTCAGTACATCACATGACTAAACATGTACTATATATGCACAATATATATGCTTAAAGTAAATCCTTAAGTCCCTCATTGATTAAGGTTGACCTTTCTGTAAACCATTCCATAAGCCAACTCAGCTCTGATTGGTCTGCTGGCCAACTTTTGATTGGTTTTTATGTATCTATCCTATTTCGAAATGCCCATTTCAGAGTGTTTGAATTGTTTGGACAGGTGGAATCATGCAAATATAACTGTTTTCAGATCTTTTTAGTGATGTTTAACTCAAAACAACAATTTCAAAAGATTTTGAAAAATAAAGAAAATTGTCACCATTGCTATCCATTATATAATGCACATTCTTAATCCGTTTTACACCACATTATTATTATTATTATTATGTGTGTATGCATAAGCAAATACAGATAGATACAAGTTCACTCATATGTTCATTCAAATATTGTACATATACATAAAATGAATGACAATTGGCTTAAAAAAAACAAATATGTAACTTTGTGTTAGTGTAGCTCAGTAGCAGGCAAAGAATTTGAAAGTATATCGCCTCCCTACGGTCATTCAGAACCAACTTTTTCTTTTAAGAGACAATATCATTATTTATCACTTTTTTTGATTTTGTTACAAACTCCAAATAAGATATCTTCCAAAACCCATAAAACCTGTTTTTTTAGCAAGACTCAAGCTTCTGTTATTATATGTTTTTGTCCATTTTTACATTAATTTTCTTTCTTCCAGACACGAGGCAGAGCGTCTGGAGCAGGAGGCTCGGGGTCGCCTGGAAAGGCAGAAGATCACAGACCAGGCGGAGGCAGAGAAAGCAAGAAAAGAGCTGCTGGAGCTGGAAGCTCAGAGGTAAGCTGACCACAAAGATCAATGCTATGCTAAAGTTTAACATGTCCATGGTCAATAATAATTGATGTGTGTGTCCATTCTAGTGCTGCGGTGGAGAGTACAGGAGCAGCAAAAGCAGAGGCACAATCTAGAGCCGAAGCAGCTCGTATTCAAGGAGAAGCAGCCGTCGAAGAGGCCAAACTCAAAGCAGAGGCTCAGAAAATCGAGGCTGTACGTCATTTCTCATATTTATATATTACAGGGCATCACTTTAATCTAAATATCAAATTGACTGTTCTCTGACTTTCATTGACTAAAAAGCTAAAATCTAATAAATGTCTTTTTTGTTTTTTTGGGTTTGAATTTCATTTTGCATGAGTTTAACGGCGACTAGCAACAATTTGATAATGGACTCTTTTCACATTTGCGGGTTTCTCAGTAGCGGAAGGCGTCATAATTGGGTAAATAAGAAACCCGCAAATGTGAAAAGTGCAGTGAATAGGAGAGTACAACAAATTACTTTTTTACAATCCCATTTGCTGAAATAATAAAAGAAAAACTCCACGATGGAGTTATCAAGACTTTTAGAAAAGGGAAAAAAAAATGTGTGAGACTGATAACAGCAGCAAGACTAGAGAATAACATCAGATTTACTGTCCTCCCCATAGATGCTGCATTAGAAATGCCTCGCATGAGCGATAATTCGTGTTCTTGTAATTTGATGCAAAGATGAAATTATACATTTATAAATGCATCTAAATATACATACGTTTATATGTTTTTTTTTTTTATTTAAATACTAAAACTTTAAAAGACTTAAGATGGTAATGACCATTAAACATAACAGTCTTGTGAAAAGGGTACATTTACCTCATTTACCTAAAAAAATGAATAAATAAATCTCTTATATTGGATAGCTTAATACAATAGTAGTTTTATAAACTTTATATGTAACTTTTCTGTCTTTTTTCTCATCTGACTTTTTAACATCGAGTCTTCTAAGTGGTTATTTTGAAGACAAAGCTTTCAAAATGCATATTATCCTGATATGTTAGCCTTAGTTTTCAGGTATAGTCTGATGACTGAAGTGGCTGCGAGTTGATGAGCATGAAAGGAATAAAATGGAGCTAAAAAATAGCCTATAACCATAAAAATAGTCGTTAAAACAGCATGATATAAAAATACAGTATAGATAATTGACATTTTTATAACTAGAAACTACAATTTAAAGCAACAAGCAAAAATCCCTGATATTCCATGACCACGGCAAAAAAAATTTCTTTAACGTCTGGAATGCTTCTCTTAAAATTCCGTGACATTCCATAAAATCCGTGACCTGTGGGAACCCTGATATTATTATGTTGTTAGATTTTGACTTTTCTTCTGTGTGTGTGTGTGTGTCAGGACTCAGAGCTGGCGCGTCTGTGTAAGGCACGCGAGCAAGAGCTGAACTACAAGAAGCAGATAGACCATCTGGAAGTGGAGAAGCAGCAGAAGCTGGCAGACATTGAGAGCCAGCGTTTCAAGCATTTGATGGATAACCTGGGCACTGAAACCCTGAAGGAAATGGCCAGAGCCGGGCCTGAACTACAGGTGAGTGTCTGCGATAACAAATTAATATCCTTCTGAATCAGGTGTGCTTGGGTAAGGAAAATGTGCAGAGCTGGTGGTCCTCCAGGAATGTGGTTGAGAAACCCTGGGTTAAATGATCATCTTTAGATTTAAGACTGCGTTAAAACGAATCAATGTCTGCTCAGAATTCAGTGTTTGTTCAGAACTCAGATCTCAGCAGACCTAAAATATGCCTCGTCTGACCCTTAGACCCTAGTATCTAAGGCGATACAATGTTGTGTTGATTGAGTGTAAATAAAAAGCGAAACAGCAGCGCTCTAAGGAGCATTGTTGTCATGGCAACCCAAAGGACGCCAGTCAGTCCAAGACAAAAACACCTTGGCTACAGGCATTAAAAATGTTATATACAAGCCTATATAAAGGCCAAATCGACTATATATTAAGACTCTGTAGCTTGTAAATAATAAACATTAGCTATATATTCAAGCAGATGAACATGCAAATAGCACTATAGCCTCTTAAGAATGAATTTAAATACATTACATTAGGCCCTAAATCATTATGCAAATGTTACATTTAATTTTTTATTTCTTCATAATTAGTTTTTCGTTTCTTAATTAGTGCTACTTCAGAAATTATTTTTAAAACAGATTTTTTTTTTCAGATTTGATAAATTCGTCAACACAACAAATAACATATAATAATAAATAAACAACCAAAACTGACCAAATTTGTAGCCTATAGTATGCTAAATTCTGCATGCAGATGAAGCCAGAATATTAATGCAATGCACTAAATTACATATTAAGCAGAAGTTAGACCATTTTATTTAATAAAATGCATCCTCTTGTGCTTGAAATGCATTTGTCTTCTGCATAACATGTAATTTAGCGCATTGCATGAATATTCTGGCTTCATCTGTTTGCCTGTATGCAGAATTAAACTTTATTTTTGACTAACTGTAGGCTACAAATATATAAGTCGTTATAAAATGTGTTTTTCATTTATTTATTTATTGTTGTATATTATTTGTTCTGACGTTTTTGAATTTCTCAAATGTGAAAAAGTACAAATTATTTCTGAAATGGCCTTAATTAAGATTCGAAAAAGTTATTTAGGATACAAATTTGGTCAGAAAATTGTATTTATTTATTATGTATTGTTAGTGTTTTATATTTGTTATATCATTTTAAATAGCATTTGATTTTGATACAACTATTATTTATATCTAAGCCAGTTATTTTAAGAGGAATAGTTCCTACAATTTTATAATAAATGGAAATGTCAATGCATTTGTATTTATTTATTTATTTTTGTGATTTTAAAAAATATATATTTATTTTACACCACTTCAGGTTTGGTTTCTGTGCCACTTTTGCAGTGTAAAAATAATTATATCCCATTTTGAGGGATGTAAACAATAACAATGGTCCTAAAATATTCCTTTTTACATTTTTAATTTCCAGAGCTTCCGAGAATTCAAAAAAAGTCCAAATATTGATGAATAATCTTATGGCAGCTGTTTTAACATTAAGTTATGATTGAATTGCCTCTTGTTACAGTTATGAAATAGTTAGACAGCAAGCAGGAATGTTCATGGGCCAATGATGTCACCACATAGAAATGGTTAATAAACATGTACCGTTTTGTCTTTCAGGTGAAGCTCCTGCAGTCTTTGGGTCTGAAGTCTACTCTTATTACAGACGGCTCCTCTCCCATTAATCTCTTCACCACTGCCAATGGCCTACTGGGCTCTCTGCAGGGCAAAGACAAAGATGAATAAATAAAAAAATAGGAGAGATGGAGGTTACGAGGCCTTATTCCACATGATATGCATAAATAAAAACTGTCCTGCTATTATAGTTTTCACTGCTAACAGCTATTGCTATACTTAAAGCCACTGAAGTGCAGCATTAGTGTAAAACATGAACTAACATTCAGACGCTGTGATCATTTTTCATGTTTCTGTTTAGTAACACATGTTCATTACCAATATCTTGTGTTAAATGTTTCATGTTTGAATGTGCCTTCAGTTGAACCCAAAGAGCTTTGCGTGTTACGCTGCTTTTTACAGCAATAAACCACTATTATGTGTCTAATAATGCCTTCTCAAGTATCAAATAAACCATCATAGAAGTCATTTCTAAAGTATTTCAAATTGCAAATTGTTCATGCAACTGATTCTGCAGTATTTTCCTCGATTTCCTCCATTGTCTATTGCTTTTGTCATGATAATCAACATATTTTATACTGGTTTTCTGTTGAATAGTTGAATCCAGAATGGTTAAACCAGTTGTCAAAATCTGTCACATTTTTACATGTTTCTATTAGACTTACTATATTCATTTGTAAATATGTCCTGAATTGATTAACTGTGTACACATTTCAAAAAGTATAGATTATAATTGAATTGACCAATTATCAAGCAAACCTCTAAAAAAGGATCATCCAATAGCATCTAAAATCATGTCACATTATCATCAGAATTGTAATCAATTTACATTACAAAATACTGACTAGTACACTTAAATTGGCAACATGGTTAAACATTTTGACTTGTTTGAGGACAATGGCCAAGGTTGTGTTAATACGGTGCCACTAATACATTTATTTATACAAATACTTACACATTTGAGAGATTAACAAAGGGTTTTAAAGGTAATACATTGTGTGTGCGTTGACTTGGTGGTGCTGTTTGTAGAAATTGTTTCTAGAAATACTTAATAGCCTACGGATTTTGTCTGTATTTCAGTGTTTGGCCACAAAATGGCGCTGTCGCACTGATACTCTCAGTGGTGAAGCATTTGACTCGTTAACGTGATTCGAATCTTAGGGAAAACTGATGATAAAATTTACTTAATTCCTGTCATTTGGTATTAAATTTTAAGTAGGAAAATTCCTTATTCATGTTCACATACGAAGACCTTTACATATTACAAATGAGATATCTATTATAATGCAGGCAAAGAAACTAAACACAAATGATTAACTCACCAACCGAGTTGTTAATATGTGACGCGACAAACGCACGCAGTCAACCAGTTGTTCATGAACGAACGACTCACAAATCAGGTCCAAACACTTGATTAGTTAATGAAATAGTCTGTCAACTGAGGTTTTTCCTAATAAGACGTTTATCTCTGTTGTTTACTTTTGGTAGTACACATCACCGGACACCGGTGATTCACGCCTGCACGCACTGATATTACGTGACTCGTTGAGTCAGTTATTGAAATGATTCGTTGAACACTAGTTCGTTTGTGACTGTAAGAAAAATATTATCCTTAAAGAAACAGTTTACCTAAAATTACATAATTCCTCATCATTTTCACCAGGGCTGGCCAAACGCGGTCCTGGAGGGTCGGTGACCTGCAAAGTTTAGCTCCGACTTATTTAACACACCTGCAAGTATATGCTACTGAGCTTGATTAGCTGGTTAAGGTGTGTCTAAGTGGGGGACACGGATCGCAGGACACCGGCCCTCGGGACCGAGTTTGGGATTTTCTTTAACACAAAACAACAGAACAAGACATTCTGTTGAAAATGACAAAAACAAACAGCCATTGACAAGCATATATTCATCAGGTTGGCCTTGGATCAGGATTTTTCACAGTGTGTGGAACATCTTGTATTTTTTAATAGGCTAATACTTTGCATTGTAGCCATTGGAACTTTTATTATTTAATATTTAATCTTTTAATATAAAATATTTAGATATTTTATAGCCCTTTTCTGACTTGTAAGCAGCCACAATGCACAGCCGCAGGTCCTCACTGAGCTCCTTTGTCTAGCCATGACTGTCCACAAACCAACAGCAGAGAGCAGAGGCTGATTTATGCATGGGCACTATGGGCGATCATCCAGGGCGGCATCTTGCTGGGGGCGGTATGGGGAGCCGGTGCAAAAAAAATGTGCCCCAGTGACAGCTTTGAGATAAGATTTACTTTATGCAAGTGTATTAATTCAGAGTGGTTATCCCAGAATGAAGACTTTAGGGGCTATTCACATTTGCCGTCTTTTGCACAGGAAAGTTTGTTATTCTTTATGTACAACCAAAACATCGCTGGTAAAAAAAAACTAATTGACGCATGTGCGCAGAAATCCATTCCCAGCGCGCGTCACACGCACTTCTCCTGATCCCGGTTGTTTACATGCACGTCGATATGCGTCAAGATGCAAGTCGACAAAACTCAATCATATGATGATAATGTTACTTTGACTAAGCATGGCTATGAAGCAGAAAGAATGTATAATGAGTCAGGGAGGTAACTAAGACTTCATACTATTAATTCTCGGCCACGAGTTGGTACTAAGACAACAGATAATTCTATAAAACATATATTTTTTTGTATTCTATTGAACTGTCATAATTAATATTCATACAAAAGTCTTTACATTGTTTTTCAGTTACATTTAGGATTGATTTGTTATTTATTTAGAATAATAATTGTATAATAATAATAACAATAGTATAATAATAATAATTGTATAATAATAATTGTATAATAATATAATAATAAACAAATTGTTATATTTATTGAAAATAAATAACTATATTTAAAGGTATTTAGAATAATTATTTTAAATGTATATATTTAAAATATTGAAAATATATATAAAGTCAACCACATAGTGTCTTTATTTCTTGGGGGATGGGGAGGGGGTATGTTTGGGATGGTTTCGCCCAGGGTGCCATTTAAACTAGAACCGCCACTGGCAGAGAGCTTCTGTTTCAACTGTTGAGTTGATTTAACAGTTGTTCATAATGAATCAGGGTAATTAGGAAGCTTTAGAACAGCTTGGAGTATTTGGAATGATATAAAACTTTGGATTTTCCTATTGACTGTGACAGTTTGCAAAGGGTATGAATAATTTATCATGTCACCTTTGTTCAAATGTAATAAAAAGCCAAAAAATACAGTATATATATTTTCCTGAGGGGCGGTGCAGTGGCGCAGTGGGTAGCGCTGATGCCTCACAGCAAGAAGGTCGCTGGTTCGAGCCTCGGCTGGGTCAGCATTCTCTCTGTGTTGGCGTGGGTTTCCTCTGGGTGCTCCGGTTTCTCCCACAGTCCAAAGACATGCGCTGTAGGTGTAGGTGAATTGGGTAAGCTAAATTGTCCATGGTGTGTGTGAATGGTGAGTGTGTATGGGTGTTTCCCACTTATAGGTTGCAGCTGGAAGGGCATCCGCTGCGTAAAACATAATGCTGGATAATTTGTGGTGACCCCAGGTTAATAAAGGGACTAAGCCGAAAAGAAAATGAATGAATGAATGAATGAATGAATAAAAAATCAACATTAGGTAGTCTGCAGAGAAACTTGGCCCTGGTGACATTTCAGCATGACAACAATCCAAAACACAGCAAAATCTGTGAAAAAATGGTTTGCAGACAAAAACATTAAAGTTTTGCAGTGGCCCAGTCAGAGTCCTGACTTAAATCCAATTGAGAATCTTGGAGGGAGCTAAAGATCAAGGTGGGTGGCAAGGAGACACTCCAACCTGAAAGAGTTGAAGCTCATCGCTAGGGCCAGACGGAATCTGCGGACGTTTTTTTGCAATTTCTGCGGAGAATTTTGGTAAAATCTGCGATTTTCTGCGGAATTATTTTGGGAGTCTCATAACTAAAACCTTAATATGTGAAATATGTGTAATTTAAAAAACTGAAAATAAATTCAGATTTACACACATTTACTCAAGTAAATAAACAGAATTAATGATGGGCTGGAATTCTGCGGAATTCTGCAAGCGCAGATTCCGTGTGGGCCTACTCATCGCTAAAGATGACCATTCAAAAATACCAATTACAGCAAGCGTTTAATTGCTGTAATAACCAATAAAAGCTATTTCAATGGATTATTGAGAAGGAAAGGGTATATGGATAATTTTGGACATGCCACTTTTTGTTCAAATAAAAATAAAAGCTGAGAAATATATATACATAAGCATATGTCATACTTTATTCAACGTGCTGGTTGAATAAAAGCAACTTTAACTCAGAATTTGCCAAGGTAAGAATAATTTCGCGCTTGACTGTACGTGTGTGTTTATTCACAACACTATCAATACACGCTGCATAAAGGATCACTTAAGACACTTTATTCAACCGACTCAAATGATTCGAGTCACTGGGATGATTCAAAATCATCACCACTATCCAGAGCTTTCGGGCTACAAGAAAACCTCGCAAAAAAAAAAAAAAAAAAAAAAAAAAACATCGCGCTCAGCACCGAGTCGCGTGCACGCGCACACAGGTTCGCGCAGTGAGGGAGAAGAACAGCGGGCGCGAGTGTGAAACAGAACCGCAGTGGATCACATGCAGAAGAACAGCCCACGTTTATATTATACTGATAGAAAAAAAGCATCAGTATAAGATAGAATAAACTAATACTTTATCCTGGTAAATCTAAATTCTGTAGCACCTCTTAAACTTTCACATGCCTGCGGGTTTATTTCAATTCAAAATGAGAAGGATTATGCTGATTTTCGCACTACATTAAGGTGAGTTTACTTTAGATCTGCATGATTGCTGTTGTAGTTTAATTTGATTCTCGCATCATTTGCTTGATGTGGGTGTGCCACTTTCTTACTGCTGTATTCTGTATGTGTGTGTGTGTGTGTGTGTGTGTGTGTGTGTGTGTGTGTGTGTGTGTGTGTGTGCGTGCGCTCTATAAACAGTATTTCCACTGAATTATGATATGGCCATTTGGCACGCGCATGTAAAAGGCGCGCGTCCCATATGTGTGTGTGTGTGTGTGTTGGCTGCTTCTCTCCAGACTGCTACCTCTTTCATTTTCAAAGAGTGAGACGGATGAAAGGGGAAAGTCATTGATGTGAGATTGATTGATGATCCAATCGATTCGAGCGATATGTTAAACGCAGCACGGTGCACGAGTCAGGTGCACTGTTTATTATGTGTGTTGCCTGTCATAAATCAGAAAAGGTTTTATAGTTGCAGATATGGGTGTGTCATTTGATGCTCTTTGTTTTTGTTCAGACACCGGTGGTCGTGTGGACTTTAAAGCACAGCATGTACTTCAAATGCTAAATGCAAAATAACTTATATCCATTAAAAATTATGAATATGTTAAGGTTTTTATTATAAGATTTGAAATAAATCTAAATAATCTTGGGTGTGACTGATTGATGCTGTTTTATTGACACCAAATATACAACATGTAGTTTAATATGCATTGTTGCTCTTCAATAAAATCTGTCATGTTTAAGATCTGAAGGGAGATGAGGATTAGAGGATAGTGCACTAATAAATCGGGCTGCGGTGCTTTATTATTTCATTTCTGTTCCTGTATATGATCACAGAATGGATTCCTGCTCTGAAGGAGATACATAGGCAGGTGAGCAGGTGCAGACTGAGATGTAAAAAAAACAGCATCTTTACAGCTCACTTGACATTATAGCATTGCAAAATATGCTGTAAACAGTAAATAAAGTGAATTACTTTACACATTATTATCTTAAAATCGATAGCAACTTCATGTAGATTTTATGTTGATGCCTATATATAATAGCGACAATTCAGCTGTTTGATTTCCTGCACAGTGGCTTTGTATAGCTCAATTAAAATATTGTGCTGCTGTTTTTAGATATAATAATATTGGTTCAAACTGTACCTTTGGGGTGTGATTATCTGTTTTTTTTCAGTGGCAGGTGGGTTAGTTTGCAGTTCTATTTGAAATAGAAATGAAGAATTTCCCCTTCAAACGGGGAGACACAAATATTTGTGAGATATTAAGAAAAACCTTAAGTGGCAGATCCAGTTCCAGTTATTTGTTATACATTTTTAACATGTTTTAAGTGCAGCCATGTAGAATAGTTTTCATCACGTCATTTTCACATATGTAAATTACACTGAAAAAATGAATCATTGGATTTACTAACATTTTTAAGGAAAGTGGTTGCAAACAATTTATTTTTAAACAAACAAATTAAGTTGAACATTACTAAATTTTATTTGTTTGTTTAAATTCGATTCAAATAAATGGTTTGCAACCACTTTCTCTAGAAAATGTTAGTAAATCCAATGATTATTTTTTTCAGTGTACAGTACACTGCAAAAGTTTTGGGGAAGCATGTTTTGTTAATGTTTTAAAAGATATTTCTTTTGCACAGCACCCAATCAAAGCATATTTGTTTACAAATCTGAAAGAAATTGTGAAATAATTGATGTTTTCAAAATGCAATAAATGTATTGCAATTAATGAATCTTTCAGTATCGTGTTCAAATAATATATTAAAATAATTAATGACAAAAAGTCAAGACAACAAATGTTTCGGTAACACTTTATTTTGATGGTCCATTTGAGTATTAGTAGACTGTCTGCTTAATATCTGCTGATACTGCTCCTTTAACAGACATTTAACTGACTATAAGAAACTTTGCATGTCAACTTACACTGACCCTAACCTTAACCCCAACCTAACAGTCTACTTATAATCTAATGAGAATTAGTTGGCATGAAGATGCAATGTAACTTAAATTCAACAAACAAACCATCAAAATAAAGTGTGACCAATGTTTTTATGTTGATTTAACTTATTTTAATAAGTAATCAGTTTTCAACAAAAAATTTTTTATACAAACTGTAAACCTAATATTTTTACTCAATTTGATTGATGTAATTTGAGATGACTAGTATAATTAAACAAAAAAATTTAAGTCAGCGTGATTGTTTTCAGATATAATTCCAAAATGCTAAATGGAAGTCTAAGGACTTTGTTCGCCAAAAAATGGGCATGTTAGTTTACTCACCCTCAGGCCATCCAATATTCAGATGGCTTTTTCTCAGTAATTGAAACGATGGTTATTGCTGATTCATTTAATTAAAAATGAAAAGTCAACTGCTACTGGCATTTAAAAAATACCTGAAACGTATTACTAGCAGAATAAAATGAAATAATGTGGCTTTGGTTTTGTTTGTTTATATTTAACAGAAAAAGGCATTTCTGTATTAACATCTATATCAATGATGAAAATAACTTCATTATTTACTTGTACATCAGTTGATGTGATGCCTTACATGTTTTCATTTGTTCTGATCCAACAGTTCTCAACCACTAAATTCCCAAAGTTCATACGGACAAAACACAAAGCTTGATTTGGCTACATAAAAGTTCACACAAGCATCTTGGGAATGGATCCGAACCCTGACCCCAGCGTTCCCACTGCTGCCCCTGCAGAACAGCAACAACCAGAGCAAGAGACCAGCAGTCAGCAGCCGGGCACAGATACAGAGATCACCGCCAACACCACTCAGCCAATCAAGAGTGAGCAACAGGATCTGCCCCCTACCACAACACCTACCCCTGCTGTGGTAGACTCCACCAACGTTCAGGATGCCCCGCACAAAGACCACCTGACAGTCATTGATGAGAACATGGAAACAAGTAAAGTGCTATTTTTGTAGAAGCATTTCTCATTACGTTTGTTTACTTTTAAATGTGAATCAATTTAATTTAAAATGTATTTGATCTTGCGGACATGAAAATCCAATGTCATTTAAAGACCACATGGCATCAAATCTAGAGTTTTGCAGATATCAGTCCATGTCTAATAACCTTGAGGACTTCTATATACCTGTTTTTGGGCATTCACCAAAGTTTTTGCCACTGAAAACAGTTGAAATATCGTGATATATTTAAAGGAGTTTCTTCTTTTTTTTGATGAATATGAAGTTCAAGAGTATTTTTAAACTGTAACTGTGATTTTAAACCAATGTAAATTCAACATCATCAAACACAGAAGACCGCCAGAACACAATACGTCATTACTTAGAAATTCCACAAGCAGAAAAGCATCGATTCAGCATGCTCAACTCTGATAAATGCTAACAGACAAAGTCAAAACGTCCATTACTGTCTGTCTGCTTAGAGTTGGCATCGTTGCATCCTTGTTGAATCCCACAAAATTCTAATCTAATTAAAAATATATAAACCAACATTTTGAACAGTGCTAGTCAAGCTATGGGGGTTTTTAATGATCAACCTAGTCCCACTGTGATGAACAAGCTGTGAAGCAAAATGATCTCTCAGCATTTTGTTTCTTCAGTCTGCTTCAGTGTTAATCTTCCAACTGGACTTAAAGGGACAGTTCACCCCAAAAGGAACATTTCCTCACCATTTGCTTGCATTCAAGTGGTTCTAAAGCTTTATAAGTTTATTTCTTCTGAAGAACATTGAGAAAAAGCAGCAGTTGACATTAATAGTACGAACAAAAAATACTATGAATGTCAATGGCTGCTTTTTTACCAACATTCTTCAGAAGAACTCATACATTTTACATTTTGGACTAACTATCTTTTTAATTTTAGGTCCAAATATGGCCATAATCCAGAAATCAGACTAACAAAACCCACTTTTTCAATGCACCTTATGATACGGTTTGGTATTGCTTGGCTTGGTTCAGTATTTCTCAGCTGAGTTTGCATTTCCACTGCAGTTTAGTACTGCTTAAAGTTGGTAGTATTATACCTAAAGTTGCACGCTTCAACAGTTCTGACATCATACCTCTGATTATTAATAGCAAACCAACCCACAACATGGATGGAATAATGTTTTTAAAGGGGTCGTTCACACAGAATGTGTTTGTCTTTTCCAACGTGCTTCTTTTCTATTGTTTTCCAATGGTAACATGAACTTGACGGATGAGTTTAACCTTTATGTTTGTGTCTCGCATCTTTTGAACCGCCACACATGTGAGTGCCGTGATTTTAAGATGCCATGTCAAGTGGTAAAGTCTAGATAGGACACAGCTGCAGGTACGCACATCAATATAGCATAATTTGTGTGACAATGTATAGCAATAATTAATTTTTTTAGATTACTGTGAGGGTTGGGTTTAGGGTTGGGGTAGGGGTAGATGTTAATATAATACAATTTATTGGGTAATTTAATAAATAATAAAAATAATTCTAGTTAACTTCCAGCTCCAACTGTATCTCATCTAGCTACAACCATGTCAAGTTGAAAGATTTCACAAGCAGCGCAGCTCATCTCTGTCAGCTACAATAGCAGTGGACCAATCAGAAGAGCTCGGAGGTGGGACAACAATTGCAAACTTCTGTTTATAGTAGAAAGTTGGCATGACAACTGTTTTATTTACTTTTATATCATGGCAGACAAGGCTCTCATTGTGGGGTTATCCAGATACCCTGAGTTATGTGATGTATCTTCATGTGCTTATCATAACATATTGTTGTCCTATTTCTAATGGGTCTGTTATTGTTGTTATTACATCACGTCCATAATATTGCATCGCGTGGACCTTGCTCTGTGCTTTTTTAAACCCATTTCTGGGTGCCGCGTCAAGCGTCTTTAGAAGCAAAGATGTATTCAGTGTGAATGAGCCCTTAAACAGCAGCTGCTGCTGCTAACTATTGGTTTGGTTAGCAACTGTTAACTATGAAACTGCTAACTATTTAACTGCTAACTATTGAGCTGGTTTGGTGTTTTGAGTTGCAAATCCAGATGCAATATAGTAGTCAGAGGTGGGAGCAAGTCACACATGTGCAAATCACAAGCAAGTCTCGAGTCATAACCTTCAAGTCTCAAGCAAGTCAAGTCAATTTTTGTCAGACTCAAGTCAAGTCAAGTCAAGTCGAGTCACTGCTTATCTCAAGTCAAGTCATACAGTAGCTTTGTCTAGCAAGTCACTCTCAAGTCAATCAAATTTTTGTTGATTTTTGAACTTTTGCAATTTCTTTTGCAATTTATATTTACATAAATAACTTTCAATAATGCATAATCTATACAAACAGTTATTTCAAGAGTTCACACTTAGCCGATGATTGATTATAAAGCAAGTTTGGCATGCTGTCCCGGGAGAGGAGCCCTGAGCCCAAAAGGTCCTTGAGCCCCGGGCTCCCTCCCGTTTGCAGGGCGGAGAGCGGAGCTTTGAGCTCAGGTAGATCTCGAGAACTCCCCTGTCGTAGTGATTGAAGAGCAGATAGTAATTCTCTTAACGAGATAGATACTAGATAGGGAGCGAGTCTATAGTGTTGATTTAGACAATGACTTAGGTTGCATGTTTTCGGTGGGAGGAAACCGGAGAACCCGGTGGAAACCCACGTGAGCACGGGGAGAAACGTGCAAACTCTACCACAGAAATGCCTGCTGGTTTGGTAAAGCCTAGAACCATTGACATTCTTGCTGTGAGGCAACCAGCGCTAGCACTGGGCCACCGTGTCACCCATCTAGGAAGGAGGATGAGTAGGGGTGGAAGGAGGGGGAGGGGGGGGGGGGTTCTTCCAATCGAAGATGACTGTAGTAAAAAACCCTGGCTCTTTATAGTGGGTTAGGGATCGGTCTGATTGGATAGTCATGTGTGGTTAATGCGTAACCAGCCGTGTTCAATCATAATCACGGATCCTCTCGAAATTAGTTTATAACTAAACTTCACTTATTTAACAAAACAAGTTATTTTGCAGTCATTTAACTCAAGTCCAAGTCAAGTCTCAAGTCATGACAGTCAAGTCCAAGTCAAGTCGAGTCTTTTTTGGATATTTGTCAAGCAAGTCTCAAGTCCTAAATTTTGCGACTTAAGTCTGACTTGAGTCAAGTCATGTGACTCGAGTCCCCCATCTCTGATAGTAGCAATGATTATCTCTCACCAATCAGCAGTGTTTGTACGTCATGTTTTGGTATCGATACAGCTCATTTGGAACCTCACCTAAGGTGGTACTAATAAAAGTATCATGTACTAGGTATGAAATGCAGTATAAAAGTGAGCCATTCCGAACCCAACTGCACAATGCAGTGGAAAAGACCCTATAAAGAGTTCCAGCTTTTGCACCCTCCCCCACTCTCTTTTCTTTTTCTCAACAAGTAGATGAGTCAGAGGCTCGGTTACCCTTTACCAACACAAACTCAGATTCTGTGCCTCTACAATCTCAATCTGCATTTCTTTTAAAAGAGCAGGTCATACGGGTTTTCAAAAATATCTTATTTCCAGTTTATCACGTAGCTGTCCTTCAGTGCAAAGTTGATCATCAAAAAATGATAAAGATATTGTCAGTTAGCTGTAAATCACATTAATGAGTCATTATTTGTATTTATCTTTTGCCTGCTACTGATCTACATCACATGATCAAAATGACATATTTGAATAATTATCTACTGTCTTCAAAATATGAATATGGCCCTTTAAAATAAAATAGATACAGAAAAGTCCTAAACTGATTTAAAATGATTGTTAAATTATATACATCATGTAATTATTTCCAATTTCCAAATGTACTTTTTTGACTTGTATTCAATTGCAGACAATACAAACACAAATATTTTATGTTTTGTCTGGTCAACTTCATTTCATATATAAATCTACATCCCTTCCTATCATTCAGACCTGCAACACATAACAAAAAAAGTTGGGATGGGAGCAGTTTAGGGCTAATAATCAGGTAAATTGGTTAAATAATGATGTGATTTAAAACAGGTGATGTCAACAGGTGATTGTATTTATGCTTTGGTGCAAAAACAGCATGGGGTCTAGTCCTTTAGGAGCAAAGATAGGCCGAGGATTGCCAGTTTGCCAACAAATATGTGAGAAAATTATTGAAATGATATGCATCATGTAATTAAAACGTTTTCTGTCCTTAGAGAAGCATTTTAAACCTGTCGTGGACTCCAACACAATATCAGGACACATTAAAATACACTTCAAAAAATGCTGGGTTGTCGAGACTAAAATAAGGACAAACCAACTGTTGGGTTAAAACAAAGTATTTATAAATTAATAGAAAAAATAAATCCAATGTTGCATTTCTTTATGTTTGACCCAAAATTGGGTTACAGCAACCCAGCATTTTTTAAATTGACCATATGACCTGCTCTTTCAATGCAAAGTTGATCATCAAAAAATGATACATAAAAATATTGTCAGTTACAGATTTAAAATCACATTAATGAGTCCTTATATGTTTGTATTTTTTGCTTGCTACTGAGCTGCAACATCATGATCAAAATAACATATTTACATAATTAGCACCTCTCCGTAAATATGAACACCTTTAAATGGCCGTTTCGTTTCTGGCATGAAATCGATACAGAAAGACTTACAGAAAACTGATTCAAACGCACTGTAATGAAGTCATTGCAAAATGATTGTTCAATGATATGCATCATGTAATTATTTCCAGTTTCCAAATTCACTCTGACTTGTATTTAATTGCAGACAATATGAACACAAAATATTTCATGTTTTGTCTGGATCAACTTCATTTAATTTGTAAATCTACATTCTTTCTTGTCATTCAGACCTACAACACAATAAAAACAAAGGTGGGACGGGAGCAGTTGAGGGCTAGTAATCAGCGAAAATTGGGTAAATGATGTGATTTAAAACAAATGTTGTCAACAGGTGATTGTATTTATGATTTGGTACAAAAAAGCATGGGGTCTAGTCCTTTAGGAGCAAAGATGGGCCAAGGATTGCCAGTTACGTGAGAAAATTATTGAAATGATATGCATCATCTAATTATAATGTTTTCTGACCTTAGAGATGCAGGTTGTGGGTGACTTCGATATAATATCAGATGGAAACTTTAAAATACACTCTAAAAATGCTGGGTTGTCGAGACTCAAATATGAACAAACCAACTGTAATTATAATTTAATTGAAACTCTAAAATTGTCTATATTTGACACAAAAATGGGTTACAACAACCCAGCATATTTTAAATTCACCATATGCCCTGCTCTTTAAAAATATACAGGCTGTAATAGGGCTGCACAATATATAATATCATCATCGATATTGCAATGTGCGTGTGGGGAAAAAGGAAGTTATTTTTATTACTTTTGTGTCATTTTTTTTGTAGAAAAAATGTTTAGACTAACAACAGATTAATCAATCTTTTTCTTTTGTATGATACCATATATTAACCAAACATACTTCTTCTTTCTTACTGTGTTGCATACTTCTTAGAAGGAACTGTTGACAAGGGAATATAGCAGAATAAGAATAAATATAGTGCCGGGGCCTTGCTCCAGACCTCTGTCTAACAAGAACTCTAGACATGTCACAAGAAGCCTGATGCTTGTAGAAGTTGTGAAATACATTGAAGGTAATTTAACTGTTCAGTTCTGGTATGCAGAGAAGGCTTGTAGAAAGAGGAAGTATGTTTGGGTACAAGAGCCAAAGGACTACAGAATGACTGATAAGTGACATTACACCAAAACTGTTAATATCAGTTGTAAATGTAAGTTAGTTGCGAACCTCCTAAATGTAATTCTTGTATTGCATTGGGGTAACGTAACCCAGAGCTCTGTCCTCTAATTATTCATTTGTATCTAATAAATTATTAATATTTTTGACATTGAAGTAAACAATTTCCTGACCTTTTTTTATTGAACATGCATGGAATTGGCTAGATATTCCAACATGCGCATCCGCAATAGTCACATCGCAAGATATGCAATGTTGACTCTGAATTATAGTTTACCAGAAGGTACAGAATCATATTTATTTGCTGCATTTATACGAAATTTATGCAAAAAACAAAAATAATTATTACTAAGAATTTTTGTCTTGTTTCTAGTCCAATTATCTACATTTCAAAGCGAAAATAAGATCATTTTACTTGCCCCACTGGCAGATCAATTTGCTTGTTTTAAGAGAAAACTCTTAATTTTGACTTATATTCTTTTTAAGTTGAAAACAAAACAATATTTTTACTTGATCTAATAATTTTTTATATATTTAGACTGGAAACAGGCCAAAGCAAAGTAAGAAAAGCATTTACTGCATTGTGATGATTTAATTTCTGTACCTGAATGCTGTTAGATTCTCTAGAAAACCGTCAAATCGAGCGATGTATTCTGTATTCCTATCGCAAAATTAATCGCAGTAAAATAAAATATCGCAATATCATATTTCTCCAATGTCATGCAGCCCTATAATGTAGACTCATGTAATCTGCTTTCTCATATGTTTCTCTCTCTCTCTTCAGGTAATGGTGTTTGCTCAGCTCCTATGGACAGTTCTCCGAGCGCTTCATCTCCTCCTCGTCAGCAGCACGCCAAACCCAACCATGCGCACGCCAATGGCCGCGCCAGGCTGAGCAGCCGCTCTGGGTCAGTGAGTCATGCTGGGTCACCTCGACCGTCGCTCAGCCGTCAGCCCAGCGCTGCCACAGATGCTGGAGGAGACGGATCCAAACCCAACGACTTTCTGGTATGGGCAATTCTGGCCTGCCTCTGCCCTGTCTGGCCCATCAACATCGTAGGCTTGACCTTTTCAGTGATGGTGAGTGTGTTTGTTTTGTCTGGATACAGTTTCTGCAGAGTAAAGGGTGGTCACCATTTCACTTATATATGCAAGAATCAAAGAGAGACAACTGAAGAGTAAAAAAAAAAAGTGAAACATTTATTGATTAAGAAAGTGCGTTTTGGATAATTGCTTCTCATACGATACAAAAATGTTTGTTCAATTAAACTTTTAAATAGAAAAAATATATATATTTATATGTATTATTAAAATACATTTTAAAAGTATATTTTTTTATATAACAGATTTTTTTTATTTAGAAAAACTATATATTTATGTATATACACTACCTGACAAAAGTCTTGTCGCCTATCCAAGTTTTAGAAACGACACATAATAACTTGACTTCTAGTTGATCATTTGGTATCAGAAGTGGATTATATGAAAGGCAAAGTCTTCTAGATTATGCTTATTTTACCAAAATAAAATATGATCATGCCTTGATTTTTAATTATTTAAGTAGGACACGAAGGTCAAGACTTTTGTCTAAGCAGAGTCAGACCTGACTCTGCTTAGACAAAAGTCTTGACCTTCTTGTTGTGAGGCGACAGCACTACCTACTGCGCCACCGCGTTGCAAAGTCTTGTCACTTAACAGAAATAGTGTACAGTATAGAATATAAAGTCATGGTGCAGTGGATAAAGAATTATTATTGTGTATGACTCCTATGAGCTTGGAGGACTGCATCCATACATCTCTGCAATGACTCATATAACTTATGAATAAAGTCATCTGGAATGGCAAAGAAAGTGTTCTTGCAGGACTCCCAGAGTTCATCAAGATTCTTTGGATTTATCTTCAATGCCTCCTCCTTCATCTTACACCAGACTTGCTTAATAATGTTCATGTCTGGTGACTGGGCAGGCCAATCCTGGAGCACCTTGACCTTCTTTGCTTTCAGGAACTTTGATGTGGAGGCTGAAGTATGAGAAGGAGCGCTATCCTGCTGAAGAATTTGCCCTCTCCTGTGGTTTGGGGCAGCACAAATGTCTTAATACCTCATACTGTTGATGTTGCCATCCACTCTGCAGATCTCTCCCAAACCATGATTTTTCCAGATTTTTCCCTTGTTGACTGATTTCTGTGAGAATCTTGGGTCCATGTTGGTTCCAATAGGTCTTCTGCAGTATTTGTGATGATTGGGATGCAGTTCAACAGATGATTTGTCAGAAAAATCTACCTTCCGCTTTCCTTTTACAAATGATCAACTAGAAGTCAAGTTATTATTTGTTGCTCTTACAACTGGGCAAGGCTTTTTTCAGGTAGTGTATAGTGCTCAATCTCCATTTTAAATATTATAAGTATATAAATAACCAATTTTTTTATTTAGAAAAACTATGTACAGTTGAAGTCAGAATAATTAGCCCCCCCTGAATTATTAGCCCCCTGTTTATTTTTTCCCCTATTTTTTTATTTAACGGAGAGAAGATTTTTTTTAACACATTTCTAAACATAATAGTTTTAATAACTTATCTCTGATAACTGTTTTATTTGATCTTTGCCATGATGACAGTAAATAATATTTTACTAAATATTTTTCAAGACACTTCTATACAGCTTAAAGTGACATTTAAAGGCTTAACTGGGATAGTTAGGTTAACTAGGCAGGTTAGGGTAATTAGGCAAGTTATTGTATAACGATGGTTTGTTCAGTAGACTATCAAAAAAATTTTTTTAATTGATTTAATTTTTATTTTTTAATTGATTTAATTGTATCTTTCTATTCCTAAAGATGTTTAGTGAGCAAACTAAATAACTTATTTTCATTATTTTAACTGTTTAATAAAACTGTTTGGTTTAAATGCACAAAAAATGATTGGCTTCATTCACTGAGAAATTACTGAAAGATTGCTACTAATTGTTTTATAAAAGAATATGTGAAGATGTAACACCGAATAAAAATTTATTTGATGTCTAAATTGTCTAAAGCCAGGGGGAAAAGGTCCCTCCGGACACATTGGGACTAGCACACTAACAAACAAATATCAGCGCTATATTTGTATAGCTGTACATCATTTGTACATTTCTGTTACTACCAACTATTTTGGAATGCATTTCTTATAAATAATTTTTATTTACAACAAATACTTTATATTTTCATCCATATTGAATTTAATTGAATTGAACATTGTATTGTATGGTTGGAAATGCCTTTTCATGTCCTTGAAACACATTTTGAAAAAGTTTTGGTATTTTTAATTTAAAAAATGTATTTTATTGAGCCTCATAATTACAAAATATATTTGAAATATATTTTAGCTTGATAAAAAGATTATTTTTTACTGTATTATAATTATTGATTCTGACTGAACTTCTCTTTCCACTATCAGTCTCGTAACAGCCTTCAGCAGGGTAATGTGGATGGTGCACGTCGTCTTGGCAAGAATGCAAAGATTCTGTCTATCGTGTCACTGGTGGGTGGGATTGTCATCATCATTGTTACTATCGTCATCAACTGGGGCGGTGAGTATCTTTCCCGTGACTACGCGGCATGTGAAACTGAATCCAAGCCTAGAGCTGACTACATTTAGGCAACACAAACTCATTGTAAATATGTGCTTCAGCCTACATTTTTGTGATACCAAAAAAAAAACATATTTCAACATATGAATGCAGTTTATAATTAAAATGAACGCTAGGGGGCAGTATGACGCCAACAACTTTTGTTCCTTTTCACATTAATGATATTTACAGGGACATATATTGATGAATAAAGGATTATTTTTGTGCAATGCTAAATAAATACCAAAAAACTTAATGGTGTGTCTATGATTTGTAAGCAAATTAGCTTGCCTGTCTATCTCCATATGAACAACTCTTTTGGTCAGTTTGCTCAGTAGCTCACCTTGTATAGTGTTGTGCTTAGATCCTTTTCACATGAATGATATTTACAGGGACATATTGTTGATGATTGATGGATTTTTTCATTCAACGCTAAATAAATACCAAACAACTTAATGGCGTCTATGATTTGTAAGCGAATTTGCTTGCCTGTCTGTCTCCATATGGACAACTCTTCTGGTCAGTTTGTGCAGTAGCTCACCTTGTATGGTGTTGTGCTCAGGTTTGACTTCAGTGAAGCGAAAAAGAGATAAAAGCAACGTAAGTCGCAGTGCACTTTTCTCTTATGTTTGTTTTTGAAAGCACTATTAGTTGGGTTTAGGGGAGAGTTTAGGTCAGTGCTTTGCTAGCTGATTCGACAAGCCCCGCCTTCTCATGCACATGTACAACAAGGACATGTATATGATAGGGCTGGGCGGTTTGGTCTAAAATCTAAATCTCGATTAATTTAACATGTTAACTCGATTTCGATTGATGAACGATTATTTTATTTATTTATTTTATTGTTTTGCCCTCATAGTTCACTGACAAGTTTTGTACAGTATATATGATCACATATTACAAGTGAGAGATTTTTTGAATGTAGGGTGTATTACTTGATTTTAAAATAATTGAAGTAAACACACACTTTCTACCATCTATGATTATTTATTGAACATCAATGCTGAACAACTGAAATTAAAACACACTATATGATTATAGCTTCTGATTGTCGATTTCGATTACTTTTCGATTAATTGCCTAGCTCTAGTATGTGAAACAAACAACAAAATGTACCTTAATTAACGTATTTCAGATTCGCAATAATATAGACAGCGCCATCTAGTGGATTTGTCATCTGAAATGTGCAAAAAAAAATGCACTTATTATGCTGAGGCACATATTTCTAGTGAGTGTGGGATGGGTTTAAGTCAGTGTCAGATTGAAGCTTTAGGCCACAGTCAGGATTTGAATTAGATCTGATTAAAGGTGAGATTGATTATAGACCTCTTGTTAATGGATGTAAGTTTGTTAGCGTCCACTTCAGGGTCAAGATTAAAAATAATGTGTTTTTATTGTTAGTTGAATAAGTCATTTTCACAGCTCACTTGTTTAAACGTAGGGTGATTATGTCTCAAAAGATTTCTTGTTGGTGTAGGTAGGGATTTTAAATATAACTATTTTAAGAATTTAGAAAACCCATTTATGCTTTATTAAAAATGTTTATGCACAGCCACCCTCTATTTCATTATGGTTAAAGGATTTCAATGTTTTCTCCTAATCTTGAGAAAATTAAATGGCGAAAAAATATCAAAATTTATTATTCATTTCAATCATCTGAATATCCTGAAGATAGTTTGAAGTTGGATAAGTGGGTACTTCTGTAATTCCAAGGGTGACTATATTATATTTAATAATATTTGTATCTTTTAATCATTAATAAATAATCTAATCCTGCGATGTGACTATTGCGGATACATGATATATTGTTCAGCCCTAATTCAGGGGAGTTCTTTGGAATGGGGATATGAGGTTTGCATGTTATAAAATGTAAAATGCAATATTTGTTGCAATATTTTTTTTCATGATAACATTGTGATCATGAAATAAATAGCATTTAATTAAAATCTTTATAAATCTTATTCTAAAGTGTCCATTTTGAACAATTTTATCCATCCTTGTTGAACAAATTTGTTAATAATTAGCTTAAATGGTTAAATGTAAATGTTTTCGAAATAAATACAGCAATCTTACTTGTATTTGAACGCTTGAAAATGAATTGTACGGTATTAATTAAATACAATATGGCATTAATACATTTGAACAGTATTAAACTATGATTAATAATAGAGTATTTATCTGTATTTGTATGCAAAGTTGTTATGTCTGAAATGAATTCTCTTTTTCTCTCTCAGTAATATTGAAGACCTGACGGCCATCAGGAGACTTAGCGTTCCCGACAACCTTCAACAGACCACAATGACCATCATTTCTTCATCCATGTGTCATTCTACTCTACATCTGAATGCTCTTGAATGCTTTTCCAGTTTGTTTTATACTCGGTCTGAGAGGCTGGATGCTATCTTTACCTTTTATCATCTCAGAACTATCAAAAAAAACAACAACATGGATTCTTCAGCTCTTCAAATGCCCTGGATCACAACCAAAGGCATGCATGTTTGTTTTTTCCTCCATATTTTTTTCAATTTTCAACAAAGGAGATGATGTCAGCGAGGAGACCACCAACATGATCTCATTTCACTCGTCACAGGCCCCATGAGGATGTGAAGGAGGAGAAGAAGCAGAATGAAAACCAATGATCAGTTTATGAGACGTATTTTCATGCACAGGATCTCTCGGAAGCAAGAATCCATCCAGAAAAGACGGGATCGATTACATAAAACAGCAGATGGCTTCTGCATTGGCATCAACCCACAGATTTACTATTAAAGCTGCTCTCGGTTTTCATATTTCCTCCAAAACTGAGATTTTTTCTTGGCTTAAACGTTTCTTATTGGACACAGTGATTGTATCTAAGGTGTGAAAGAACTGCATCAGATCTTCGTTTTTTTCCCACACAGATATTACGATGCAGGTTAACACATATAGATGAAAAAAAAAACGATGTATCAGAGACTGAAGGAGGGAGAGGTGAAGAGAAGGCGAGGCTGCGGTCTTTTGTTTCATACAGATGGAGGGATGAAGAGAGAGAGAGAGAGAGAGAGGGATACAGGAGGAAAGGAGGGGCTTCAGATGAAAAGATACCCCAGAGATGAGGAGATGGAGGGAATGCAGTAGAGGGATCTGGGCGGCTTCTGATTGGCTAGCTCTGCGTGTGTGTGTGTGTTAGTGTGTGTGTGTGAAGAATCCAATACCATGATTCTCTCCAACATGCCCTCCCTTCTTCCTTACAGCAGTGCTCAGCCAGGTCCTTCAAGGCGAACAAAAAAAAGAAGAAGAAATCATTGATTTATTGTGTTTATATTGTAATGTTTACAATAGAATCAGACTCTTGAACGTTATAGGATGTTTTACATGAGCTACAAGCTGTTTGTTCGCATTTGTTTTAGGTTAACAGAATGACACCTGGATTATTCCTGGTCAGGCCACACCACACACACACCAACTGTGCCAAACGTCAGATTTTTGCCAAGACTCCAGCTGAGGCGGGTATGTTTGTGACTGAAAGAGGAAACGAGCGCATGAATGCATATTAAGAAGGCATTTGTGTAGGGATGCACTGATTTGAACAAATCTAACCCCATACTGGTAATTGCTGATAACATTAGCTGACACAGACGAAAAATATTTGTAAAAGATTAATGTCATTTTTATCTAAATCAGTGTTTCTCAACCTCCTTCCTGGAGAACCACCAGAACTACACATTTTCCATGCCTCCTTACCCAAACACACCTGATTCAGATCATCAGGTCATTAGCAGAAACTGATGCTGCGTCCAAATTCGGATACTTATGCTACACCCTAAAAGTATGTACTATTTTTGTGAAGGAAAAGTATGTACTTTTGAGTGTGTAATAGAAGAGTATGCAAGCTTTGGGACATACTAATTCCTCGTCAACAGATTGTAATGTTGCTAGATAAATCTCGACACATCACCCACATTTCTTTCATATTTAATTACCGACCTTATTGGAGAAGCAGCAGCAGTATAATCTGCCATTCGTGAATCTTTTGTGCAGAGAAATCTCCTCAGGTCTTCTTTGCATAATTATACAGAATTCTTTCAGAAGTTAATGTCCAAACATATCTTGATATAAGTTCACATTGTTGTTGCAGATAAAATATAACACAGAAAATGCAATTTAAATATGTTCCAGTTGACTAGAAAATAATTAATTGTCATTCAAACATTTTTACCAAAGCCTCTCTACTTGATGGTTGGTCTTGTGCATCCGCCATGTTTGTAGTTTATTTACACTTTTACCCGACTTTGTAGTTCTAATTAAATTCACGTCCAACGTGCCATGTATTGTGTGCAATATTAGCGATTAAGGACGAACACTTCTACACTTCGAATTTTTACAGGAAATAGTAAACCATCCGGGAACCTTTTGCATACTCTTCAACATACTATGGTGTGGGACATACTAATTCTATTTTTGAACACTATTTAGGATGGATAGTATGCGAATTGGGACACAGCATACAAGACCTGTAATAGGTGTGACATACAAAGGAGATGTCCAAAAACATGCAGTACCGGTGGTCCTCCAGGAACGTGGTAGAGAAACACTGACTTAAATTAATGATATAATTAAAGACTAAAAGTACTTTAGGCTTGAAAATAAATGGAAAATTCTAAAATTGTCAAAATCGAGCATTTCTAAAGGGTTATTTAATGTTTTAAAAGATTAAGTGAGATGATTTTGATAATGTAAAATAGTTTAAAATGATGTAAAATATATTAAATGAGCAGACTGGACAAAAATAAAGATTTTCAATATAATTTCAAATAGGTTGACTGATAAAAAAAAATTAAAAGTATTGAACTAACTAATAGATTAGAGATAACTATTAGACTCCCAATATCACCTAAAAAGTAATATATACAAAATAAAAGAAATTAGGATTCATAATTAATCGCTCATAGAGTTGAAAACAAAATTATTAGCCCTTATGTGAAACTGTAATTAATTTTTAACTAGGGCTGGGCCGATAAACGAAATCATATCGAATGGCGATAAAATTTATGTCAATAACAATGATAAGCTCTGGACTTTTTTCACTCTATATTGATCTAAGAGCGAGAAATGTGCAACAATGGGAGTCTAAAAGTGTGTCGATATTAGAGATTTATCGAATTTCGGCCACTCAAAATTTATCGGCCAAAATATGTTATGCCATTTAATGGAGCCTCTAATTTTTGTGGCTTCAGTCATTGTTGGAATACTAAATCTGGAAGCATTAACAATTTATATAGAAATATATATTGTTATCGTTCAATATGGAAAATAATTATCGGGATTGCATTTTTGCCATATCGCCCAGCCCTATTTTTAACTATTTCCCAAGTGTCGTTTAACAGCGACATGAGAGTTTTAATAACTAATTTCTTTTTAATTTGCCATGATGGCAGTACATAATATTTCACCAGTTATTTTGCAAGATACTAGTATTTAGCTTAACAAGGTTAATTATGTTAATTAACAAGGGTAGTAAGTTAGATTAATCAGGCAAGTCATTGGACAACAGTAGTTTGTTCTGTAGCCAATTGGAGAGCTACATTTCATAATAATATTTTCAATTTTAATTTTAATATTTATTTACTCCAGTCAAACTTAAAAGAAATAAGACTTTCTCCAGAAGGAAAAATATAATAGGAAATGCTGTGAAAAAAATTGAACAAAAGGATTGAACAACATGCTCAATCATATGAGCAACATCAGGAATACTAACCATCCAATAACCAATCTAAAAATAGGACCAAATGTAAAAAAATCAGCCAATAACCAAACTCCTACTCCAAACTCCTCAATAACATGACTCCTACTTATCGTGCATCCCTTCATATATTTGTAATTTCTTCACAGATATCATCACAAATCCCTCACTCTCATGACTTCAGGTCTCTCGCACACAGAATGTGATGATGTTTACAGTTTTTCCCGGAGACGAGGGCACTTCCTTACTCTTCTGAAATCAAGTACTCTTATTTTTTTACGAGGCAAAACCTTTGCTGTGTAGCACTTTGTAAATGTGCATCTTCCAATGTGCTCACTACCAAGTGTTTTGGTAGTGAGAGTCTGACATTTTTATGGCTTGCAGTGGGTTTGGTTTTCATGAACGGACGGGGCTACAATCTTCATTTTAATACATTTCAGTTAGCCATCAAATATGAATGAGCGTAGCATGCACATTTGATCCATTCGCCGTGCGGTCAGTGAATGCCAGCTTGACTTTTGTTCTCTTGAATAGTTCTGCTCAGCTATTTATATTTAACCTGCAGCTTACACATTCACGCTTGTATATATATATAGACAACGTATGTATATATGTGTCTGTACATATTTGTACCGCGTCTGGTGAACACAATCTCTCTTTCCGTGGGGATAAACAGTGTCCGTAAAATGCAAATCTTGACTGTTAACACTGCAGTGCTTTCACAAATTTGATCACCGTTTAGTATTTTTTATTATTATCTGTGTGTATTTTGAGATCGGCCCTCTCAGTTTTGTACGCCGTTTGTGCTTTGCTAAAATGTTTGACTTTACAAGCATGTTTACACAGCGATTTCAGATGGCCTATGCTGCACAAGTGTGATAAATATATGAAGAAATGTTTCAGACACCAGCCGAGTTGTCCAATTCTCTGGGTTACAAGTTCTACCTGCTGTTTAGAGTATATGATATATATAAATATATATATATGTGTCGATAATAAATGCGCTCTTGTGTTTCTCAAACATGCCCTCCCATATAGAAATCTCATTCATGGATATATATGCAAATTGCATTTATGATATACAAGTTCATCTAAAGGTGCTCTAGTGACAGACGCTAGAGGCCATGGTCTTTAGCCTCCTGGTTAGAGCAAGTGACTCCCATAGAAAGAATTGGCGGTTCGATCCCAGCTCAGAATAAGATGGGTGCAGTAGGACCCGTGGGTTACATGTAGGGGCTTGTCCGGGATGAGAGTGATGTTTAGGAGTGTGAGTGTAACAGATGCCGGCTAGCGAAGTGCTATGCAGGTAAAAACCTCACTCCTCTGACCTCAAAAGGTGCTCTAGCAACAGACGCTAGACGCAATGGTCTTTAGCCTCCTTGTTAGAGCAACTAACGCCCATGCAAAGAATCGCCGGTTCCATCCCAGCTCAGACTGGGTTATGTGCAGTAGGACCGGTGGGTTACATGTGGGGGCTCGTCCGGATTGGAAGTGAGGTTTAGGGGTGTGAGTATAACAGAAACCGGCTAGCGAAGTGCTATGCAGGTGAACCTCACTCCTCTGACCTCAAAAGGCGCTCTAGTGACAAACGCTAGAGGCTATGGTCTTAAGCCACCTTGTTAGAGCAACTAACGCCCATGTAAAGAATCGCTGGTTCGATCCCAGCTCAGAATGGGATGGGTGCAGTAGGACTGGTCGGATTCACGTGGAGGCTCGTTCGGGATGGGAGTGAGGTTTAAGGGGGATGAGTGTAACAGAGGCCAGCTAGCTAAGTGCTATGCAGGTAATCCTCACTCCTCTGACCTCAAAAGGTGCTCTAGCGACAGACGCTAGGGGGCATGGTCTTTAGCCACCTTGTTAGAGCAACTAACGCCCATGCAAAGAATCACCAGTTCCATCCCAGCTCAGGACGGGTTGGGTCCAGTAGGACCAGTGGGTTACATGCGTAACGGAGGCCAGCTAGCAAAGTGCTATGCAGGTAAACCTCACTACTCTGACCTCTAAAGGTGCTCTAGCAACAGACGCTAGAGGCTAGGGTCTTTAGCCTACTTGTTAGAGCAACTGACTCCCATGCAATGAATCGCCGGTTCGATCCCAGCTCAGACCGGGTTTGGTTGCTGTAGGACCGGTGGGTTACACATGGGGGCTCGTCCGGGATGGGAGTGAGGTTTAGGGGGGTGAGTGTAACGGAGGCCAACTAGTGAAGTACTATACAGGTAAACCTTACTCCTCTGACCTCTAAATGTGCTCTAGCGACAGACGCAAGAGGCCATGGTCTTTAGCCTCCTTGTTAAACCAACCGACTTCCATGCAAAGAATCTCCGGCAGTAGAACAACCAGATACTGCATGTTTAACTAATTATTGCATTTGAAATGATGACAATATTAATTATATTCACGTTTGTCATGTGTGAGAGTGAAATCCAGATATGAACTTGTGTCATATTTGCGATTTGCATATATCACCATACATCAGATTTCCATGTGGGTCCTGCCAATTCAACTGCATTTTGGTGAAAGCACCCGTGCTAGTCAAGACTTTTTCCTCTGTGACATGAATAGATTTGAGAGGCATTATGATTACTCTGATTCTTGCTAATATAATCTTGAGTTCGTGCAGATCTGCCTGTGCATGCCTTAATGAATTGCTTTGGAAAAACAATATGTGATGATGTACACTGTATCGGAAGCCAAGCGTTTGATAGATCTTGCAGTATTGATGCTAATTCTGCTCTGTACTGACAGTGAATAAACTGACCCTCATTATGCCACTCCGGTGTGTTTGTTGTGTCATTAAAAACTCATTGTTAATTAATTTTTTGCTCTCAGCCGGACACTCCTTCGCTCTATCACATACGTCTCCAGGATGTTACAGTTTCCAGGGCAACGGTTGTTAGGCGAGGAGGACAGTGAGGGACCGGGGTGCAGCAGGATGAGGGAGAAAGAGACTCCACTGCTGTGTTTAAAAATCCATCTCATTTGAATTTTACAGCCGCATGCATTATTAAAAGACTCTGGAGGAGTGCAGATGATGCCAGAAAGTGAGAGAGTCAGGTTAACGGAGCTGCGGAGACCAGACTGGTTTAAAGTTGAAGCTTTGAAATGGAGACAGTGAAAAAAGGATTTTTTTGTATGCGGCAGACTGGAAGAGGAGGGGCAGATCGAATCTTGCCGTCTAAAAAGAAATGCCACACACACACAGAAAAAAAAACAAGCTAGACATATGATGATTATATAGGGATGTTTTGTTTAACATGGCAGGCATAATTAGAAAATTGGATCATGTGTTAAACATTGAATTATAAGCAATCAGGCAAGAAGGTAAGAGCAGAACATAAAGCTCTGACAAAAAATTTCTATCTTCGATTAGAGATTATTTTAGGTAAACACATTAGATTAATAGGATTAATTAAATAAATGAAATTGAAATAATCAAATCGTTTGGCTAACATAAAAAAAGACTAGAGTAAATAATATAGTGCTTTTGAACCAGTTATGGCTGTAGTTCGCAATAACCAGTTATGGCTGTAGTTTGTACTGTAGTTGCTATAGTAACGCAATAGCTACAATAATATATAAACAAATTACCTAAGAGTACCTCTACAACTCTATAATACCAAAGACTGTAGAATACACAAGACATGTCACTGGTATAGTTTTGAATGGGGAAAAGTGTAATGGTCAACATGGAGAAAAAAGCCCCGCCTACTAGTACAGGTGCCAATCATCCATTGCTATAGGCTGACTGACACTGACTGGCAATATTCAGAGGATGATAATGTGTAGAACTTGGGCAACCTAAAAAAATGCTGATTATGTTTGATTTGAACGTTTAGAAACAAAACTTATGAGACAGTTGTTTAATTGTATTGATTGATTCCTAATATGTAATGTAATCTTAAGCTTGGCGAACAGTTTTGGAGAATTTGATGTTTTCCCATTCACACAGAATGCCCGAGCATACTGTCCGAGAGACGTTTCAAAGATGGCCGTAGAGTGAAATGACTTTGATAATACAGCATAGTTTGCTGTTGTAAAAACTACATTATTATTATTTTTATCATTAAAGTTTTTCAGTTAAATATAGTTAATACTACAGTATGCTGTAGCATTCATCAACAAAGTGATGCAAATGATAGTATAGTCCACTTTTATGGTTTAATTTCAGCATCAATATTGCATCAACAACAGACACATTGCAGAATCTGCAATGCTAAATTGGGATCATAGCTGACCAGGAACCACGATTCAAAACATTGGGAAATCATTGGGAAATTTAAACTTAATAGAGTGAAAGGTTTTTGATTTGCTTGTGTTTTTAAGGCCTGTGAATGAAAATGTCAAGCCATTTGTGTATAAGAAATGATCACGCTTGTGGCTTTAACAGGGAGTAATTGTATTTTTTATACACACACAATAAAGAATATTACAAGTCAAGACAACAAATATTTTGTTTTTGCTTGAACTTATTTTAATAAGTTAATCAGTTTTCCACTAAATTTGTTAAGTTATGCAAAGTTTAAGCAAAGACTATAGAATACACAAGGCATGTCACTCGTATACTTTGGACTGGGGGAAAAGTGTAACTGTCAATATGGTGAATGAAGCCCCGCCTTCTAGTACAGGAGCCAATCAGCGATCACTATATGGCAAATAAAGCTTGCCTTCAAGTACAGAAGCCAATCAGCGATCGCTATAGAATGACAATTCTCCAGGAATCGCACCAGACGTGAGTTTCTGCAGATTTCGCGTGATACGGACATTTAGAAAATAAACTAAAGACAATTTTATTGGTTATTCCTAATATAAAATGAAATCATAAGCTTGGCATGTAGTTTTGGAGAATGTGATATTTCCCCATTCAAACAGAATACCTGAGAATACTGCCCAAGAGGCGTTTCAAAGATGGGCGCCGAGTGAAATGACTTGCCTTAAAGGGACTTTGGTTTAAGTTAATATTTTGAGTCAGTCTGATTGATGTAGATTGAGATGACTACAAAAGTTCATTTGATTCAACTAAAATTTGTAAAAAATAATATACAAAAAGCCATGAAAATGTTTTTATGTTTTTATATTAATATTTATCAGATTTTAACTAAATTTTTAAGTTCATTCATTTTCCTTCGGCTTAGTCCCTGATTATCAGAGGTCGCCACAGCGGAATAAACCACCAATTTTTTTAGTTTTACAAAATTTTAACTTAATATTTTAGTCAGTTAACTGATGTAAGTTCAGATGACTATAAAAGTTACTTTAATTTATTAATAATAATAATAATAATATTAATATTAATAATTCCTTACATTTATATAGTGATTTTCTAGACACTCAAAGCGCTTTACACAGTTTTGGGGGAACCTCCTCAACCCCCACCAGTGTGCAGCATCCACCTGGATGGCGCAACGGCAGCCATATTTCGCCACACCACACACCAAACACCAAACACCAGCTGACTGGTGGAGAGGAGACAGAGTGATGAAGCCAATTATGGGATGGGGATGGTTAGGAGGCCATGATGGACCGAGGCCAGTGGGCAGATTTGGCCAGGATGCCGGGGTTAACCCCTACTCTTTTTCGAAGGAAATCCTGGGATTTTTAACGACCACAGAGAGTCTGGACCTCTGTTAAACATTTAATCCGAAAGACGGCGCTCACTGAGCAATATAGAGTCCGCATAACTATACTGGGGTGTTAGGACCCACGCAGACCACAGGTTGGGTGCCCCCTGCTGGTCTCACTAACACCACTTCCGGCAGCAACCAAGCTTTCCCACCTGGTCTCCCATCCAGGTACTGCTTAGCTTCAGTGGGTGACCATGTGAGAGTTGCAGAGAGCTAGCTGCTGGCAGATTTAATAAAAAAAAACTTGAGTCAGCAAGAATTTTTTACAGTGTACAATAAAGCCTATACAGTGCTATTCATTTACATTTGATTATTTAATTTCTGTACCTGAAATTCTGGAAACTGTCCGAAAAACATTATAAAACATTATTTATTTCCTTTTCTTTGTTGTTTTATTCTATTTATCTATGCTTGTAATTTGTATATTATATTTTACACTGCCCTACAAAATCATCCCAATCAGTCTAAAGGTCATTATTTCCATATAGCGTGATCTGGTGAAATTATATTCATATTGCAATATATATCAGAAAAACAAAACATTGCATTGCCCATTTTTTTTCCAATATCGTGCAGTTCTAGTGTGGTTCAGAAATGCTACAATATATTTACTATAAATTATTTATTTTTTTCATCTGGGGGAAGTGGTAGTAATAAGGTAAGCAAGCAATAACAGACAAAGAATTATTGAATTATTAGACAATAATGCAGACCTGAGGTGGTAACAGAGGTGTGCAATATTTTCTCATTAGTGTCAATTATTTTGCTGGTAACCATGGTTACCTTAAGGCATTGTTGATATGATGTATTGAAGACATCTGTCAGGCTGTTGTCCTTAAAAGGCTCTCGTGTCTAGAACTAATCACACTCCTGGTCC
The DNA here is from genome assembly GCA_903798195.1 of Danio kyathit. Classification (NCBI taxonomy): domain Eukaryota; kingdom Metazoa; phylum Chordata; class Actinopteri; order Cypriniformes; family Danionidae; genus Danio; species Danio kyathit. The sequence continues at coordinate 22,081,331 of LR812521.1, read as the reverse complement.
CCATGCAGTCTCCGTTCCAATACATCCTTTCAAAGCTAAAATTAAGAAATCAATATATTTTCACAGCATCAAATCAGCATATTAAAGAGATAGTTCACACACAAAAAAATGAAAATTACCTCATTTATTCTTCCTCATGTGATTTTAAACATTTATGAGTTCCTTTCTACTGTTCAAAACAAAAGAAGATATTCTGAAGAATGCTCATTGCTGGAAATCGACTTTAGTAGAAAACAATACTATGGAAGTCAACGGGTGGCAGCTAGCAGCATTTCTCAAAATATCTTCTTTTGTGTTCAACAGTAGAAAAAAACTCTCAAACAGGTTTGAAACAAGTGTGAATGGTGAGTAAAAGATGACAGAATAAAATTTTTGGGTGAACTATCCCTTTAAAATGATTTCTGAAGGATTGTTTGATATTTAGTATTCAGTGTTTGGACTCTCAGTAGTGATTATTAACCCACACTGAACTGAGCTAAACTGAACTGAACTAAACTTAATCTCTGAAAACTGAACTGACTTTGTTTCAATTCACTATAATCTTCCATGTGAAGCTGCTTTGACACAATCTACATTGTATAAGCGCTATACAAATAAAGATGAATTGAATTGAATTGAATTTAGGTAATGAAAATAAACCATCACAAGAATAATTCCACGTCAAAATAAGTAAAAACATAAACCAATCATTTAAAATTGTAATAATATTTCTCTTTTACTGCTCTTATGTATTTTAATTAAACTCATGCTGCCTTGGTGAGCATAATAATGTCTTTAAAACATTATAAAATCCAACCCACCATATGCAAATAAGTAATTTAATTATTTTTAATGATTTAGATAATTTAGTTAAAACAAAAATGAAGGTTTAGTGACTATTTACTCTCCATCAATTTGAGTTTCTTCTGTTGAACACAAAAGAAGATATTTTAAAGAATGTTCGACCTCCATAATAGGAAAACAAACACTACAGATATCAATGGGTGCCAGTTTTCAACATTCTTCATAATATCTTCTTTTGTGTTCAATAGTAGAAACTCAAACTGCTTTAGAACTTTAATTTTTGAGTGAACTGTCCCTTTAAATTAACACCTAATCTAAATTTACTTAACGTACATAAACTAATACATCATAACCTCAAAATATCTTCTTTTAAAAGGACTAAACAGTTTCAGAGAGGCCGGTAACATGTCACAAAGACAAAAAGAGACTGGAATTAGTGGAGACGACGAGACGGAGTACACAATTAACCTTATGGGATTTAATTACACAATCTAATCAAATAACATGATCGGTAAATCTGATCAAAGCCGAAGAGGCTGTATCTCTGTCTACTTGGCAAGCTTCAGGCTTCTTGTTTGACTGTGATTGTAATAGCAAGTGAGAACTTAGAAGTCTACAGACACCAAACTCACATGAAACCTTCTGATCCAAGGTCATTACAGCAGATGAAAGCCATTTTTGACATTGATGTTACATGTTAAGCATCCTTTCTGGTAATTCTACCCATGTGAAACAAAATACTACTGTAATTTATAGTAAATACTATAATGTTTTTGAAAAATACAATAAAAAAAGTGTATTATACTGTATTTAATATAACAATTTCAACTCTTATTAATTAATGACAAAGCACTGTATTATTATTTACTATAGTGAACTGATCAACTTTAATAAATACTGCTGTACTATTTATTTTTTGTGTATTTTAGCTAGTTGTGTAAAAACTAAAACAGTATTGGGTTGTTTATACCACTATAACACTATGTTGTAATTACACAACCGCTTAAATCAATGGCTTTAGTATGGTTCAAACACACTATAGTATTTCATCTAAGATACTGTAGTATTTTTAATGTAAGTATATGTCACTGTACTTATTATCGAAATACAATTCAGCCACAAATGTTTTAATTTCCTTAATTCTGCCAATGAATGTGACTTAATCAACATTAAAAGGACAGAGGCTTTTCTTTGAACTTGCATGTCAGACTATTGCTCCGGCCTAAAAAAATGTTTTAACTTGAGGTCTACTGAGCTCAGAGCTTAATTAATACCTGCGATGGAAAGATGTTATTATGTGTAGCAATCAGCCGTCTTATGATTAAAGACTATACTCTTTTAATTTAATGGCAACCTCAGCTCCTCTGAGACAGTTGAAGATTGGTCAACGTAAGCAAGAAAGGTTAGAGAGTGTATATTGAATTAAATATGTTTAATAATATACTATATTAATTATGATTTTTTTTACATTCTTTTTTATTTTTAGCATTCAAATTGAGAAGAGTGAATGGGATTGTGCTAGGCAGCAGGATTTTACACAACAGCGCCTCCCTGCGGTTGTCTTCAAACATTCATTTAGCGAAGTGTGTTTGTTTGCACTTATTTAATAGATAGCTAGGTATAGTTACTCTTCTCTGTAGTAAAACGTGTCAAGGGTATAAGAACATTTACATAAATAAACCAATTTCACTCTCGTTATTTATGGGACTGTTGTTAATCTTAATGTGGTGACATTTTGACGAGTGCCTTTCGAGTCTCTTTAAATTAGTCAGTCGAGTAAATAAAAGCCAAAGCCTTTGTTCGAATATAGCTACTTGAAAACATCCATGAAAACTTGTTAAATAATTACGAGAGAGAGTGCAAATGGATTCGGTTACATATTTGAGAGCTAAGTTCGACCATCGACAAATCCAAATATACACATATTAGCATTAAAGATGCTAGCAGAGATATCTCATTTAAAAGGCATGAACTCACCTAGAAATGTCAGTCAGCTGTGGAAACAATACAGCAAGCCATTTAAAATGATTTTATGTTGTTTATATGATAACAGTGTTTTAATGAACCTGCCCCAAGACATGCAGGGCCTGCTAACGTTTTCACACCTGCCAATGGCCAGCCAGTGGCTTGATAAACATTCATTTGTTCGTTTGTAAAATTGCATGTTATTAAATTTAATTTTAAGAGTGAACATGGAGAATGATTATTTTGATAATTATGTAACGGATCTGCTTTCACTCATAAAGACCAAGATGACACCAAGAGCTGTTTTCCTCCACTTTATTATTTCCTGCAGAGGACAATCAAACAAATACATTGTCTTCTGTCTGTAGCGCACATCAGACCCCCTCATCAATACGCAACAGCATTGTCTGGTCAGATTAATTTTTTTTCTTAATAATATTATGTAATGAGATTTGATAATTATTTTTTTACAATTTATCCACAATTACACACAATCTCTTATAATTTGACACTTCCAGAAAGAATATACATTGAAATTGACAGGAAAACACTTTTTTTTCTTTACAATTACAACAAAATGAATCTTTTTCATTATCATTAGAAATTACTCTTATCTACATACAAAAATGTATGTATAAAAATAACGCACAACAGAGCCACCTTGTGGACAACCAAAAAAAAACGTGCGCTGAGTCAAACAAAATGCAAACAAAACAAAGACTGTAAAACGTACCTGCAGAGGACAATCAAACAAATACATTGTCTTCTGTCTGTAGCGCACATCCGACCCCTATGTACACAAAAATAACAGAGTTTTCACACTAAGAAACAGAGTAAAATGAAAACAAAATGGCGATATGCCCATGTGCGTTTAACACTTATCAAAAACTCTGGAAAACTGCCACAAACTTATTTCAACGATAAAACCAAACAAAAATAACATAATATGTATTATAGTTTTTATAAAAAGATAAACATTTGCTTTTCAACGTTATAAATATAGAATACTCTCAAGGAGCAACTCTCTGCACAACTTACCCTCATCAATACGCAACAGCATTGTGAGGGGGGAGGGGAAAAGACGAACTACGGCAACTTAAGAGGTACAAAAAGGGGCGATGTGCAGGTTTATCATTGCCATAGAAAATAAATAAAACGGACTGCAAAATGTGTTTTCAAAATGATAAAATTCACAAATATGAAATAAAATCTTTAAATAAATAAAAATCGCAATATAATTTGAAAATGTTTTCATTTTAACAGAGTGCATTTGTAACTCTGTTACAATTATATTATTATATTTCTATTATATTAATTATTTGTATGTTTATTATAGCGTCAGTGGCACGATCGCCTCACAGCAAGATGGTCACTGGTTCGAGCCTCGGCTGGGTCAGTTGACATCCGGTTTCCCCGACAGTCCAAAGACATGCGCTACAGGTGAATTGGGTAAGCTAAATTGTCCGTAGTGTATGTGTGTGAATGAGTGTGTATGGATGTTTTCCAGTGATGGGTTGCAGCTGGAAGGGCATCCGCTGCGTAAAACATATGCTGGATAAGTTGGCAGTTCATTCCGGTGTGGGGACCCCTGAATAATAAAGGGACTAAGCTGAAAAGAAAATGAATGAATGAATGAATGTGTGTTAATGAGTGTGTATGGATGTTTCCCAGTGATGGGTTGCAGCTGAAAGGGCATCCGCTGCGTAAAACATATGCTGGATAAGTTGGTGGTTCATTCCGCTGTGGCGACCCCTGAAAAATAAAGGGACTAAGCTGAAAATAAATGAATGAATGAATGTATGTGTGTTAATGAGCGTGTCTGGGTGTTTCCCAGTGATGGGTTGCAGCTGGAAGGGCATCCGCTGCATAAAACATATGCTGGATAAGTTGGCGGTTCATTCCGCTGTGGCGACCCCTGAATAATAAAGGGACTAAGCTGAAAAGAAAATGAAAGAATGAATGATGCTCATTATGTAATCTAATATTAAAATAAGCAAATAAAGAAATGTTCATAAACTAACATTTTTGGTCTCTCCCCAACCTTCTTTCAAGACTTAACAACAGAGATTTTATTTTAGCAGATGACTTCTCTTTTGCTGTTAACAGATGATATTTTACTGATTTTTAGCCATTCTTTCACAAACTTGAGAAGTTTTGTAGCGGCATGTGTTGCATTTTCAAATACACATTAGGTGAAGGGAGTCATTTAGAGATACACTGAGATCCCATCATCAGTTCTAAATCAGATTATATATTTTGTAATCTAAAAATATTTCTGGCGCCGCGGTGGCGCAGTGGGTAGTGCTGTCGCCTCACAGCAAGAAGGTTGCTGGTTCAAGCCTCGGATGGGTCAGTTGACATGCGGTACAGGTGAATTGGGTAAGCTAAATTGTCCGTAGTGAATAAGTGTGTATGGATGTTTCCCAGAGATGGGTTGTGGCTGGAAGGGCATTCACTGCGTAAAACATATACTGGATAAGTTGGCGGTTCATTCCGCTGTGGCGACCCCGCAAGGGACAAAGCCGACAAGAAAATGAATGAATGAATGAATGAATGAATGAAAATATTTCTAATTACAATTAAGACTAGAAAAGTAAAGTTCGTAGACAAACTTTATGGTGGCTTGAGAAAGTCTAATCTGAAAGTTTGAAATGGTAGTAGTTTTTAAGAAGTTAAGAAGTTTGAAACAGTTAAAACTACATATGTGTTAGCAGGTTTCTAATACGGATTGACATGCTTCTTGCTAGGCTGTTTATAGGGGGTTCTGAGTGGTTGCTAAGGTGTTGCTAAGTGGTTGCTAGGCTGTTCTGAATAGTTGCTAGGACATTCTGAGTGGTTGCTTGGGTGTTGCAAGGTAGTTGTTAGGGTGTTCTGAGTGGTTGCTAGGCAGTTGCTAGGGTGTTTTGACTGGTTGTTAAGGCGTTGCTAGGCAGTTGCTAAGATGCTCTGAGTGGTTGCTAGGCGGTTACTAGGGTGTTCCAGGTAGTTGTTATTGTGTTGCTAGGTGGTTGCTAAGGTGTTGCTAGGTGATTTAAAGTTGTTGCTATGCGGTTGCTTGGGTGTTCTGAGTAGTTGCTAAGGCATTGTTAGGGTAGTTTATGTGGTTGCTAAGATGTTGCAAGATAGTTGCTAGGGTGTTCTGAGTAGTTGCTAAGGTGTTCTGAGTGGTTGTTAGGTAGTTGCTAAGGTGTTGCTAGGTGGTTGCTAAGGCGTTGCTAGGTGATTTCTAAGGTGTCGCTAGGTGGTTGCTAAGGTGTTGCCAGGCAGTTGATAAGTTGTTTTAGGTCATTGCTAAGGTGTTGCTAGGTGGTTGCTAGGCTGTTCTGATTGGTTGCTAGGCAGTTGCTAGAGCATTGCTAGGTGGTTGCTAAGGTGTTGCTAGGCGGCTGCCAAGGTGTTCTAGGTTGTTGCTAAGGTGTTGCTAGGTGGTTGCTAGGGTTTTCTGAGTAGTTGCTAGGCGATTGCTAAGGCGTTGCTAAGGCATTGCTAGGTGGTTGCTAAGCTGTTGCTAGGTGGTTGCTAGGCTGTTCTGTTTGTTTGCTGTGCAGATGCTAAGGTGTCGCTAGGTGGTTGCTAAGGTGTTGCCAGGCAGTTGATAAGTTGTTTTAGGTCATTGTTAAGGTGTTGCTAGGTGGTTGCTAGGCTGTTCTGATTGGTTGCTGGGCAGATGCTAAGGCATTGCTAGGTGGTTGCTAAGGTGTTGCTTAGTGGTTGCTAAGGTTTTGCTAGGCGGTTGCTAAGGTGTTCTAGGTTGTTGCTAAGGTGTTGCTAGGTGGTTGCTAGGGTTTTCTGAGTAGTTGCTAGGCGATTGATAAGGCGTTGCTAGGTGGTTGCTAAGGCATTGCTAGGTGGTTGCTAAGCTGTTGCTAGGCGGTTGCTAGGGTGTTCTGAGTGGTTGCTAAAGCGTTGCTAGGTGGTTGCTTAGGTGTCCCAGGTCATTGCTAAGGTGTTGCTAGGTGGTTGCTAGGTTGTTCTGAGTGGTTGTTAGGTGGTTGCTAAGGCATTGCTAAGTGATTTCTAAAGTGTCGCTAGGTGGTTGCTAAGGTGTTGCTAGGCAGTTGATAAGATGTTTTAGGTTGTTGCTAAGGTGTTGCTAGGTTGTTGCTAGGCTGTTCTGATTGGTTGCTAGGCAGTTGCTAAGGCATTGCTAGGTGGTTGCTAAGGTGTTGCTAAGGTGTTGCTAAGCGGTTGCTAAGGTGTTCTAGGTTGTTGCTAAGGTGTTGCTAGGTGGTTGCTAGGGTTTTCTGAGTGGTTGCTAGGCGATTGCTAAGGCATTGCTAGGTGGTTGCTAAGGCATTGCTAGGTGGTTGCTAAGTTGTTGCTAGGCGGTTGCTAGGGTGTTCTGATTGCTTGCTAAAGCGTTGCTATATGGTTGCTAAGGTGTTCCAGGTCATTGCTAAGGTGTTGCTTGGTGGTTTGCTTGGTTGTTCTGAGTGGTTGTTAGATGGTTGCTAAGGCATTAATAGGTGGTTGCTAAGGTGTTCCTAGGTGGTTGCTAAGGTGTTCTGAGTAGTTGCTAGGCAGTTGGTAACATAAATTAGCATAGTTCTAGTATGAATTAGCATGTTGTTAGCATGTTTCTAGCATAAATTAGCATGTTTAGCATGAATTTAGCATGAATTTAGTATGAATTAGCATGTTTGCTAGTATGATTAGTATGTTTGTTAGTGTGTTTTTAGTATGGTGTGTCGTTAGTATGTTTCCAGTATGGATTGGTATGTTGTTTGTATGTCCAATGTAAAGTCAATGGCTGTTTTTATAATGGAAGTCTATGGGACAGTTGCTAAGGTGCCGTAAGTGGTTGCTAGGGTGTGGCTAGTAAGTTGAAAGGTCATCAGTGATTGGCAGATTAGTAGTCTGAGTTAAATGAGCGTAACCTTAAGTCTGTATGACAGTCTGTCTCAAAGTTATGAGGTCACAAAGTTTGGTCCAATGTTAAGTCAATGGGACTTTTCCAAATTTTCCAGGTCAGTTTTCGGAAAACCGTAAGTCGGATCAGTTGGAAAAGATAGAGAAACTTAATTCAGTATACTGTAGTTTGGAGGTTTGGAGTTAGTTTGGTGGTTGTAGTATGAACGGTTTAGGAGAAGATGCGTTTTTAAAATAATCTAAGAAGAAGACGACGGAAGAATAAAATGTTTATGTAGTATAACAGTATGTTTGCTTTCTAAAGCCACCATAAATAGTTAAGCTTTAAATAGGACAATTGCTGAAACTTGATTTTCATGAACGAGTTGCTAATGGTCTAATCTGATTCAATGATCTATGCTAAGATAAGCTACAAATGCTCCCGTCAGACCTAGAGATCGACTGAATGGGTTTTACAAATTGTAAAGCTGACTTGTTTAATTCTAAGGAAGTTGTAAGATGTGGAGTGTTCCTAAAAGTAGCCCCAGTCCGGTAGGTGGCAGTAATACTCATCTGCAGTTCGCAAATAGCCATTCAGCAAGAAGAGAACAAGCGAGTGTAGTGAGTTGCTTTTAATCGCGTGCTTTTATAGGGTTTGTTTTCGTTTTAAACTTCGGCAAGATGTCTAGACTGGATAGATTACATTCGGCCCTGATGAAGCGGATGTCTGTTGTCATCCGTGAGATCTGGGTGGAGGTGGAAGCGACGGTGAAGGACTACCAGAAAGAGTCAGCACAAACACGGACAGAAAACGCCAAGCTCCGACAACTGCTGAAGGATGCGCTCACCAGGAACCAGGCACAATTAAACGGTAAATTCATTATAACACACGCTGAGATCGTGTGGGGGGCCTGTTTGTGTTTGTTGAAGGTCGAATGAACGCTCTCATTAAAATAAATATGCTTGTATATCAGGCCGACGAGTTAATTTGATTGCATTTTTAAGTTTATCTCTCGCTTCACTGGTCTTGTCCTATTCTGTGGACCATACAGTTATATATTATAATTTTAGCACAGTTTGTTGTATGAATATTTAGTTAATTGGTGAAAAGACCATACTTTTGTATCAGAAATATGAAAAGAAACGAGCAGACTGGGCCGTAAGAGACATTACCAATGCAACACAGCCATGTTATTTAGAAGATATAAGGGGAAAATATAAATAAAGAGTATATATGAATTTATAAGTTACCAAAATGGCAATTTGGTAAAACTTTTTATTTATTCATATTTAAACATAGTTACTGGAATTAATTTATTAAGTTATAAGATGAAATGTATATTTGTATGATTTAGTGTTTTATTTATACATAATTTTGAATATACACTACTGTCAATAAGTTTGGGTATATTAAAGAAGTTTGGGCACATTACATTGACCTAAAGTAATGCATATTTGAAATATTTTTGTAACCTTTCATGAAAGAATCATGAAAAAATGTATCATGGATTCCTCAAAAATATTAAACAGTCATCAACATTAATAATTATAAGACATGAAAATAATATCGTAGCTAAAAATCACCTTATTACAGTGATTTCAGAAGGATGGTGTGAAACTGAAGACTAGACAGGAATGTTAAAATGTGTTCAATTAGAAGTGCTATTTGAAATTGTAATAATATGTAACCATATTACTGTCTCACTGTATTTTGAACAAATAAATGCAGCCTTAGTGAGCTTAAGAAAGCAGAAAAATATCTACCGCAGACTCTTAAACGGTTATAAAGACCGTTATAAAGTCAAACTCAATTTCTGGATGGCCGCTGCCCTGTAGGTTTCAAACAAGTCCGAATGACTCAATTAGTTTGATCAGGTGTGTTTAATGGGGGTTAAAGCTAAACTGTGCAGAGCTGCGGACATCAAGGAACCGAGTTTGACACCTGTGGTGTAGACCAGGGGTTCCCAAATTTTCTATACTGCGAGTCCAAAAATAACAATGCCAGTGACTTGTGATTTATAGATTATTTCAATGTGGTCATGTCAATGGCCCATGAACATTTTCTGCTTATCAAACTATTTCATATCTGTAACCAGAGGCAATTCAATAATAACTTTATAACTTTAATAATAACTTTATATTTTAAAACGGCTATCGTAACATTATTTATCAATATGTGGCTCTTTTTGGATTCTCGGAAGCTATAGAAATGAAAAATATAAAACAGGAAATGCGTTGGGGCCATTGTTTTTGTTTACATCCCTCAAAATGGTTTATAAACACTAGCATATTGACAACACAAAGTGCAAGGCTAACAACCATATCATTTTTATAGTCATTTATTAATTTGTTTAATTTAATATTAACCTCAACTAAAGAGACTGGCGGACACAACGATTTCAGCACAAGTCTATTCTTGGTTTAATTTTGAAGAACACCACTCAAAAATCAATCTCAATGTTTAGTTATGGCCTGTATTTATTTTACCGTATTTGATTGCCATAAAGGTGTCAGAAAGTTTAACCTGGTGCTATAAAATCAATCTGCTGCAGCTGACGCTATTGCTGTGTTGTTAAGCTAACGTAAACACACCAATCCTATGAAAAAAATAATTGAAAGGCTGATGGCTTTTCAGTTGCATGTTGTTGTTTTTTATGTGACTATTAACTACTATTTTTATCCTCTGTGGGTTATGAATAAAATACATAAAAACAAATAAAAACAAAATTTATTTGACTTTTATAAATCAAGCGACTTCCTGTCATTGTCCCGCGATCCCCACTTTGGGAACCACTGGTGTAGACATTTAGATCACAGTGACTTCCACAAGCTCTCACGTAAAACAGGATGCTTAAACTTTATTTACCAAATGCATTTTGTGTCTACTAAACCAGAAACTGATTTCTGTTCATTTACCAAAACTACTAAGTTTAATGAAATGAAGGAATAAAAGGTTGTAAAGTAATAAAGAAATTTTGATGTAGATTTTTTAATTATCCATTTAATTTTAACTGATTGTGCATCACTAAATTCTGAGCTCATGCTAAAAAAATACATATATTTTATATATTTATATATATATATATATATATATATATATATATATATATATATATATATATATATATATATATATATATATATATATATATATGATAACACGACATGAATGCTTGATATTTTGTTGCTTAAATGGTTGCTGTGAGTAATGCTTTTAAAATGAAATGTAATTCCTCAATTGCGCACCTAACTCAAGCCAAGTCTGTCAAACAGGTTTTACAATAAATATTCAGTCATTACAAATGTTATCACTGCATATTTAAAAAAGTATGATGCTTAGATGAATGATGACTCTAGTATCATTTAAATTATCCTTGATTCTGAATGGTTAAACTGCGTTCTAAAGTGTTGTAAAATACTCTATAAACGCACTGTACTGTTGGCTGGCAATCATCCTGCTATCAACACTGAGTTCAGTTATGCCTAATCATGTCCCCCATTATTTAATCAAGTGATATTAAAAATTCCTTTGTACATCAGAGCCATGTAAAATGAAAACGCCATTAATAGTTTTTAATTGTACTGTATTTATCGTGTCTGTGAATTTTATTTGCGCAACATGCACAACAAACATACCGTTATGTTTGATAAACTTAAAATCTATGTAAAGTCAGAATTTGCTGTGTTTATTTTGCTAGCGCATATTGTTATTCGTTCGGTGAACATTTAATCCATGCAAGATAATCCACTGAGAAAAAAGTGTGTTTTGGTAATCTTCAATCAAAGTCTAACCATTTGATGACTTCAGCCACGATATTCCTAACCATGCCCCTCTTACTGTTAGTTTGTATGGAGCCAGAACGGTCTCAAAAATAATACATTTACAAAATAAAATTCATACATGCACAGCACAAATCAAATTTACAAAATCCATTTTGTAATTTTGTAAACACACAAATCATAAATATTTTCACCTCATAAATTTGATTTGTGTATTTTTAAATCGTGTTTTGAATTTACAGAATATATTTGTGTATTTATGAATTGTGTTTTGAATTTACGGAATGGATTTGTGTATTTTTAAATCGTGTTTTGAATTTACAGAATATATTTGTGTATTTATGAATCGTGTTTTGAATTTCCAAATTGGATTTGTGTTTATGAATAGTGTTTTGAACTTGCAAATTGGATTTGTGTATTTATGAATAAGGCTGGGCGATATTGCAAAAAAAAAATGATCACGATATCATGTTTCATATCATTTGATATTGATAACTATTGAATAATTTTTAACAGTACATTTAGGAATATTATGATTTTTTTAACCACTTTATTTTAATTTACCAACATTACCAAGGCAAATAGTTTTAATAAATCAAATAAAATTTAGTCAAAAACATAAATATTTTAAAAAGCCACAGGCATATCACCCTGCAGCCTGCGACCGGTTACTCACTGAAGCTAAGCAGGGCTGAGCCTGGTCAGTACCTGGATGGGAGACCACATGGGAAAACTAGGTTGCTGTTGGAAGTGGCGTTAGAGAGGCCAACAGGGGGCGCTCCACCTGTGGTCTGTGTGAGTCCTAATGCCCCAGTAAAAGTGAAGGGGACACTACACTGTCAGTAGGCGCCGTCTTTCAGATGAGACGTTTAACCGAGGACCTAACTCTCTGTGGTCATTAAAAATCCCATGGCACTTCTCGTAAAAGAGTAGGGGTTTAACCCCGGTGTCCTGGCCAAAGTCCCTCAGTCGGCACTTACCCATCATGGCCTCCTAATCATCCCCATCCACCGAAGAAAAGAAAACAAAAAGCCACTCTGGCGACATCCATACATCTTTTTTTATTTACAATCTCGAATGCAGCACTCGGAAAATTTCAGATGTTTTTCAACTAGGTGCGGCTGGGAAATGCACAAGGTCTACATGCGCACTGCCTAAAACTACTGAGACAAATATTGATCCCCCACACGGGGTGGAAACCCCAGTCTCATCAGCACCTGAGCCGGGGGAACTCCAGGCTCAGCCTGTGTCTCTTTCATCGGACAATTCAGATCTGCCAGCTGCGCAGCTCCTCCCAGGGAACCGCTACCATTCTAGTTGTTTTAAACAATTTGAATTAGAATTTTATTAAGGCTAGATTATTATTTTATTTGACAATCCAGTTGGTGTTTTGGCGCTGAAGCATATAGCAGACTTGTTTTGAAGCACTTCACCTCAAATGTTATTCGTTCTTCTATTTTAGATGTATATTAAAACTAAGACACAAACTATACAAAATTCGTTTTAAAAATATATTTTTTCCAAGAAAAATATACTAATTATATTTTAGTTTGAGCCCATCCATTACTCAACTGTGCAGGTGGATGATTTGTTTCGGTCAGTGGAAATTAAGGATTTAATTAATGCTTTACTACCACAATCCTCTGTCATATATTTGCAAATGTTTTAATATGTCATAATTTTTAAGATTTTGCCTTGAGCGTCTGATTTTTCCTTGGTGCTGATGTGCTTTTACTACATTTAGATTTCAAAGAAACTATATTAATATAAAAAAACAAAACAATTGTGTTATAATGTATGCCCTTAAATAATGTAGTCTTTGACAGCAAGCATCAGTGTTTCTTGAGACTGAAATAAGAATAAGGTATGATGAGCCTGAAAATAAAATAAAAAATAAATAAAATGAGCCTGAGCATTAAAAAGTTGGGCTCAAATGCAGGCCTCTATAGTGTTTTAAATTTAAGAATTTGATTTGTGTATTTTTGAATCATGTTTTAAATTTAAGAATTAGATTTGTTTATTTTTGAATCATGTTTTAAATTTATGAATTGGATTTGTGTATTTTTGAATTTTCGAATTGCATTTGTGTATTTTTGAATCATGTGTTAAATTTATGAATTGAATTTATTTTTAAATTTTCGAATTGCATTTGTGTATTTTTGAATCATGTTTTAAATTTATGAATTGGATTTGTTTATTTTTAAATTTTCGAATTGCATTTGTGTATTTTTGAATCATGTTTTAAATTTTCGAATTGCATTTGTGTATTTTTGAATCATGTTTTAAATGTATGAATTGGATTTGTTTATTTTTGAATTTTCAAATTGCATTTGTGTATTTTTGAATCGTGTTTTGAATTTACAATTTGGATTTGTGTAACTTTATTTTGTAAATGTATTATTTTTTTTAGATCGATCTGGCACCATAGTTTGCTATAGTGTGAATGATGTGCAAAAACTAAAACCCCGCCTCCTACTTAATAATCCATTTCAGCTGAAAGTACATCAACAAACTGAAATAAATCTCAGCAACTTCCAGTTCACTCTGACTTTAAAGTGTGACAATAAAGTTTGATCTTCTTCATCTTCACTGTTATGAATTGACTTTAAACCTTGTTGGTGAATATTGCTTTAATGACCATCAAAAATGCTACTAAAAATGATAATCACTCATTGTTCTTTTCATACTGTGTTTTTTCTCCATACAGGACAAGTTCAACAAAATGTTGTCCAACCCACAGAACAACCAAAACGTGTATTCAGGGCTCCAGCTGAATCAGCAAACAAAGTACATCAGCAAAAGGAGGCCGAGGTGCAGAGTCAAGATTCAGCAAGTGATCTGAAACCGCGCATACTAGACGTCACTTCAATCTGTAAGACTGAGGCAGAAGACAGAGAGGTAAAAGATGCAGCACCTGGAGCTGAACAGCGGCTTTTACCTCAGACGGACAGCTCGAGTGCAAATGAGAACACTGGAGTGGTACTGAGGATTAAGACGGAGCCCGAAGACACCATTATCACGATAACATCTTCGGTTACTACAGCCCCTGCTCACGCCGGTACACATCAGGACTCCGAACCGCCCCAGCAGCTGAGACCGGCCAATGAGACTCTCAGAAGACCACAGCGAAAAGAGTGCCTTCGCACGCGGTACGGCAGAGCTAGGAGAGCAACAGCAAAAGATCACGATCATGACAATGAAGGCTCGTACAAGTGTAACAAATGTGGCAGGCATCTAAAGGACTTAGCCAAGCTGCAGCTGCATAAGAAACTGCACGAGAGGTCTTTCATCTGTCACTGGTGTGGCAGGAACTTCTCCAAGTTTGATTATCTACGGATGCACATGCGCACGCACACCGGAGAACGGCCGTACCGCTGCAACTGGTGCTCAAAGACCTTCAGCCAGAGTGGGAACATGAGGAGACACGAGCGCACGTGCCAGAGATCCAATGAAGAACCCACAGCGCACATGCTAGATGATGAGCAGCAGCTGTCTGCAGAGTGACACACACACACACACACACACGCACACCGAGATAAAAGCTGTTAGGGTGATTGAGAGCTGAGATTCCACGTACATTAGATACAGTGGGATGTTTTATTGTTTTATCAAGAATTTTAGAAGCTTCCAGGTTATACATCAGTGTTTCTCAACCACATTCCTGTAGGACCACCTGCACTGCATGTTTTGGATGTCTCCTTTGTATGTCACACCCATTACTGGTCTTTCAGTCTCTGCTAATGAGCTGATGATCTGAATCTGGTGTGTTTGGTTAAGGAGACATGGTAAATGTGCAATTCTGGTAGTCCCACAGGAACGTGGTTGAGAAACACTTACAGATGCTACTGATGGCCGAAATGCTGTTTCTGTGCCCTTTCCAGTCAGTGTGTTTCAGAAGTAAGAATGGACGTTTCCATTTTTAACCTTTTGAGAAAGACCACTTGTGAGTCTTTACTTCCAGACTGATATTTTACTATTGTAAATACTCTCAAGAGAGCAGTATCTAGCCAATGAAATATTTTTAGGCAGTAAATGACTATTAAAAATGTATATTCACTCATAGAAATCATGACTTTAATATTTGTATTAATTTCCATTATTTTTCCAGGGGTAGACATCCCGTTTTTTAAACTGCTGGTGTTTAGTAATCACAGGACATGATGAACCCGAAAATTAACTGCAAAATGATGTACTTTGAGAAGCTCATGACTGTCAGATTTGTGTAAATGAGGACTTTTGTCATATGTAACAGCAACAAACAGTTGAATAAACTAGATGAAACTGAATTTGACCTCCGTTAAGATGTATTATGCGCAACTTGAAATAATGTAATGCTGTCTTGTATGCTTTTTGTAATTTGACATATTGTTTAGCTAAACACTTGAGTTCAGGCTCTGAATTAACAGTTAATATCGTATTAAGATACATTCATATTTTATGTTACTGGTAATATGACAATTATGCTATAATTGGAAAGGGAGTAACTTGAATAATGCTGTAGTACTATGGAAGTCAATGGTTACAGGTTCAGCATTCTTCAAAATATCTTCTTTAGTGCTCAACCAAGGAAAGAAGCTGATCAAGGTTTGGAACCACTTAAAGGTGATTAAAGAGTAAGTTAAAATTTTTGGGCATTAACAGGAGAAATTAACTAAAATTAACAGGAGATTGTCACTTTTGGTGGAACTAAATATTAAAGTTCATCCACTTTGTCCCTGTGTAGACCGATTCAGAGTTCTAGATCGCATTATTTTGCATAACAAACATATGCAAATTGACTGCTAATGTAAATTTCATTTTAATAGTTAACTAGATGCCTTTGCAAATATGGAAATCCTGTAACTAATGTAGGAAGGTTTCTGTTTTTAATGGCAGTAGTTTTTTAATGCGGTACCAATAATTTCAGTTACAACAGTGACTTCAGCTGAGTTACCGTGTACATTTTAATATTCCAAGAATTGTGATCAGTAGCTGCAATTTGATCTGCTTCACGGCAAGTGTTTAATTGAAAAAGTAGAAGTTTGAAATAAATATTAATAAACCTCTAAACATTTTTCAGGATCTAATGAGTACAGCTCCAACATAAAAACAAAAAAATATGGCTGAATAAAATGCAAACTTTCATGATGTTGTTATTCATATTTCTGTCTGCATCTCCATATAAAGGTGTGTAATACACTGAAAAAAATGATTCATTGCATTTACTACATTTTTTTAAGGTAAGTGGTTGCAAACTATTTATATGGTCTGAATTTAAACAAACAAATGAAGTTGAACATTATTTAATTTGTTTAAATTCAGCCCATATAAATAGTTTGCAACAACTTACCTTAAATTTAGTAAATCCAATGAATATTTTTTTTCAGTGTATTGTACTCAAATTATGAAAAGAATTACAGTAAACTGCGTATTTTGTGACGCAACGAAAAAACGCTCAGGTCTGTAGCCATGGGGGGTTCGGGTGGTTCGAAAGACTCACCCTTCACTGAAAAGGTCCAGAATTTGTCTCATACTTGAGCTCATTTATTCTATTTAGATGCCACGCCATCATAAATAATGAAAATAACTTCAAGACCGAATCCTTGGTTAACCGTCACATCGGTTTGACTGCAGCTAATCAGTTTTGGCCAGTGCACACAATTATTTTTCCAACATAAGCTTGTGCTTCATCCCGCTCCATTTTCGACCATGTTAAAATGTTTTGTTTTTTTTGAAGATATTTTATGTATGATATTTCTGTTCGAAATAAATCAAATCAACATCCAGCTGTGCAAGAAAACAGACATTCTGATGTAAGTAAAGTAATCTTTCGTTACTGTATTGTTTTTAAATAGAGAAAACATTTTACATGTAACTTTTATTCTAAATCTTGAACCTTATTCTTGAAACAAAAAATGACAGATAAAATTGTGAAGCTCTTTTATTATTATTATTATTATTATTATTATTATTATTATTATTATTATTGTTTTAAATATTTATAATTCAAATAGCCAAATTCTGACTAAGGAAAGTTGAATGTGCTGGCCAGTTTATTATAAATGAAAATAGACTATGTGTTTAATTCAAAACTTTAATAGATTCCTGTTTTTTTTCTAATGATTTATGATGTTATAAATTTTAGAAATATTTTGGTTCATTAAAAAGTGGCTATGATGATTATCCGACAAGCTAATCCAGCTAAAAATAGTGCTTAAAATGTAGTATTTAAACCTCAGAATTAAATAGAAAATTAGGCGAATAACTGCAAAAAGGTCCACATTTTAAGAAAAAAGAACCACACCTTTCACCAGGCTAGCTACGAGCCTGATGATAAAGCATAATATGAAACTATAGACTTTTTATTTTATCCATATATATAGTGTATTATTTTATCCGATAAATAAATATTCGGAATTCAGTGTTGGGGAAAGTTACTTTTGAAAGTAATGCTTTACAATATTGAGGTACTCCCCAAAAAAGTAACTAGTTGAGTTACTTTTTAGAGTAATGTGTTACGTTACTTCTGGGTTACTTTTACATTACTCATTCTTAACTTTACAGAGGCTTGATCTCTTTCAGAAGTTGCATTTTTCTTCTTTTTTAAATAGAGGAGCTCTGCAATTAACAATGCACTGTCTAACCTACACCTTCATTTACCTTTTTTTCTTTGACGCATTTAAAATAATGAGAATACTTCCATCGCAGAAATGTATCTTGGTTTCTGTCTGATTCTCTCACTGAGTGCGTGAATCAACATGACGAATTCCTTTTAACTCACCATTTTTTTAAAAGAAAAACGTATCAATTAAACAAAAAATTAACTTAAATTACATTTTTTAAAATGTAAATGAAGTATTGGTGACGCAATAGTCCAGTAGGTAGTGCTGTCGCCTCACAGCAAGAAGGTCGCTGGTTCGAGCCTCGGCTGGGTCGGTTGGCGTTTCTGTGTGGAGTTTGCATGTTCTCCCTGCGTTCGCGGGGGTTTCCACCGGGTGCCCCGTTTTCTCCCACAGTCCAAAGACATGCGGTACAGGTGAATTGTGGAGGCTAAATAGTCCGTAGTGAGTGTGAATGAATGTGTATGGATGTTTCCCAGTGATGGGTTGCAGCTGGAAGGGCATCCGCTGCATAAAACATGTGCTGGATAGGGTGGCGGTTCATTCCGCTGTGGCGACCCCGGATTAATAAAGGGACTAAGCCGAAAAGAAAATGAATGAATGAATGATAAATGAAGTATTGTTACTTAACGTTTTTAAAAGTAATGCATTAGTTGCAGGCCCATAGCCAGCCTGGTGAAAGGGGTTGTTCTTTTTTTCTCAAAAACTGGACCTTTTTTCAGGTATACGCCTCATTTTCTATTTAATTATGAGATTTAAATACTGCATTTTAGTGAAATTTTTAACACAATTTTTAGCTGGTTTAGCTTGTCGGATGGTAATATTAACCACACTTTTTGATGTACTAAAAACATTTTCTAAAGACTTAGAATAAAAAATATGAAAAATAACACTTATTTTTAAAATACAAATGTATTACATCATATATCATTAAAAAAAATAGGTATCTGTTAAAGTTTTAAATAAAAAAACTGTGGCCCATTGTCGTTTATTAGGCAAATAACAAACTGGCCAGAACATTCAACTTTCCTCAGTCACAATTTGGCCATTTAAATAAAAAAATAATGAAAACAATATTAATAATGTAGATCTTCACAATTTTTACATTTGAAAATTCATGGATAACAACAATAGCCAAAATAGTATTCAAATGAATTTTAATATGGTCTACTTTTGGTGCTTCATGGTCACTTTTTGTTTCAAGAATAAGGTCCAAAATTTTGAATAAAAGTTACTTGTAAAATGTTTTCTCTATTTAAAAACAATACCGTAGCGAAAGTCAGATTGTAAAATGAAAATGTTTGTTAGCACGGGCCAAAACTGATTAGCTGAAGTCCTGCCGAAGCGACAGCCAACAGAGGATTCCACTTGGTCTAAAAATCTTTTTCGATGGGTTATTTTTACTATTTATGATGGCATAGCAGTCAAAATAGGACAAATGAGCTCATGTATGCGATAAATTCTGGACGTTTGTCAGTAGCTACGTTTCTATCCACCTATTTTTATACGCATTTTGGATGTGCGCATAAAAAAACAGTTGATGGAAACGCCAAGATCTACATAAATTTTAAAAAATGCCCATTAAAAACATATGCGCATAACTGAGTAGGATAAACTTTTTATTCGATAAGAAAAGATGCGCATAAACTACAATGGAAACACGTTTACAAACAAATTCTAGTATGCGCATTAAAAAAGGTCATGTGATTTTGTTAAAAGAGATCATGTGATGACAAAAATGTGTGTGAATGGGTAAACCAGCAGGCTGAGCACACTGTAAAACATCTGAAATGTTGTTTTGGTCATTCTAAAACACCTTACCGTTTCAGTTCTAGTGTTGTTATATTATTAATGACCTCCAGAATCAAGATCGTCTGTGTTTCGTGTCTTACACCTTCAAATGCCACCGCGTGTTCACTGCGTATCAGGTTTGTCTTCTGAGGCGCAAGCCATTTATTAAATTAAGAAAAAATTCGAGCAGCTTCTCCTGCTGCAGCAAATTCCGTTTTTACTGTTAAAACTTGCTGCCAGTCTATCAGGAAGTGACGATTTTGTTCACTTTGACTCGTTGGATGGAAATGCTGCTTAATTTGCACATTTTTAATGCGATAATCCAGTTTTGCGCATAAAGTTAATTCGCATTTTTGGATGGAAACACAGCTAGTGAGGGATGGGTCTTCCGAACCACCCGAACGCACCCTGGCCACGGGCCTGACTTTACACGTTACTTATACGTAACTCGCGTTACTTGTAACGCATTACCCCTAACATGCTTTTATGGACCCTTTTCACATTTCCGGGTTTCTCAGCTGAAGGCATTTTTACAACCCTATTTGCTGAAATAATAAAAGAAAAACTCAACGATGGTGATATCAAGACTTTCAGAAAAAGGAAAAAATTGTGTGAGACTGATAACCGCCACTAGAGGAGAGAATAAGTTCAAATTTACTCTCAGCCCCCTAGACGCTGCATTAGAAACACCTCGCATAAGCGGTAATTATTTTTTGTAATTTGACGCAAAGATGATATAATACATACAAAAATGCATATAAATGTTCATACGTTTAAAAAAAAAATCTAAATATTAAAAACTTTCAAGGATTTAAGATCATGATGGCCGTTAAACGCATCTTAACAATCCTGTGAAAAGAGTGGATTGGCAGCATTTCTGCTCATTCTGTTTAGATCATCCAGAGTCTTTGGTACATCTTTTTTATGAATGTCAACATTCAAAGAAGTTTTAGGAAGACTTATCGTTGTATGTCAAAAAAAAAAATCAGGTTTTAAATGTAATTTGACCCCAAAGATGTTATATTTTATTTTGTCTCAAATTTATAATGAATCTTTTGATTTTATTTGGTAAATTTCTTATTCATAAATGTAGATTGAATAACTAAACCTTGTTTAAAGGTTTTTCTTATAGATTTTCATTTATATATAGGATTGCTTCAGTATAGCAAGAAATGTCAAAATACAATTATAGTTGCAAAGGAGCTGAAGTTAATTGAATAGTAAACTTGCTGTCAATTGGGTAGGCTAAATCATAATATCATTGTTAGGGTTTCTATGTTGAAGTTATCTTTTTATTTGTTTTGATTATGTCATTTATATTTTAGTTTATGCTATTAATTACATTTGTATTTTTTAGATGTCATGTTTAAATTGTATATTTGCTGTTGTTTAAATAATAAAAAAAAGATTGGCAGCATTTCTTCTCCAGTCCGGTAGGTGGCGGTCAATCGTTCCCCGACTGTTATTTTTCCGCGAGTTGGAGGCGAAGGGCGAACTGTTCCTGCGACGCGCATTACTAGCTCCTGCAGTCGCTGGAGCTTGTTTTATGCTGCGTTCATAAAACTGAGAAAAATGACCAAACTCCAGCTCCTGCAACGCGCGCTGAACGAGCGCCTGATGGCGGCGGTGGAGCAGATCATGGAGATGGTCGGCGGCACCGTGCTGGAGTACGAGGAGGAGACGATCAGGGTGCGCAAAGAAAACGAGGTGCTCAGGCGGAGGCTTCGCTGGATGGAGGGAGTAAATTCCGCCGATTGGCCAGGTATCACGACAGTCCGAGATTAATGGAAATTTTTATCCTAATTAGCTCTAGCCAGGCTTGCTAATAACGTTGCGACCTTTAAAATAACGCGTTTGGTTACTTTAGCGTATAGTTGTGTGTTCTTCAGGGCCTTAGACTTTGTTTTGGTTCGATTATTTGCAATTTTGCATCATTCAGTGTCTAGTTCACCGCAGTCATTGTGAAAAAGAAGTGTAAATGTTTAAACGGCAGTGACATGATGAAGGTTTGCTATCAGAAGAACTGTCACATAGGCCGAAGTTAGCGGTGCCAGCCTGGTGTTTCCGCTTTAAAGTCACCCTGGGGGGCACAAACTGTATATATGCCACTTCTAGAGTACACAGAAAGTAATATTTACAGTTGGGGTAAAGTTTTATTTTCGCACATTCGGACTTTCTCCTTAATATTATATTATCAAAAACGTATTCTTTGCAAATTCTAAATAGGTAAATCCTATTAGCAGCCAAAGACTATCAAACTACAACATTGTTCACTGTCAATTAATTGTTGTTTTTATGTTACACTTGCCTGCGGTTTCAGACCGAATATTCAAAATGGCGTGGTAAACAACATGGGGATTGTCACTGTTCAAAAATGAACGAATGTAGGAATATACGGACCCTGAGCATACGGCAATAGCGCCGCCACATTTGTACAGTGCTCACAGGACAAATGTCATTCAACTGCACTAGTCAAGACTAAAGCCAATGTGAAGATGCTGGACTTTAGCGCCGTGTACGAGTGTAGTAACGAGCAAACAAAGAAAAAGCACACTTGCAGAACTGTTCATAGGTAAGATTTAATTTATGTTTTTGCACTTTTGTGCTCAACAAGTAATGTTATGTATGATAATACAGTCACTTACTGCACTGACCATAAGGCAAATTAGCACCAACTCGCACTAAATTCTAGGTTTATGCTAGTTTTATTGAATAAAATCAGCAAACAATGTAAATGAAATATGACAACAAGATGCTGCGGTGCTAGAAACTTGGATTATTATCAGCTAAGTGAATGAGACGTTCATAACGAGGATTCATTCACAGACGAATTGCTCTCTCCGTTAGAATGAGAAGTAAAAGGTGGAGAGGGGGTGTGTTTCAGGGCATGGATTAGATCAAATTTAACAGGTGGGAGATAATACATTTCCATGCACACAAACACACGCTCTTTATCAGCAATGCCTAGGCGGTCACTTATCCATCAATGCAGAAAAGTGATGTAAAATTATAATTTTGTAATTTAAAAAAATATTTGCATCCTGACCACCAGGTAAACTGTATATATCATTATCTCTGGCTCTGGATGGCCAGTCCTGCACTGCACTTTGGTCCCACATTAATTTCAAAGGAGCTCTACCCTGTACAAAAATGGCGGCTCAATTGACGCATTCCTACCAATAGACAGCAATAGCGTAGGTGACATCTAATGTAATTATCTATGCTTTATCTCAATACATTTACAGCCACATGAAATGCTACACGAGATGAAATTGATTGTTCAACCAAACATGACTATTTAGTCTGCACTATAGACTCTGCACTAGTTTCAAACTTGTTTTAGTTTCTTTCTTCAGCTGAAGATGGTTTGAAGAATGTTGGAGACTGGTAGCCATTAACGTTTTCCTAATAAGCATGGCGATGGCTCCCCAGTTTCCAACATTCTTTAAAATGTCTTCTTTTGTGTTCAGCTTAAGAAACTCATAAAGGTTTGTAAGAGTCAGTACATTTTCATGGGAGAACTATTTCTTTTAGGTTGCATTTCCTTTTGGCTGTTAGGAATTCAATGTGCCATATAATGAAAATCTAAATATGCCTGTGCATAGTTGAATAATAAAAGTGCAGGACATGGAAATGACATACCATGAGCCTCGGACACCATTGTTTCCTCATTCTCATGTAAATCATGTGAGTGTAACAACAAAACAAGAACAAAATGCATACAGTTTTGTTGCATCCAGGATCATTAATATGCACGCCATAGGCTGGGTTTGATTGGCCACAACTGTCTGAGTGATTACAACAATGATCATTTATCCACCGTTATTTTTAAGATAATCTAAGCTTGTATTAATTAATCTTACTATGTACGTGAGACTCGTATTTTGAAAATGGGAAAGGCAGAGAGACCGCCTTTTTATTGTTTTCAATGGGGTATATGCACACAGACCTTTTAGTTTCAGTGAGCCAGCCCCAGGGCTTCCGGTTAATTGTCATCCCATACAAAATCGCTATGTTTAAGATCTGATTTCTTTGAAAAACTTTGAATCTTCACTGCCTGGTAGAGGTACGATATAAAGTGGGACCAACAAGACCGAACAAGAAGCACTAGATCAAATTCTGTTTTTCCACGCCATGTCTTTAAAATATGGAAATTTATTTTACCCCAGTATTTTCAATAGAATTTATAATGATGGCGCTAGAGTTTACACGGTCTTTGGTCACTTTTTATGCTGTAACAACCAAGTGGATGCTCAAGTCTATTTAACTGATTATATTTAAATTACATTACAACATTGATGCTGTAAAAAGAACCTTTTGAATTTGAAAATAGTCACACAAAACGTGGACATACTTGCAGTTCTTTTTCAGCCATGTTTACAACATGCATGAAGCAAAATGCTGGATATACGGATTATAAACTCATAAAGTTTACTCTGAAGAGGCATGAGCTCAGTTTAAATGTATCTTTTGCTAGTTTAATGTGTATATTGTGAAATTAGCCATGTATTTTTGTAATGTAATGAGGTAACAAATAGGGATGCACCGATACCACTTTTTTACAAACCGATACGAGTACGAGTATTTTAATTTGTGTACTCGCCGATACCGAGTACCGATACCGATACTTTATAGATTTGGTTTCAATTCAAGTTTATTTGTTAGTTTTTTGTTGTTGTTGATGTTTTTTGCCTGTAGCAAGGATGAACACAAAAATATTTAACAGGAGGCTGTTACAAGCCAAAAATATACACATTGTTGAAAACCCTGCAACCCAGACCTTAAGGATTAGGCATGGACATTTAAAGGATGAGTCATCCTTGGGCTTACATGTGTGCAAGACTTCACACATTACACAAAATGTGTGCAGTGTACGTTACCTTATGGAGTCACTCTCGTTGCATATTGGGGACGCATAAAACCCTGTTATGCATGATTCTTTCATATTCAGGAGTCCTGCCTTTGATCCGCTGATCAGGTAATCAAAAAGTACTTGATGTTTATGGGTGGGTTGCGGGTATATAGGATTAATAGCCATAAATACGATAAAAATCACGCGACCATCATCTCACAATGTTTATTAATAAATCTTATTTTTTATATAAAAAGTGATTTAGCAATGCCGAGCCATTGACAAGCCAACTGCAGAAAAACAAAGCAACCATCGCGGCAACCGCAGTGAGCGCTTTTTCCGAAGTTCAGCTGTTCTTTTTTTGCACTTGATTATTATAAGTTTAATGTTAAAAAATCAACAATGAATAGGCCTACAAGAGTGCAGGGGCGCATGCAGGAATTAACTCCAAGGTACGCACAAATCCAGCACAGCCGGCCTCCTTCCCCAACCATGTCAAGAAACACTGATGCTTACTGTCAAAGGCTACAATATTTAGGGCATTCCTTACGACATAATTCGTTTCCTTTTTAGTTTTAATATTTCGTTGAAATCTAAATGTGAGAAAAGCACATCAGCACCAAGGAAAAATCAGACGCAAGACGTCATCTTTAAAATTATTACATATTTAAAAAATTGCAAATATATGACAGAAGATTGTGATAAAATGGTGAAGCATGAATTAAATCCTTACTTTCCACTGACCGAAAATCATCCACAATTGGGCTCAAACTAAAATATAATTCGTATATTTTTCTTTGACAAAATATATTTTTAAAACGAATTTCGTATATAGTTTGTTTATACGTTAAAGTAGTTTATACGGTTTAATAATCATTTAAAATAAGTATACGCACAGTCCGTACAGCCGTAAAAGCAAGAGTGTATCCTGAGTGCAGGGGCGGACTGGGAAAGCATTTTCAACCCGGCAAAAGTACTGTCAGTCAGGCCACATCTGATGCGATCTAGACAGTGAAGAGCGGGGAGGAGGCGCGGAGGCGTGTGCGGGCATGCGCGGCAGGCCAGAGTCCCGGTGGCAGGCCACATCCGATGCGATATAGAAAGTGAAGAGCGGGGGGTGGGGACCAGGGACGGGATGGGTGCGCGGCGGGCCAGAATCACGGTTGCAGGCCAGATTGACCGTCCCGGTGCTTCCTTTGGCCAGTCCGCCCCTGCCTGAGTGTGTGTGTGCGTCTTCACTGAAGCCTCTTTTCCAAAACCGAAAGTTGCATATGTGAGGCAATATTTCGGCTTTTAATCGAATGAAAAGTTAATTTAGATAAGCCAATATTTTAAAATTGCAATAAAGTAACTGTGTCGTGCGGCCACACATCGAATCTGAGGTTTGATCTCATTTCTCTCTCGCTGTCATCCAGACATTGATACGGAGATGCCGCACAACTGAGACTGGTACCAGTTGACAGAATAGCTGAAGCCTTGCGAAATCTGTCAAAATACAGCACTGAAATAATAGGCATAAATGTCTTTGAGCCAAAAAGTCTAGGATATCTGATGCAATCAGAGCCAATGTAGAATTTGTGTAGCCTAATAATTATATTAATTCTAATAAAATGAAAACCAAAATCAACAATTCATTGCATTTTTCGTTTGATAAAAAATATACGGAAACGAAAAAAATCAAAGGGTGGCTAGTTTGTATTAATTTGTTTTAATATGAATAAAAATATGCTTAGCCTATTTAAGCTTAAAACGGTTATATGCGCTCCCAATAGGCAAGCCATTTAAAAATATTATTTTACTGTGTACTGGGTTATAATGTATATTTTACAATGAAAACTAAATGTAGCATGCCTCGCTGTCATTTAAAACATGCAATTCATAACACACCAGAGCTGTAGACCTGTGTATGCAGTGTGTAAACTTGCAGGGTACCGTCAATAGTCATAGGCCTACTGCGCACCACGTTATTGAACTCCAATATCTCTGAGGAAGATTATGTTACCCGACAGTCTATATTAATTTGAGAGATTTTAAAATAAAAGGCATTTTAAATCTGCAACAAATAAAACTGGTTTCGTGAAGTTCAGGACTAGAGGCTTTCTGATCTTTACAGAAGCTGTAAACTGACACGCGCGCGGTGACCGCAGTGATGTTTAAACTCAGGCCCTTTTATTTAGCCTGTAGTAGATTTTTACATGATGTTCCATTTCTTAAAATTTATTTAATTTTTTATTTATAGTTTATGTATAAAATGAGTGCTAGCTTGTTTGACTGCTTAGTTGTGATCATTATGCAAGGATCATATTTCATATTCGGTTTATTCTTCAGTAGCCTGACTGGTTAATAATGTTTTTTATAAACAGATTGTTTAAAATGACTAAGCTATTAATATATAATACATTAGGCTAATTAATACATTAAGACACTGATGTCTGGTAGGACAACAATTACATCCATAGTGAATTACTGTTGAGTGGTATCGGTGCGTGGTATCGGCCTTTCATGTCCGATACGAGTACGAGTATTTTAACCAAGTATCGACCCGATACCCGATACTGGTATCGGTATCGGTGCATCCCTAGTAACAAACACATTTATGCATCGAGCCATATCACTCCGCTTATACTGTGATTTCTTTTAAGTAAAAGGATGCAAATATTATAATAAAACTCATCTTTTTTATAAAGAGGTTGATATTAATTCCTGCTTGTGTTTTCAAATTAAAGCTTAAAAATACAACTTTAAATACATTCGTCAGTTTGTTTGGTTAAGTATAACTATATTTGTGCATATATTTTATCCACAACTCGGGAAGAAACTTTGTTTTTGGCTTAAAGATATCTCATTTACTTCTAGCCAAAATAAACATCTCTACCTTTTCAGTTGACAATATGAAATCTACTCAATTTGACATATGAATTATGATCATTTTAGATTTACTCAAAAAACTGTATATTGTACCGTAAATCACTCTCTTTGTATTTGTGTGAAAGCAAGAGGAAGCAAGCACTGAACTGAGGAGTGTCAAAACGTAGCTCATTATTATTCATAACCATTCCAAATATGGTCAAACCAGGGCTTCTGATACTAGGGGTGATTCCTCTGTTTTTAATGCCACATACCTACTATTTTGTTATCAGAGAACAATTTAACATATTGTATCAGTGCACTTTATGGCAACTTTAAAACAAGACAATTTCAACTGGGTTCTTAGCCTAATAATACAAATAATTTTAAAAAGACCTTAATCTCATCCAATTAAATTTTCAGGCCCGTCGGAACCTGTTATGATCTCCATCCCGGAGGACTCCAATCCATCCCAACAAGACGATAGCGCTGTCAACTGTGGATTTGGAGAAGAATCAGGCCCTGTTGTGATCAAAACGGAATCAACGGATCGCCCTCTGCATGTTAGACCTGAAAGCGTCGATCAGGGGTCTGAGAATGCTGGGACGAGCGCTGGTATTGCCTTTGGTCTGACAGACAGCATGACGTGGGACTCTGCTCAAAATTACATGGCCCCTCTGGACTTTGATCCAACTTCAGGCATATCAAGGTTCAGGGACTGGAGGGAGAGGAACAGAAGGCAGAGGATGTCCTTTGCTTGTCTAGACTGTGGTAAAGTTTTCGGAAGGGAACAAGGGCTGATATTTCACATGCGGATCCATTCCAAAGAGAGGCCATACGTGTACCGTCAGCGCAAGGCCTGCTTTTATGGTGACAAAAGAAAAAAGAGGAAACTGCACGGCCTCTCTCAGGTAAATTTTAGCTATGTGATTAAACTCATGAAGTTAAATGTGACCTTACAAGATATGTGAATTTGATATGAATGATCCTATTTTTCACCTGGTTTCCGAGACAAAGCTTAAGGCTAGTCCTACATAAAATTACATGCCTGAGCTTTCTAAAATCAAATTTGCAAACAGCTGTACTGTGCTTGCATTCATTCATTCATTTTCTTTTCGGCTTAGTCCCTTTATTAATCTGGGGTCGCCACAGTGGAATGAACCGCCAACTTATCCAGCACATGTTTTACGCAGCGGATGCCCTTCCGGCCGCAACCCATCTCTGGGAAACACACTCATTCACACTCATACACTACGGACAATTGAGCCTACCCAATTCACCTGTACCGCATGTCTTTGGACTGTGGGGGAAACTGGAGCACCCGGAGGAACCCACATTGATTTGTGTACAATAAAGATTAGCCTCGAGTGCCGTCCGCTGTTAAAAAACTAGTCTAGAGAATCATCTGCTGTTAAAAACTAGCCTAGAGTGCTGTCCACTGTTAAAAAAAAAACTAGCCTTGAGCACCGCCCACTGTTGAAAACTAGCCTAGAGAATCATCTGCTGTTAAAACTAGCCTAAAGTACTGTCTACTATTCAATTTTAATTCACCTTTA
Source organism: Danio kyathit (assembly GCA_903798195.1). Classification (NCBI taxonomy): domain Eukaryota; kingdom Metazoa; phylum Chordata; class Actinopteri; order Cypriniformes; family Danionidae; genus Danio; species Danio kyathit. The sequence goes on along the minus strand of LR812521.1, from coordinate 22,052,310 downwards.
TTTCTATAGCGCTTTTACGATGTAGATTGTGTCAAAGCAGCTTTACATAGAAGATGTGCCTGTCCAGTTTTCACTGTTGAAAACTAGCTTTGAGCGACATCTGCTGTTAAAAACTAGCCTAGAGAATTATCTGCTGTTAAAAACTAGCTAGAGTGCTGTCCGCTGCTGTTGAAAACTAGCCTAGAGCGAGAGCGCCATCCGGTGTTCAGAACTAGACTAGACCGCTGTTCGCTGTTGAAAACTAGCCTAAAGCGAGAGCGGTATCTGCTCTTGAGAACTAGCCTAGAGCGAGAGCCCCATCCGCTGTTGAGAACTAGACTAGACCACCGTCCGCTGTTGAAAACTAGCCTAGAGCGAGAGCGCCATCCGCTGTTGAGAACTAAACTAGAGCGCTGTCAGCTGTTGAAAACTAGCAGAGCACATTCCGCTGTTCAAAAAAAGCCTAGAGCGCCATCCGCTGTTGAAAACTAGCCTAGAGCGAGAGCGCCATCTGCTGTTGAGAACTAGACTAGACCACCGTCCGCTGTTGAAAACTAGCCTAGGGCGAGAATGCCATCCGCTGTTGAGAACTATACTAGAGCGCCTTCCGCTGTGGAAAACTAGCCTAGAGCGCCATCCGCTGTTGAAAACTAGCCTAGAGCGCCGTCCGCTGTTGAAAACTAGCCTAGAGCGCCGTCCGCTGTTGAAAACTAGCCTAGAGCGCCGTCCGCTGTTGAAAACTAGCCTAGAGCGCCGTCCGCTGTTGAAAACTAGCCTAGAGCGCCGTCCGCTTTTGAAAACTAGCCTAGAGCGCCGTCCGCTGTTGAGAACTAGACTAGAGCGCCGTCCGCTGTTGAAAACTGGCCTAGAGCACCGTCCGTTGTTGACAACTGGCCTAGAGCGCCATCCACTGTAAAAAACTGGCCTGGAGCGCCGTTCGTTGTTACAAATTGGAGTAGAGCACAGTCTGCTATTGAAAACTAGCTTAGATCACTGTTAAAGACTAGCCTAGAATGCTATCCGCAATTGAAAACTAGCCTAGAGCATCATCTCCTGTTAAAAACAAGCCTGTACCGCTGTCTGCTGTTAAAGGGCCACGAAACCCCACTGTCTCAGCAGGGTGTTTTCTAAGGGTGTCAAAATTAATCGTTTCTTCGGTGCACCGCAATGCAGACGCGGACAATTCGGTATCGGTTCAGTAATAATCATAACCGGTTATTATATACTGACATCATTTATCTCAGATGCGCTATGTCGCCGTAGCTTACTATGGCGAGGGAGGCGAGCGCGAGTATTTACAACGCTCTAACTACATAAAAACTCAGAAACTGTGCACAATTTCACTGCGTGTGTGTGTTTGCTGAACACCGTTTCACTGACACTTACAGCAAAAGCCCGTATTTCACGGCGATTAAGAGAACGAAAGTAAACTCCATTTCTCTCTCACTCACTGTGGCCCATGAGTGCATCTGTGAAGAGCGACAGCGTGTAAGAGCCAATCGCAGCCCTTTCTGTTGAGCGCGTGACCAATCAAAGGGGTGTAAGAAAGAACTTGGTAGTTGGTAGACAAGGCTCAGAAAGCAAGCGGGATATTTATATTTGTTTACTTGCTATAAATACTCGTGTTGCTTAAAGGTACAGTTTATATATCTGACTGTTGGTATTAAAGGACAAAATTGTTTTACAAATAGTATATAAATATATTTATACATTTTAATACAATAATTGCTGTGCTGTGAAGAAAATATAAAACTGTGTATGGAAAGAATCGTCAATGCACCGTGATGCACCGAGATATCGAATTGAACCGAATCGATGGCATGATAATCGTAACTGAACCGAACCGTGAGACCAGTGTAGGTTCACACCTCTAATGTTTTCAAACCTCTAGTTTAGAAAAAGTCAGGAAAGTGGGAGTGTCGGGGGAGGGAAAGAGGGAAGGATTTGCAAAGAAGGGAGTTTCCATTTGGGCACCCGCTAAGTTTCACAGGCAAAACAAATACACAGACGCAGGGGAGAAAGACAGTGACTGTGTTTACATGGACATCAGTGATCAAATTATTTGCCAAATTATTAATTTGGCGAATTTAACTGCAGTTTGGCACTTTCACTTTTTTATTCAGGAACATTTCCTGCATGTCGCCCGTAACAAACGAGAGGAACTGCTGGAGAGTGGAGTTTTAATAGAATGTTTGATATTGCACGCCGAATAGGAGAAAAAAATCCTCCGCATTTCTCGGTAACTTAGATGCACTCAGTAGGTAGCGTCAGAAAGCCGTGTGTGTATAGACTATCCTGTCACAAAATGCGGCAAAAATCCTACACGACAGTAATAGTTTGATTGTGTTTACATGTTTACACTCGGAGAGCAGCATTTACAGCGGATCTTTCAATCTATAATATTGTACTATAATATTGTAGTGATATTAACATGCTGTAAACTGAGTAACTAAATCATTTTGACTATGGTATGTCTTTAAAAACTGAAAGAGCACTGCTGACGATACAAACTAACTTTGCCATCTGAATGAACAAACAAAGGGCACTGCTCTCACACACACTTACCAAATCTGTAGACACAGGACAATCAATACAAACTGGAGCCGCGTCTTTTTTTAAAAGGAGACGAGCGGCAAATCCGGATTTCATCATTTACAGATGCGAAAAGCTCTCGGGTAAAAATGTTCCTTACAAACGCATTACTGTCGCATGCACTGTAATCCACATGTGAGTCCAGCTGCGCTCTCATAGCGGGGAAATGAAAACAAAACCTTTGTTGCAGCACATTAATAAATGCAACGCATTAATAAACGCATCACTGACGACCCATGTCTCCAAATTCTTGTTCTTTCACTTGTTTCTTCGAAGCTATCATGCACATTAATGAAGTTGCACCGCATACACAATAGAGCGCGCTGATTGGTTTTAACCAAGTCTTTCTCATGAATTAATACCGCACATTCAGAGACGTCACGATGTACTCGCAGGTACAGACATCCAGTCTCCACGCTGGACTACACGCAAGTATCTAATGACCATGACGCAGCATCAATTTTCACTTTTTAGTGAAATATAAGTGTCCTAATAGTGTTTATAGCAGTGTGGGACACAAATATGACTGTCAACAGCTCAAAAAATGTGTTTTGGTGTTTTGTGACCCTTTAAAAACTAGCCTAGAGCGCCATCTACTCTTTAAAACCAAGTTCAGAATCTATTCAAGAGAGAATAGTGATACAGTTTAAAAATCGCAGAATCATTTTCAAATTATTTTTCACCACATCTCTACAGAACAGCCAAGAATTCCTTTACGTTTTTAATGATTTTAGACTGTGTGTGTGCATAATGTTGTGATGCTTAAATTAATTTAGTTTGTTTTCAGTTATTTATTTTCAGTTCAATTGCAAAATATGCTAATATGAAAAGATGAGTTAATAAAGCTTGTGGTTTTCTCTCACACAGTTAACAAGAGAAGTGGGGTTATCGAGAGAAGCTGAGGATGATCTGTCGGATGGCTCTGAGCAGACAAACAGGAGTAGTGCATCACCTGATAGGCTAGCACCAGGTCAAGAAGATGAAGGCCTGTCTGAGAGTGACCACTCCAGCAGTGATAAAGAAGCCAAAAAATTACCTCTGCGCCGGCGGAGACCGGGAAGAACAAAACGCACACAGCCCTACGTTCCATGTTATTGTCCTCATTGCCCTGGAAGGGTATTTTCTGGACCTGGTCAGTTAGCCATGCACATGAAGTCCCATAGAGCTCCTCAGAACCAGGGCAGCCCTACACAATCAAGCACTAACAAGACTGAGGAGGCCACAAGGACAAATATACCCCAGGTACTGCACTTCATGCTCTCTAATCTAATAAATATAGTGTTTAGATATGCATACATGGAGATTTGTCTTTTCCTAACATGTAAGCTCTGTCAAAAATGTCAGCTGAATGTTGATAGAATCAATCTGAGTATATGATGCAATGTGTGTTTACAGCTTTTTGACTTGTGCATGTAAACAGTGATGCGTTTGTCCCTTGATAAAACGTTGTTACGTGATAAAATAAGAGATTCTAAAAAATACTATATTGGTTTCAGTGGCCAATGATGATATTTAGAAAGTGGAGTGGATGATGTTGGATAGTAGCAAATGTTTTGCTGCAGTCAAAAAGACGAGTGTTTTTTTTGCAACATTTACTCAAAGTAAATAAAATGATAAAGTATTAGTTTGCTGTCTATTGACAGTTTGATCAGTCAATTTTTATGGGGGTTTTAAAGTAACACGCCACTTCTTTTGAGCCTTTAAAAAAAAAAATAAAAAAATTGTGTTCTTTTTAAACACTTCCAGGTTATTGGAAAATGCCTGTTGCAAATGCTGTCTGTTAATTAGTCCTTTTATTATTAGTTTTTTTTTTACTAGGAATGCACCGAATTTTTGGCTGCCAAAAATCATCAGCTCAAAAAGACTTTTTTGTTTTGGCTGAAAGAGAATAACCAAAAATAAGAATCAAAAAATATGCTGTGCTGCGCTGCCCAGCAGTGTTCAGTGCGCTGGTTTCACTCTGTTTCCAGCCATATTCACTGTGCCATCTGAAGCAGATGTGGAAAGAGCAGCTCTGTGAAACCCATTCATTTCAATGGTTTGCACTGTGCAAGGACAGTTTATCAATTTGTCGATGTGCCGACCCAAACACAAAAGCAGTGGAGCTTAGGCATGGGCCGGTATAAGATTCTGATGGTATAATAACCTTAGATAAAAATATCACGGTTTTACGGTATCACGGTATTGTGATTACTTCTCTAAAATATGTTTTTTTAAAATGTCTGGGTAAAAAAACAACAATTTTTTTTCCCCTTTGAAAACAATATATTTTATTTTTTGAAAGATTTAAAATATTTTGGAACCGTAAACATGTCAGGCTAAAAAATGAAAATGAATCATTGACTTCTGCTTTCTTCATTAGTTTAAAAAACACAGATTTCTTTACAGTTTAAAACGGCATCTTTGGTTATTTTTTCTGCTGGAGATACTGCTGTCCTAAAATATAAAACAAAAAAAATGTAAATAAAAAATCTTTATTATCCCATGCCTGGTGGAGCGCAACACAGACAAGCACATGTTCTGCAGTTAAAGTTCAAATAGCTCAGTATTTCAGTCTGTGGATATTTCGCTCTTGTACTCGTATACATAAGCATGAACCGCTCATGCTCACTGGACAAGCAGTGTCCGCTCAAATAATTTGTTAAAGCATTTCTATGTAGTCCTGCTGCTTACATTAGTGTTACTGTTATGGGTTTCTTTATTGGCTTTTGTTTTATTTTAAAAAGTCTTACTAAAGCACTTTGTATTATACTACTTTATATTATAGAACCAAGTGTATCTCAAATTTTTGGTTTCGGCTTTGGCTCAGAACTTTCATTTCGGTGCATTCCTAGTTTTTATTCTTATGAACTGTGGAGTTCATCAATATGAAAGCAATCTGAAATAGGCACTAAAGATTATGACCTCACTAAAGTAATCCTAAAATAGTAAGGACGTATTTTAGGATCACACTCGTACAGCTACAGCCAATCTCCGAAGAGACAAGAAAGCAACCAGTGAAGCGGATGCAGTTTAAACGGTGAGTTTGAGGAGCTGATATGACAAGAGCTGATTTGTGCCTTCAAACACATGCTATTCATTCAGATAAACTTCTGCGTTTGCTTTACTTGTTAGATGATTTGACATAGCACCACCAGGAACTTGAACACAACAGTTGAGCGTAGGTTTAACTGTAAAATTTCAATCATAGTTTTAGAATCTGTTTTTATTTTTCACTTCTTTACCTAAAGCTGGATTGAAGGATAATTTATTAACCCATTTTTCATTCATTATTTTCCTTCGCCTTAGTTCCTTATTCATCAGGGGTCGCCACAGTGGAATGAACCACCAACTATTCCAGCAAATGTTTTAAACAGCAGATACCCTTCCAGCCACAACCCAGTTCTGCGAAACACCCATATACACTCATTAACACACGCACTTATACACTACAGCCAATTTAGTTCATTCAATTCACTTATAGCACATGTCTTTGGACTGAGGGAAACTGGAGCAACTTTTGGAAACCAACAGGGAGAACATGCAAACTCCACACAGAAACACCAACTGACCCAGCTGAGACTCGAACCAGCAACCTTCTTACTGTGAGGCGACAGTGCTAACCACTGAGCCTCCTTGCTGCCCCAAGCTAGATTTTTAGAATGATGTAAGAAGAACTAATCCTAAAACATAATTAGCTGGAAAACCTTTAAGAAATGTTTACTGTGGAGTCATCTCTAGGGTGCCATTTGTGAACACTGAGTTTAAGTAATTGCAGACTAGTATTTGTAGTGAGCTAAAGCAAATGTTGTTGGATTATTACATTTATTAGTTACTATTTATTTAGCCAGATACGTTCAGTTTTAGGTGTGCTATTACCCATAGCCATAATAACCAACTGAATGCATACCATTTGTTTTAGAATTCTTTATAGTTTCTTTAATGTAAAGTGTGACCTAATGCTTATGCCTTTGTTTGTTTTCTCATTGTTTCACAGGTGTCATTTCTACCGAACCGCTGTTTTAGCAAAGTTTGGGACTACTTCTTAAAAGATGCGTTTGGAGAAGTCTTCTGTCGTGAATGTTCAGCCAGAGTTAGCCAGGGGTCCAGCAAGGCTGCTAACAAGAACACTTCTAATTTGTGGTCTCACCTTAGAGTAAAGCATCAGCATGCTTACGTGGAAGCAAAAGGGTACCGACCGGTCAATATGCGGATCAACACTTTGGACACAATTCCAATTAAATTAGAGAAGTTTGAACCAGAAGAATGCATTATACAAAGCGAAAGTAAGATAAATGAGGTCTTGATACCAGAAATGCCATCCAATGAGAATTTGTAAAAAATGTAGATATGCCAAAGAGAAGATGGCAACCTGTTTGATTTTTACAAGTATGCAGTGTGATTTATAATGTGGTGGTTTAATAAAATCTCTTTTGAAAAACATTATTTTCAGTCAATTGATTCATTACTATAGGTGTTCTGTCATTTGCTATAGTAATATACATTGCTGGAAAGTAACTGTTTTGATTCGCTAAAATAAAATCACTGTTTTCAAAAAGATTTAAATGCTGATGATGTTGATTTGCTTAAATTGAGTAATATAAATATAAGAATACATTATATACATGCACACACAGTTGAAGTCAAAATTGTTAGCAGTCTATTAAAAATGTTCATTTTTCAATTTTTTTCTCAATTGATGTTTAACTGTACAAGGAAACTTTCACAGTATTGCTGATAATATTTTTTTTCTTCGGGGGAAAGTCTTATTTCTTTTAGTTTGACTGGAATGAAAGCAGTTTTAATAAAAATTAGTTACTAGAAAATAGTTATTAAAACTTATGTTTAAAGAAGAGTTGAAAGATTCTCTCTGTTAAACAACACTTAGGATATATATATATATATATATATATATATATATATATATATATATATATATATATATATATATATATATATATATACACACACATACACATACGGTCACCTTGGAATTATAAGTTTCTATCTGCGTTCTGAATGATTTGAGATATTGAGCTTCAAAGTTTTTGCATTCTATAGCAAACAGTACGTGTGTAACATTTGTTTTTTTAAATAAAAAGTCTTAAACTGTAAACAGCTTATAAAAAACATCCCATAATAAGTTGTCATTTAATAAGAATATGTCAATAACTCAATTTTGACAAAAATGTCAGATAGAACCTAAGGTTACGATATATATATATATATATATATATATATATATATATATATATATGCTTTTTTGTAATGCCATGACTCATTTGTACAATGAGTTTAATATGCTTCTTATAATTGTGTAGTGTCAGTGTATTACTTTTGCTCCATCATCATATGATAATCATCATCGTGTTGATCAGAAATCTTCTCTCACTGTCAAATGGACTTGCATTTGTTTCAGAATCAAAGCAAAAGTGATGAAGTGAAGGAGAAACGTGCAGGGAGAAAAAGGTTCCTTTGTCCAAAGTGTGACCGAGTATTCTATAAGTCAACCGCATTGCGTTTACACTTTAGGGTCCATGATTATGAAACGACTTCATCCCAAGAAAATCTAAAGATGGCAGCCCAGACTGAGGTATCTCTTCACACAAAAGCAGAATGCAAATAAGTTATTAGAAATTAGTTACTAAAACTGTTATGTTTAAAAGAAGAGTTGTAAAAGCTTCTCTCTGTTATACAACACTTAGTAAATATTTCTAAATGAATATACTTTTTTTTTTTATAATGACTTCACATCTGTACAGAAGGTTTGACATGCTTATTAATGTGTAGTGTCAGTGTTTTACTTTTGCTACTTTAAGGTTGATAATCATCATCGTGTTGATCAAAAATCTTCTCTTACTGTCAAATGGACTTGCATTTGTTTCAGAATCAAAGCAAAAGTGATGAAGTGAAGGTGAAACGTGCAGGGAGAAAAAAGTTCCCTTGTCCAAAGTGTGACCGAGTATTCTATAGCAAGTCATCCGCGTTGCGTTTCCACTTAAGGGTCCATGATTATGAAATGGCTTCATCCCAAAAAAATCTTGAGATGGCAGTCAAGACTGAGGTATCTCTTTACGCAAAGGCAAAATGCAAATTTCTCTGTTAAACAACACTCAGAAAATATAAAGGTGCTGGTCGTATAATTAGAATATCTTCAAAAAGATTTATTGATTGATTTATTTCACTGATTACATTCAAGAAGTAAAACTTGTATATGGTGTACATTCATTCCACGCAGACTGATACATTTCAAGTGTTTATTTCTTTTTTTATTTTGATGACAAGTAATGAAAATTCAGTATCTCAGAAAATTAGTTTATAACTTAATATCAATACAAAGAAAGGATTTTTTAGAAATGTTGGCCAACTAAAAAGTATGAGCATGCACAGCACTCAATACTTAGTTGGGGGTCCTTTGCCTGAATTACTGCAGCAATGTGGCGTGGCATGGAATCGATCAGTCTGTGGCACTGCTCAGGTGTTATGAGAGCCCAGGTAGCCCTAATAGTGGCCTTCAGCTCTTCTGCATTGTTGGGTCTGGAATATTGCATCTTCCTCTTCACAATAGAAAATGAAATCTGCATCTCCATGAAGTTGGTCAGCAGCAGGAAGCATGAAGTGCTCTAAAACGTCTTGGGTATAGAGCTGTGTTGACCTTGGACCTCAGAAAACGCAGCGGAGCAACACCAGCAGATGACATGGCACCCCAAACTATCACTGACTGTGGAAACTTTACACTGGACCTTAAACAACGTGGATTGTGTGCCTCTCTTCTCTTCCTCCAGACTCTGGGACCCTGCTTTTCAAAGGAAATGCAAAATTGACTTTCATCAGAGTACATAAGTTTGGACTGCTCCGCAGCAGTCCAGTCTTCAGCCCAGGTGAAACGCTCCTGATGCTTTCTGTTGTTCAAGAGTGGCTTGACACTAAGAATGCGACAGCTGAAACCCATGTCTTGCATATGTCTGTGCTAAGTGGTTCTTGAAGCAGTGACTCCAGCTGGAGTCCACTCTTTGTGAATCTCTTACACATTTTTGAATGGGGTTTGTTTCGCAGTTCTCTCCAGGTTGCGGTTCTCCTTATTGCTTTTACACTTTTTTTATTTTTTTTTTATTTTTATCACTACATTTTTCCTTGCCTTCACCTCTATTAATGGGCTTGGACACTGTAAACGGTCTGCCTTTTCTGCAATGACCTTTTCTTACCTTCCTTGTGCAAGGTGTCAATGGTCATATTTTGGACAACTGTCAAATTAGATGTCTTCCCCATGATTGTGTAGCCTACAGAACTAGACTAAGAGACCATTTAAAGGCATTTGCATGTGTTTTGGGTTAATTATATTAGAGTGGTGTTCAATACTGAACCTTTTAACAATAGTTTGTTTCTGAGATACCAAATTTGGGATTTTCATTAGTTGTCATCAAAATTGAAAGAAATAAGCACTTGAAATATATCAATCTGTGTGGAATGGATGTATACATTATACAGGTTTCACTTCTTGAATGGAATTAGTGAAATAAATCAACTTTTTTAGGATATTATAATTATATAACCAC